>OZ014532.1:159476438-160076438 GCA_963966105.1 Volucella zonaria
AGCAGCTTTGTGTACCTCGCTAAGCAATTTGAATTTTGTTGCTTTTGTTGCTTTAACTTAATATCGTTAATGAAAAATCATATTGGGTATTTCTATCGTGTGCGTACAATACAAGTAAATGTGTAAGCACAGGCATCGCAAATAATTGAAAGGATTTCATTAGAGATTTCCTTATATGAGAACGAACAAGGCATTATAGCTTCGTCGTTCCATGGAAACTCGTTGTCGCTGAAGATAAGAAGAAGAATGTCACCTTGGACTTAACTTACTTACAAGCGTCTCGCTTGTCTAAGATGCAACATGAAGGATCTTGGGAGACTACGTTTTGAAATCTAGAAGATGGAATTAAAGATGCACTCTATATATGAGAGATGTTTGCTTTGGATATATTCTTCGAAATTGAGTATGCATTCACTAATGGGAATTTTGACGGCATATAGACGAGCCACTTATTTTGTGGATTATGGCGATACCAGCGAAAATCACTTTTGTTATGGATGCTGACTGCGATCATATGTGTCTGTGGCTCATATGAATCGATATTCTGATTGACGCTTTAACCTTTCTAACGTCTACGCTCAAATGTATCCATGTGATGTAGCTGTGCCGTTTGCGAGAGGCCTACGATGTAAAGCGCAGACAACAAATTCGACGGCTGGTGCACTAATATTGGCTTCCAATCAATTTTAAAATTTATATATATAATTTTTTTTTCTTTTCAATCACCCTTAAAAAGCTTGCACACAGCTCGGGCGAATGAAAATCAACCTCAAAAGAGAGGTACCGGTGAACGTTGGTTTTAAATGTTTGAAGGTTGTAATGACTAGAAAATAAAGAGCTAGGCAGGACATTCTATAAATACTGGTGAGCTTTCATAGCGAGACGGATGCTATGGTTGAAGGTTTGAAGGGGCGGAATGCTACTGGCGATTTCAATGGATCACTGGTGGTGGAAATAGCGATAAAACAGAGCGAGACAGGAGACATTACGTCGGTGTTCGAGGGTGTCAATTGATTCACTGATATTAGTATCACCAATGAGTTTTATCACACGTGGGCATTGTACTCAAATTTCGGGTGGATAAATGTCTTGTATATTGTGGCCAGATCAGAGGGGGTAAAATATTTCTTATAATACATTGCTTGAGGCAACCTAGACATTTCGCAGCATTTTTGACGACATCGAATATGTGGTCATTCCAACGTAAGTTGTCATTGACGCACATACCGAGAATGTAAAGTTTATCGGTTTCGACGATGCAAATGCCATTTATGGATAATGGTTGGGTGTTTAAATTTCGTTTTAACGACAGCAGACAGCACTGTGTTTTGGAAGCATTAGTTATGCTGTTAATATTAGAATTTAATGAACTTAACATACGCTGGCGTTCCCGTTCTACAGCTAAAGAGCAGGGTCGTGAGTCCGGGAACGAATATGAAAAGCAGGGAGTACTGTCTCGTCAGCAAAGGAATATATTGGATTAGAAGTAGCAGACAATAGATCGTTGATGAAAATTAAAAAGAGTGTCGGAGACAGAACGGAGCCCTGGGGCATGCCAGGATTTGTTTTGTGAATATTAAGCTTGGAATCTTCCTAGACAACGTGGATTGAACGTTCCGAAAGGTAGTTCCGAATCCATTGAAGAAGAGAGTCATCGATCCCAAAAGCACGCATTTTCGACAAAAGAGCCTGATGCCAAACCCTGTCAAATGCCTTAGAAATAACAAGTGCAACTATCTTGCTTTCGTCAGATTGATGTACGCTTTGGTTCCATTTTTCGATGAAACATGTCATCAGATCACCAGTGGACCTGTTGCTACGAAAACCGTATTGTCGGTCATTGAAAAGTTTTCATGTTTCGAGATATTTCATGAGCTGACGGCTTATCAGCGTTTCCATGACGAAAAAGAGAGGAAGATTCGACGTTTTTAGAGACGGGCTGGACAAATGCTGTTTTCCATCTGCAGAGTCCTAAAGAGTAGGATGGATGAAGAAGCTTACGCAGTGGTTTTGCCAGGGAGGAAGAACACTTCTTCAGAAGAAGGGGAGATATACCATCTTTACCAGCGGACTTATGTATGTTAAGATCTTTATGTACTCTTGCTACTACACGAGTGCGAAAGTGGATTTGTCACATTGAAGATTCGACGCACTTAAGTGTAGGCGGAGACAAGGCGCAATCTGGGAGTGTTGAGCTGGCTGCAAAGTGTTCAGCAAGCAGATTGATCCTTTTCAAAGAGCTGACAGCTGGAAGATGAGGCAAAATTTCTACTATTTTTGACGAACGACCAACAATTTTTACTACCTTTGGGACATTGTTTGAGATTGGGATTCAATTTTCTACGGATATTGTGTTCACGACCTAAGGCTTGAGGAATGATCTATTACATCTTGTTACATCGTTAAATCTTTCCTCCATCTTTGTTTTTTCACTGTCATATTTGACAAAGCTTGTTCTTTTTTCATTCTTCTTGGATTTTTGGTCTGCCTTGTTCAACACGTTGTGGAGACAACTTTTAATTTGGAATATTTTGTAAATGGATTAATAGTTTAAAACAAATAAAGTTGTGGTTATTTTTTATCGAACAGACATTGTAGTATTTTTTGCCTCGGTTTTTGGTCGTATTGGATTTTTACACGCGTAAGAAAGACCTTGTAGTCATTCCTGGCTCGTTTGAACTTTTCTCGGTTTTCATCTGTCGACCAATTAAAATTTCTAAAAATTTGTCCGCCACAGTCCGCTCCAAGTGGCTTTCTCGTATACGGTTATTTTAGGAATCTTTTCTCTAACTTAAAATGTATGTTTCTCCCTTCACGGAAAGGAGGAAACCAAATGGTCGGATTGAGCTATCGCAATTAGTCATTAGTAAGTTGAAGGTCATGGAGAAAATGGTTGAGGTCCAATGTGTAAGGAATGCATTCTCCATCCAAGATGCAACATACCTACCAACGCGGAAGAATTTTATCAAAATATGAGCGGATTTTCTTCTAGCCTTAAGGAGATTGCCTTTGCTATTGATGCTTAGAATGTGATATTTTTACATTGACTGAGATGTGGCTCTATGACGACATAAAGAATGAAGAGCTATTCGACATTTCTTTATTCTCCGTATTTCGTTGGGATCGATTTAATGTCACTAAGTCACATGGAGGTGACGTTTTGATTGCTGCGAGACGCTAATTTGGGGCTGTTGAGGTTGAAATTGATGTAGTATGCATTCATCATGAGCTGTATATAGATCAATTATGTGTGCGTGTAGATTCTGTTACCGCGGGTTCATTGGACATATCGAGGGCATAGATAGAGTTGCCATATTACCTGAATTTGCAGACTATAATGTTTGTGTACTCGGAGATTTTAACTGTGGTGATATAATTTGCTCGCAAACTAATGACTCCAAATTAATGCCGTAATCTTTATGTTCAGATGTTGAAATTTTATTAATCGATTCGTTAATGTCTTTAAACTTAAATCAGATGAATTACGTTGCTAATCCGATGAATAGATTATTAGATTTACTCCTAGTTTTCACCTCTGATATGCATCCGTTGTACAGTGCCATCTTCTTTTATGGGGTTATACGCAGTTACAAGGACGAAAGACGTTTATTTTTTTTGCAAGTTTTTCTGAAAAGGTATTTTATTTTACAAAAACAAAAAGTATAAGTACATTTAGTGGCAACATCTAAGTTTATAATGGTACGCACGATCTGCTGTGCTCCTGCAGACGATCTCCTGAAGGTCCTCCAAAAAAAAGGTGTTCGACGGAGATGACGATATCTCCGCTTTAGTTCATCTGAAATCAAAAAACCCGAAAGATTCTTTTAGTGGATGGATAAAACAAAATGGCGGCTTCGTAAAAAAAAAATCGGATTTTCAACCAATTGCCACGTAAAATTGTTAAAAAAAATAGAAATAATTATCCGAAATTTTATTCCTTCGACTTGAGGAATACTCGTATATCTGAGAAGGTTGTGTTAAAATTTCAGACCGATCGGTTGAGCCGTTTTTTAGAAATTTTGATCACCAATAGTTTTGAGAAAAACTGCGTTTAAAGTTCCGGAGAAGGTTACACATACAATAGATGCATTTTTTATTTACTTACATGGACTCATCTATTCCAGGGCCATAATATGGACCCCAGGTACTACTAGCACTTCTAGTTGATGTTGTCTACGAGCCATTCTTCCCTCTCGCGTACTCCCATGCGCTTTCAAGTCAGAGATCATGACGCGCCCTGCATCCTCTTTCTCGATATAGGCCTGGGGATTGGCCCCAATTGATATTCCCATTGCATTCATGTAATATGAAATTGACGTTGTACCTTCACAAGAAGATCCCGGCAGCGATGTAAGCTGCTATTTCAACAACTTTTGAGCCACACGGAACGATTTTTAGATTTATTTTCCATATCAACCTGATTGTTGCCCTCACTGTTGTTTTGCGTAAAACCACCCATACATCTTTCCAATAATTTTTTATCACTGAGATCTGTAGAAATTGGAAAGATAGCTTCAGCAACATCAGGTGGTCAAGACAGATAATCATGTTTATAAGAAGATAACGTGTCTGACGCTCACACCCGCTGCCAACAACACCATGAATCTTCTCCGACCGGCCATCTTTCGTGTTGAGGATTTTCATCAGTGGAACAATAATGATAATAAGTTGCCCATATGGCATTATACACTGGCGTTCACTAGGATGAGGCCACACATTTTGCAATCGATTTTCACTCGTTATACTTTACCACCTGTGAACAAGTACATATTTTCTCAACAGGAAGTCATAAAATTAAAGACTAAATAAGAAGCGGCCGTTGGAATTTCCCGAGATCAAACAATGGCCTACTTGAAAATCGTATAAAAAGATGCGCCACTAGGATGAGTCAACATGCAAAATCTTCGAACGAAAGGAAAAAATAAATAAAATGTTTACATTTTATGGTTTTAAAACATTTATTTATTATGTTTTTCTACATTAATAATGAGTATGCCCGCCATTTTTCGATATGACCTCTATAAGACGGTTTGGAATAGATTTATACAGTTTTTTTTTTAAATAATTAAAAGAAATTTGGGCCCAGACATCACGAATAGCTTCGATTAAAGTGTCTTTGTCTTCAATTTGTCTGCCCAGTTCATACACTTTACGAGATAACCATGCCCAAACATTTTCGATTACGTTTAAGTGAATAGGGCGGCCATGGCACAGGTGCCACCTCTTCTGATTGAATCCAACTTCTAACAACCCTGGAAGTATGAATGGGGGCATTGCCTTGTTGGAATATTCAAGGCAGGGGTCCGAAAAAATGTTTTTCACTTTTGGAAATGACCGTTTTAGCAAACATTTGTAGTTGTTTCCGTTCATTGTTGTGGACAAAAACTCCAACTGAATTGTGCCATAGTAGTAATAGCACCTGATATACGGCTGTGGTGTCTTGCCAAAATAAGCTCCTCCTTTCTTAAATCATGGAAATAAAAGTTGTAACCATCCGGGCCGTCAAGGTTAAACTTTTTTTTCATCCGAAAAGACAACGCGTTTCCATTCACTGCTCCAAGCGACATGTTCTCCTGCAAAATTCATTCGATGCTCCTTGTGTTCTAGCCTTAAAACAGGTTTCTTTTTAAGTTTTTTTCTCTGTATAGTACCACTTTTTCGTATTATCCTTTGGACCGTTGCTACCCTGGCTGATACTCCGCAGTTGGCTCTTATTTTAGTCGCTGGGTAGAGTAGAATTTGAGGCACCGCTTTTCTCGCGATGATGTTGCTTTTGCCGTGTATCCTTTTTGATTTTTCCATAGTTTTGTGGATCCGCAAGATAACTGTTTAGAACAGTCTTACTTCTTTTAAGCCTCCTTGCATTTCTCGGCCTGAGAGTCCTAACTCATTGAAAGCATCTATTTTTCCTTTTTCTGTCGCTGTCAAAGCCTTTCCGGAACCCATTCGAAATATTCGCAATAGCCTCATCCTATTGGCGCATCTTTTTATACGCTTTTCAAGAAGTCCATTTACCCTTCAATTTTATGACTTCCTGTTGAGAAAATATGTACTTGTTCACAGGTAGAAAACGTTTGCGGGTACCAATTTTTCAAACAGGTATAAAGACTGAACATCGATTACAAAATGTATGGCCTCTTGCTAGTGATCGCCAGTGTACATTTCAACAGAATCAAAGTGTCTCCTGATTTGCAAAGCCATAATAAACTGTCAATTTATTGAGCATTTTACCAGTGAGTTTTACACTTTACCAAATGACTTACTGCTGTATTATAAAGTCAAAAATTCAATATTCAATAGAAGAATCACGAGGGACTAAAATCTCCTTCTGTAGTTTGAATTTTTTGGCGGACACATCAAAACTACAGGGTCTTCCAATAGGGACTCCCGAACTTTCACAGTTGATAGCGGCCATATTGTCGAAGCTACATCTGTCAAATTGGCTGTCGTTTATTCAGTCTGTTTTGCCAAATCATACGTGCAAATGATGAAATTGTTTTATCAAAATGGGTGTTCTGTTCGGGCAACTTTACGCGTGCTTCGCCCATTTTGCGGTCGCTATATCGTCTTGCCGAGAGGACTATTTGCAGGATGGTGGATAAATTTAAGTCTACTGGTTCAGTAAACGATAAACCAACACCCGTACTTTGACGAAACACAAGATCTGCCGAAAACATCGCCGCTGTCTGTAAGAGTGTGCAGGAAAATCCGAGGCAGTCGATTTCGCGTCGCTCACAAGAACTCGACCTTTTGCAGACCACAACTTGGCGAATTTTGCGTCGTGACTTGGGCCTGCACCCGTACAAAATTCAACTGACACAGGAGCTGACGGGTGTTCGCTGAATGGGCTCAGGAGCAGTTGGAAACTGACCTTAATCAATCGAAAAATCACCTTCAGCGATGAGGCCCATTTCTGGATGAACGGATATGTCAACAAACAAAATTGTCGAATTTAGGACGATACCAATCGACATGAGATCCAAGAGCGTCCAATGCATCCCGAAAAAGTCACTATTTGGTGTAGATTTTGGGCTGGCGGCGTCATCGACCCATATTTCTTTGAGAACGACATTGGCCAGGCCATCACCGTCAATGACGAGCGCTATAGGTCGTGATCACCAACTTCGTTTGGCCTGAATTGGATGATATGGACACCGACGACATGTGGTTTTAACAGGACGGCGCCACAATGGAAATTCTGCAGGAGCGATTCCAGGGCGTGGTCATCTCACGTGAAGGTGATGTGAACTGGCCACCGAGATCGTGCGATTTAACCCCGTTTGACTTTTTCTTGTGGGGTTTTCTGAAGTCGCAGGTCTATGCGAATAAGCCACAAACCACAGCGTCCCTCAAAACCAACATAACCCATGCCATCGGTCAAATTCAGCCTGATTTATGCGCCAGAGTCATGAACATTTCGGATGCGCGCCGCCCAAAGAAGCCGCGGCGGACATTTAAACGATTTTATACGTGTATTCCATACATAATGGCATCGATAGGCCTTTCAAACGGAGAAAAAAAATGTTGATGACATCTCACACATTTTATTTAAATTTAAAGATAGGAAGCGCTTAATGAAAGAGCCTTTACTTCGCGCTGTCCGAAAGGGACAGTTCCACTCCCTTGAGTTTTGGGAGTTTGAATTATGGTATCTTGTACTTTCTGGTAAAAAGAACCAGTTCCGTTTTTTGAAGGGTTGGCATTGGGACCACAGCTTTTTGCCCAAGTGCTAATCGTCGCTGATGTCGCTTAAAATATTTCAGTATTTTCCCTGCAAGTCGTAGACCAAGTATGCCGTGACACTTATACCCATTGTACTAAGCTTTTTGAGGATGTCATTGATAACTAGCACTCAGGGATTCCTCTGGTTATAAACATTCTAGTAAGACTTATTTAATCCAATGCGTTGCTTGTTTGGTCTCTAAAACACAGATTGCTTCGGCTGCAAAATTTCTTTTCCCACTCCTAGCTCTGATCTAGACCCTTACATTGAGATACGATGTTTGTGCACATCATGTTCTACAGACCCAACCTATCTTCCGGTTAAAAAGAAGTGGTTCTTGGTACAACATGCATGTACTAAAAATGTGGGTCTGACATCTATGCGGGGGTCGAACACCCCGATCCAACCTCCCATTTGATAAACAAGCGTCCGTCTTTGAATCTGTTACTACTTCCAATCTATAATAATATCTGAAAATTAAAGACTTTTCTGAAAGCTGAATTCATTAAGCACTATCTGGGTTTCGGGTTACAATGGCTGGCTGCCACTCAACCATCTAACACAATTCACGGCCTCTTCAATCACAACATAAATGACGACAACATCGACGATCATAATGATAAAAACATCGACAATGGAATAAGAATGAAGACATTGACAATCAAAATGACAACGATAATGAAAATGACAGTGACAAAGACAATGCGATAGACAGAATCTTTATTTTTTTTTTGTTTTACGGCATTGTCTTTTTCTACAGAGATTCTATAAACATCTTGACGTTTATAAGGTATTAAGACGTGGTGTGCTCATTTCTACTACACAGTTTATTTATGTTGGGAATGAAGTTTTGTACCACACTGAACATATCAGAATTAGGAAAGCAAATGCTGCAAAATTTGGAAAATGTATGTTTATGACCTGCGAACTGAGATACGAATGCTTTGCTCGAATCAGTATTTCCTTACAGTTTTATCACACATTTGAAGTGATACTACACCCTGAATGACTCGAACTGCAACCAACTTCAGACTGCTATAATTTCCAAACCGTTCATGACAGTGAGCTCAAGTTTTGACACATGACAGATAATTTTATTATTTACAATCCTTTTAAATGATTTGCGTCTCAGTTGTGTTGAAAAATTTTTATCCGCGATGGAATTCAAACGTGATAGTGTGATTGCTTTATACATATTTGGCTGGAAAACCACAAGTAGCTATCGTTAGAGCCCTCCAGCACCTCAACGTGAATAAATCCTTTGTGTCTCGAAACATAGCTCGTTACCGTGGTACTGACAGCTTTGCAAAACGCCATGGAGGTGGTCATAAAAAAACAGCAACATCGCCAGAAATGGTTCGAAAAATGAAGGCTCGAATTGAGCGAAATCCGCGTCGAAGTGGAAGAAAAATGGCTCGTGAGCTCAACATATCGTTGGAACGGATGCAACACATACTGGAAAATTAGCTTGGGCTCAAGCCATTGAAGTTCCAAAAAGCACACGATCTTACACCGCAACAGAAAAAAGTTAGAGTCAAAAGAGCGAAGGAGTTGCTACGCTTGCACGAAAGTGGTGATTCGCCATTTGTTATCGAGCAATATGTCAACAAACAAAATGACCGAGTTTACTTGTCAGAGAGGTCCTTCGAAAATTTACACCTTCAGACGGCCACCAGAAATCAGGCAGCACCGATGGTGATGGTTTCGGCCGCCATAACCGCGGATTGTCGCTCTACCGTTCGTATTTTTGGACCGTGGCCGTGGCGTCAAAATTAATTCGATCGTATACCGTGAAACTGTCTTAGAGGCAGTATTGAAGCCTTGGGCAAACAATCATTTCGGTCGAAGACCCTGGACATTACAACAAGACTCGGCACAGTCTCACAAAGCGCGCGTCAACCAAGATTGGTTAAAAAACAATGTTCCACACTTCATTTCTTCGACACAATGGATAGCAAATTCTCCAGATGCAAATCCGTTGGATTTCTCTGTCTGGGGTATTTTGAAGGCGAAGGTTGGAACTAAAAAATACCAAAGTGTGCAGGCAATTCGTCGCATCGTGGAAAAGTTTGAGCTCGAGTACACTCTTTTGGATCCTAAACCACCAACAGAGATTGGTGCGAAATGAAGAAAACATAGCCGCCGTAGCGGCCAATATCAAAGAAGAACCATAAATGTCGATTCGGCGCCGATCAGCTGAATTGGGCATCGCCAGAGAGGGTAGGATTTGGGCTTACATCCGTATAAGATTATGCTGATGCAAGACAAGGCCTTGAGTTCGCTAATTGGGCGCTGGAAACGTTGGCGGGAGATCCGGATTTTGGACAAAAAATCATCATCTCGGACGAGGCCTATTTTTGGCTCAGCGGCTATGTCAATAAGCAATATTGCCATTATTGGAGCGAACACAATCCACAAGTGTTCGACCAATCATCAATGCATCCAAAAAGATTGACTGTTTGGTGCGGTTTATGGCATGACGGCATCATTGGACCTTGTTTCTTTCGAAATGAGGAAGGCGACACCGTTGCCGTTAATGGCCTCAGATATAAAGCGGTTAACATCGCTGTGGTCAGAGCTAGACAACAACGCTATATCCAACAAGACAGCGCTACATCTCATACAAACGATGCAACGCTCAAAGTTGTGAAGGAGAAATTTGGACGCGGGGTCATTTCACGGCGAGCGTTCATCAATTGGCCGCCACCATTATGCGATTTCACACCATTCGATTATTTTCTCTGGGGCTTTGTCAAGTCCTTAATCTACGCTAACAAGCCAACCATGTGGGACGAGCTAGAAGCCAGTCCAACATTCGACACGTTACTGGCGTAATAACGTCGCACATATTGCGGACGGACCGCTTTAAGCACTGCCAGGGAAGGCGAGGTGCCCATTTGAATAATGTGCTATTCCACACGTATCTTCAAAATAAATCTAGAATCATTTTGTTTTAATTTTTTTTCTTATCGTTTTTATCTGGTCACCCTTTATCATTTTCACTTGTAAGCCGCAAATAGATGTCTATGCGCCAAATAATGTTTTGGATCAAATTGACGCCAAAGCGATAGGACATGCGTATGGCACAAAGCAATTTAATCAGCCAAAATAGCTTGTGGACCTATGCAAAAATAGGACGCTCATAAGGAAATCTAAGTCTAGGACAGTTTAAATGTGGTGCCGTACGAGCTTAACCTTCATCGGCCCCTTATTTCGATTTTGGAATCGATATTCATGAAAAAAAAAAATGTGGACATATGTATGTATTTGGAAATAGTGGGAAGGACAGGCGTAGTTCACACATGTATCAGACCGTACGGAGTGAATGTTTGAGTTTGATCGTGAGGGATACATGTGTGAACGAAATGGTAAAAATTGCTTATCACAGTAATAAAATTACCAACACAATTACAATACTTTCAACCGTTGTCTCAGTCTAGTCTCCTTATCATCAAAATGCAAACAAGTGTTGGTTAGTTTTAAACGTTTTAGCGCCAACGTTGCTGCGAAATTGGTCTCCATGCTTATCGTCCCAAAGCTCGGCAACACACTCTCCTCCAATATACAGTCTCGGACAAAACGAAGGAAACTGAAACCAGAATGAAGTTCTGTCGAAGTTCTAAATGCAAAAAGCCTTCTTTCATGCTTGCCTATAAGGATCAGACTCTTGAGCGATCCGGATCTAGCTTTGGCCAGATCTATTTAGTCGCTAGACATGTTGGTCCAACACTACGCCTAAGTTCTGTTCTTTTATTGGCATCCCGGTTTAATATTAATATGTATACCTACGCTACTCTCTTCCGGTACAATAGGTAGAGTGGTTCCAATTTTGGCGAGTTCGTCGGCCCTACAATTCCCTGGAATGTCACTGAGGCCCGGCACCCAGCAAAGGTAAAGGTTGAACTGCTCTACCATCTCCGTAAGAGATGATCGGCATTAAAAGGCGGTTTTAGAATTTAATGAGACTGAATCCAAAGACTTGACAGTGGCTTTACTATCCGAAAAGATGCGGATATCCTTTGCAGATATCACGTTTTTCGTCATCCAGGACAGAGCTTCTTTAATCGCCAAAATTTCCGCCTGGAACACGCTACGGTGATTTTGAAGACGGAAGGGAGGCTTAGATTTAACTTATCTGAGCTGCAGTCGCAGCTACTTGCCTGCTAAAGATATCGAGGGGTGTCAAGTGAAACAGAATATCTAATGCCGCTTATGCATAGACATACTGTTCTTGGACTCTGCTTAGTTTGCTGCAGTTGACTGCGTTGTCTACGGCTGTCCACCAGACAACAACCCCGTAGGTGAGTATCGGTCTTATAACCGAGATGTACAGCTGGTGGGTTATTCGAGTTTGAAGGCCCCATTTGTTCCAAATGGCTTTTTTACAAGAGAATAAAGCTGCTGTAGCTTTCTTGACTCTTTCTTGAATGTTAGATTTCCAGTTTAGTTTCCTGTCAAAAATAAGACCCAGATATTTTGCTGTATCGGGAAACTGGTACCGTTTATAGTTAGAATTTCCTGGAAAAGAGGACAAGATCAGTTTTATGAGGGTTTACTCCCAATTCACAGCGATCTGCCCAACAGGTGAATCTGTTAAGATTTAGTTGAAAGAGTTCTTTAATGGTATTAAGATGCTTACCTGAGACGGCTATAGCATAGGCAGTCACCCTGCTACCACCCGCTTCCAGGTATATCAGCAGTTCATTAACTAGTAAGTTCCAGAAAAGGGGAGAGAGGACATCGCCTTGCGGCATACTTCTGCTGACACATCTTTTAGCAGAAGCCCCACCCAGTTTGGAGTTGATTATCCTGCTATTTAGTATAAGACTGATCAACTCCCCAAGTGAGTCGTCTACTTGCAGAGTTGACAGCTCAGCCGTGATAGCGGATGTGTTGACGTTGGTAAAGGCACCCTCTATGTCCAGGAAAGCAACCATTGTGTACTCTCTATATTGTAGGGATCGTTCGATGTAGCTAGTCAGTGAATGCAGAGCCGTTTCCATTGACTTTCCTTTACAGTAGGCATGTTGAGCCGTTGCACAAAGGTCTTGGATCAGTTTTAGCTCGTATATGGTATGGAATATGGATATCAATCAGTCGTTCTAGAGTTTTCAGAAGGAAAGATGATAGATAGGCTAATAGGCCGAAGGTTCTTTGGGACACTATGACAACATGACTTCTCTCATGATAGTGGAATGTGGATCAGTTTTACACAGCTCATCATGATATTCTCTAGCGTAGGCAGGATAATACTTATCTGAGGACCTTTCTAGCTCTGCAGATATTATACCTTCCGTATCAGCAGACTTGTATGGTTTGAAGCTATGAAACACCCAGAGCGGTTTGTCTCTCTTAACGACCATGAATTTTGTTCACGGTTCCAGTAGTCCTGTTTGGGTTGCTACTGGCCGCGAATAGGGAGAGTGGGTGTCCAGTAGCAGGTTGAGTGACTCATCACATGAAGTTGTCCAAGAGCCATCGGTTTTTTTCAAACAGCTAGGCATCATAGGATTTGTTGAGAGGATTTTTTTTAGCCGGAATGCCTCAGAGGTGATTTTGTCACAGAATTATCTCCAGGATTGTCGCTTTGCCTTCCTTGTATATTTTGAGCGATTCTTTGTGTGAGTCCCAGTAAATCACTTTTCTTGTGCTTTTTGCTAGGTTGAATGGTTTTCTGCTGCAAATGTTTCTAAGCGGTCCCAGCGCTGATATCCACCAGTGCGGCTTTTTCTTGCTTCTAGGTTGAATAAGAGGGCAAGAAGCGGCCATAGCCTGATTAAGAACCAGGGTGAATTCCTTGACTTTCATATCAAGCTCGTTGGTGTCACGCGGCGGACTTGAGAGTTCAGAGGATAGCGATTCTGACAGTATTGCTCTGTATTTCGGCCAATCAGGTTTCCGGAATGGTGCTTGGCTGGGAGGACCATCACTCAGGCTGAATCGGATGTATCGGTCTGAAAAGGAGTGTTCAGACGATACCATCCAGTTCGTTAGCATTTGAGTGATGTTGTCGGAGACAAAAGTGATATCTAGCACTTCCTGTCGGTTTCTTGTTATAAAAGTAGGCTCATTGCCAATGCTGCAGACAATGAGGTTAATACTTATAATACCATATAATAAAAAAGTGACTCACCTATATTGTCGATGTCGGTACTGCCCCATACCGTGTGATGAGCGTTAGTGTCGCATCCGATGATGAGGCCAGTTTTTAGCCTTCCAGCTTCCAGTACCACTTCTTCTAGGTTTTCAGGGCCCACATAATCGTGGCCAAGATATGCCGATGCCAGCCAGTTGAAGCCTTCGGTAGTCTCTAGTCTGACAACGGTTAAGTCGTGGTCGCTGAGATTAAGAAGTAAAAATACATTAAGGCTACGTTTCACTAATATACAAGTGTCCCAAGTCCACGAACCATACCTTCACCGATCCATATGTAGATCCTGGATTAGGATAATGCCTTTCTAATTGAAAGGTCGGGAAATCTGCTTCCTGCTGCTGATGCGAATAGTCTATCATAATTCTTACTCTTTTATATTTTCTTTTTAATACGAATACTCTTAATTTTTGTAATTTGTTGTTTCAATATGTGTTTCTCCCCACTGTCACTTACACCTAATTTCCCCCATTCCTCCTCTCCTGTACAAGGAATGCACTTTTTTCTGTTTGCCTTTGCTTTTGTTTTAAACTATGCTCTTAAGTAATTTAAGTGTGACAAACAGTGTGAATGAAAAATCAACACACTATTGCAAAAATTATTTCGCAGTAAGTTTAAATGACACTAAATTAGAGTATTTAAAGTACTTGTTTTCTACTTCTTGTTGTGTAAGTGAATCCTGGTTTATTCCGAATGTGCGTGATGAGATCTACGATATCCCCAATTATAGACTACATAGGAATGACAGAATCACTGATACCACAGGTGGAGGTGTTGCAGTCTACTGTAGGTTAACTCTGAAATCTAATGAAATTTTTAAATCAAGTGAATCCGGCATTGAGTACATTGCTGTGGAAATAAGTAACTGTAACACTACTAAATGTCTTGTCTCTTGCGCATTCAATAAAAACCGAAGATGCTCTGCATTGCCATATTTTTCAGCACTTTCAGACTTTTGTGCACTATATGAGCATAATCTTGTGTGCGGCGACTTTAATGCTGACTTACTAAGAAACGACTCGCTTGTATTTCAAATGTAGGACTTAGCGTCCTCCGTCGGTCTCAGAATTTTTAACTACACATACCCAACACGTTTTGTCCCTGATCGTACACTCAGTCTTCTTGATCTTATTATTGTCTCCGATCCCAACCTTGTCCTTCTTTTTGACCAGATACCCTTCGATATCTCTGATCATGACCTAGTTTTTCTAACTTACAATGTCTAAATGTGTTACTACTGAAATTTTACATATAAAGATTTTAATTCTGTTGATGTTAATGCCCTTCAACTAGCCACAATGTCTGCCCCATGGATGCAGTGTAGACAAATCGCCGATCCTAATGAAAAGGTTGATTTTTTTCAATCAATTTTGACACAACTGCTTGATAGGCATGTACTATCATACAAAAAGAGCTAGAGTCCGTAACCTCAGGTTAAACTCAATCAAAGTTCGCAAAATTGCACAATAGATGAAAGTGCAGATCGACTAGCGTCAATTGGAAAGAATTTAAAGAGCCACGCAATCGTACAACTTCAATTATACGTGCGTCCAAAAAAAATTACTATGCATCCAAAAATTACTATGCTACCGGCAAAAAAAAACTATGGAGCAACCTTAAAACGATTGGTGTTTCCAAAGGCTTTAACCAACAGAGTGATCTTGATCCTGATATTCTTAATGACTATTTCATAGGTGAACAACTCGCTAATGGTAACTTTAATACAAATCGAGCATCAGCCTGTTCGGCCAGATCTGCGCATAGACTGAATGATTTCGAAGTTATAAGCGAGAGCGAAATTTTTAGATGCACAATGGATCCCAGATAGTTGCCCATCTTACTCATATTATCAATTTTTGCATAATTACATCAACTTTTTCCAGGTCATGGAAAATAGCTAGAGTCCGTTCAGAAAACACACAGCGATGCCCCTTCTGACGTGAGACCGATTAGCATATTATCCAGTTTATCTAAAATCTTTTGAAAAAGTCTTGTAAAAACAAATACTTGCTTTACGAGAAACAATCAGGATTCAGAGCACATAACAGCCGCTCAACATTCTAAGCTGGAAGTTCAAAAATTTGTTTGGTTTTAGCCGTTGGGCTACCCATTTTATTGGCAGCTATCTCTCGGAGAGATTCCAGAAAATCATCTTTGGCGTCAAATCCTCCCTACTTAAGGCCTTAGTTCCACAAGGTTAAATTCTGGGTCCTATTCTTTTCTGTATGTTCATTAACGACCTTCCATCAGTCCGTACCTATAGTTCTGTCCACCTTTATGTGGATGACGTATAACTTCATTTAGCAAAACCATATAACAAGCTTAATGAACTTGCTGGCCACAAATTTCTATCTGGTCCGCAGCGAATGGATTGCTTCTTAACCCAAAAAAAAATCTCAAGCAATGTCGATCTCTAAACGACGTTTTCAACTTTGGATACTCAGACCAGACTTGTGCCTAGGTAGCAGTAAAATAACAACTGTTGAACACTGCACTAGCCTTGGCTTTATCATTGACCGTAACCTCTCAGGTTATAATCATACTAATGAAGTTGTTGGTCGGATCCACGGCTGTCTACGCAAATTGTGGCCAACTTTGTATTTTACCTTTGTTGAGACCAGACGTAAGTTGGTACTCAACTTAATAGCACCTCTCATTGCATATTCTGTAGTTGTCTATACTAGCGGTCTCGATTCACTGTCACCAAACAAATTAAAGGTGGCATTCAACGATGCGGTTCGCTATGTATATGGACTTCGAAGATACGAACACATCTCAGAACATACCAAAAAGATACTAGGATGCATGCTACAACAGTACATCAATGTGAGAAACTGCATATTTATACATAAAATTATTCAAAATAAATCCCCGCCCTAATTATATAATAAACTTGTCTTCTTTGACCGTTCTGCAAGAAATTTAAGTATCGTCCCCCATCGTCGGCAATATTTAAATTCGTCACGCTTATTTTTTATCCACGCTATCAAACTTTGGAACCTTCTCCGACCGCGTATCAAAATGATACGAGTATCTAACCGTGCAAACTTTGAAAGTGCAGTCCTCCTTTACCTCTCATCTTTGACAACCCAACCCTGAGTCCTGGTCCTATTCCCCCCTTTCTTATATTATTATTATTATTATAATTGCATTAATCTTAAGCTATTAAAGCTATGTTAGCTAATCTGTAAGAGGTTTTTGTGTAAAATGTAGGGGGAATTGACATTGTTGACAATTCACGCGTATTCGCAGACAGGGTTAGACGCATAGAGGCCGCTTTTGTAACGGCCAAAATCTGTAAAGTTTTCCAACTACGTTAATTATTCTATGATCAGTGGTGTGTCAATTTGACGCGCAACATCGTATTAGGAAAACTTTTTGTTCAGCCTACGAGCGACATACATAACACATTGGCTGAAAAGTCCGCGCCGTTTTATAGTAAAACACAAAATTTTTGCAAAATTCAATTTTATTTATCAATATACTCGTAGTTGCCTTCGAGGGCGATACACTGATTGAAACGATTTTTCAATCTTTCGATACCAATTTTGTAGTACGATTTCGGTTTAGCCTCAAAATAGGCCTCTGTTTCGTCGATTCGGTCTTAAATCTCTTTCCGGCTAGCATTCTTTTGAGGTCTGCGAACAGGAAATAGTCGCTGGGGGCCAAATCTGGAGAATACAGTGAGTGGGGAAGCAATTTGTAGCAGAATTCATTCAATTTTGCCATCGTTTTCATCGACTTGTGACACGGTGCATTATCTTGATGAAACCGCACTTTCTTTTTCTTCAAATGCGGCCGTTTTTCTGCGACTTCGTCCTTCAAACGCTCCAACAACGCAATGTAATAGTCGCTGTTGATAGTCTGCCCCTTTTGGAGATAGTCGATGAAAATTATTCCATGTGTATCCCAAAATACGGATGGTATAACCTTTCCAGCCGAGGACGAGATTCGTCGCCTGCTCGCCACTCAGCTGACTGCCGACTTGACTCTGGTGTGAAGTGATGGAGCCAAGTTTCATCCATTGTCACATACCGACGCAAAAATTCGACTTTATTGCGGTTGAACAGCTTTAAACACTCCTCTGAATCATCAACATGTTGTTGTTTTTGGTTGACTGTGAGCAAACGCGGCACCCACTTTGATCACAGCTTTCGCATGTCCAAATATTCGTATATGATATATCCAACACGGTCTTTTGATATCTTCAGCGCCTCAGCTATCTCGATCAACTTCACTTTACGGTCATTCGTAATCATTTTGTGGACTTTTTTGATGTTTTCATCTGAAACAGCCTCTTTTGGACGTCCACTGCGTGCATCATCTTCGGTGCTTGTATGACCACTTTTAAATTTTTCAATCCACTTGCGAATGGTTCGTTCGGCTGGTGCAGAGTCCGGGTAACACTTATCAAGCCACTTCTTTGCATCGGCTGCATTTTTTCCCATCAAAAAGCAATGATAAATCAACACACGAAATTGCTTTGAATCCATTTTTTTCACAATAACAAAAGTTGCTTCACTCACAACGCTATATCTCGAGAACTAATCGTCCGACAGCTGTCAAATTTATACACGTATCTTTTGAAGGTTGGTATGGTTGGTTGAAAATGATATGGATTTAATTCAAGTGTTGCCCTCTCTTAGAAACGGCACGGAATTTTCAGCCAATGTATTATATCGTGAATATGGATTTCGAGAACATAAAGTTCATTCGATTTGACGTAATAATACCAGAGTAATCTCAACTTGAATTTCAAAAGTGTGTCAAATTGACACAAGGAAAAGATGAAGGTTAAACAATAAGTAGGTCTGTTTGTTAACTTGAAATATCGCACAAATTTGTACAAATTCTTACAACTTTTTAAAATTCCTGTTTGTTTACTCCAAAAAGTTGCAACAAAGAGAGCCGATGAGAGAGCTAAACACTTCCCCTCCATCGAAATAGTTGCAATTTTCTGCCTCATAAATTTCTGTGGGTAAGCTGTGTAACAACTGTCAAAGCAAACAGCTATTCTGCGAAAGAATTTATTTGATTTGTTGCTATTTCTTGTGATTGGTGTTTTGACTTGACTTTTGACGTTTTATACACAAATGTGGTTTACTGCGTTTGTTTACTTTCTTGCAAGTTTCTCTCTCTCTGAGCGAATTCTCTGCCATCTTTAAATTTTAACAGCTTTTACCCATTTCACCACAAAAAGTAACCAAACAAACCTACCTATAACATATGACCCTCAATATTTTCAAATCATGACAACTTATTCATTTAAAGTCTAAACGAGGTTTACTTCAAAATCTTTGATCGTTAAAATTAAGCAAAAACACAAGACACAATATCAAAGGAAGAAAAATCAACACATCAGCTTCTCCACCATATGTAACCTACCTCAATGTGATGTGAAAATGTTCGAATTCAAGTGATAAATGCTATTTTGTCTTACTATTCAACACTTAAGCCTCCAAAGACGTACGTTTATTGATCCCTGGTTCAAATGTTTCCCATGAAAATAAGACAAAATAAAAATTGAGAAGGGAGCGCGCAACCCAGCGATCAAGCCCTGCTGTCAGCAGCAAATAAACGAATTCCTTGGAGAACAGAAAATCATTAATCACACGACAAGAAAATGCATCAACATTGCAGGGGATGACACGAAGGCAATGTTCCGTCTCCGAACCCAATAACAGAAAATATCGATTAGGTTAATGTAATGCGGGAGGTTATTTTTGTATTCATCAATCCTCTTTCCATGAATTTAACTTCAGAAATACATTTTTGTTGTATGCATGCACAGAGTTCCGCCATCGTGTTGAAAGGAAAGCTCTTTTCGAGAGCAAGGCAATTTTCAGATTAAGCGATCGATATTTTTTTTTTTTTTTTGTGATACTAAAACAAGACACATTTTGAATCTGATGAATTCATTGCCGTTTTTGTGTTAAATTCTTCACTTCTTGCTGCTTAGCCAATTGATACTGATTCCTACATATGTGCATGTGTTTATTCTCGTATGTGTGAACGCACTTAATAATGTGCTTGTGCAGGATTTTAAAGAAAAAACATCTTGGTCATCAGATTTATCGGTTTAAGCGCATTTTATTGTCGCAATTAAAAAAACAGGTTAATCCGACGCAATTAATAAAAGTTGAAAATGAACGCTGGATACGCTTGAGCATACGTCTTTATGCATCCGTGCATACGAAAATGCGCTCTTACTCGTTTATAACATGTAAAGGATATGTAATTACGTCTAGGCCAAGTGTTGTCTACTGTAAAATAATATGCGCGCTCTTAATTCTCATTGGGAATGAAATAAGTAATCGGGAAATAAAATTGCACTTTAATTTATAGAGGGCAGATTATTGGTTTAATTGCTTATCAAGGTAAATGTGGTATTTTGATTTGTTTTCCCCCTATCTCCCTTTAATGTGTGCACACATTACGTATGCACTGGAATGGAGCGTTTTTTTACCTTGAAAATATACCCAAGTGTACTGTACATGAAATGCATCCGAACGTAACTTGTACAGCTTCACGAGCGCAGAACAACAGTTCGATTAATTTATTAATGCACTTCCGATCAAAAATATAATCAGAAGTGCATTTCACCTGAGAGAATTTGGATTTCTGTTTATTCGGGTTAAAATTGGAAACCACTTAATCAATATTGATTACGTGCTAGACTTATTTTTGTATCCTTTTCATCTTTGTCATTAGGACCCTTTTTTTGACCGTCTTGTCTCTGGGAGAAGAGTTGAGTCAATGATGATAAAGTTCTCAGAAGAAACCAAGCGAGACGTCGAATTAGATGCTAAAGACGTCTTTAATCAACATTTAAATATTGTAGCTACACTAATACAGAGCACAGATGCACAGATAGTAGTCAAAACGGCATCAATACACCGATATTTGGCCCGCGCACAAATTTTGGGCGTTCGAACCAACCCCTGCCGCTTATGATTCTTATGACTCCAATGTCTTCTTCTGCGGCACATTCGGTAGATTGAGGCGAAACGATAAAGAACTTGGCTTGGAAGCTCAAAACGTTACATTTAAACTCCATCAGAATAGACAACCTATTGGCCAAAGTGTTAGTTCTGATGGGAAACGGAAAAGGTTCAATGTCTTAAAGTTGGCTTTAAAAGGAGAAGAAGGCACGAGACTGACTTAGAGCACAAGAAAAAAACTCCGAGTGCAGCTGAAGGACCAAGTGCTAAAAGCCCTAGTAAAGACATTCATTGAAAAGATATTTCCGAAAGTCACAAAAATAGAAAAATCTTTCGTAGGCCTAGATGCTTTTTTCTACTGTCTCGATTAGAGCCAGCATAATGGGAGAAAAGGAGAAAGCTTCCTGTTGATGACGACGATGCTTGGATGAACCTAGCGCTACAGACTGTAAAGGTCGCAGTTCTGGAAGCAAAAACGACATCGGCAGCGGTTTTGTTCGGGCGCAAGATCCAAGTGAAATTCTAAGTGCTGCTGGAAATTATGTGTCGTAGGAAAATCTACCTCCAAGAAAACCAGTGAACCTAAGAGGCGAAAAATCTCTTCTATGCTCTGAGTGGGAAAGCCTGACAGTGAGAATAATCTGAATTATGCAAAATGCAAGCATTGCAAAGAATATTGGCATCCTGTAACGCAAAACCTCCAGGCTAAAATATCCTATGCATAAAACTTTCAACTGGCTAAGCAATTCTGTATTACAATTTCCCTGGAACTCGCAGTTTCTTTGGTTTTCAGGTTGCCCAAGCACTGGACTAAGCCGCAGGTAGCAGAATGATCAAAATATAACCAAGGCCATTTTCGTTTATTTTAGATAAAACCTATGCTTCGCTTCATACGAGGGTAGTCCCAGAAGTACTCGATCTAACAAAGAAAACACAAACAAATTGTGGAAAAATATGTTTGTTCCTCCACGTAGATACCCAGTTTATAGTGAGAATGGTCGAGCTCCTTAAAATAGTCATCAAATGCAGACTTCACCTCTTTACTGTTGGCAAATGTTTTACCACCGAGGCATTTTTGCAAATTCGGAAACAGAAAATAATTCGAGAGGGCTAAATCTGCGGGATAGGGTGCATGAGTAAGCAATTCGAACTTTAACTCATTCATTTTAGCAATTGCGATGAAAGATGAAAGAAAACTTTTTTCTTCTCCAAATGTGGCGGTTTTTTCTTGATTTCATCTTTCAAACGCTGCAATAAGTTCGCATAATACACGCCGTTGATTGTTTTTTCTTTCTGAAGATAATCAATGAAAATAACCCCACTCGCACGATAAAAAACTGACGCCATGACCTTGTCTGCAGATGGAACTATCTTCGCCTTCGTTGGAGCCGATTCTTCCCTTTGAGTCCATTGTTTTGACTGTTCCCTCGTCTCGGGTGTGAAGTGAAGCACCCATGCTTCGTCCATGGTAATGAATCGACGCAAAAACTCGGCTTTATTGCTGTGAAACTTCGCCAAACACTCGATTGAAACACGACGTTGCTTTTGTTCCATTGTGAGTAATCGCGGCACCCATCTTGGGCACAGCTTTCTCGTGTCCAATTTTCAAGTCAACATGCGACGTACAGCGCTTTTCGAAATGCCTGCCATATCTGCTAGTTCACGCACTTTCAATCGACGGTCATCCAAAACCATTTTGTGGATTTTTTTTCAACATTTCTGGTGAACTCACCTCATTTGGTCGACCACTGCGATGTTCGTCTTGAAAACTCGAACGGCCTCCCTTAAACTCTTCCACCCAATATTTTATTGTTGTAAACGAAGGAGCGGGCTCCCCCAGAGTAGAATCCAGTTCCGTTTTGATGTTTGCCTTGGATTGAGGCATTTCAAATGAAAGTATTACATCATATAACGGTTATCAATATTTTCCATATTTAAAAATCCATTGAGGGCGTTCACTATTGATGGCTGCGGACCAAATACTAAACAATACTCCGTGGTCAAACTTCAAATTTAAGCTTTATAAGGTTGGTACTTTCTACAATTGTCATTCTTTTTAAACAACAACCGCCATCTATACGTCAGGTCGGGTACTTCTGGAACTACGCTCGTAGCACTTTCTTCTTTGTTCGTTAAAGGGATTTTCTTCAAAGTTGCCTTCTAAGTCCAAGAATTGCGATTGGCAAGATTAATTCTTTGTTTGACCCCTAAGGTGGAGTTAATATTCGAACTTACAGCAGAATCCAGACAAAGTCTTTTACCACCTCAGTTTTATATTAGATGCACAACTAAGTTATTTTTTGATGAAAATGCAACTTTATTGAGAGAAAATGGTTACAAAGACGGCTTTTACACAGCGCATGTTTAGAGAGATTCAAATAAGAGCAAAAGAGAGGGATAAGAGGGAAAAATTTTCCCGATACACGGCGGACAAGATTTGCTTTGCAAGTTTTTGACATTTCCTTTTCTCCTTCTTCGTTCTTTTTCGCATTTGCTTTATTACTTCTTTGGCTGTTGTTACGAGCACAACATTTCAGTATAGCGGATGAATTTAAAATGGACCAAAGAATTAACGAACGAGCTCATTTTCAATTATGAAATGTACCCGTGCGAACTGTAGTCGGTATATATGCAATGAATAATCATTTCCGCAGAGTCCAATAAATTGTTTAGTTCTGCAAATGTCAATTTTGCTTTTATAATTTATTTTGCTTTCAACATTCAACATTGAGCAACAAAGATGAAATGAAAGAGAGCTGTCAAATAACATGAAAAATCAAAGAATGAGAACAAGGTTTCGTGTAAAAATGCGCGTATCACAGAATGACAGTTCAAAAGAAAATAACGAAAACATGCGCATCAAACTCATGCGCTGTGTAAAAGCCGTCAAATGAATCATTCAAAGTATTGCCCTCCGCTAGCTACAACTTTTTCCCATCTTTCTGGCAGAGCTCGAATACCGTTACAGTAAAAGTGTTCATCTTTTGAGGCTATCCACGAATCAAGGCATTTTTTGCTGTCTTCATATGAGCGGAACTGCTGATCAGCCAGATCATGTGCCATCGAACGGAATAAGTAATAATCGGACGGCGCAATATTTGGGGAATATTGCGGCAGGGGTAAGACTACCCATTTGAGCGTTTCCAGGTAGGTTTTAACGGATTTGGCAATTTGAGGCCGACCGTTTTTCGCATGCAATCGCTTGGAAATGGCCTGGCAGGTAACTGCTAATACTGAAGCAAACTCTTCTTACGTTTGACACGGATCCTCATCGAGCATTGCCCCCAATTCAGTATCTTAGAGCAGCATCTCCGTAAACTTTTTGGACCTCTCGATGCGCTTCAGCCGCCGTTTTCTCCGAATGAAAGAAGAAAATCAGCACTTCCCGTAAATGATGATTATTTGGCACAAAATCAGACATTTTCACACAACCAAAAGTATATGACGCCAAAACTACATCACCAATGTGTCAAAACCGTTTGTCTACCATATGTCTAAGCTTGGTTCATGACGTTTTGGATATGTCAAAATCGACCAGCATTTAGTGCTGCAGCCATCCATTGACTTAGTTGCGCACCTAATAGTTTACCGTCGAGCCGTGCTGCCCGATCCGTTTGGGTTGGCTGTCCATTCTTGCTGACAATATGTACCTACATATACTTTGTTTCACCATCATTTTTGGGCACCAACGCTCCAGTGGCAGCTCGTTGATTTCTTTTTACGATACCAATGTCACCTTGTCGAATACCTTTTTTCACATTAAATGCCTCTGTGGTGCCACTAACGACATTTATAAAGCAGAGTTTGTTCTGCACAGACGGACAAGTCTGGTAATTCGGCCTTAAAATCAATAAACAACTGGTGGGTATAGATTTGATGTTTCTTCCCCATAAGGCTCTTGAGCGGCTCTCGTCCTTCTCTGTAGCTCTGGCAAGTAGACACTTGTCGACAATCTTAGTAAAACCAGGGGTTTCATTGTATTGGTGTGTCATATCCTGTGGGTTGCTAACAATGTCGTCACTGATTTATTGCGATTGATGCTAGCAGCGTTGGAATCCTTGCAAGGTTTTGCGAGACTCGACCAGAAAAGGCTCTAGCAGTCTCTTGCGATTGTATCCGTTTTAGTACTTCTATCGTGTTCTGTCATCGGAGATATTCTCGAAAAGTATATTCGAAAAGTTCGTTATAAATCTCGTCGACTCTTTTTGATAAGATGACTCCCATATGAGGTGTATTCAAAAAGTAAGGTGACTTAATAAAAAAATATTTATTTATTCATCAATATTAATGTAGTCCCCTTCAAAGTAATCCCTCTCAGATATAATACACTTGTGCCAGCGCTTTTGCAATCCTCGAAGCACTTCTCATAAGCACTTTTTGGTGTAGCATTGAACTCTTCCAACGATGTCAATTTTATTTCCTCAATCGTTGCAAATCTCCGTCCTTTCATAGGTCTCTTCAGTTTTGGGAACAGGAAAAAGTCGTTTGGGGTCAGTTATGAATCCCTTGAGCAAGTCAGAATCATCATTGACGTCATTCAAGAGCTTCTGAGCGGTGCTCATGCGACGGTTCTTCCGATCAAAATTAAGAAGTTTCGGAAAAAAACATCCAAAAAAATTGCATGTCACGAGCCGACCGATGTGCCAACATCCTCAGCAGCTTCTCTTATGGTAATTCGACGATTTTCCAAAACAATTTTCTTCACAGCTTCGACCGACGTTATCATCTTTTGTTGATGTGCTGGGACGTCCAGAGCGAAGTTCGTCATTGGCATGTTCTCGGCCATCTTGGAAGAGCATGTACCATTTGTAAACATTTATTTTTTACTTAGAACAGACTCATCGTATGCCACTGTAAACATTTCAAGTGGTTTGGAGCACTTGATTCCATTTTTTACAAAAAATTTGATGCAAATTGTTTGCTCCATTTTTTATAATAATTGAAAATCGCCGAGCACACCAAAAAACGTCTAACCTTTCTATCTGTCAAAAGCAAACTAAGTATGCTATATACTTGAAACTGTGAACATGTGTTCGGGACATGTGTACCAACACAGCAAAAAAAAATCGGTAATCGAATGTACGTTGCCCGTGAAATTTCAAAAGTCACCTTACTCTTTGAACATATGTGGAAAATGTTCGCTAGCCCTGATAAATTGCGACTCGCCGCCAAGTCTATTAAATTATCGACATTTTTAGAGCTAGCTTCGTGTTGTCTGTGTACTTCAACTGTTCGTCAAAGATGTAATTTTTTTTTTCCAAATTTAGAATCAAAAATTTAGCGTCGTATTTAGAACATTACTCAAAGCAATCATTGGGGAAGTCGTCCTTCTATAGGTGAGTGGGCTCATATGAGACTTGAGATTCACTCAGATGTCTGAAACTCAAGGCTTCTTGCCTAAATCTTCGTCTGATGGCAGATTTATAGCTAAACAGGCGCAGCTTTTGCCTTCTGCAACAATCACCAATGTAGTTGTCATGGTTTTTCATACTTATTTTGCCCAGTCCATCCCATTCGTATATAGCAGTGATATCCGCTTTGCAGCGGTTTAGGGTCACTGCTAATTATTCGGCTGCATCTAGAATTTTATTACAAATATTCAAAAAATTACTGCAAAAGATAGTTAACACATTTTCCTCTCGGATTTCCACTTCGAATTTAAGTATACGAGGGCGGTTTGATAAGTACCGTGATTGGAAGATAGGTGGCACTACTGACCCAAAATTAGTATACCATTATTTATGTAGTATAACCTCTTTTAGCCCGCTTGTCAAAATTTGGTGACAATCCGACGTTAAGTTGTGTTTTGACACCTTTCCGGTCGAAGGCATAATCTTCGCCCTCTTTTCAACACGTTCATCGTATAAAACCCATTGTTTCGATTGTTCATTGGTCTTTGGTGTGTAGTAATGAACCCATGTCTCATCGACGGTCACGAAACGACGCAGAAACTCCTCTGGACTGCGTTTAAACAGGGCCAAGCACGTCGTTGAAGTGGTCTCACGATTGCGCTTGTTCTCCGGTGTGAGCAAACCCGGCACCCATCACGCGGATAGCTTTATCATACCCAAAATTTCGTTCAGGAAATGGCTAACGCGTTCAATTAAGATGCCTGCTATCTCAGCCAACTCGCGAATTTTCACTCGGCGGTCCGCCAATACGAGATCATGGATTTTGTCCACGGTTTCCTCGGTGGTAACAGTTTTTGGGCGCGGTTCATTAAAAAATGACGTGCGGCCACGACGAAACTCTGCGAACCAATGGTAAAGGCTTGTACGGGAAGATGAATGGGTCCCATACACACCATCGAGAATGGGCTTGATTTCCTCACAGGTTTTGCCACTCAAAAACAAAAACAAGATCTCGGCGCGATACCACTCTTTTTCCGCGGTCGCAAAAAACACCAACACGATGTTTTGAAATGGGCGTCAAAACAAAACGAAGCGTCGGGTTGTCACCAAATTTTGACAGGCGGGCTAGAAGAGTTTATACTAAATGATGGTACCCTCATTTTAGCACAGTGGCGCCCCCTACCCTCCAAACCGGGTACTCATCAACCAGCCCTCGTATGTTTTCTACAGCTAAAGCAACAAATCCATCAACACTTACGAGTATCTATGTATCTATTTTGTATTGTATGATTTTCATAATTTGAACTATTCTCTCTGAAGAATGTAAGAATGTCTAACTACACGTAGTAGAAACTTTATGAACCTGCGAACTTTCATAAGAACTCATCCCTATCTAAAGAGTGATCATAAGCATCAAAATTATTTTTTATTTTTATTTTTATTAAAATGTTCAGCATTCTCTTATACCCGTTTTCGTATCTATAAAATTTCTCTCATATATAAAATAAACTTAAAACATACTCGACCAAAGGTTTTTTTCGTTTTTGTGTTTTTTTTTTTAAATAAAACAAACCAGAAGGCAGAAGATGCAAATTAAATGAAACGCTGATGGAAGATTTCTTGATGGTGAGTAGCACCTGTGTTACTATCGATTACTTTATCGATGAGGTATCCGCAGTTCGGGTTTATGAGATTCTAGGCTTAATAACTGACTTTTTATTTTAAAAGTCAATCGTACAATTTTCTTGTTATCTAATTTATTCAAAAATATGCAGAAAGGAAACACAATGACCTGTCATAAATGCAAATTTTCTATGTGTGTCGAGAGAATTCCACCCCATATGTTGCCTTTGGAATGTGTTCAATGCTCAATGTATTGTATGATATGGAGGGAACCATACGATTAATCTGCTACGCGGTACTTCTATGAATCGGTATAACAGAATGTTGGCATGGCACTTGCCCTAATTGCATTTCGTCGCATCAAGTGCCCAAGGATTCATATGCGCGGTGGAATGCAAACGTCACACAAACACCCATCTATGTGTCGATTCATCAAGCTGACAAAGGATTCTGTTTCACGAACAAACTCCGTTTAACTGAAGCAGAGGTGGTCCTTGTTGCAGCCTCTGCTCTTCTACTATTGTTTTTGAAAATGCATCTCTCTTTGTTCCCAATGGGATTTGAGGCGTGAGTTTGAAGAGTCACATGCGATAAACTCGTTAAAAGTTATTGCGGGTGCAAAGTCATTTCGTCCTTACAATATATCTACGTACAGCAATAAATGTCAAGTGTAAAAACTCTTCTAATTAAACATAGGGTGTTGAATATTGTATTAAATTAAAATACATCCTACATCCTACATCCTACATCCTTCTTTATTTATGTTTTTCTTAAAGATTTGAATCTTCGAATTCGATAATGAGGTTTTGGTATTGATTTGGAATTCCTAGGTTGGCTTGACGACCTGCAGCAATGCGAATACGAATTTGTGGTTAATTATGGGTTTCCTTGCCTGAATCTGTACTGATAAAAGCCATAAACACTACTAATTTTTGCAATATTTCAAAGGCTTATCTCTATAGTTGGTGCAGTTAAGATAGTCTCCTCTGTTTTGGGTCGGCTTGATGATTCCGTATTTCAACCATAAAAATTGGTGAAATCATTGGTTATAGAAAACTGCTTAGAAAAAACTGGATGAATACTGGACGAACTGTGCTATCAACCTTGTTATTCTCGAAGATCATTTTTAATGGCATCCTTCTATCGTTTTCGATCTCTTTGGCTCTTGGATTCCATAGTGAGCATTACACTTCTGGAGATATCGCCGAATATAAAGAGTGACCAGATAAGAACGATAGGAAAAATAATTTAAATAAAACAACAACTGTGTGAGATATAAAATTGATTCTGGCTTTATTTTGAAGCTTCTTTCAAATGGCCGCTTCGGCTTCGCTGGCAGTGCTTCGAGCCATCGGTCCAATTTTTGATGACTCGGTCCAATATGTGCGGCATTATTACGGCAATAAATAGCGTGTCGAATGCTGGCCTCGAGCTCGCCCAAGATGTTGGCTTGTTAGCGTAGACTAAGGACTTGACGTAGCCCTAGAGAAAACAATCGAGTAGTGTCAAATCGAATGATTGCGGCGGCCAATTGATGAACGCTCGTCGTGAAATGACACCGTTACCAAATTTCTCCTTCACAAGTTCGAGCGTTGCGTCGCTTGTATGTCATGTAGCGCCGTCTTGTTAGAACTAAGGCTCGGACATATCGATGTTGTCGAGCTTTGACCACAGGAAATCAGTTAACATCGCTCTATACCTGAAACTATTGAGGCTCATTTCGAAAGAAATAAGATCCGATGATGCCACCCTGCCATAGACCTCACCAAACGGTCAATCTTTTTGGATGCATTGATGCATAGCCGAACATTTGTGAATTGCGTTCACTCCAATAATGGTAATTTTGCTTATTGACATAGCCGCTGAGCCAAAAATGGGCCCATTTCCAGCGCCCAATTAGCAAACTCAAGGCGTTGTATATGGAAGTCCAGCTTCAATTCTTGCGTCAGCACAATCTTATACGGTTGTAGGCCTAAATCCAACCGCAAAATAAGCCGGGTCGACTCTCTGGCGATGCCCAATTCAGTTGATCGGCGCCGAATCGATATTTCTGGATCTTCTTCTTTACTGGCCGGTACGGCGACTATGTTTTCTACCTTTCGCACGAATCTCTGCCCGGTTGGTGACTTAAGATCCAAAAGAGTGTACTCGAGCTCAAACTTTTCCACGATGCGACTAATTACCTGCACACTGAAGCCATGATGACGACCGACCTCACGACGAAATTCGCGTTGCATATTTACAACTGAGCCGAAATTTCGATTTAATTTTTTAATAATCTCCGCACGTTCGACAAGTAAAATGATGCATGCTGAAATGGCAAACTTTACTGAATATTTTGACAGCTGGATGCTATTGGTAACTTTGTCAGTTGTTGAAACATAACAATTGGAAAAACTATCCTTACTACCTGGTCACCCGTCAGTATTCTCTCTGAAAATTACGTGGCGACGTCTCAGACTGCAGGCGCAGCCGCTCAAATTAATTTGTATTTTTTTTATTGTCTCCATTTTTATTATCTGCATTGATCGGGATATTCATATATTGATCTTGCATACAACATGGGCAGACTACTTCCTTCAAAGACTCAACACTCATTTTGTGCGAAAATAAGGCATACGAAAATAAGCGACGTAATCACAATAAAAGCAATCTGCTTGGAGATAGATCCGAAGACAGCCAAATCCTGAAATTAATAAAATTGTTGAACATCATTTCGCGTCATATACTCGCACATAGTATAGCGCACTACACATTTAATGTGTCAATAAGCATTCTTTGGAAGCATTTTTCCTTGATCTGTTAGAAGTTAGGGCATATTCGACTTACTTTACTTTTAAATTCATTTTTATTGTTCCTTTCATTATTACTTACATTCTAGGCAAAAATTATTAAATCTACTTACTTATTCTAGCTTACTGGCTCTTACCGAACGCTCTAAACTTAACAATCTCATTCAAAGTTTGCCTTTCTGCCTTAAAACCTATCTTACCTTATCCATAAAGCATCGGTCACTTCTCAGAGGCGCCGCATTACGTTAACGAACCTGGCCTTTCCACGAGATCCCCCAACTAGGAGGAGTGTGTTACCTTAGTAACGTACCGACCAAGGAGAGCAAGCCTACCCTCTTCCCTTCTCGAAGCCACCAGAATGCGGTGTACTATTTCTCTGCATCGATCCAATCTCTGTCCGCAATCTCGGGACTAAAACGGAGGAGCTCCTGAGCATTGGCAACATACCCGTCGTAGATGAGCCACTTGTCCCTCGCACCGCGTTGGCGGTGGTACATTACCGGGATACCATCCCTGATGTGCACTAACCCTTCAGCATCAATATGGATAATGGCTCTGGATGGCTCTGGCGGGATAAAGCCCGATAGAAGTGTGCTCTCGTGCAAACCGAGACAGTTCCTAAGACACTGCCTTTCAAACACCCGAATCCTTTCCATCTGATACGGCGCTACATTGAACCACACGGGATAACAATACGCGATGTTGATTGCTGCGAAATTCTTGTCAGGACTAAAGCCTTCTTCGCCCCAGCAAGATAAGCATCTACGAGGGTTGTCTGTCCGACCGAATCTAAATTTTTTTTTTTCTACATAGTCTCCTTGTAACTCTACACACTTCTCCCAGCAATGCTCCCTTCTCTCTAACCCGTCCAAGTAGTACCTGGCGTTTTTCTCTGCAAAATAATTGTTCACGAAGGTGATTGCCTCCTCATTTGACGAAAATCTCTATCCTCCGAGCGCAGTTTTTAGATGAAGGAACAAAAAGAAGTCGCTTGGGGCTAGATCTGGTAAATAAGGCGGATGGTCAAGCAGTTCAAACCGTAATTTATGGATTTTTGGCATGGAAACCGCTGAGGTGTGAGACGGCGCGTTGTCTTGGTGAAACAGGATTTTCTTTTTCTGCAAATGTGGCCGTTTTTCCGCAATTTCTGCCTTCAGCTTGGCAAATAATGATGCGTAGTATGCTCCTGTAATGGTTTTTCCTTTTTGAAGATACTCGATTAAGATAACTCTTTTACTATCCCAAAAAACAGTCGCCATCACTTTCCCAGTCGAAAAAACAGTTTTTGCTTTTTTTGGAGCCGGCTCGCTCTTTGCAGTCCACTGTTTTGACTGAATTTTTGTTTCGGGCGTATAATGGTGTATCCAAGTTTCATCTAAAGTAATTAATCGGCGCCAAAACTAGGATTTATTGTGCCTAAACTGCACCAACAGAGCGTTGGAAATGTTCATTCGAACACGTTTGGACATTTTCATAACCTCTACTATCTCTCGCGCTTTAATTCGGAGGTCGTCTAACACCATTTGTTGAACTTTACCCATGTTATCGCCAGTGGTTGCAGTTTTTGGACGTCCCGTTCATCATCTCCCAAGCTCTATTTCACTGTGGTAAATGATGATGCAGAGTCCAATTGATTTGCGTAGGCGTATTACCTTTCAAAAACAAGAATCTAATAACAGCTCGATACTCAATTTTTTCCATTTTCACAAAAAAACACTCACATGGATCAAACGACTGTCAACTGAAAACTGCGCGCCCAAAAATGACTGAAACTTCGGTAAGTAACTGTCAAAAGATGCACAACTAGCATTCACTAGCTTTTATTGACGAGTGCCGATATCTTTACGTTGCGGTCGAAAACTTTTCAGACAACCCTCGTATATGTTTGTCAAAATAGAAATACTTGTCGAGCCAGATACCAAGGTATCTCACTACGCCTCTCACAGCTAATGGCAGTCCGTGCTGTCCAATGATGGCCAAAGGTATATTAGACTTATGTTAACAAATGCCGACGCACTGATGATAGTTTTAAGAGATTCACTCACGTGATATCACGAAACATCTAGCTACTGTATTTTTTCCAATTCACAATACTTCTCAAATAACATACCAACTCTAGGAGTTTCCTAAACATAATGCAGATCTTTTATCGGTTCCAAAACTATGTAGAATTTCGAGGACATAATAGGGACAAAAGGCATTTATTCTGTTTACGTTCACCTATGCATGGTCCAGTAATAAAACGACCTGTGCTCCCTCAGTTTATTAATTTTCCTCTGAAGAACTTCCTAAAGTGAAGTAATGTTGCTTCTTCTTGAGATCAGGTATCGTTTCGAGTACAATTGCACTGGACACGCATTTCTGTGTTTTATCTCGAATTCTCAGTTACCACACGAGAAGTTCCTTTTTGGTTGTAGTTTCATTATTTTACGTATTTGTTTTTCGAGTTTTATCTTGGGTTCATACGACGCAATCAAATTCTTGACCTTAAGGAGCACGTCACTGATCTTAAGTGCGTCAAACCATAAAAAAAAATTTATTCTTCCATATATTGTACATATTCTGTATTATTGTGTTCTATCTGCTCTCTTCTATCCGAGAACCAAGTCAACTGTGGAGAAAAAAAAGTTCCGAAACATACTCGCAGACTTTAAAATCTGCATGCAGTTGCATCTAAGTTTTGCTGAAATCTGAACAGCTCTACAGAAATCTATGCAATGTTGCAGTTTCTTCAAAAAACTAATACTTCTGAATAAACTCGTTATTAAACAGAAATGTAAAAGTTCCTTGTCCGGATTTATTGTGGAAGAGTTTAAAGCCCTAGATATTTGCCCAGGAGAACAGGCATACAACATGGCCGAGTCATAAGCATAGCCAAATACACTAAAAGATATGAAAGAACGCTTGTGCGTTAGTAGTACTTTTGCTAGGGCTTTCGAGTATTGCTCGAAATCATCCTTAAACGTGGAATCAAAACCCCTATTGTCAAAAGCACCTTCAATATTGTTTGCAACTGTAAGCGTTCATATGCATATGCAAATCACACGGTCTAAATATACTACAATACTTAATCAAGAGCGGTACTAGATTACATGTTGTGGCGGTAGTCGCTAAGCCCGGATAGATCGTCCTTTAGCCTGGGAAAAGGCAAAACAGTTAAAAAATTTCAAGTGAATCCAAGATAAACCATTAACAAGTGAGCATCCACATTAATAAGTAAGTATCCACTTTTCTAATCTCTTAACATCGGCATCAGTCGAGCAAATAACTCTTACAGCTTAAATGAGGTAAGAGGTCAGATGTGGACCCTAAATTTGCGAGAATGGTTGCAAAATATCGCACACAAAGAGGATGAAACTTAGCGTGCGAGATACGAGTATGTGGAACAATTTCGAAGAAAAATGCTAAAGTAGCGCAAAAACTCTCCCAGATGTCTCAAAAGCCCGGCTCCGGATACAATAAATAAAGGAAAAGGAATAAAAACCAGCCTTTCAAGTATGGACTAAGTACAGCGGAAATAATGAAACCGCCGAAGTGCACGTGTGATAGCAGTTCTATTCAAAACAGTTGGCCAACGGTCACACGCGCAGAGGGAGTAAGAGAATGAACGTCCTCTTCCATTTGTTTTTCTCTTTCACGAATCATTTTCGTATATTTTTGGTTATAAAATAATTTTTTTTTTAAATTTGAATTTTTGTGAAAACAGCAGACTGGCTAATTGTTTTAAATAGCACTATACCTTCACTACCTGCACCTGGGTGTAAGGAGTAGAAAAACTGCAACGTCGAAATTCGGGCAGATGAGCAATTAAGGTTGCGTCACAATGAAGAACAAATTCAAAAGAGATTCAATATATTTCCAGCCGAAATCAGCAAAGAATGAATCGGATGCGAGCATTCGAAGTCGGATCACATATCTTCCGAAGTATGAGCGACAATCGGATACCTTTTATTCACATGGCTTGTGATTTTGTGCAATAAAATCATGAGAGGTATTCGAATGTCTAACCAATAGAGAGAGAGGTTTCTTCTTCTAGTGCATAACAGCAAAGGCGACAAAATTGCGACAATTACCGACCGGTAAATGTCGCGTACTATGCAAATATACAATAGACTAGTAAACAGTCGATAACGCAACATTATTCAACTCCATGGCAGTCAATGCGCTACAGTCCGGAGTAGACCTCGACCTTAACCAACAAGCATCTCGAGTCACCTCGATTTTTAGCCTGCTTCCTCCAGTTTCGCACGCTGAGTTGGTTAATGTCCCCTTCTACTAGCATGCGTCACCTGAGTCGCGGTCTTTTTCTATTGCGCTGTCCCTTAGACCGGGGCATTGGTGTTCATCCGCCCTACATGACCCAGCAGCCTCAGTCGTTGGACCTTCACTCTTCTGGCTAAGTCGATGTCGCTGTACAGGCCAATTTTCCTCTCAAAACAGCCAAGAGCACCCTCATCAATTTTTGATAAAGTCCATGCCTCTGTGGCATATAGCAGGACTGGGATTATTAAGGTCTTATTTAGGGTCACTTTCGTTGTTTGGGAGAGGGCTTTGCTAGTCAATTGCCATAGAAGCAGCGAATGGAAAGAGTTATTCTTCGTTTGATCTCTCTGCTGGTTTGAATTAATAGCAGAGTCTAGGTAGACAAAGTCCTTAACTACTTCAACGTTATATCTGTCGAGGCGTTGGCGTTAAGTGTCCTTTTTTTGTTGACAGCATATACTTGGTCTTGCTCTAATCTTCGCTTCAATATTCGCGAAAACGCCACTTACATCGCGCTGCTTTCTTCCGATTACGTCAATATCATCGGCATATGCGAGTAATTGGACGGGCTTTTGAAAGATTGTGCTTCTAGTGTGGGCGCGTGAGTTTTGCTTTCAAGAATAATGTAAAAAAATTACAGCGTCGCCTATTCTAAATCCTTTTTTGAAATCAAAGGTCTCGGTGAGTTGCTTACCGACCTTTATGGATCAGCGTCGTCATCATGCACAAACGGACGACTTTGTCAGGAATGCCAAAGCTAGACATTGCTTATATACCATATTTCTGTCATACGCGGCCTTAAAATCGAGGATCGAAGACAGCGACATAAATAAAAATGTTACTAAAGTCAACGGGTGCTACAAAAACGTAATCTAATTACAAATATGCCCATTCGCAGAAGTCTCCACGCTAACAAAAGGAAAGTGAACAAATTTCAGACTGAGCAAAAATAATTGCTGCTCAAGCTCCAATCAAGGTTCAAAGAAGAGGCCGAAAGAAAAATAATTGGATCAATAAAATACAAAAATGCCGACAAACTCTTCCCCCTAAATAGAGTGTCCGGTGGAATGGTTCTAAGATCTTCGAATTTAGCAAACCCCAAATACGGCGCAGTAGCAATGCAGATACGTGGGTGAAACACTCGTATGTAGCATTAGATGTATGTATTTCTCTTACCTGAATTAAAAAGTCCATCCTGCGTCGATCGGACTTTTCTTTAGCAATATTGATTCAGGTCAAGGTTATATAAGTTGAGGTACAGATCACGGCACAAACAAAGCATTTGCTATTCCACATCGGAAAAAGCAACTTGTGGAAGACCCTTCCTACGATTTTGGGTTTAAACCATAGCCACCACCCGGGTGGAACTATCGGTAGTCCATGCCGTTCAACAGGATCTTTTAACCGGCCGCTTTCATATAACTGGTCAATGGTATTCATTTGAAAGCCATTACGATAAGACCAGTTTTGCTCTGTCCCCAAATCATTATTATTTATGGGTCATTGATTTGCGTAGCCTTGGTAATTGGGCGAGGGGACAAGCTAAGGTACAGTGGAACGTACATGGAGCAGGGTCACTTAAGCTCAATTTCCTACATCTACAGGGTGAATGACTCGAACTCCAACTTTGTGAAATGCTATAATTTTTTTATTTTTTGATGAATTTTATTGTGCCAAAGCAAAGAATGTTGGAAAATATATAAATTTTCAAATTGTATCAGTAGTTTTCAATATATCCACATTTGGCGTGAATAATGGCCTTGAGACGTCCGAAGAAAGCATCGCACGCTGCACGCAAGTGGCTCTGCGGTACTTTGGTCCATTCCCGGCGAAGTGCTTGTTTGAGGTGGTCCAAACTTTGGTATTTTTTAGTGCCAACCTTCGCCTTCAAAATTCCCCAGACAGAGAAATCCAACGGATTTGCATCCGGAGAATTTGCAATTCATTGTGTCGATGAAATGAAGTGTGGAACATTGTTTTTTAACCAATCTTGGTTGACGCGCGCTTTGTGAGACGGTGCCGAGTCTTGTTGAAATGTCCACAGTCTCCGACCGAAATGATTGTTTGCCCAAGGCTTCAATACTGCCTCTAAGACAGTTTCACGGTATACGATCGCATTAATTTTGACGCCACGGTCCAAAAATACGAGCGGAGAGCGACCATCGGCGGTTATGGCGGCCCAAACCATCACCATTGGTGGCCGTCAGAAGGTGTAAATTTTCGAAGGGCCTCTCTGGCAAGTAAACTCGGTCATTTTGTTTCTTGACATATTGCTCGATAACAACTGGCGACTCATCGGAAAAAACCAAATTCGGCAACTCACCACTCTCGTGCAACTTTCTTCTGTTGCGGTGTAAGATCGTGTGCTTTTTGGGACTTCAATGGCTTGAGCCCAAGCTCATTTTTCAGTATGTGTTGCATCCGTTCCAACGATATGTTGAACTCACGAGCCATTTTTCTTCCACTTCGACGCGGATTTCGCTCAATTCGAGCCTTCACTTTTCGAACCATTTCTGGCGATGTTGCAGTTTTTTTTATGACCACCTCCATGGCGTTTTGCAACGCTGCCAGTATCACGGAAACGAGCTATGGTTCGAGACACAAATGATTTATTTGCGTTGAGGTGCTGGAGGGCTCTAACGATAGCTACTTGTAGTTTTCCAGCCAAATATGTATAAAGCAATCACATTATCACGTTTGAATTCCATCGCGGATAAAAATTTTTCAACACAACTGAGACGCAAATCGTTTAAAAGGCTTGTAAATAATAAAATTATCTGTCATGTGTCAAAATTTGAGCTCACTGTCATGAACGGTGTGGAAATTATAGCAGTCTGAAGTTGGTTGCAGTTCGAGCCATTCAGGGTGTAACATGCTATTATAGAGACGTGAAAATTCTGAAGGGCTCCTTTGGAAAAGATTTATGGGAAGTTTTCAGAAATTCAAAATATAATATATATTGTATTACTTCACAATTTGTTTTTCTGGTTGATTCCTTAAATTTTTTTCGGCTCTATGTTAATATGGTCTCATAAGTTTCCACATTCTAGTTCTGCTTCCTCATTTGTTCTTCATCAAATATTTTCCGGTCGATCCATTTATCGAATTAAAAGTTCAATTGCATAGTAGTCAATAAAGGATTTGTCGCTTTTTTTAAATGTGTCACAGACTACTGCTAACCTTGTCGTGTGCATATTGAGTTCCCTAATAAATTGTGAAGCTATTCGTAACAGATACGACTGGGTCTGAAAATTCCCGAAAATTTGTAATTTTTTTCAGTAATCGCAAAACTTACTTTCGATGTACAGTAATAATAATGTTGGAGGTAGCAGATGTAGCTCAGTGTAATTCTTCTTCTTTGGCATATCTTGCCCAACATGTTCTGTTTCGATTCAAAAGCTATTGAGGTAAAGCGTTAATTCTTGAATCAAAAATCAATCGTACGGTGTCATCTTTTCCCCTTCCACTTCCGCATTTGAAACTTTTTGGTTGCACCAATTATCGCATGAGTAAACAACCTTGAGCCGTGAACAGATCCAGATTTGTTATTTCAGATGTAAGGATCCATCGAGATTCACTAAAGTACAAAATGCAACTGACAAAAAGCTACAATGATGCTCTGCAGCTCGATCATGGATCTCAAATTTCTCTGACAACCTTCCCCTATCCAAAGTAAAACACTTCAATTCACCAAAAGTGGTCTAAATAACAAAACAAGTCTCAGTGAATGGATATCAGGTGTCCTCTTGACTTCAGTTACATTATCATTCGCAAGATAGGCAAGTGATCGTAAGGTGGAAGTTATCCAGGATGGAAACCTTTTTGCTCAGTAAAATCTAAATGTCGTTTTATTTTAACATCGTAGTTACTTGAGACCAAAATATATACGTCTCATAAACATTTTCACCTTGCTTTCAACTTGTTAAGCCCTCTTAATTAATGGATACAGAAGTCTAATCAATATTATTTCAAAAAAAGTGCTTTCGAAAACTATTACCTGTTATTCTTAGTGATCTCATACGATATCATAGTTACGAGTATTACATCTCTACACATTTCTAATAATACGAGTACACTGCTAAGAACCATAACCCCAGCACACTGCTCTTATTATCCTTTGAAATGTTTCTCATGCGAAACGAGGAAAGGCCGGATGTTGTCTGGAGATCAGACTCCAGCTGGAGACCCTATATTTGCTGTGTTTATCATTTATGATTTCATTGTTGTTAGAACGACCCCTGATTAGTTTTAATCCATGCATTCCTATTCTACATATAGACAAATGTCTTACAAATGGATTAGTCCCTTTATGTAATTTTATATCAATTTGTTTAAATTTGCGTAAATTTGCGTAAATTGCCTTTAATATACAGAACCTTGTTTAAGTTTAGGATTGTAGAAAAAAATTAAATTAAATAAATGTATCAACTTAATTGCTTTAATTAATGTACATATTCACATTTTTGTTTTCTGTTTTTTTTTTTTTGTTTCTTTCAGACCGATGCCGATCTGTGGAGGTTCATTTCGAAGCAGCCGATAGTGGATTCTTCTTAAAACATTCCCCAAGACAACCGCCAGTTACGCCCGAGATATCAAATGTGCAATCTTCGGCGCGACCACGAGTTGCCCAAGATTCAGTGCTGTCGGTCGATCGATTTACAGTCGTGCAGACGACTCAGCCTGTTTCAATTAGAGCGAGCTATGGGCCGTTTTCCACAAAACAAACAGTCCCCGCTCGTTACATCGTTCCGGATGCTGTGGAAACCCAAGGAGATCATTTAAACGTAAGTCATCGTCCACAATTGTTGCACTGGTAATTGTTGGTGTATTCTGATTAATAAATAAATTGACGTACACATAAACGGATACATACATATGTACATACGAATATGAATAGTTTAGATTAATTGCGTGCCAATTTCATTTTTCTTTTTATGGCATTCGTATATGGCGCATGGCATTCCATAATTAGAATACCACCGTAGCACTTATGGAACTGCAACAGACAAATCTGCACTTGGATATATCGGCACATTTGGTGCGCACGACAATACCCCGCGACTCTCCAGTCTTAAGGGTACTATTCCATGCTGGCGCCGATCCAGGAGGTCATTTGCAAAGGCAAAAGATATGCGTATTGCTGCATGTTTCATTGGGATCTCGAACGCCATTGAAAGGTCGTTGCATGCCTGAAGGAGAGGATGGTGTATGCGTCGCCGAGGTAGGTGTATCTTTATTATTATTATTATTTTTTTTTTTTTTGTGTATCCCATTAAAGAATCGATTGATTTTAATTAATAGGTTGTAATACCGTCGAATTGGTGGCCACCATTACCACCACCAGAGAAAAGTGCTCGTGGAAGTATGCCACCAAAAGTGCCACAACGCTTAGTTCAAGTATCTTATAGTGTTTTTGAGCCGCCATCTCGTAATCCAGAACAATGCGAACCAAAAGTCCAGATTCAACCATTAACATCATTTGCCCAAATACCTCTAGTGGCTGCACAGTCACCTTACAAGGATTTACGAGCAGACGATTCTTTAACGATTCTTCTACCACAGCGACCACTCTATCCCATGTCGAAGATTCATGTTCCAGTGTTTTTACATCAACAAAGCGAACAAAATATTGCCGTATTCATTGTGAGGGCTCGCGTAAAGGCCGGTATGCGAATACTTGGAGCAACCACTTCATCCGATGAATGGAATGTTTCTGTGGAAAAGGAAAATCCCAAACACACTGTTGCACGAGTGACAGCCTTCCGAAAAGATCAAGATCCCGATAGTACAGGCAAGGAAACTGATGCCGAAAATAATACAAGGTATTTTTTTTTTTGTGTAATCATTTGAAATAAATGAAACGTTAGTAATTGCGTTTGTTTTTCTTTTTAGAATATTCGAAGTCTTCTCTTGGTTGTTGGAAGTCGCAAATGATACGAAGGAGAACTGGGATGGTGGAAAAATTGTTTGGTCTGTTAGCTATGTGTATGATAGCCCAAAATTGAAGGACGCATCACCAGAAAGTACCGGCTCAACGCCAGAAGAAACACGGAAAAAGCTAATAGCAAAAATTGAAATCAATAAAGATGATATCCAAGCCGTACTTCCAATATCTAAGGTAAGCTGTTGTTATAATAAAAGTTGTTACAGACTATGCCACCATCATCGTTCTGACGGAGGGTCCAGGTTCAGTTGCTAGAAAGTCCTCCTTTGAACTTTGCGTTGAAGTGTTACAACATGGAACCCAAGTAGTACCCAGGGAATTTAGCATTTCGATTATTTTCGAAGAACTGAGTAGGTTAGGGTTGGTTAGTTAGTTCATCGTTGAGGAACACTTATCCCAGTCATAAATCCATATTGGTACTACCAGGAGAGCGTGAAAAGGTAATGGAAACACAAAGATTTCTTAATAAATTTTTGCCAGGACTGATGATTTTCATGGAGCAGAGATCATTTTTTTTGTGTTATTGACTTATTTATTTCTCCAAAAATACTAAGATACATTTTATCATTTAATCTCTCATTTAAATCTCGTAAGCGATATCATTTCATCAGCGTCGCAGTTTCCTGGGACGTCCGAGTGCCTCGGAACCCAACAGAGTGTGATTTGTGCTGCTTAGCCATTTTATTGAGAGATGAGCGACAGCAGCCAATAACTTTCCAATTGTTGCCGTTCGAAGTTTGACTGCCTATGTATCTAGTCTAATCATAAATACTGATACAAAGAAAAACGTATGCGAAATGAAAACGCGCTGATATTTTTAAAAACAAATTTATACTTTTAATTTGTCCAATCCCTAACTACAATTTATGGAAGACTTCATTCGAAATCGCCGCCATTTGCCTTAAAGCACGACCTGAGACGTACTGGCCAATCATCAATCGCATTACGGACCTCTTTCATCGGAAAGTTGTGGACAGCGCGGACTAGGGCTTGCTTCAAAGACTCAATATTTCGGTGATAAGTAGAGCAGACAATTCCCTCTAAAACAGACCACAACTTGTAATCCAAAGAGTGGAGGTTCCGGCTGGCTACCAGCTGGCCAATCATCCGGTGATGTGAAGTTGAGCCCCTCTTGAGTGGTTTTCGCCTTGGAGTGGAGCAGAATCTTGGTGGAGTGTCTAGTGCTTCTAGTCTAGTTTCAAAACAGTCGTTTGGTAAACTTTCGCTGAAGTCTTGACTCCTTTTTCACAAAAATGGGAGTTGGCTATGCCATCGTAGCTCACTCGCCACCATATCATTACCTATGCGGGGTGGTGGCCTCTTTCAACCCTTCGAATACGATCTGAAGCTTCTTTTGATCGACGAGAATACACGTTTTTGCTTCAATGCGACTGTTAGCAGGCGCCCAGTGTGTCTTTTGTAGGCACTAATTTTTGTGGAGTGTGCATTTCCCGCCACAAGATCTTCTACTTTCTGAGTGTTTGCGTCTGATTCGAGCCTGCACAGCTTTAATGGCTCCCGGAGTCCTCACAGTGCGTGGACAGCCGGATCTATGACCGTCACGTACTCCACCAGTATCCTCGAATTACGTAATAGTACGATAAACAAAACAGCGAGTGATTCCAAGTGGTCACAAGGCCTGAAATATATTATCGTTTGCCGTATTGCACTTGTATAAGCCAATCACGACACAATTTTCGATGTCACCTCATTGTAAACGACTAAAAATAAAAATCTTTTCCGCAACAAAGAAGCATAAAAGCAACGGGTTAAATAACGGTTAACATGAAAAGAGTGCAACTAATACTTTACTTAAAATGGTTGCAATAAAAATTGTATCAATATTTATGACTAGACTACGAGTAGGTACGAGTATATTGAAATATCCGACGCGGGTATTAGATCCAGACTGAACCAAGCAGCGACCTGATGAATAGCAGAGACTTCGCTTTCAAAGTCGGTGCAGTATGTTGGTAGTCTAAAGGATTTGTGTACTCAAATCTTAGAACCGCCTGTGAAGATGGAAATAGTCTTACTGAAACTGACTTCGCGTTGTCTGCATTTGTTCTTTTCTGCGATCAGGTGATGGAAGTCGACATTGAAGTCACTTTCAGCTAATGAAAAGCCGGTTGATTGGGGAAGACCGCGATGCAGGTAAGAAGACAGATATGTCTGTAAGCCCGAATGCCGAGTTAATTGCAATGTGCATGTCGAACGAGGTTATAGATATCAAATACAGGGTTGAGTAAGGTCTTAAGCATTTGGAAGACAGGCGCATGTTTTGGAACAGGGTAGAAGTAGTCTATTGTACCCCGTTGCATGCTTTTGTTAATGAAATATCTTAGTCTTTCGTAAAGAGATTAGTAAACGCTTCAGTGATAATGTGCCAACAGTACCAGCACCCACTACAACTTGCTTAGAAATTTCATCAGCGATCTCAAGATTCAGTAAGTTTGACTTTCTGAGAGGGTTGAGGAAGGCCTTTAGCGCAGCTAAGATGTCGTAACATACACTGTTCTTCACAATATAGTCAAAAGACAGCCGACGCGCAAGGTCATCAAAGGTCCAGTGCGTGTTGCATCAGAAACCACTTCTTGTCAAACGGAGATGCTTTTCCGAATGCAGCGTATGATATAAATATTAAAGGGAGGGAGATTCATCAGTGCGTCTAGAATGGAGCCAGGACAGATTGTTCTTTGGAGTCTGGTAAAAGCATCAGTGACGTATTTTCATGAAAGCTTGTTTCAACGAAAAGTATATAATTGGTCCGATTGTAACCATGTTTTTCGATTTCTCCTCTTCAGCAAGGCCTCCTTAAAGATTTGGTTACACAACTTTTGATCTCATATTTTTGCAACAACCGGAGTTCTCGTGTCATTCAATGAAACGAATAATGATGCATGGCTCGAATTGGAGATGTCCTCTGTGAGCTGTTGCAACTCCCCAAAAGCCCCCGAATCAAATTTTACAGCTAAAACTCGCCTCAGCTGACTACAAAGCTGATGGGTGATATCACCCATGTCAAAACTTTGATTTGATTGCAATGATAATTCTCTATTTAAACTCAAAAGTCCACTCCGTCTGTTTAAGAACCATTCGCATTTAGACCCATCCTGCATCAAATGGCAAATTTTGGCAATGTACTTGTTTGGACCTAATTCGAGTGACCAGGAGGCCATAGAACCAAAAGAACTGTGGAAGACCTAAACTGCATTAATTATAAAAACTACTTTCGTGTGAAACGAGTTACTGGGTCTTGTACCAGGAGCTGGAAATGCTCCTATAAGGCCATCAATGTTTCATGTATATATAAACCCATCCATCAGTTAAAGGAAAACAGCATCCGGGTTTGATACTCTTTTGGCTCAGAACTGGACTATTTTTACAGGTCAAATCAGGGCTCATTTGTTGTCAGGTGTCGTTTAGGAAGAATTTGCATGTACACCTATGGTATATGGCAGGCATGAACCATTGCATACCCAGTGTTCACAGCAGATTAAACGATTCCAATTCTCAGTTTCTTTACTTCTTTCTTCAATTAATGTATGTGGGTACCAATCGCGATCAATTAGCCAGATAAATTGGTCTGTCGATAGTTACAGCGAAATAGTGTATTACACTCATACGTTCAAGCAACAGAAACAACTTTTATCTTTAACTATTTCAATTTATTCTGATTATTCTTAAAATACTCTTTTGTTTGTTCGCTTATTGTATTTTAACAGAATTGGGAGCTAATGAACACGGCAGTTCTAACTGGACGCCAGATAGCCCAAGCAATGAAAGTCTTTATTGTATCACAAGCGGGAAAAGTAGCTGACGTTACATTGCAAAGCTCTTGCCATGCCGAAGATGAAAGTGTAATTAAGGTACTTACACATCCTTAAAAGCCAAAGTTTGTACACTTTATAAAAATAAATCTGTTTGTCAAGGTATCATCATCATGCAGTTCAGTGTATGTGGACGGTTCAGAGATACGGGGTTCTTCGAATGCCTCAATTATTGTGAAATACGGCACATACATAGGACTGGCAAAATTCATTGTTTGGATGCCAGAATTTCCGCTAGAAGTCTACGTTTCGGACTTTAGATTATCACAAATCAAAGGATGGAAAGTTCCCGATGAACATCATTACACGTAAGTATACTTTTTTGCCTAGTCTAATGGTGCCAATAAAATTCAGATCCAATTGCAGGCATGGAAAACAAACACGTCGTCGTAAAAAACGTTCTTATGTGTGGAATCAACACGGAGATGATTTTATGAGTGTATTGGGATCCGATAAAGCAACCTGTCGTGCACGATATCAACAGAGTCCGGTTGAAGTATATGCCAGATTTTTAGCCACCGATCAGGTATTTATATTTTGCTTTTACATGTCATGAAATGGATAAATTGTTGATTTTTCATAGAATTCTGGACGAATTAGTTACCTAATATCTCGAAGAACAGGACTAAGAGTTACTGATCTAGTGCAACCCCTACTGAGAGTTGCTGATCCCAAAATTGCCAGTCTTAAGGGTAGAATCTTACAAGGAAAATCCATGGGACGAACTGATGTGCAGGTAAAAAATAAACACCACTTGAAATTCATTAAATCATTGGTAACCTGTGGATTTTTTAGGTCCTTTCGCCAATAACTGGAAGAGTGATTGGTGCCAAAGAGATTCGAGTGGGAAGTGACAAAGTTAGTTTAACAAGATTAATTGTACGTGTTGTTTCTGGACTTCAATTAACTATAAATCCTGATAACACAATTGAAAATGGGTACATTGCGGAAACCTCTGTTACACGAAGACTTACAGCACAATATCAAGAAGGTCTTTTGGATATTGATTTGGAATTTTCTGACGGCGCAAGAACACCATTAAGGTACTTGATCTTTTTTGCAATTAAAAAAAAAAAAGCACTTATGAGTTTCTTTGTAGGGATATTTCTGTTGATGATTACTTCCTGTTGGTGGAAAGTTTGGATACAGAGGTAGTCGCATTTGCTCCAATGCTAGCTTCACACCATCCACGAGTAATTGCTGTGGGTGAAGGAAATGGTGATCTTTTGCGAGTAACACTTTTGCTCTCTGAAGATTGCAGATTAAGACGTGGCATGCCAATGGCAAAGCAATCAAAATCAAATCCTGGTCCATTGGCTACAGCTTTAGCTTCTGTTCAAGTTGATTTCAACATTGGAGAAAGTGTAAATAAACCAGATACTGTGCAAAACGACGGTATTATGCGAGGAGAGCGAAAAGTTTTCCGAGATACTGGGGACCTGGCTGACATTATTGGTGAGTAAAATGAAGCTTAGAAATTTGTAAATGTACATTACTTATTGACACAAATTTATTGCAGTTGGTGTTCCTCTAAAAGATGCCACACATCATTATGAGCCAACAGTTCAAGCCAGACAACATCGCGGCAGTATTAATAGTGTAAGCGGTCTAAGACACAAGCCAGGTCCACACAATGATATGACCTCCATGGAAATAGGAATGTATGTTTTACTAACTGCTTTTTGCTTTGCCATTATCGTCTTCGTCATATCCTGTGTGGTATATGCTTCGAAATTTCGACCAATCACTATTGAATCAGGACTGGAAAGTCTACCTAAAGATACTTTTGGTGAAGGTGGTTTGTTAAGAGATTCACGTCGACCACGAGAATCAACAACAAATGCACACGATTGGGTATGGTTGGGTCGCTCTACAATGGACAGATCTTCTATGGCTCAAGATTCAGTAAATGGAAATATTTTCGAAAACCCCAGAGGTTATTATTATTCTTTTTTTTATTCCTAATTTTTAAATCTATATAAATTTTGATTTGCATTACAGACTCTCGAATTCGCATTACAAGTAATCCGATCTTAAATTATTCCGACCCAAACGATGTTGTTAATAATATTTCAACCTTCGACAATCGCCCAAGTGCCCAGGGTACAAACTTAAGCACCGACGTAGTGAATTCTGCTACTTATAATAAAAACGAAAGAAGACCCACGTAAGCACATTTTTAAATAACACAAAAATGTTTTTTTTTTTATTAGTTGTATGTGTTAATTAGTAAAGATTAGCTCGAAAATGTTGACCTTCCAGCCGTAGTACTTTGCTAAAACTGTAGATTCTACGGGCATTTTTCAAATGGTTGAACCTCGCGAACTCGTGAATATAATTCTGCCTCAACTTTCGTTACAAATGTAAATCGTGTTTGATCTTTCTTTTATACATTTCAATTAGCTAACTGAAAAGAATATCCAAATTGACGGTTGTGGTAATTCGTTCTTAGCGTTTCTTTTTACGGATAAAAGCCACGAGAATTTGTCTGCATATTAGTAGAGCGTACGGCTCTTATCAAGACAACCTTCAAATTGATTCATCCAATTATGTACTTGACATCCAAGAAATTATTCATAAATTAGAAATTATTAATAAAATTAAAAAAAAAATGAAATTACTAATAAATACTTTACTTAGCGACGATAGTGTTCCCCCACCTTTACCACCACACTCGAGAGGGAATGATCGAAAAAATGAATACAGACCACCAGTGCCCCCGCATCGTAATATTGGAGTAACAGCTCTTGTCTCCAGTAACAGTGAAAACGAAACCACTGAAAAGGTAATTTATTTTTTTTTTTTTACACACATTTAATTTTAGAGATAAATTTTGCTTTACAAAAATCCTTAGGACTCAACCATAACAGCTATACCTGTAGTTCAAAAACGCCATCATCACAAACATCATAGAAATTCAAATCATGCACACAATCGTCGTTCTCAGGTTCACGGCAATATTGATCTCATTCGTTGCTACGTCAGACCACCAAATCATCAATTAAACTTTACACAAGAACAATTAAATATGGCACTTAAAAATCATGCCGCACAGCAAGAGGACTCTTCATCAGAGCAATCATTATCACCAAAGCAAAATAGTCCTTTAACAGAAGACGATGACGAAAAAGAAAAGAACGAATTGCACATGGCTGAAAGGTTGGTAGAGAATGCCGCTCAGCAGCAAAAGAATGCATTCCAATTTGATTCGCTAACGCCAAAGCGAGACGCAGCAGCGTATAAAGCAATTCCACATGCTAATAAATCGGCAAATGGACAATCATCAGAAGAAGAATTACAACTGAATGCCTTGAAAATTGGTAATGTCATTTTGGAAATATGTATTTCATTAGTATATATTTATTTTAGTCTAGTAACAAAGTCGAAACTATTTGTTTTTGCGTATTTGTACACTATTTCAATGTATTTTCCAGTCATCAAGTCGCAAAAAATAATCTAGTCGGGTTCACACTAAGTTGGTTTTAGTTGTATAGTATTTCTGAATTTTTTTTTTACTTTTGTTTACCAGTTGTTTTAGTCGTTGGACTGAGAGTTTGACTAGATCGATATATACATACATTTTAAACACTTGTAATTAAATCTTTTCTATCAATAACCTTAATTCCAAAAGAAATCTTAGATCACTGAATTTTATTCTTTTCTAGGACGTTCACTCATGACGTACCTTGCTCACTAATTTAATATTTTGCTTAAATAGTATTCAATTAGAGAAGAGGAGTGTACTCGTAATTTCTTGTGGCTAAAACAATGTTCAAATTCCACGCTTTCTTAGTCTACTTTCTCTCTTTACTACGATATTTCTTCCTTTATGTCTACAGTTGCATCCTTTGTTAGCTTGACACATTCTTTCCTTACTTTACTTTGCTTTAGGTGGCGCTACAGTCCCTGCAATAAACTGTTCCCCCGATTTGAATCCCACCTCCAATTGCACACACCAAATTCTCTGAGGTCTTTTTTACTTGAGCCCGCCACATAAGGCGAAGTATTTCTTTAAATCGTTCTGGAATGGATACCCCTCGCCAGAGCGGATAAATTCTTGTCGTTCTGACCATATCTACAGTGTTGGCCAAAACTAAAGCGACTAAAATCGCAAGTCCGTGTTTTGCGACACATTTCATATAAATTTAGTCCAAAGTTAAAAAAAAAATTCGCCAATAGCTTGGAGTATTGTTGATTAATTTATAAAATCAATGACCAATACGGCATTAAAAAAAAATTACAGACATCCAATTGAATTCACTTTACTTTTCAGCTGGTCAAAACAAAAGCAACTCAATTTGCTATGTCGTTTTTCCTTAAAGTTCTCCGTTCTAGAAAACCAAACTACTCATATCTGAATTGTCAATATTAAACAAAAAGATAATTCGCGTGTATTAGTCTGCTGCAGCAAGATCTGAAGAACTTGTTCCCTAAATTTTATCTACATAAATTGGCCAGAAATAAATGCTCCAATGAGATTAAAAAAAAAAAAAAATTATTAGCGGATAAGTATACAGTGTGTTTGACAAAAGCGTGTGGTTTAAAAGAAAACAACCGCTTGATTTAGGACAACAAAAATATTTATTTTAAAGCTTTTAATATTTCCCTTACTGCGCAATGTACTTAATATGTTGTCCAGTCTGCTCCATTCCCAATTATCGCCTCGCACCTTTGTCGACAACTTAGAGCCATAATTGTCACCAAATTCTTTTTAAAAGTAATTTAAGCTGTTTTATTTTTTTCCTTTAATCCTTTGCTTCATAAGTCCCCAGACGTTTTCAATCGGATTGGCATCTGGAGACTTAGATGGCCAATCCAACACATTGACTTCATTTCTCTCCTTAAAGCCCTGACAGATATGACTACAATCGTTGTCCTATTGTAGGGGCCTATCCACGTCCGGATAGCATTTCAGCGGATCGCAGCAATTCTTTCTCGTACAGTTGGACCATTCTTTGAGCATTGAGATTCCCGGTAATGGTCACCGATTTTCCGAAACCCACCGCACAGAAACAGCCATAAACATGAACTTTTGCCGTATATTTCTCTGTTATTTAGAAGACAGTTTTACTGTGAGCAGTCCACATACGTCTCAAGGGATTGTTGAAAACAAATGAAACTTCGTCAGTGAAAATAATTTTGGTCTAGTCCATATCTTTGTAACGTCGAGCCCACTCAAATCTTTTTCGGTTAACAAAGGTTTGGCCGCAACGGCTTTGAAATTAAAATCGTTTTCTCTGATAATTTTGCTTATACTGAAGATGGAAACCTCGTGATCTTTTTCTAATGACATTTGTCTTGTTTTAAAAATTGTAAGCACTTTGTCTTTGACGGCTTTTGAAGTGGTTTCTATTTTTCCCCGTCCTGGCAAATCGACAACTTTTCCATGTTCGTTAAATCGTTTCACCCGCTTCCTCACAAAACTCTCTGACTTGCTAAGATACTTTGCTGCAGCTGTAACGGATAATTTTGGACCCCGTGGATTAGCAACAAGCATTCAATACGGAATACAAGACGTAACTTTCAAAAACGAGATGCAACTAAAGTAAAATTAGAGGATGAATAATTCTAACGGAAACCAAAAATATTTATCGTCTGCGACTAACGGGTTAATTTTTACGAGCCACACGCTTTTGTCAAACACACTGTAAAAGTGATATTTCACAATCTGAATTATCCAAAAAGTATTCAATCCCAAAATCGGTGATAAGTCGAGGTGGTAGGCTAAGAGTTACCTTATACCGGAAAGTCAAAATGATCATTACGACGATAAAGAGTAATCCCTTTATGTCATCAAGGGAATTACAAAACGAGCTTAGTACAAAAGTTAGCGCCAAAACACTTCGTCGGAGAGCTGTTGATGGTGGTCTTTCATCATTCAGGATCGCAAAGAAACCATTTATTTCAAATGGCAAGACTGAAATTTGCAAATGACCATATTAAGTATTTCCACACAGTATCGAAGTGGAAAACGGTACTATTTTCCGACGAATCCAAGCGGTCAGATGGCTTTCGCCGGCCAATCAATGAAGCATTGCATCCACGATACTTAAAGGGCATTGTGATGGATAACATTATGGCTTGAAGATGTTTCTTTGGACATGAAATTGGTCGGAAACATAAAATAGATGGAATTATGGACTGACTTATTTATAAAAAAAAAAACTTGAAAACAATATAACAATATACTGCCACACGTTGAGGAGTAATTACCACTGAAATGGTTATTTCAGAGGGATAATGATCCGAAGCATGCTTCAAAAATAGTTTAAGAGTGGTTTGGAGATCAGAAAATCAGCCCAGTGCTCCGATCTCAACCTGATAGAAGATCTACGGGAGATTGTAAATCGGCGAATAATTCGGGAGAACTGTGGGAATAGGGACGAGCTTCATATTTAACTCCAGGCTTGAAAAAGACATCCCAAGCTCTATAATTTCCAATCTGAACGAGAGTATGCCAAGAAGGTGTAGTGCAGTAATCAAAAACAAAGGTTTCGTCGCGATGATTATTATTAAATGTGAAAATTTACTACGTAGTTTCTTTTGTCTTGGCCAGCTTAAAATCAACATGGTTACAGTATTTTTATTTTTCCTTTTTTCCTGCTTATGAATAATTATTTTTGTTTCATTTATTTTGTTTTCGAATATATTTGCTTGTTTTGTAAAGAAAAACATAATAAAATGTATTGAAATTTAATCAGTTTTACCGCAGAATCTTGTGCTTATGTAAAGTAAAAGTTGCTTTAGTTTTGGCCAACACTGTATGTCGTTATATGGCCCCATACAGTGCGTTGTTATATCTTCTTATTCAGACATTACCGACGAATTTTTCTGTTGAAAATTCGCCATTTTTATCCGCTTTAGATAAATTCCATGCTTCCGCACTATAAACTAGAATTTAATACGCGTTCTTTGTTTCTCGTGAAATAGACTCATTTCTCAGTTGTCCAAAGACACAGCGATTTTAAAATTTTCACCGGAGCCCAGGTAGACAAAGTCTTTTACCGCCTCTAAGTTATAATTTGCAGTTGTGGTGCGTTATCCGATCTGTATTAGGTGTTCTTCCTTGTCAGGAAATATACTTTATACTTTGTTTAGCCCTCATTTACCATCAAACCAGGGGCAGTGATCTTCGCACAATTCTTCCAAATATGATGTACAATTCACATGATAGCGATGTTAAGAAGTCTAATTTCTCAGCAGTTGACCCAGTTTATAGTGTCTTGCTTTTTGAGGATCGGGGAAAGGATGCTGTGCTGATATTCCATTCAACGACACGACCATACTTCCGATCATCATACAGATGACTTACCAACTCAATCCTCGCTGCTTTCAATAATTCGAGAGGTAGTTCTCAGCCTTATTGATCTTTGATTTAGATATCGCTATGCAGATCTCTTTTGGTTGGGTGCTGGAAATTGTTGTCGATCATAACCGAAACTGAATGTCTTCGCCACATTTCATGTACTGACTGTGACTCTACTATTACGTTTCCATCCTTATATTTGGATGTTTCTGTTCGGTATTTCTGCTCTTGGCAAGTTCTTTTTACAATTTGGTATTACTTCCAAACATCATTTCTGCAAAGCAACTCGCATTGCTCATAGGGCTCGCGAGCAACTTTCGACCTTCTTTGTAGCGTCGCTTTGCCTGGCTGAATGCATTTGCTGACACTCTTCGTCGTGGTGGTCCATTCACTGCGAAGGTCGGGTGAAGCCTGTTACATCATATGCGGCGTCTCTAATGGCTTGCTGCAAATATCGAGCTTCCTGAAATTTTGAAACTCGATCAGAAGAGAGTGTTGCAGTTTCTTGCGACACATTCTATCTACCTGATTTTCGGAGAATTTACTTTAATTCGATGTCCAATACACAACAAGTTGTCTTCCGATGTTTTGCTCTAACGCTTATTCGCCTCTGCGTTACTAATTCGATATGTCCTAAACGAGTGAATTTGGTCTTTTCTGATCAGACGAGTTTTAAAATACAAGCGAAGCACTTATGCAGATCTGGGACGATTATGCAAGGGATTTACTTGGAGGTATCTTTTTTTAATTCAAAAAATAGCGATTAGTCGGTTAGAAAGTGAAATGTAGCACCGGAGCTTTTGGTGGCATTATCTGGTGTGGCTGCATATCAATACGACCAGTGTGTAAAAACATTTAGCACGCAAGTTCATCGAAACTCCAATGAGATTGTATCAAATGATTCTTATTTCTAACACGAAGATGACTGCTTGGTGCCACCCACGTATTCATATTATTGATAAGGAGATTTATCAGTCCACCTAAAGCAGAAACAATAATGCTAAAGAAAGAAGGAGTAGATAAACACCATTCTTTGGATTCTGCAAATAGTAACACTGTACATATTCAATGACCACTCTTTCTGAAATCTCTCTGCCGTATGAGAGTCAACAATAATGCACTAATGCCCTCATCGAACGGCGACAGATACCAACAACGGCGTTTTGTATTACTCAGCAAATCTACTGGTAGTTTTTAACCCTTATCCTGTGCTTTAAAAAAAAAACTCACATGGTATTTGTGGGTCAAATTTGCCCAATGTACTTTTCATTTAGCAATCACGATTTTTGCATGTAATTTTTTGCTCAGAATGATTTTTACAAATAAATTTTGAACATTTTGAGCATTTTGCTGAATATTTCGTGCTGTTGAAGTGACTTGGGCACAAGTAGCAGCGAGATCTCTTTAATGTTGACACTGTAGTTTGTTCTGGATTTTTTCGTGTTTGGGCAACTTTGACCCATGTGTACAGGATAAGGGTTAAAGGACTTTGACTAAGGCACTTGTTTCACAGAGTGTTTTCATCTTTTTGATATTTTTTCGTCGAGCTATTTTTAAAATGGTTTAAGGAGGGGCTAAAGTTAATCCGTACAAAAAAAGGCATGATTTTGTGAATTTTTTGTGACGACACAATTAAAATCTCTTTATTAAAACCAATAGTACATTAAAGTATAACATTCGAAGAATATTGTTAAAATTTTCACGAAGAAATATTAAAAAATACGGCAATGGCAGCATTTATTCGGACATGTCTCGCAAAAAAGTAGAATTGCGGTGCCCCTCATAACTTGGTGCTGGCTCATTTGAAGTCAAAAAATCAAAGTTCATTCGTTAGGTAATAGTTTTCCCCAGGTAACGCTGGGAGGGTTTTTCGAAATTTCAATTTTTCACTTTTTTGGAACACTTTGAAGGGAAAAACGCGATTTTTTGCGAAAAAAATCGACTAGTTTGTTATTGTAAAATAAAAATTATTAACAAATTTGTAAAAAAAAACTGTCCAGCGTTACCTCGTAAATTGTGTACAGAAATAGTGTTCAAAATCTCAAAAGGATCGGTGCAGAAGTTTTGAAGTTATGAGGGGCGCCGACTTTGAAAACGTGAGTTGTGGGGAAAACGCTTTAAAGTTTTGAACACTAAAAAATCTGGTATACTATAAAACGTTCATAAGCGAATTTTATCGGCTTACCTCACACGGAATCTTCAATGCCAGGTCCATAAAGGATGTTGCTATTATCCATGATGTCTAAAGCACCTTTTTGCTCCTGTCTACGACAAATCCTACCTTCTTTAGTTTGTCTTTCAGCTTCCTGCTCTGATCGGCTTATACATATGGAATCAGTTGATCGCGCCCAGTCATGAGCACTTGATCCACTACTGATTCCCATGTCTTGCATGAAGGTTAGTAATGCAAAAGAACCTTCATTGAAGACACTGGCTGCCACATGAGCTGCAATTTCAACGATGACAGAGGTACCACTCAAGTGCTTTGGTGAGTGAGTGAGTGAGAAATCAATTATCCTATAACGTTTTTCAAGATCTTCCGTAACTTGATCATCAACGGTCACCTGAAATTTTGACACAATATTCTTAAGATATTATGCATTCAAGTTGGATTAATTACTTCTTGTCTTCCTTACGTAACAAATTTTGGATGGGCCGACATTATTGATTAAGAATGGTGAGAGCAGTATTACGTCTTATTTTTTTGTTACTCTTATATTTTCCTGCTCTTGAAAAACTCTACACCAATTACGATGACTAGGAAATGTTCAAATTACAAACTTCGATTAATTTTCTTGTAAACTAGGCATGATCTTCTTATCTGTAAATTAGTATTACCTAAAATATTAAGGTTTAATTCATTGTTTAACTTTTCTTTCTTTTTTTTTTTTTTTAGAAGAAAATGCTGAAGTTAAGCGACGGCACAAAAAGCAGTCATCGCAACCTGATACAAACACAAATAATTCCAGTTCTGATGATAATGGTGGTTTCATTACGCCGCCAATTGATGAGGGTAAATCGAGAAGAAATCAAGTGAAACGTGCTACCGTCGTGGGTAATCCAATGTTTTCGACAACAGTCGACGGTGATATTGGCCCAGGAGAAAGTCTTGGTCTTGACGACTTGGACATGGATTACGAACAAATTATGCATTATTTTGACAACCTTAAGGTAAACATAATATAGACCGATATATGATATTAAAAAAAAAAAAAATCTTGTTGTGTCTAGCACAGCCGCTTAATGCTGCTTTTATTTATTTAATTTATTATCTTTGTTTCCTCTCTTTTCCATCGGTTTCATTTCATGTAGGAGTCAAATGCCTGAGTGCAAGAGATCATTGCAAAGATCCGCGAAATACTATCAACATTTCAGCAGCAATATCGAAGTGTTGCTCTGCCACCACCGGCTAGTCCAGAAATAAATGTTGATGACCCGAATTTTGAGCATTTTTTCGAGCAGTTAAGTGAGTCATACGCTTAAATCGAATTGAATTGTTTCAAATGCATATTCTTCTACGCCTAATCAAGCCACGAAAAAAAAAAAACAAACATATTGTTATAATGTATACAAAGACATTTTGATTTAATACGAAAAAGAAAAAAAAAATAACAAAAAACCAAAAACAAATCCAAAATATCGCCGAAATACTAAGGGAATCATTGAGGGCTTCAGTCAGTCAATTGCAATTAATAGATGATTCGAATACGTTACTTTTTACAACTGTCTTTTTATAAGAGTGTAACAAACAAATCGCTTTGGCAACAATTTGAAAAGAAGAAAATAACAAAAACAAAATACAATTGGACAACAATTACATCTGGATAAATAACGCGCGACTTTGCAGTGATCGTAAATGATTAAAAAAAAAAAAAACAAAACAAAAGGAAAACAACCACAACAGTTGAAATTTAGGAAACAAAACAAAACAAAAAAGGAAAACAAAAACAAAAAAACGAAATTTAAAAAAATAGATAAAGAAAACAAATATTTATATCAATCATTCATTGTGAAATCATTTCATTATATCATTAACATTGTTAACATATTTTTATATTTACACCTCCTTAGTCCATAGTCTTCATTGTGGTTAAACGCAAAAAGACATTCTCACCTTCACATTGTTTATTTATTTGCTAAACTTGTTGATTGCTTTTAGTAAAGCTTGGAGTGCTTGAGTAATGTAGTTATGTGCAGAGGCTTATTTTAATTTTTTATTTTTTATTTTTTTTGTGTTATGTACTATCAATCAAAAGACTACAGGTACTGCATTTTTCGAAAAGGGTAAAGCGCTTAAAGGAAATTCGATATGACTTGTAACAAATATTTGAAATTTTTGTTACTAATTTACGAGTACAGTATACCATACTCGTATTCAAATTTTTCAAAAAACAAAAAACTAAAAAAAAAAGAAAATAAATAATAACAATAATGCTTACCCTACTCCGTCCATTTTTGAATAAAACTCCTTGCTTTGCAACTTAAGAGGGCCGTGCATCTTAATGACTATAAGAGATTTTTTATCAAAACTTAAATTCACCTTAAAGCATTCTTTAATTCTTATCGTTTGCACACCAACGCACAAAATATATAAATTCTACGAGTATTACAAACATCAGATGGCTTCATCATAATCTCATCTTCCATTCAAAATTTTGTTTTTCTTCTTTTTCATAATTCAAATGAAATGATAATATGAAAAATATACCTACCTACCTTTCTAGTCAATATACACAAATCGATTTAAAAGTTAGCAACCGAAGATTTGCTTTTATTTTATTTAAAAGGTAGCCTAATTGCAATGCATTAAATATGTATTTTTTTTTTAAATAGTTTCTTTTATTTATTGTTGATTTTTATAAGTTTTTTTTTTTTTTTAATATTATTGTTTAAAAATATTGTATTGTATATTTGTGTTATTATTTTAGTTATACTAAGCAAGCATATTGATACAAAACAAAAAAAAAAAAAAATGCTAAAACGAACTGACTGTCACAAAATGCCATAAATATTATAGTACGTACATATAAATTGTTAATTAATTAAAAAAAAAAATGCATTTGATTTTGATTTTGATTTTGTGAAACAAACTCATGCCGCTTGTAGAAAATTTGCAGCCGTTACGTTTAATTTTTCTTTTTTATGTAATATGAAAAATTGAAAATTATCTGTTTGTCTTGTTTGAACAGCTGCATCCCTAGAACTGGATGGAAGAATATCTAATCTAAAAGTTAAATGATTAGATATAGATACGAGTAACATACTATAGATTAAACAAAAACCCATAATTGGAGTTATGTTGAAATTATTGAAAATTTAAATCTACAAAACAGATAATTATGTATATATGTACATGTGGAAGAACTATCACAAATAAATATTGTGAAAAGCTTGTTGATATTTTGTTTTTATTTTTCGATATTTTGTATTCTTTTACCTTGGAAATCTTTATCCGCAAATCCTTATTCGACTATGAGTTGCACTATTTAAATTTTTTTTTAATTTCAAATTCGAGAAATTGATTTTATTTTGTTCTATTTTATAATTTATTCGCAACATTAATTGTATTTTTTTTTTTGCAGCTAAATTCACATTGTCTTTTATTTTAAAACTTAAACGTAAGATGTGTTATTTATTCCTGATGTTTGCTTTTATGATATCTTCATAATTTTATTCATGAAAGAAACAACGTATTGTTTTATCGTTATGTAAAATAACTCTTCGTCATTAAAAAATTCAAATCGAGCGATTCCCGGCAAAACATCGTAAGCGACAAAAAAGCCAAATTTATCATTCAACGTAATTTCATCTCACAAGTGTAAGTGTCATAAAGTTTGAAACAAAAATCTAGGTCTTAGACCTAAACCTTTTTCTATGTTTATTGGGCTTTTCTTAGGGAACATTCATCAGGAAAGCACTCGAGTTCGAAGTTTATACATAAGTGGATGTAGGAGCTTACACGATCTCTATCCTGCTCTCTGTTGTTTAGAGGACTTAAGCCTGATAAGGTTACACATTATTGGTAAATACACAATTCGTTCCATCTTTTGAAAATTTGTGGAAAAAATAAACGTCTTTAGAGACTAACATAAAATCTGTGTTCGAACGACGTAACTAGTGTTATCAATAAAATAAAGTCAACAAAAAGAAAACAACCTGATACTTAGTTACGTGCCCAGGTTTTTTTACTATTGCCATGGACTCTTCTTTTTTAACAATAGTCCAAAGCTCGGCCATATTATTTACTTTATTTCTTGACACTCTCTTCTTAAGGTCTTGTCATACATTTTATATTAGATTTAAGTTCATAGATTGCACAGGAGAAAGGCAGCACACTCTTGGAAGATTCATCGTAAGGGCATGTTTTCTTCCATCATCGAGTATGTTAAAATACTCATGCTGATCCATATTTTCCATATCGATGGCTTGTTTTTTGAATGGCCACCCAGTAATGACATTTTAATTTACAAAAGGTGTTGCTTGGAAGACATACAAGGTATTTAAGGGCCCTTTTTGTCATCTCAATAACAAGCCATGTAAGTAATTTCAATGCCACGTGGCCATAATTTAATACCAATAACTGTAGATTCAGCCTAGCTACGCTTAGTACTTCGCAAGCCTTTCTCCTCTTTACATATGTGACCTACAATATTCACTTTGCTTTTCCTCTTCAACTGACGCTCTTCCGTTGTGGATAAGCGGATTCGTCGCCTTTACGAAGTGTATGTTCGATCCACTGGCACCTTCATATTCAATTTATGTTTTGATTAGCATTGGAAATGTGATTGCCTTCAAAAGATCGCAATATGTTTTGTAGATAACATTGGCGATTTTATTGGAATAATGCAGGTCACTTTTAATGTGACGCACCTGCATTTATCGCCAAAATAAACCTTGGATCGGAACAGACGTAGCTTGATCGTTTTGGAGCCGCAGCGCCTTATCATGAACAATATGCTAAACACAAACTTGGTCAATCTTGTAAGGAGTGCATTGCATTCACTCGAAAAAGATTTTTGATTTATTGTATCATAGTTTTCGTTTTCTTCTTTTCTAAGTGACCTTTCCACTCTTCGGAAAAAAAAATCAACTCAGACGCCCAGACCTTCCCTACTAGTGGGCAAAGTACATCTGCTGATATCGTTGGAACTGTTTTTAATAGCCCCACGGTAGTCATGAAACGCTTTGTTTCATTTTTTATGCTTAAATCATGAATACATTCTTCAAAATTGGCATTGATTGACATTTTCGAAGCCAAAATATCTACATTTAAACAGAATCAACAACTTTTTATAAAAAAAAAACAAGAATTATCATTTTATTTATTTATAATTAAACTTCAGCAGTTTTTGTTTCCTTTTTCTCTTTTCCCTTAGAGTGGAAGGCCTTTGCAGCTAGTATTAACTTGTAATTAATTATACTGTTGATAAATAATACTTGAGATTTAGGTGTGAACTCGAGAATGTTGCCTATCCGTGACAGAAAAACTGTGCTCCTTCAATCTCCTTAAGATCTGAAATCACCAAATAGCCATCTGACGATTTTATCAGGAATTATCAAGAATTGTAATCATTTGTTAATTGTTTGGTAATCCCGTAGACGACCGAGGCTTTGATTTGTTAAATTTGTAATGTCTCGAGATATGAGTTTGTTTTTGCTTTCTCTTGAGCATGGTCTAATTTCAAATGTAGCAGCTTTTCGCTTCTCGTAGAATTCTGCAGACCCTTGTTCAGATTCCTTGTCATTTTGTGGCAATATCTTCCGATCCGGTTGTGTAAATATTTTTCGTAGCATCTCAATACTCAATATTTTTTAAAGCAAAAGTATTAATTAATTCCAATTTCTATTATTGGAGCACGAAGGTGTTTTTTTTTTTTTTAGTTAGTCAGTGTCATATTTGGGCATTATATATCAGTCTCGCGAAATTTCTAAAGTAGTGGAGTTCTGTTTTTATTTTTAGAGTGGCTGCCATTCCCATCAGCTGATAATCAGCATATTTTGTGTCGGACTTTGCGTTCAAACACAGTGTGCTTTAACAAGACTATTGATAATGCCTTTGTTATTATTGATGCCTTCTATCCATCGCATCTCTGTGTTCATGGTTGGGCCTTCATACCCTTCATACTTGGTCATTCAGATTTTCTCCATATCCTGTATAATCCTGAAGTTTCTTATTCTAGTCCAGAATCTGGCTTAGAAAATACTTTCTGATGCTGAAAAGTTTATAACCTCTTACCTCTTGAAGATCTTTTTTAAAAAGTCGTATTCATAGGGGCTTTCCTTTGATGTTATCTAAAAGTGCGAATTTATTGACATAATATCCGGGAACACGGTTGCTTCAATACTGTTCAATTAACCATTGAACGATCAGTATTTGTCTCATAGCATAATGCTATGTTCCTCAACGCCGCCAGCTCTATGCTCATATGTATTGCCTTGTTAGACCGCGTAAAAAGGATATATTTGGAGTGTGCTTGAATGTCAGTTTATGCGAGTATACATGTAATTTGGCGGTTTTCGCGCTGGTAGCATCGCCTAAGTTTGTCATTACAAAAAGCCACAAAGCTTTCGTCATAATCGACCAGTTATCTAGGCCATACATTTCAATAACATGCGTGAGCTCTTCATTTTTGTTATTAACCATATACTATAATTACCTGCATCAATTCTCGTTCTTCTACAATATATAGGAAAAGCTTTGATGGATGTAGGAAGTCAACTTATAATCAAATGTATACAAATGATATCGCAGCCGAAAAGGGATTGCTCAGCACGACTGTAGTCTAAGTATTAAAATTCTTTGTCTTGGTCTTACATAGAAATTTGTAGTCTTAATATTCGTACATATCTGTCTGACAAAGGCAAGAGAATAAGACCCATGGCAGTAAGGCTATGCGTAATTTTACTAAACATTTCCATACGCATTGGCAATGGTCGAAATCCAGGTTCTCGTGTCATTTTCTAAAAAAGCTCATGATAAATTCTTGTTTTGTTTTTTGTTTTTTTAGAGACATATACCATTTTTAGGACCATCTTTCCGTAAATCGTGGCACATTTTCACATCCAATGGTACTCGTAAAACAGCGGAGAATTATCACAATTTGATCTTTTCCAATATAAAAGATACGGCCGATGCCATGAGGAGAATGGCCTTATGTCAATTAATTTAGATTTGATTTATACTACCAATTTTACCTTACAAACATAAGAGTTTATATGAATAGGTATTTGGGGACGATTAATTAAACACTTGATAGCAAACTTAATTCAGTCAATAATATACCAATAAAAGGCTATAAAAACGTTTTGTTTACGATGTATTGCCGTAAATGACTCTTCACGATAAGAAGGGACTATTTACTTCATTCACTATTCCAATATTTTGAGGCAGTTTTGTTAATAAAAGATATAATTCTAAATTTTCGAAACAATTTGTTAGTACAAATTGCTGCAAATGAAATTAAGCTTTGGAATTGATAAAAAAAAAGAAGAAAACACTATCACTGAACAAATAACTCTACACAAATTAAAAAAAAAAAAACAGAGTAAATAAAGCTTCTATTATAAAATGGCTAATATTTACATTCGGATTGGATGGGTTCTATAATATATATAATGAAACAAATGCAATTCGAGTAAATTAGATCCATTATAGAGGGTGTACCTACATATATAATTGATTTTCACATTCTGATTAAAGAAATTTCTCACCTATTTAAAGGAATCAGTTCCATTGATAAGGGCAAAGGACTTTTTCAAATTCTTAAATGCTAAATGTATTTCATAGAAATCGACTCTCCACCAATTTTTTAATTTTTCTTTTTTAAATATATAAAATCTATAAAAGAAAACAACTATTAACTAAAACACTTGTCAATCTTTACATATGGTTAATGAAACTGCTTACTTAAATAAATTAAACAACTCTACACTGCCCTGTCTACATTATGCGTTTGATTAATTTTTTTGCAAATATCATATTTAATCAGCTTCAAAATTGCACAATCATCATTATCTTCATAATTTTCTGAGCGAAAGGAAACACAATAAAAAGAAACAATAAAAGTCACACATTATAAAACAAAACAAACAAATTACAACTCATTTAAAATGTATACTAATGTACTGCTGCAAATCATACATAAGGAAAGAATAAAAAAAAAAAACAAAAAACAAAAACGTGTAATAAATGTAACTACTCTATTTATATTGAATTTAGAAAATACGATGCATAGCTGTAACTGCATATCTATATAAGAAAGCTGGCCAGATAAATCAATATTTGCTTTTTTTAAACAATAAAATAAATAAACATAAAATTTTTAACAAAAAAGGACAATTAAACTTATATAAATATAAAAAAAAAAGAAAAGGAAAACCTCTTAGCAGTGTATAATTAAAAACAAAAAACAAAAATATCTTTATATGAGTAGTTAATTATTTAAAACTAGTTAATTGGAATATAAGACAAAACTGGAAAGCAACAAAATGCAACAAATTTTATAGATTTTTTTTTTTTTCGTAAACTCAAGAACATAATATAAAATACGACATGTAAACAAAAATATATTATAAAATACGCTTCAAATAAAATAAAATAAAATTAAACATAAATAAAAAGAAAAAGAAAAAGAAAAAAGAAAAAAATGTTGTATTTATAAAAGTTTCGTAAGTAATGTTGATTGAATATTATAATAATCATAACATAATAACAATAAAACAATTCGCTATGCTTGAAAGGAAACTATAAACAAAAGAAAATTAAATTAAATGATAAATAACAAACTAAGTCACCGCCAATCAGAAATGGTCGAAATACTAATGCATAAAGCTGAACAAAAAAGATATACACACGGCATAATATAAACACAAAATATATACATAAACTATAAAAAAAAAAAAAACAAAAACAAAAAAAGAAAAGATAAATTCCATAATAACATATTCAATGATGATTTATACATACATAACAATATTATCAAGAAAATGTAAAAATATTAAAATTAAGGGCAACATTTAGATATTATCTTTGTTTACAAAAAAAAAATGAATAAAACAAAAAAAAAAGTAAAACAATTAAAAACGCATTAAAACTATAAATTATCGAAGCCAATTATATGATGCTTATGTACCTTTATTAGCGAACAACAAAATTATTATTATATGTTATCGAGAAAATAAAAAGTAAAAACAAAAACAAAATAAAAAAATAATATGAAGAATGTAAAACAAAATTGAACTGATTGAAGCTGAACGAGAAAAAAAGAATAAAACAAGCAAAATACTTAATAAAAATAAATAAAGCAAAATAAAAATTTAAAATCCTACAGTATCGTATAAATTAATGCTTTCTCTTATTGTTGTTTATAAATTATAAATGAAAAAGAAAACAGAAGAAAAAAAACAAAAATAAAAACAAAAGTAAAACTTTCTCTAACTTATAAGTTTATTGTTTTACTTTAAACAACGTAATCGATGTCCAGCACAGTTTTATTTATTTATAAAATTCATATAAATTAATTACGCCCTTAAATATTTAATTGGTAAAATTATTTATTTTATAAAAAGAGACTAACCAGAGATCATTACTACTTTTTCCATATATTGTACTAAGGTGGGTTTTTTGCTTTGCAGTTGTTTGCTGACATCACCACTTAAAATAAAATATACCATAAGCTTTATATTTTGAAAGAAAAAAAAAAAACAAAAATATTCAAATCACATGTAGTCGACACACATCCGTGCGTCGGGATGTTTTGTGATCTTCTACACAAGTAGACCTCTGCATGTCTACATATTTTGAACCCACCTAAATCTTTTGTTTTATATTATTTACTCGTATAGTATGTATTGTTTTTGACTGGAAATAAATAAGTATGTATGTACTATTAATTTATTAAAAAAAAATAATTATTTCTATTTTTACGCTAAACTGAAACCAAAATTACAAAATTACAAAAAAGAATATCCACTTTTTTTGCTTTGTTTTAAAAGCCTTTTTTCCTAATAATTTAACAGTAGGAGTGTAGCAATTAAACTTTCCTTTGCCCGGAAGTACATATATTTATTATTAATTGTGAAAAAAAATATATATACATATATATATATATATATATATATATATAAATAAACATATATGATATATATATATACGTTTAATGTAGCCATTTAAGATTTTATTTAAAAATTCGTTATTGCACTATTTATGTAAATAATACAAGTATATAAAATTAAATAAAACTTCAATGGAATGATAAATGAAAGAAATAAAACCAGATATTACTTAATTTGAGTGTGTGTTTTAAATACAATCAAGATAAATTTTCCTTTTCAAATTTGCAGGTTTTTTTTTTTTTTTATTGTTATTAAATAATCTGTCGGAACAGAACGCTTAGTCAAAGAACTATTCTATTTTACTTCTTGTATGTTATTGTATCAATCTTTCATAGTAACAGCATTCACCACATTAGCGCTGAATACTAGTAGCTTGAAGCCAGCATAGACTAGACACTTATTAGATTATTACTACTCTTACAACAAGCAGGATGTTGTGTTACGTATGCCAAGCACAGTTAGGTGCTTAGCAGAAGCCTATTGCGCATTACAACGCTAGTAAGCGGTATACAGTCTTTCCTACTAAAGGACAGCGGGAAAGTCTCAGCGACTTAGAGATGTCGGGAATAATTCGTTTGGGCTACAGGCATCCTGGAGAGTCATGCCATTTGCAGTTATGCTCACATGTAATCCGAATGTAAATGCAATTCCTAACGGAGAACCTAACGCTGGTTCGGGTCCCGAGAAACAATTTTTGTGTTTTATCGTTTGCGAACTCATTTCCCGCGAACCCTCTGTGACCTGCGACCCAAATAGTGCTCAGTGAATTCAGCCGCCATACTGCGTTCAGAAAAGCATTGCATTAGCATTCCAACTAGGGCTTGTGCACGATTTGACAAGCTTGACTCGGCTACATTTCTTTCTGGCCAAATTCATTCTTGAGCACAGGAAAAGAAGATTTCAGATTCTCTCAACAATCATAGTACCTATGTTAATGGATCATATGCATGGTCACAAGACCAGAGTCAAAAGATGGATGGCGCACAAGCTCGTCATATCCCAAGTGCATGCTGTAACAACGACCATTTATTTTTAAACAGCTCTGAGATGATATTGGTTATATAACTTAATTCGTGCGTTTTTTTTTTGAACGTTTATTTAACAAAAACATGTACAATAGTATTATTCAAAGTATTGCCCTTCTGAAGCTATGACTTTTTCCCATCTTTCTGGCAATTTGTGGATCCCATCCCAAGAGAACTGCGCCGGCTTGGCAGCCAAGAATGAATGAAGCCAATTTTTGATATTCTGCTCTGATGTGAACCGTATTTCAGTGAGGGCGTTCTGCATCGACCGGAACAAATGGTACTTAGAAGGGGCAAGGTCTGGGCTATAAGGCGGGTGGGGTAAGACTTCCCATCCACTGTTTTCCAAATAGTTCTTAATCGGAATAGCAACGTGGGGCCGAGCGTTGTCATGATGGAAAATTATTGCCTCGTGTCTGCTCCCACTGCTCCCTTCAAACGGATTAATTGTGTTCGGTAGCATTGTCCATTGATGGTTTCACCCGGTTTTAGCAGCTCATAATACAGCACACCCATCTGATCCCACCAAATACAGTTGTTGTTGATTTGGCTGGTTGGCCGGGTTTCACATATGATTTTTTGCTCTTGGGGTTGTCGTAATGGATCAATTTTTCATCACCAGTAACAATCCGATGCAAAAATGACTTCCTTTTGTGGCGTTCCAGCAGCATTTCGGACATGCAAAACCGCCTTTCGACGTCTCTCGGCTTGAGTTCATGTGGAACCCAATTTCCTTGCTTTTGAATATATCCAGCTGGTTTTAAACGTTTTGAAATGGCTGCTTGAGTGACACCCAAAGAGTCTGCGAGCTCTTCTTGCTTCCAGTTCTTCATCTTCAAACTTTTTTGGCTGCCCAGGACGTTCATCGTCTTCCAAGCCAAAATCACCACTTTTAAATCCTGCAAACCACGTTCGCTCAGCTAGCGCATGTTCACCATAGACTTCCACCAGAATACGATGACTTTCGGCAGCAGTTTTCTTCATCTTAAAGTAATGAAGAAGAACTCCGCGCAAAAACACTTTTTCAGGCACAAAGTTCGACATATTTGAGTGAAAAAAAATTATTGTTATTTACGCTTCAAATGAATGACATATACTGAAATGACGTACAATGACAATAGCTTTTCAAAGCATGATCCAATGGAATAATACAAGTTACGCCATCTCTTAGCAAACCGCACGAATTAAGTTGTAGACTCAATATAAATATTTTTTTTTAAAAGAACTTAACAATAAGTAGGTGTTGGAATACCATCTGACAGCCGAATTTTCGTAAACGAAAGCTTAACATCATGTGATCATTTAATTCTTCCAAAAGCTCTTCAACTCAAACGAGCTAAAAAACTTTTGAGTGCCTATACTCGAAACGGAAACCTTTACGTACGTAGAAAATCAGTAACTGCAGCAGACAGATCGCTTTTAATCAATTCCATTGCCGATGAAGATGATTATCATGGAGGAGAATCGTAAGCTGGAGGAGATCAATATTTGTCTTTCTGTCTTCTTTTTTCTTGAATTTTCTTTTCTATCTATTACTTTGAATTTGTTTGAATTTTTTCTTAGTTTTTGTCTTTTATCTGAATTCCGTCTCTGTCGTTGGTGTGGAATCATTCTTTTGAAGAGTTGTAAGGTTAATTTTATGTTTTATGAAAATGACTAGTAATAGTAACATATTAATAGTAATGCTCCACTAGCCTATTATAGAGGCGAAAAACTGCGAGTTATGCTTAAAGTTTTGTGCAAACAATGTGATGGCCTAAAGGTTTGTCATTTAACATAAATGCTCAAAGCTTGAATGCAAAAATTGATGACTTTAGGGATGTGTTTGTGGGGTCAAATATAGATGTTATATGTGTTTCTGAAACCTGGTTTCAAACTGAAATAAAAGATGTTGTATACAGTTTATCTGGTTACAAATTAATGCGTGCAGATAGATGTAATCGTGTAGGTGGTGGTGCAGCAATTTATATTCGGGACAGCATACATTTTAAACTAGTTGTAAAATCAGACGCGTCATCTTTGTTTGAATATTGTTTCATTGATATTCCAAACGGATCCAGCAGTTGTTTGCTTGGAGTTATTTATCGCCCCAATAAACATATTGACTTTTCCAGGTTATATTTTGAACTTGAGCGCTTCTCGTCTCTTTACCTAGAAGTGACCCTTTGTGGAGATTTCAATTGTGATTTACTTCAGAAAGATACCTCACTTAGTTTTCTCACTAAAATAAAAAGTTTTGGCTTGTCAATAGTCAACACTGCAAATCCTACACATTTTTCATCAAATACTTCTACACTTTTAGATTTATTTTGTGTCAATAATATCGGTAACGTTCTGCTTTATTCTCAACTTGAGGCACCTGCATTCTCCACAGGTTAAATCAACATTCTATAAGTATAGGGACTTTAAGGCCGTTAATGTAAATGCCCTAGTAAATAGTATTCACGAAATAAACTGGCAAATGATTTTATTATTATTATTATTATTATCAAGGAAACGATACAAATTAATTTGTAGGGTCCGGGATTTAACGCCGGGGTACTATGCCCATGTGGCGCGTTTTTGTCAACAGCACGCGGAGTATTGAGTTCCCATGTGGTCACCCACCTACGTACTGGCAAATGATTTTTTCAATGACATCACCGGACGATCAAGTTAATTTTATTCAAATTTTAGTAAACCAACTTTTTAATATGCATGTACCGCTGAAAACAAAACTTTCTGGTATGGAAAGAAAATCAAAAAGGGATCAAGCGTACATGCGATGGAAGCGCTTTCGCGTTCCTGAATTGCTCTCTATCTTTCGAGCCTTACGAAAAAAATGTGTGCAAAAAAGTAAAAGAAGCAAAATGTAGACTGTATTCCAAACGCTTAAACAAAAATATACCATCAAAAACCTTATTGAAAAATATTCGAGAGCTTTGTGTTGGTCGACAAAGAGAACATTGTTGCTTGGATGTATGTCCCAACTATTTAAATGAACATTTCTCCAAAGTTCAAAGTAGTAGCAATCAAAATACTTCACTTGTAGATGAAACTTTTCAGGATGTTGACCCTGAAAATGATGATTCTCAAACTTTTAGTGGATCGTTGAATGGGATTTTGCCGATTGTAGACCCTGTACAAAGCACTGGTGAAGCAAATGAAACCTACCGTGTTGTTGACCCCGGTAGTGGACATTCCTTTCAATTTCAAAGGGTGGATGATGCGGATGTGTTAAGTGCTGTACTTTAAATAAAATCATCAACTACTGGCTTGGATGAAATACATCCACACTTCATCAAAATGATCTTACCCCACATTCTGTGCTAACACATGTTTTTAATACCGTAATAACAACGTCTTCTTTTCCATCTCTTTGGAAAGTGGCTAAAGTTATACCAGTCTTAAAAAAAACCAGCCACTCGATTATCTAAAGAAGAATTTAGACCAATCTCAATTTTGTCATTTCTGTCAAAGATTCCGGAAAAAATTTTACACAATCAAATTTCAACCTTTTTAAAGACATTTAAACTCTTAAGTGAAAATCAATCCGGTTTTAGACCAAAGGACAGTTGTGTATCCCCTACTCTTAAGATTGCAGACGATATTAGAAATGCTATGGATAGTGACTTGGTTTCATTTTTAGTTCTCTTAGATTTTTCGAAGGCATTCGACAAAATTAATCATAAAAGACTTATTAAAAAACTAATACAACAGTTTCGGTTTTCACACACAGCTGCAAAATTGATTTTATCATACATTAGTGGCAGAAGCCAAGCTAATGTTATTGGTAATAAAAGATCCCATCCTTTAAATCTTTTCTGTGGGGTTCCTCAGGGTTTGATACTTGGTCCACTCTTATTTACGATCTTTATTAATGATCTTCCACTCCAATCTGAATACTCTTCAATCGATTTGTATGCTGGCGATGCTCAAGTTCGTATACGATGCAAGTTAGGGATGATTGAAGATGGTGTTGTGAAATTGAACTCTGATTAAAAAAGACAAATAGTCTTCACCTCAATCCACAAAAGTCCAAATGCTTAATTATTTATAAAAATAAACTTGATAACAGCTACTTTCCTGCAGTATGTATATCTCGGAAACGAACAAATTGAATATGTCGATAAAGCTATGAACTTAGGCATTCTATTTAATTGTACCCTTACCTGGGATGACCATATTCAAACTGTTGTTGGAAAAATATATGGATCCTTATGGAGTCTTTCACTTTCGAAGCAATTTACTCCTCAACACGTTCGACTTAGGTTGGCAAAAACTTTGACCAAGGTTCACTTGCGGAAACTCGGAGTGTCAGTCTTTCGTTTATGCCATAAAGCAGTGGAATAGCTTACCCTCTTTCATTAGAATGCTTCGCGTCACCACACAATTTGAGACGGTTTTATTCAGATACTTAGTAAATAATTAAATTTAATATTTAGTGTAATAAAGAATTTTGTTTTGTCATTATGAATATGAATTTAGTTTGTCATTTTAAATCAATAATAACAGAATGTATAAATAATAATTAAAATTGATTTGAATTTAAGTCTAACTATACTTTTTATAACTTTTAAGCCCAATGTAAAAGATTCTTTGGAAATATATAAATAAAATAAATAAAGTAGGTATGAATATACTTATAATGCCGCAGCATGTGTTAAGTTTTTTTGGAAAATGGGATAGAGAGAGAAAGAAAGATGTTTGGGCTCAGTGGTTATTTCGCTCCATGGGTGGCATCCAACATTTAACAGGGAGACTAAATTCTTAGTGGAAGTTGGCATGATGTCGATTTCTAGTCAACTACTCGTCTTACTTGATTTTCGTTAACTGGAAAAATGGATGATATGTCTTTCGGGCGAGGCTGGGATTCGAACACCGAACCTTCCGATTTGGAAGCCAGTCCACTACTACTTGAGCCACGGCCAAGTGAGGGAGATTCATCAGTGTGTCTAGTGTACAGTGAGACGACACAGACAGTTCTTTCGAGTCTGGCAAACGCAGCAGTGACGTATTTTAGTAAATATTTTTTCACCAGACAACCGAAGCATTCTATACTCCTATATCCTATCGAAAGGACCCTGCTCGGTGACAGCCTTAAGTCTTGCCGAAAGGTCCTTTACACTAACCGAAAACCGCCAGCGCCTTGGAAGTTTCCGATATCACATCTTTATTCCAAATAAGACCTTTATCCAGTATGACTCCCAAATACAGTGGCAGATTTATGTTTTTTAAACGTGAATAACAAAAAAAATTAAAACATTGTTTTACTACTTAGTTTAACATAAAGAGAATAAATTCAGATTCTATTTTATGAAAATGATATCGTCGAAATGCCGTCCATTTAGTCGCACACACTATTGAAAGTGGGCCATAATATTTCACGTCACATGCCTTAGTGGATGTCGTAAATTTCACGACAAATACTTTCTTGCAGCTCCATGCCAGACTTAGTGGTCATAGGACGTCTGCAAAACGGCTGATTAGTTTTCATGTGAAGTATTCATGCAGATTCCAGCCAAATACGACCTCGCCACAGTGTTTTTGAAACAACGTGTTTGTCGAGAAAGGTGGATCTACTTGCAAGTTAGTTAAAATATTGTGATAATCCGCGATCTTACTTACTTATGATGGCAATACAGTCCGGGAGGAACCTGGGCCTCAACCAACAAGCTATATCTTTAGCCAGGTGCCTCCAGATTTGCACGTTAATTTGGCTGAGGTCCCCTTCAACTTGCGTGCGCCATGTGAGTCGCAGTCTTCTTCTACTGCGGACACGAAGACTTTTCGGATCGGAACATTGGTGTCTATCCGCTCTACATGACCCAGCCACCTCAGTCATGTCAACCAACCAAGAGCAGGACTGGAATTATTAAGGTCTTAATTCCAAGGTCCAAGGTTGTTTTGAGAGAGGGCTTTGCAAGCTTTAGCAAGAGTAATTCTTCATTTGATCTCAATTGGTATTGTTGTCTGAATTAATAGCGGAGTGTAGGTAGACAATCTTCGCCGCTCTCTCCTCAATACTCGTGAAAGCGCCACCAACATCACGCTGCCATCTTCCGATTATGTCAATATCATCGGCATATGCAAGTAATTGGACGGGCTTTTGAAAAGCTGTGCTTCTTGTGTTGGCGCGTGAGTTTTGCACTATGCTTTCAAGGGTGAAGTTAAAAAAATCGCATAACAGCCCATGCATGGTCTTGTCTAAATCCTTTTTTGACATCAAAGGTATTGGTTACTTCTTTACCGACCCTTTATAAACGGACAAGTTTGGCAGGGATATCAAAACTAGACATTGCTGTTTTCACTGCTCAAATTTATGGCTTTTTAAATAAAGGGCCCGATGATTCCGATCGCCAATGAGTGGCACCAAATGCTAACTTTTGGGCATGGCGTCGGCCGTTCGTTTTTAAGTTGCAGATTACATTTGCGTGGAGTCAACTAACGACAGTTTTGCTTATTTTCGTGCTCATTCAAGTGGAAGAGGGCTCATCGCTCAAGAAGATCCTACTCGCAGCGCGAAGTCTCTCCAAAATTGTTTCATAAAAAGTCCTGTGTAAATTATTTCCTTTAAGTTTTTGCACTAATTGAATCTTAAAGATACAATTTAAAGTCTTTTTATTTTTAGATTTTCACACAAGCTTCGTCCCGCCTCACGGATGGCTGAGCGGTATTCAGAGCTGAAGATGTTTCACAGAACCTTTGCACGCACGAACGAATTTAATTTACACTCGGGAATCAATCGTCGAAATATTTTAACGTGAAAAAAATAATTATCGCATGAGAATCGCCACTTCATTCACATTCTGACTGACAAGCCCGTACTCTCAATGATTCACATGATGCCTAACTCCCACAGCACCGTTAATAGCTTTTTAAGATATTCGCATTCTCAAAACATAAATCTGCCAACGCACACCCTATACTAAGCTTCGTTCGAGAAACGGATGGTTATGCCTTTAAACGTTAAACACTAGATTAGTCAGATCATTTAAGTTCCTCATTATCTGAATGAGAACAACCTCAGTTTTGAGAGTATTGAGTGAAAGCCGATATCTGGTGCACCAATCGGTTGGCAACTGAACTGAACTTACCAAATATAAATGATGAGGGCTTTGATTGGTATGATTAGGTTCGGTACAGTTAGAGTTAACCAAAGAGATTTCTTGATAAATTTGTCAAGATCGATGATCTACATAGAGCAGAGATCGCATAGATGTTGCAACTTTTAACTGCGTAAAACATCTCTGCAACAAATTTTAAACAAATCTTTGTGGGAAATCTTTCAATGATACAATGTCCCAGGATTATGTTTTTCAGTTTATAGAAGTCTCCTTTCATAAGGTTAATCAGCTCTCTTCATCTTTAAGGAACGAGTATGGCCCATATTTGTCAAGATGTCTTACAGTTATCTCGATGGCCAACCTATAAATGGCCTTATTATTTTTCGGTGCAAAACCAGCTACCTTTGCTATCTGAAACTAAGTAATGCAAGGATTTCTAGCCACCGTAATTTTTTGGGACTCGTCCAGTAAATGGGGTACCCACTTCTCGTGTTTCTTTACCTTTGTTCTGAGAAAGTGATGACGACTTATTGTCAAGGGGGATGCTCCCATGTTCTGTGCAATGTCTCATCTCTACTCTTGCTCTTAAGACATCATTTGCGGATATCTGTGTGGGTCGTTTTTGACGTCGAAATTTCCGTAATAGAAAATTTCGCACCAACGTCGAATGATGAGTTCGTTTAGCGCTGCATCTTCAAATGCGTAATTAATGTCTCTCGCTGCTAGAGATTCATTATGACGCAGTTCAAATTTAAAAAAGAAGAGTCAAAATTTGAATTACCGGCATCATGTTAAACAATTTCTAGAAAAGTCAACATGCATTCCCAGAGAATGGAATTTAACTACTTAATCCCTTTTTGATCTCATCCATATATTGCTGTAGGCCGGTAGTATGTATATTCATGTAGTCTCTTAACCAATTAAAAAGGGTAATAACACCCCTTCTACTTTTTTGCAGAAAATATTATAAAGAAATATTTCCAATTCGCGCTTGGTACAGTTCATCAACAGCTATTGATGTCATAGTCTAATCTGGGTCACTGCGTTACAATTTCTCCAGCGAAATTCCGAAACCCAGTCTCACAAGGGCAACAAGAAATATTATATGTATATCCGTAAGATAGCATGAACAAAGCTTATGAAGGGCCCGTCTCATAGAATCCGTTGCATTCGTTGCGTCGACGTATTCAACTTACAGCTAGATAGAATATACGCGCTTTTATGTTGAAGTTCACGCATTCACAAATTGAGAGTAAATACTTTCATTTGTGGAAGCATTGAGAGAATGTATAGAAACTGTCATAGCTTGAAAAGAAAACCCTCTGAACAATAACAAAATCTCATCGATTGTCTTCTGTTAACGTAGGTATGCGATGGAACTCTTCTTTCCGGCAATAGGTCGCCAGCGTCAACGAAACGATGGATAAACTCATTGACGGATTCTATGGATCATCGGTTTAAAGCGGCCCTTACACGGCTAATCGATTGACGTCAATAACGTACATGCATTTGTAAAAATGCACCTATGCGCCTCACACATATTCGATGAAGTCTGATCGACGAAAATCAAAGCAAGTTTGATTTTCCATGACGAGCGTCATGCTGATTGATGTGTGTAAGGGTTGGATTGACCTAATTACTTCATTGCGTTTTGTGTCTAGGAAGAGGAAGCATATCTAGCGCTCCCAGTGAAGAAAGCGGAAAACTGAGGTATGAAGAACACCGAGGGTTTATATCGGTATTTATTGAAACTTATCGTTCACTGACCGAGGACTATAGCAACCGAACCAAAAATTGTTCCTCTTTATGCAAAGTGCAAGCACAATCGTCTGCACATCCGTACGCCACGAAAACTCACAAGAACAAAAAATTGAATGTCAATCGATTGAACGTGGAAGGAGCAGCGTTAATCCAAACGTACGCGATGCATGATGTGTGTCGATTGACAGCGTAAGGACCACTAACACTGGTTCAATTAAAATTCCATTAAGTGTCCGATTTAGACAGACAGAAATTAGACAAATCAGTGAATCTCGTTTGCAAATGTCCGTTTAAGGATCACACTTAATGAACTAGTACTCAAGGATGTTTTGATTTTTAACAGAATTGGACTTCTTACCGCACATATTCCAGAAAGGGTCACTTTAATAAGATATACAACTAAATTGTAGAACTGAGTAAAAACAACGACAAAACCTAAATCGTACGCATTCGCTTTACTTTACAAATTACAAATACTTTCCAAACCACCTGTGATCCACAGGCGACATCCATCTGTGGCAGCCACTTAGGTTATTCTGGAAAACATATTTCATTGTGTAAGGATTTTTATTTTCTTCTTCTAATCTCTTCTCCTCCTTTTTCATTTCATCCATCATTTCTTGAGAAACAACTTGTGCTTTAAATGGCAACTGTCTGCATACCAACTGAAGAAACGGTTTAACTTCCGCAAATTCACAAGTTCCTCCAATTTCTACAATCACACGACCACTCTTCACTGGAGTTACGTAGTGGTCAATGGAACCTTTGCCACCACCCATTCGTTGACCTTGACCCTTTTTAGTGATAGGCTGCCAAGGTGCTGGTACTCTCCAAATAGCAAACATCCGATTAACATCCATTTTTCTACCAATGGTCAGACGCAACATCTCATAATGGCCATACCTAAGTCGGCCACCTCCAGTTGCAACTATGCCATATTGCTTGTGGATCAAAGTATTATGAATCAATTCAGGTCCTCTCATAAGCTTTAACTTTTTTTGCATTTTCGGCGCCCGGAGATTGGGTGGATATTGTGGTACCTTTTCCATAATGCGCAGTTTTGGGCGGTCGAATTTTTCAATATCTGAAATAACGGCAAGATTAAGCTGAGTTCATTTATAAATCCATTTATTTGTAAGTGCTCACTTTCATATTTAATTGGTGGAGGAAAATACTTTAGGCCAACACACTGCGTCCTTTGCAACGCTGCTATTTCTAATAAGAATAGAGTGATTGTTACTTAATCTACAAAAAATATTTACCTTTAAACTATTTTACCTAGAAAATTGCGCAGGATTTGTGAAGTTGTTCTTAACATTTTGTACCGTAATTAACCATTCAAAAACATTCGGAAAATCAAATTACCTAACCAAAAATGTTTCCTCAAGTTTTTATTTTTTTTTATACTTCCCCATTTGACATTTCAATTCAAACGTCACATTTACTCTAGCACCACGTTTACATCGAAAGTAGGCAAGAATTAAAAATGCACTTTCAAATGTATATCGCATTATTAAACTGAAACAACACAACTTGTATGGCAATGGCTCACTAAATTCAAGCCATATCCGACATTTAATAAAGTGAGCATAATATGGCCCATACAGGCTCTTAGATTAGACGTTACAGGCATTTTGTGGCGTTTTCGTTTGGGCTGTCATAAGACTTTTTTTCTGTAATTCGATTTTTATTTAAATTGAACACTAAAAACTTCTTCGGACTTTTGTATTTTAAATATACAATAATAGGTTGCGAATCAATTTGAATATTCAGAATAATAAATTGGCCAAACACAGCCGATTGCACGAAAACAGAAATCTAGTTTGACACACAACACTATTTGACGTTTATACGAGTACATTTTGACATAAGATTCAGGAGAGAAATTTTGATTCTCAAATGAAAACGAGAAGGAAAATTTTGTTTCTGAAAAAATGAGGGGAAATGATTTAGAACACTTTCCTGCTGCTGCGCACGAATAAGAGCTCAAACGTGGAAGTGGAAGATTGGGCCAGCTGCTTTTAAATTCTCTTTTTCCGGTGCATAATATGACCCCTACAGGCTCTTATTTTAGAAGTTACAGCCATTTTAGTGTGGAAGTTTGAACCGGATGCTTTTATTTTCTCTTTTTCGCAGTGCATAATGTGGCCGCTTCAGGTTCTTAGTTTAGACGTTACAGCCATTTAAGTGTAGAAGTTTGCACCGCCTGCTTTAACATTTTTTTTTAGTTTAGGAGTCATAGCCATTTTAAAATTTCGAATTTTCTTTTTTCTGGTGCATAATAAGACCCCTGCAGACGACTAGTTTAGGAGTTATAGCCATTTTAAAGTTTTGAATTTTCTTTTTCTGGTGCATAATATGACCCCGCAGACGCCTAGTTTAGGAGTTATAGCCATTTTAAGATTTTGAATTTTGTTTTTTCTGGTGCATAATATGACCCCCGCACCCGCCTAGTTTAGGAGTTATAGCGATTTTAAAGTTTCGAATTTTCTTTTTTCTGGTGCGTAAATGACCCCCGCAGACGTCTAGTACAGCAGTTATAGCGATTTTAAAGTTTTGAATTTTCTTTTTTCTGGTGCATTATACGCCTAGTTTAAGAGTTATAGCGATTTTAAAGTTTTGAATTTTATTTTTTCTGGTGCATAATATGACCCCCGCAGACGCCTAGTTTAGGAGTTATAGCGATTTTAAAGTTTTGAATTTTCTTTTTTCTGGTGCATAATATGACCCCCGCAGACGCCTAGTTTAGGAGTTATAGCCATTTTAAGATTTTGAATTTTCGTTTTTCTGGTGCATAATATGACCCCCGCAGACGCCTAGTGTAGGAGTTATAGCGATTTTAAAGTTTCGAATTTTCTTTTTTCTGGTGCATAATATGACCCCCGCAGACGCCTAGTTTAGGAGTTATAGCGTTTTTAAAGTTTTGAATTTTCTTTTTTCTGGTGCATAATATGACCCCCGCAGACACGTAGTTTAGGAGTTATATCCATTTTAAGAGTTTGGATTTTTTTTTCTGGTGCATAATAAGACCCCGCAGACGCCTAGTTTAGGGGTTATAGCGTTTTTAAAGTTTTGAATTTTATTTTTTCTGGTGCATAATATGACCCCGCAGACGCCTAGTTTAGGGGTTATAGCGATTTTAAAGTTTTGAATTTTCTTTTTTCTGGTGCATAATATGACCCCGCAGACGCCTAGTTTAGGAGTTATAGCCATTTTAAGATTTTGAATTTCTTTTTTCTGGTGCATAATATGACCCTCGCACCCGCCTAGTTTAGGAGTTATAGCGATTTTAAAGTTTCGAATTTTCTTTTTTCTGGTGCGTAAATGACCCCCGCAGACGTCTAGTACAGCAGTTATAGCGATTTTAAAGTTTTGAATTTTCTTTTTTCTGGTGCATTATACGCCTAGTTTAAGAGTTATAGCGATTTTAAAGTTTTGAATTTTATTTTTTCTGGTGCATAATATGACCCCCGCAGACGCCTAGTGTAGGAGTTATAGCGATTTTAAAGTTTTGAATTTTCTTTTTTCTGGTGCATAAAATGACCCCCGCAGACGCCTAGTGTAGGAGTTATAGCGATTTTAAAGTTTTGAATTTTCTTTTTTCTGGTGCATAATATGACCCCCGCAGACGCCTAGTTTAGGAGTTATAGCCATTTTAAGATTTTGAATTTTCTTTTTTCTGGTGCATAATATGACCCCTGCAGACGCCCAGTTTAGGGGTTATAGCGATTTTAAAGTTTTGAATTTTCTTTTTTCTGGTGCATAATATGACCCCGCAGACGCCTAGTTTAGGGGTTATAGCGATTTTAAAGTTTTGAATTTTCTTTTTTCTGGTGCATAATATGACCCCGCAGACGCCTAGTTTAGGAGTTATAGCCATTTTAAGATTTTGAACTTTCTTTTTTCTGGTGCATAATATGACCCCCGCAGACGCCCAGTTTAGGAGTTATAGCCATTTTAAGATTTTGAATTTTCTTTTTTCTGGTGCATAATAAGACCCCCGCAGACGCCTAGTGTAGGAGTTATAGCGATTTTAAAGTTTTGAATTTTCTTTTTTCTGGTGCATAATATGACCCCCGCAGACGACTAGTTTAGGAGTTATAGCCATTTTAAAGTTTTGAATTTTCTTTTTCTGGTGCATAATATGACCCCGCAGACGCCTAGTTTAGGAGTTATAGCCATTTTAAGATTTTGAATTTCTTTTTTCTGGTGCATAATATGACCCTCGCACCCGCCTAGTTTAGGAGTTATAGCGATTTTAAAGTTTCGAATTTTCTTTTTTCTGGTGCGTAAATGACCCCCGCAGACGCCTAGTTTAGGAGTTATAGCGATTTTAAAGTTTTGAATTTTCTTTTTTCTGGTGCATAAAATGACCCCCGCAGACGCCTAGTGTAGGAGTTATAGCGATTTTAAAGTTTTGAATTTTCTTTTTTCTGGTGCATTATACGCCTAGTTTAAGAGTTATAGCGATTTTAAAGTTTTGAATTTTATTTTTTCTGGTGCATAATATGACCCCCGCAGACGCCTAGTGTAGGAGTTATAGCGATTTTAAAGTTTTGAATTTTCTTTTTTCTGGTGCATAATATGACCCCCGCAGACGCCTAGTTTAGGAGTTATAGCCATTTTAAGATTTTGAATTTTCGTTTTTCTGGTGCATAATATGACCCCCGCAGACGCCTAGTGTAGGAGTTATAGCGATTTTAAAGTTTTGAATTTTCTTTTTTCTGGTGCATAATATGACCCCCGCAGACGCCTAGTTTAGGAGTTATAGCGATTTTAAAGTTTCGAATTTTCTTTTTTCTGGTGCGTAAATGACCCCCGCAGACGCCTAGTTTAGGAGTTATAGCGATTTTAAAGTTTTGAATTTTCTTTTTTCTGGTGCATAATATGACCCCCGCAGACGCATAGTGGAGGAGTTATAGCGATTTTAAAGTTTTGAATTTTCTTTTTTCTGGTGCATAAAATGACCCCCGCAGACGCCTAGTGTAGGAGTTATAGCGATTTTAAAGTTTTGAATTTTCTTTTTTCTGGTGCATAATATGACCCCCGCAGACGCCTAGTTTAGGAGTTATAGCCATTTTAAGATTTTGAATTTTCTTTTTTCTGGTGCATAATATGACCCCCGCAGACGCCTAGTGGAGGAGTTATAGCGATTTTAAAGTTTTGAATTTTCTTTTTTCTGGAGCAAATGACCCCCGCAGACGCCTAGTGTAGGAGTTATAGCCATTTTAAGATTTTGAATTTTCGTTTTTCTGGTGCATAATATGACCCCCGCAGACGCCTAGTGGAGGAGTTATAGCGATTTTAAAGTTTTGAATTTTCTTTTTTCTGGTGCAAATGACCCCCGCAGACGCCGAGTGTAGGAGTTATTGCGATTTTAAAGTTTCGAATTTTCTTTTTTCTGGTGCGTAAATGACCCCCGCAGACGTCTAGTACAGCAGTTATAGCGATTTTAAAGTTTTGAATTTTCTTTTTTCTGGTGCATTATACGCCTAGTTTAAGAGTTATAGCGATTTTAAAGCTTTGAATTTTATTTTTTCTGGTGCATAATATGACCCCCGCAGACGCCTAGTGTAGGAGTTATAGCGATTTTAAAGTTTTGAATTTTCTTTTTTCTGGTGCATAATATGACCCCCGCAGACGCCTAGTTTAGGAGTTATAGCCATTTTAAGATTTTGAATTTTCGTTTTTCTGGTGCATAATATGACCCCCGCAGACGCCTAGTGTAGGAGTTATAGCGATTTTAAAGCTTTGAATTTTCTTTTTTCTGGTGCATAATATGACCCCCGCAGACGCCTAGTGTAGGAGTTATAGCGATTTTAAAGTTTTGAATTTTCTTTTTTCTGGTGCATAAAATGACCCCCGCAGACGCCTAGTGTAGGAGTTATAGCGATTTTAAAGTTTCGAATTTTCTTTTTTCTGGTGCGTAAATGACCCCCGCAGACGCCTAGTTTAGGAGTTATAGCGATTTTAAAGTTTTGAATTTTCTTTTTTCTGGTGCATAAAATGACCCCCGCAGACGCCTAGTGTAGGAGTTATAGCGATTTTAAAGTTTTGAATTTTCTTTTTTCTGGTGCATAATATGACCCCCGCAGACGCCTAGTTTAGGAGTTATAGCCATTTTAAGACTTTGAATTTTCTTTTTTCTGGTGCATAATATGACCCCTGCAGACGCCCAGTTTAGGGGTTATAGCGATTTTAAAGTTTTGAATTTTCTTTTTTCTGGTGCATAATATGACCCCGCAGACACGTAGTTTAGGAGTTATATCCATTTTAAAAGTTTGGATTTTTTTTTCTGGTGCATAATATGACCCCCGCAGACGCCTAGTTTAGGAGTTATAGCGATTTTAAAGTTTTGAATTTTCTTTTTTCTGGTGCATAATATGACCCCCGCAGACGCCTTGTTTAGGAGTTATAGTCATTTTAAGATTTTGAATTTTCGTTTTTCTGGTGCATAATATGACCCCCGCAGACGCCTAGTGGAGGAGTTATAGCGATTTTAAAGTTTTGAATTTTCTTTTTTCTGGTGCATAATATGACCCCCGCAGACGCCTAGTTTAGGAGTTATAGCCATTTTAAAGTTTTGAATTTTCTTTTTTCTGGTGCATAATATGACCCCCGCAGACGCCTAGTTTAGGAGTTATAGCCATTTTAAGATTTTGAATTTTCTTTTTTCTGGTGCATAATATGACCCCCGCAGACGCCTAGTGTAGGAGTTATAGCGATTTTAAAGTTTTGAATTTTCTTTTTTCTGGTGCATAATATGACCCCCGCAGACGCCTAGTGGAGGAGTTATAGCGATTTTAAAGTTTTGAATTTTCTTTTTTCTGGTGCATAAAATGACCCCCGCAGACGCCTAGTGTAGGAGTTATAGCGATTTTAAAGTTTTGAATTTTCTTTTTTCTGGTGCATAATATGACCCCGCAGACGCCTAGTTTAGGAGTTATAGCCATTTTAAGATTTTGAACTTTCTTTTTTCTGGTGCATAATATGACCCCCGCAGACGCCCAGTTTAGGAGTTATAGCCATTTTAAGATTTTGAATTTTCTTTTTTCTGGTGCATAATATGACCCCCGCAGACGCCTAGTGTAGGAGTTATAGCGATTTTAAAGCTTTGAATTTTCTTTTTTCTGGTGCATAATATGACCCCCGCAGACGCCTAGTGTAGGAGTTATAGCGATTTTAAAGTTTTGAATTTTCTTTTTTCTGGTGCATAATATGACCCCCGCAGACGCCTAGTTTAGGAGTTATAGCCATTTTAAGATTTTGAATTTTCGTTTTTCTGGTGCATAATATGACCCCCGCAGACGCCTAGTGGAGGAGTTATAGCGATTTTAAAGTTTTGAATTTTCTTTTTTCTGGTGCATAATATGACCCCCGCAGACGCCTAGTTTAGGAGTTATAGCCATTTTAAAGTTTTGAATTTTCTTTTTCTGGTGCATAATATGACCCCGCAGACGCCTAGTTTAGGAGTTATAGCGACTTTAAAGTTTCGAATTTTCTTTTTTCTGGTGCATAATATGACCCCCGCAGATACGTAGTTTAGGAGTTATATCCATTTTAAGAGTTTGGATTTTTTTTTCTGGTGCATAATATGACCCCGCAGACGCCTAGTTTAGGAGTTATAGCCATTTTAAAGTTTTGAATTTTCTTTTTCTGGTGCATAATATGACTCCGCAGACGCCTAGTTTAGGAGTTATAGCCATTTTAAGATTTTGAATTTTCTTTTTTCTGGTGCATAATAAGACCCCCGCAGACGCCTAGTGTAGGAGTTATAGCGATTTTAAAGTTTTGAATTTTCTTTTTTCTGGTGCGTAAATGACCCCCGCAGACGTCTAGTACAGCAGTTATAGCGATTTTAAAGTTTTGAATTTTCTTTTTTCTGGTGCATTATACGCCTAGTTTAAGAGTTATAGCGATTTTAAAGTTTTGAATTTTATTTTTTCTGGTGCATAATATGACCCCCGCAGACGCCTAGTGTAGGAGTTATAGCGATTTTAAAGTTTTGAATTTTCGTTTTTCTGGTGCATAATATGACCCCCGCAGACGCCTAGTGGAGGAGTTATAGCGATTTTAAAGTTTTGAATTTTCTTTTTTCTGGTGCAAATGACCCCCGCAGACGCCTAGTTTAGGAGTTATAGCCATTTTAAGATTTTGAATTTTCGTTTTTCTGGTGCATAATATGACCCCCGCAGACGCCTAGTGGAGGAGTTATAGCGATTTTAAAGTTTTGAATTTTCTTTTTTCTGGTGCATAAAATGACCCCCGCAGACGCCTAGTGTAGGAGTTATAGCGATTTTAAAGTTTTGAATTTTCTTTTTTCTGGTGCATAATATGACCCCCGCAGACGCCTAGTGTAGGAGTTATAGCGATTTTAAAGTTTTGAATTTTCTTTTTTCTGGTGCATAATATGACCCCCGCAGACGCCTAGTGTAGGAGTTATAGCGATTTTAAAGTTTTGAATTTTCTTTTTTCTGGTGCATAATATGACCCCCGCAGACGCCTAGTGTAGGAGTTATAGCGATTTTAAAGTTTTGAATTTTCTTTTTTCTGGTGCATAATATGACCCCCGCAGACGCCTAGTTTAGGAGTTATAGCCATTTTAAGATTTTGAATTTTCTTTTTCTGGTGCATAATATGACCCCGCAGACGCCTAGTTTAGGAGTTATAGCCATTTTAAGATTTTGAATTTTCTTTTTTCTGGTGCATAATAAGACCCCCGCAGACGCCTAGTGTAGGAGTTATAGCGATTTTAAAGTTTTTAATTTTCTTTTTTCTGGTGCATAATATGACCTCCGCAGACGACTAGTTTAGGAGTTATAGCCATTTTAAGATTTTGAATTTCTTTTTTCTGGTGCATAATATGACCCCCGCAGACGCCTAGTTTAGGAGTTATAGCGATTTTAAAGTTTCGAATTTTGTTTTTTCTGGTGCGTAAATGACCCCCGCAGACGTCAAGTACAGCAGTTATAGCGATTTTAAAGTTTTGAATTTTCTTTTTTCTGGTGCATAATACGCCTAGTTTAAGATTTATAGCGATTTTAAAGTTTTGAATTTTATTTTTTCTGGTGCATAATATGACCCCCGCAGACGCCTAGTGTAGGAGTTATAGCGATTTTAAAGTTTTGAATTTTCTTTTTTCTGGTGCATAATATGACCCCCGCAGACGCCTAGTTTAGGAGTTATAGCCATTTTAAGATTTTGAATTTTCTTTTTCTGGTGCATAATATGACCCCGCAGACGCCTAGTTTAGGAGTTATAGCCATTTTAAGATTTTGAATTTTCTTTTTTCTGGTGCATAATAAGACCCCCGCAGACGCCTAGTGTAGGAGTTATAGCGATTTTAAAGTTTTGAATTTTCTTTTTTCTGGTGCAAATGACCCCCGCAGACGACTAGTTTAGGAGTTATAGCCATTTTAAGATTTTGAATTTCTTTTTTCTGGTGCATAATATGACCCCCGCAGACGCCTAGTTTAGGAGTTATAGCGATTTTAAAGTTTCGAATTTTCTTTTTTCTGGTGCGTAAATGACCCCCGCAGACGCCTAGTATAGGAGTTATAGCGATTTTAAAGTTTTGAATTTTCTTTTTTCTGGTGCATAATATGACCCCCGCAGACGCCTAGTTTAGGAGTTATAGCGTTTTTAAAGTTTTGATTTTTCTTTTTTCTGGTGCATAATATGACCCCCGCAGACACGTAATTTAGGAGTTATATCCATTTTAAGAGTTTGGATTTTTTTTTCTGGTGCATAATATGACCCCCGCAGACGCCTAGTTTAGGAGTTATAGCGATTTTAAAGTTTTGAATTTTCTTTTTTCTGGTGCATAATATGACCCCCGCAGACGCCTAGTGTAGGAGTTATAGCGATTTTAAAGTTTTGAATTTTCTTTTTTCTGGTGCATAATATGACCCCCGCAGACGCCTATTGTAGGAGTTATAGCGATTTTAAAGTTTTGAATTTTCTTTTTTCTGGTGCATAATATGACCCCCGCAGACGCCTAGTTTAGGAGTTATAGCGATTTTAAAGTTTCGAATTTTCTTTTTTCTGGTGCGTAAATGACCCCCGCAGACGCCTAGTATAGGAGTTATAGCGATTTTAAAGTTTCGAATTTTCTTTTTTCTGGTGCATAATATGACCCCCGCAGACGCCTAGTTTAGGAGTTATAGCGATTTTAAAGTTTCGAATTTTCTTTTTTCTGGTGCGTAAATGACCCCCGCAGACGCCTAGTATAGGAGTTATAGCGATTTTAAAGTTTTGAATTTTCTTTTTTCTGGTGCATAATATGACCCCCGCAGACGCCTAGTGTAGGAGTTATAGCGATTTTAAAGTTTTGAATTTTCTTTTTTCTGGTGCATAATATGACCCCCGCAGACGCCTAGTTTAGGAGTTATAGCGATTTTAAAGTTTTGAATTTTCTTTTTTCTGGTGCATAATATGACCCCGCAGACGCCTAGTTTAGGAGTTATAGCCGTTTTAAGATTTTGAATTTTCTTTTTTCTGGTGCATAATATGACCCCCGCAGACGCCTAGTGTAGGAGTTATAGCGATTTTAAAGTTTTGAATTCTCTTTTTTCTGGTGCATAATATGACCCCGCCGACGCCTAGTTTAGGAGTTATAGCCATTTTAAAGTTTTGAATTTTCTTTTTCTGGTGCATAATATGACCCCGCAGACGCCTAGTTTAGGAGTTATAGCCATTTTAAGATTTTGAATTTTCTTTTTTCTGGTGCATAATAAGACCCCCGCAGACGCCTAGTATAGGAGTTATAGCGATTTTAAAGTTTTGAATTTTCTTTTTTCTGGTGCATAATATGACCCCCGCAGACGCCTAGTTTAGGAGTTATAGCGATTTTAAAGTTTTGAATTTTCTTTTTTCTGGTGCATAATATGACCCCCGCAGACGCCTATTGTAGGAGTTATAGCGATTTTAAAGTTTTGAATTTTCTTTTTTCTGGTGCATAATATGACCCCCGCAGACGCCTAGTTTAGGAGTTATAGCGATTTTAAAGTTTTGAATTTTCTTTTTTCTGGTGCATAATATGACCCCGCAGACGCCTAGTTTAGGAGTTATAGCCGTTTTAAGATTTTGAATTTTCTTTTTTCTGGTGCATAATATGACCCCCGCAGACGCCTAGTGTAGGAGTTATAGCGATTTTAAAGTTTTGAATTCTCTTTTTTCTGGTGCATAATATGACCCCGCCGACGCCTAGTTTAGGAGTTATAGCCATTTTAAAGTTTTGAATTTTCTTTTTCTGGTGCATAATATGACCCCGCAGACGCCTAGTTTAGGAGTTATAGCCATTTTAAGATTTTGAATTTTCTTTTTTCTGGTGCATAATAAGACCCCCGCAGACGCCTAGTGTAGGAGTTATAGCGATTTTAAAAGTTTTGAATTTTCTTTTTTCTGGTGCATAATATGACCCCGCAGACGCCTAGTTTAGGAGTTATAGCCGTTTTAAGATTTTGAATTTTCTTTTTTCTGGTGCATAATATGACCCCCGCAGACGCCTAGTGGAGGAGTTATAGCGATTTTAAAGTTTTGAATTTTCTTTTTTCTGGTGCATAATATGACCCCCGCAGACGCCTAGTATAGGAGTTATAGCGATTTTAAAGTTTTGAATTTTCTTTTTTCTGGTGCATAATATGACCCCCGCAGACACGTAGTTTAGGAGTTATAGCCATTTTAAGATTTTGAATTTTCTTTTTTCTGGTGCATAATATGACCCCCGCAGACGCCTAGTTTAGGAGTTATAGCGATTTTAAAGTTTTGAATTTTCTTTTTTCTGGTGCATAATATGACCCCCGCAGACGCCTAGTTTAGGAGTTATAGCCATTTTAAGATTTTGAATTTTCGTTTTTCTGGTGCATAATATGACCCCCGCAGACGCCTAGTGGAGGAGTTATAGCGATTTTAAAGTTTTGAATTTTCTTTTTTCTGGTGCATAATATGACCCCCGCAGACGCCTAGTTTAGGAGTTATAGCGATTTTAAAGTTTTGAATTTTCTTTTTTCTGGTGCATAATATGACCCCCGCAGACGCCTAGTTTAGGAGTTATAGCCATTTTAAGATTTTGAATTTTCGTTTTTCTGGTGCATAATATGACCCCCGCAGACGCCTAGTGGAGGAGTTATAGCGATTTTAAAGTTTTGAATTTTCTTTTTCCTGGTGCATAATATGACCCCCGCAGACGCCTAGTTTAGGAGTTATAGCCATTTTAAGATTTTGAATTTTCTCTTTTCTGGTGCATAATAAGACCCCCGCAGACGCCTAGTGTAGGAGTTATAGCGATTTTAAAGTTTTGAATTTTCTTTTTTCTGGTGCATAATATGACCCCCGCAGACGCCTAGTTTAGGAGTTATAGCGATTTTAAAGTTTTGAATTTTCTTTTTTCTGGTGCATAATATGACCCCCGCATACGCCTAGTTTATGAGTTATAGCCATTTTAAGATTTTGAATTTTCGTTTTTCTGGTGCATAATATGACCCCCGCAGACGCCTAGTGGAGGAGTTATAGCGATTTTAAAGTTTCGAGTTTTCTTTTTTCTGGTGCGTAAATGACCCCAGCAGACGCCTAGTATAGGAGTTATAGCGATTTTAAAGTTTTGAATTTTCTTTTTTCTGGTGCATAATATGACCCCGCAGACGCCTAGTTTAGGAGTTATAGCCATTTTAAAGTTTTGAATTAACTTTTTCTGGTGCATAATATGACCCCGCAGACGCCTAGTTTAGGAGTTATAGCCATTTTAAGATTTTGAATTTTCGTTTTTCTGGTGCATAATATGACCCCCGCAGACGCCTAGTGGAGGAGTTATAGCGATTTTAAAGTTTTGAATTTTCTTTTTTCTGGTGCATAATATGACCCCCGCAGACGCCTAGTGTAGGAGTTATAGCGATTTTAAAGTTTTGAATTTTCTTTTTTCTGGTGCATAATATGACCCCCGCAGACGCCTAGTTTAGGAGTTATAGCGATTTTAAAGTTTCGAATTTTCTTTTTTCTGGTGCGTAAATGACCCCCGCAGACGCCTAGTATAGGAGTTATAGCGATTTTAAAGTTTTGAATTTTCTTTTTCTGGTGCATAATATGACCCCGCAGACGCCTAGTTTAGGAGTTATAGCCATTTTAAGATTTTGAATTTTCGTTTTTCTGGTGCATAATATGACCCCCGCAGACGCCTAGTGGAGGAGTTATAGCGATTTTAAAGTTTTGAATTTTCTTTTTTCTGGTGCATAATATGACCCCCGCAGACGCCTAGTGTAGGAGTTATAGCGATTTTAAAGTTTTGAATTTTCTTTTTTCTGGTGCATAATATGACCCCCGCAGACGCCTAGTGTAGGAGTTATAGCGATTTTAAAGTTTTGAATTTTCTTTTTTCTGGTGCATAATATGACCCCCGCAGACGCCTAGTTTAGGAGTTATAGCGATTTTAAAGTTTTGAATTCTCTTTTTTCTGGTGCATAATATGACCCCGCCGACGCCTAGTTTAGGAGTTATAGCCATTTTAAAGTTTTGAATTTTCTTTTTCTGGTGCATAATATGACCCCGCAGACGCCTAGTTTAGGAGTTATAGCCATTTTAAGATTTTGAATTTTCTTTTTTCTGGTGCATAATAAGACCCCCGCAGACGCCTAGTATAGGAGTTATAGCGATTTTAAAGTTTTGAATTTTCTTTTTTCTGGTGCATAATATGACCCCCGCAGACGCCTAGTTTAGGAGTTATAGCGATTTTAAAGTTTTGAATTTTCTTTTTTCTGGTGCATAATATGACCCCCGCAGACGCCTATTGTAGGAGTTATAGCGATTTTAAAGTTTTGAATTTTCTTTTTTCTGGTGCATAATATGACCCCCGCAGACGCCTAGTTTAGGAGTTATAGCGATTTTAAAGTTTTGAATTTTCTTTTTTCTGGTGCATAATATGACCCCGCAGACGCCTAGTTTAGGAGTTATAGCCGTTTTAAGATTTTGAATTTTCTTTTTTCTGGTGCATAATATGACCCCCGCAGACGCCTAGTGTAGGAGTTATAGCGATTTTAAAGTTTTGAATTCTCTTTTTTCTGGTGCATAATATGACCCCGCCGACGCCTAGTTTAGGAGTTATAGCCATTTTAAAGTTTTGAATTTTCTTTTTCTGGTGCATAATATGACCCCGCAGACGCCTAGTTTAGGAGTTATAGCCATTTTAAGATTTTGAATTTTCTTTTTTCTGGTGCATAATAAGACCCCCGCAGACGCCTAGTGTAGGAGTTATAGCGATTTTAAAGTTTTGAATTTTCTTTTTTCTGGTGCATAATATGACCCCGCAGACGCCTAGTTTAGGAGTTATAGCCGTTTTAAGATTTTGAATTTTCTTTTTTCTGGTGCATAATATGACCCCCGCAGACGCCTAGTGGAGGAGTTATAGCGATTTTAAAGTTTTGAATTTTCTTTTTTCTGGTGCATAATATGACCCCCGCAGACGCCTAGTTTAGGAGTTATAGCGATTTTAAAGTTTTGAATTTTCTTTTTTCTGGTGCATAATAAGACCCCCGCAGACGCCTAGTATAGGAGTTATAGCGATTTTAAAGTTTTGAATTTTCTTTTTTCTGGTGCATAATATGACCCCCGCAGACACGTAGTTTAGGAGTTATAGCCATTTTAAGATTTTGAATTTTCTTTTTTCTGGTGCATAATAAGACCCCCGCAGACGCCTAGTATAGGAGTTATAGCGATTTTAAAGTTTTGAATTTTCTTTTTTCTGGTGCATAATATGACCCCCGCAGACGCCTAGTTTAGGAGTTATAGCGATTTTAAAGTTTTGAATTTTCTTTTTTCTGGTGCATAATATGACCCCCGCAGACGCCTAGTTTAGGAGTTATAGCCATTTTAAGATTTTGAATTTTCGTTTTTCTGGTGCATAATATGACCCCCGCAGACGCCTAGTGGAGGAGTTATAGCGATTTTAAAGTTTTGAATTTTCTTTTTCCTGGTGCATAATATGACCCCCGCAGACGCCTAGTTTAGGAGTTATAGCCATTTTAAGATTTTGAATTTTCTTTTTTCTGGTGCATAATAAGACCCCCGCAGACGCCTAGTGTAGGAGTTATAGCGATTTTAAAGTTTTGAATTTTCTTTTTTCTGGTGCATAATATGACCCCCGCAGACGCCTAGTTTAGGAGTTATAGCGATTTTAAAGTTTTGAATTTTCTTTTTTCTGGTGCATAATATGACCCCCGCATACGCCTAGTTTATGAGTTATAGCCATTTTAAGATTTTGAATTTTCGTTTTTCTGGTGCATAATATGACCCCCGCAGACGCCTAGTGGAGGAGTTATAGCGATTTTAAAGTTTCGAGTTTTCTTTTTTCTGGTGCGTAAATGACCCCAGCAGACGCCTAGTATAGGAGTTATAGCGATTTTAAAGTTTTGAATTTTCTTTTTTCTGGTGCATAATATGACCCCGCAGACGCCTAGTTTAGGAGTTATAGCCATTTTAAAGTTTTGAATTAACTTTTTCTGGTGCATAATATGACCCCGCAGACGCCTAGTTTAGGAGTTATAGCCATTTTAAGATTTTGAATTTTCTTTTTTCTGGTGCATAATAAGACCCCCGCAGACGCCTAGTGTAGGAGTTATAGCGATTTTAAAGTTTTGAATTTTCTTTTTTCTGGTGCATAATATGACCCCCGCAGACGCCTAGTGTAGGAGCTATAGCGATTTTAAAGTTTTGAATTCTCTTTTTTCTGGTGCATAATATGACCCCGCAGACGCCTAGTTTAGGAGTTATATCCATTTTAAGAGTTTGGATTTTTTTTTCTGGTGCATAATATGACCCCCGCAGACGCCTAGTGGAGGAGTTATAGCGATTTTAAAGTTTTGAATTTTCTTTTTTCTGGTGCATAATATGACCCCCGCAGACGCCTAGTGTAGGAGCTATAGCGATTTTAAAGTTTTGAATTCTCTTTTTTCTGGTGCATAATATGACCCCGCAGACGCCTAGTTTAGGAGTTATAGCCATTTTAAAGTTTTGAATTAACTTTTTCTGGTGCATAATATGACCCCGCAGACGCCTAGTTTAGGAGTTATAGCCATTTTAAGATTTTGAATTTTCTTTTTTCTGGTGCATAATAAGACCCCCGCAGACGCCTAGTGTAGGAGTTATAGCGATTTTAAAGTTTTGAATTTTCTTTTTTCTGGTGCATAATATGACCCCCGCAGACGCCTAGTTTAGGAGTTATAGCCATTTTAAGATTTTGAATTTTCGTTTTTCTGGTGCATAATATGACCCCCGCAGACGCCTAGTGGAGGAGTTATAGCGATTTTAAAGTTTTGAATTTTCGTTTTTCTGGTGCATAATATGACCCCCGCAGACGCCTAGTGTAGGAGTTATAGCGATTTTAAAGTTTTGAATTTTCTTTTTTCTGGTGCATAATATGACCCCCGCAGACGCCTAGTTTAGGAGTTATAGCGATTTTAAAGATTCGAGTTTTCTTTTTTCTGGTGCGTAATTGACCCCAGCAGACGCCTAGTATAGGAGTTATAGCGATTTTAAAGTTTTGAATTTTCGTTTTTCTGGTGCATAATATGACCCCCGCAGACACGTAGTTTAGGAGTTATATCCATTTTAAGAGTTTGGATTTTTTTTTTCTGGTGCATAATATGACCCCCGCAGACGCCTAGTGGAGGAGTTATAGCGATTTTAAAGTTTTGAATTTTCTTTTTTCTGGTGCATAATATGACCCCCGCAGACGCCTAGTTTAGGAGTTATAGCGATTTTAAAGTTTTGAATTTTCTTTTTTCTGGTGCATAATATGACCCCCGCAGACGCCTAGTTTAGGAGTTATAGCCATTTTAAGATTTTGAATTTTCTTTTTTCTGGTGCATAATAAGACCCCCGCAGACGCCTAGTGTAGGAGTTATAGCGATTTTAAAGTTTTGAATTTTCCTTTTTCTGGTGCATAATATGACCCCCGCAGACGCCTAGTGGAGGAGTTATAGCGATTTTAAAGTTTTGAATTTTCTTTTTTCTGGTGCATAATATGACCCCGCAGACGCCTAGTTTAGGAGTTATAGCGATTTTAAAGTTTTGAATTTTCTTTTTTCTGGTGCATAATATGACCCCCGCAGACGCCTAGTTTAGGAATTATAGCGATTTTAAAGTTTTGAATTCTCTTTTTTCTGGTGCATAATATGACCCCGCAGACGCCTAGTTTAGGAGTTATAGCCATTTTAAAGTTTTGAATTAACTTTTTCTGGTGCATAATATGACCCCGCAGACGCCTAGTTTAGGAGTTATAGCCATTTTAAGATTTTGAATTTTCTTTTTTCTGGTGCATAATAAGACCCCCGCAGACGCCTAGTGTAGGAGTTATTGCGATTTTAAAGTTTTGAATTTTCCTTTTTCTGGTGCATAATATGACCCCCGCAGACGCCTAGTTTAGGAGTTATAGCCATTTTAAGATTTTGAATTTTCGTTTTTCTGGTGCATAATATGACCCCCGCAGACGCCTAGTGGAGGAGTTATAGCGATTTTAAAGTTTCGAGTTTTCTTTTTTCTGGTGCGTAAATGACCCCAGCAGACGCCTAGTATAGGAGTTATAGCGATTTTAAAGTTTTGAATTTTCTTTTTTCTGGTGCATAATATGACCCCGCAGACGCCTAGTTTAGGAGTTATAGCCATTTTAAAGTTTTGAATTAACTTTTTCTGGTGCATAATATGACCCCGCAGACGCCTAGTTTAGGAGTTATAGCCATTTTAAGATTTTGAATTTTCTTTTTTCTGGTGCATAATAAGACCCCCGCAGACGCCTAGTGTAGGAGTTATAGCGATTTTAAAGTTTTGAATTTTCTTTTTTCTGGTGCATAATATGACCCCCGCAGACGCCTAGTGTAGGAGCTATAGCGATTTTAAAGTTTTGAATTCTCTTTTTTCTGGTGCATAATATGACCCCGCAGACGCCTAGTTTAGGAGTTATAGCCATTTTAAAGTTTTGAATTAACTTTTTCTGGTGCATAATATGACCCCGCAGACGCCTAGTTTAGGAGTTATAGCCATTTTAAGATTTTGAATTTTCTTTTTTCTGGTGCATAATAAGACCCCCGCAGACGCCTAGTGTAGGAGTTATAGCGATTTTAAAGTTTTGAATTTTCTTTTTTCTGGTGCATAATATGACCCCCGCAGACGCCTAGTTTAGGAGTTATAGCCATTTTAAGATTTTGAATTTTCGTTTTTCTGGTGCATAATATGACCCCCGCAGACGCCTAGTGGAGGAGTTATAGCGATTTTAAAGTTTTGAATTTTCGTTTTTCTGGTGCATAATATGACCCCCGCAGACGCCTAGTGTAGGAGTTATAGCGATTTTAAAGTTTTGAATTTTCTTTTTTCTGGTGCATAATATGACCCCCGCAGACGCCTAGTTTAGGAGTTATAGCGATTTTAAAGATTCGAGTTTTCTTTTTTCTGGTGCGTAATTGACCCCAGCAGACGCCTAGTATAGGAGTTATAGCGATTTTAAAGTTTTGAATTTTCGTTTTTCTGGTGCATAATATGACCCCCGCAGACACGTAGTTTAGGAGTTATATCCATTTTAAGAGTTTGGATTTTTTTTTTCTGGTGCATAATATGACCCCCGCAGACGCCTAGTGGAGGAGTTATAGCGATTTTAAAGTTTTGAATTTTCTTTTTTCTGGTGCATAATATGACCCCCGCAGACGCCTAGTTTAGGAGTTATAGCGATTTTAAAGTTTTGAATTTTCTTTTTTCTGGTGCATAATATGACCCCCGCAGACGCCTAGTTTAGGAGTTATAGCCATTTTAAGATTTTGAATTTTCTTTTTTCTGGTGCATAATAAGACCCCCGCAGACGCCTAGTGTAGGAGTTATAGCGATTTTAAAGTTTTGAATTTTCCTTTTTCTGGTGCATAATATGACCCCCGCAGACGCCTAGTGGAGGAGTTATAGCGATTTTAAAGTTTTGAATTTTCTTTTTTCTGGTGCATAATATGACCCCGCAGACGCCTAGTTTAGGAGTTATAGCGATTTTAAAGTTTTGAATTTTCTTTTTTCTGGTGCATAATATGACCCCCGCAGACGCCTAGTTTAGGAGTTATAGCGATTTTAAAGTTTTGAATTCTCTTTTTTCTGGTGCATAATATGACCCCGCAGACGCCTAGTTTAGGAGTTATAGCCATTTTAAAGTTTTGAATTAACTTTTTCTGGTGCATAATATGACCCCGCAGACGCCTAGTTTAGGAGTTATAGCCATTTTAAGATTTTGAATTTTCTTTTTTCTGGTGCATAATAAGACCCCCGCAGACGCCTAGTGTAGGAGTTATAGCGATTTTAAAGTTTTGAATTTTCCTTTTTCTGGTGCATAATATGACCCCCGCAGACGCCTAGTTTAGGAGTTATAGCCATTTTAAGATTTTGAATTTTCGTTTTTCTGGTGCATAATATGACCCCCGCAGACGCCTAGTGGAGGAGTTATAGCGATTTTAAAGTTTTGAATTTTCTTTTTTCTGGTGCATAATATGACCCCGCAGACGCCTAGTTTAGGAGTTATAGCGATTTTAAAGTTTTGAATTTTCTTTTTTCTGGTGCATAATATGACCCCCGCAGACGCCTAGTTTAGGAGTTATAGCGATTTTAAAGTTTTGAATTTTCTTTTTTCTGGTGCATAATATGACCCCCGCAGACGCCTAGTTTAGGAGTTATAGCCATTTTAAGATTTTGAATTTTCTTTTTTCTGGTGCATAATAAGACCCCCGCAGACGCCTAGTGTAGGAGTTATAGCGATTTTAAAGTTTTGAATTTTCTTTTTTCTGGTGCATAATATGACCCCCGCAGACGCCTAGTTTAGGAGTTATAGCGATTTTAAAGTTTTGAATTTTCTTTTTTCTGGTGCATAATATGACCCCCGCAGACGCCTAGTTTAGGAGTTATAGCCATTTTAAGATTTTGAATTTTCGTTTTTCTGGTGCATAATATGACCCCCGCAGACGCCTAGTGGAGGAGTTATAGCGATTTTAAAGTTTTGAATTTTCGTTTTTCTGGTGCATAATATGACCCCCGCAGATGCCTAGTGTAGGAGTTATAGCGATTTTAAAGTTTTGAATTTTCTTTTTTCTGGTGCATAATATGACCCCCGCAGACGCCTAGTTTAGGAGTTATAGCGATTTTAAAGATTCGAGTTTTCTTTTTTCTGGTGCGTAAATGACCCCAGCAGACGCCTAGTATAGGAGTTATAGCGATTTTAAAGTTTTGAATTTTCTTTTTTCTGGTGCATAATATGACCCCCGCAGACGCCTAGTTTAGGAGTTATATCCATTTTAAGAGTTTGGATTTTTTTTTCTGGTGCATAATATGACCCCCGCAGACGCCTAGTGGAGGAGTTATAGCGATTTTAAAGTTTTGAATTTTCTTTTTTCTGGTGCATAATATGACCCCCGCAGACGCCTAGTGTAGGAGTTATAGCGATTTTAAAGTTTTGAATTTTCTTTTTTCTGGTGCATAATATGACCCCCGCAGACGCCTAGTTTAGGAGTTATAGCCATTTTAAGATTTTGAATTTTCGTTTTTCTGGTGCATAATATGACCCCCGCAGACGCCTAGTGGAGGAGTTATAGCGATTTTAAAGTTTTGAATTTTCGTTTTTCTGGTGCATAATAAGACCCCCGCAGACGCCTAGTGTAGGAGTTATAGCGATTTTAAAGTTTTGAATTTTCTTTTTTCTGGTGCATAATATGACCCCCGCAGACGCCTAGTTTAGGAGTTATAGCCATTTTAAGATTTTGAATTTTCGTTTTTCTGGTGCGTAATATGACCCCCGCAGACGCCTAGTGGAGGAGTTATAGCGATTTTAAAGTTTTGAATTTTCGTTTTTCTGGTGCATAATATGACCCCCGCAGACGCCTAGTGTATGAGTTATAGCGATTTTAAAGTTTTGAATTTTCTTTTTTCTGGTGCATAATATGACCCCCGCAGACGCCTAGTTTAGGAGTTATAGCGATTTTAAAGATTCGAGTTTTCTTTTTTCTGGTGCGTAAATGACCCCAGCAGACGCCTAGTATAGGAGTTATAGCGATTTTAAAGTTTTGAATTTTCTTTTTTCTGGTGCATAATATGACCCCCGCAGACGCCTAGTGTAGGAGTTATAGCGATTTTAAAGTTTTGAATTTTCTTTTTTCTGGTGCATAATATGACCCCCGCAGACGCCTAGTGGAGGAGTTATAGCGATTTTAAAGTTTTGAATTTTCTTTTTTCTGGTGCATAATACGACCCCCGCAGACGCCTAGTTTAGGAGTTATAGCCATTTTAAAGTTTTGAATTAACTTTTTCTGGTGCATAATATGACCCCGCAGACGCCTAGTTTAGGAGTTATAGCCATTTTAGGATTTTGAATTTTCTTTTTTCTGGTGCATAATAAGACCCCCGCAGACGCCTAGTGTAGGAGTTATAGCGATTTTAAAGTTTTGAATTTTCTTTTTTCTGGTGCATAATATGACCCCCGCAGACGCCTAGTTTAGGAGTTATAGCCATTTTAAAGTTTTGAATTAACTTTTTCTGGTGCATAATATGACCCCGCAGACGCCTAGTTTAGGAGTTATAGCCATTTTAAGATTTTGAATTTTCTTTTTTCTGGTGCATAATAAGACCCCCGCAGACGCCTAGTGTAGGAGTTATAGCGATTTTAAAGTTTTGAATTTTCTTTTTTCTGGTGCATAATATGACCCCCGCAGACGCCTAGTTTAGGAGTTATAGCCATTTTAAGATTTTGAATTTTCTTTTTTCTGGTGCATAATAAGACCCCCGCAGACGCCTAGTTTAGGAGTTATAGCCATTTTAAGATTTTGAATTTTCGTTTTTCTGGTGCATAATATGACCCCCGCAGACGCCTAGTGTATGAGTTATAGCGATTTTAAAGTTTTGAATTTTCTTTTTTCTGGTGCATAATATGACCCCCGCAGACGCCTAGTTTAGGAGTTATAGCGATTTTAAAGATTCGAGTTTTCTTTTTTCTGGTGCGTAAATGACCCCAGCAGACGCCTAGTATAGGAGTTATAGCGATTTTAAAGTTTTGAATTTTCTTTTTTCTGGTGCATAATATGACCCCCGCAGACACGTAGTTTAGGAGTTATATCCATTTTAAGAGTTTGGATTTTTTTTTCTGGTGCATAATATGACCCCCGCAGACGCCTAGTGGAGTAGTTATAGCGATTTTAAAGTTTTGAATTTTCTTTTTTCTGGTGCATAATATGACCCCGCAGACGCCTAGTTTAGGAGTTATAGCCATTTTATAGTTTTGAATTAACTTTTTCTGGTGCATAATATGACCCCGCAGACGCCTAGTTTAGGAGTTATAGCCATTTTAAGATTTTGAATTTTCTTTTTTCTGGTGCATAATAAGACCCCCGCAGACGCCTAGTGTAGGAGTTATAGCGATTTTAAAGTTTTGAATTTTCTTTTTTCTGGTGCATAATAAGACCCCCGCAGACGCCTAGTGTAGGAGTTATAGCGATTTTAAAGTTTTGAATTTTCCTTTTTCTGGTGCATAATATGACCCCCGCAGACGCCTAGTTTAGGAGTTATAGCCATTTTAAGATTTTGAATTTTCGTTTTTCTGGTGCATAATATGACCCCCGCAGACGCCTAGTGGAGGAGTTATAGCGATTTTAAAGTTTTGAATTTTCTTTTTTCTGGTGCATAATATGACCCCCGCAGACGCCTAGTGTAGGAGTTATAGCGATTTTAAAGTTTTGAATTTTCTTTTTTCTGGTGCATAATATGACCCCCGCAGACGCCTAGTTTAGGAGTTATAGCCATTTTAAGATTTTGAATTTTCTTTTTTCTGGTGCATAATAAGACCCCCGCAGACGCCTAGTGTAGGAGTTATAGCGATTTTAAAGTTTTGAATTTTCTTTTTTCTGGTGCATAATAAGACCCCCGCAGACGCCTAGTGTAGGAGTTATAGCGATTTTAAAGTTTTGAATTTTCTTTTTTCTGGTGCATAATATGACCCCCGCAGACGCCTAGTTTAGGAGTTATAGCCATTTTAAGATTTTGAATTTTCTTTTTTCTGGTGCATAATAAGACCCCCGCAGACGCCTAGTTTAGGAGTTATAGAAATTTTAAGATTTTGAATTTTCGTTTTTCTGGTGCATAATATGACCCCCGCAGACGCCTAGTGTATGAGTTATAGCGATTTTAAAGTTTTGAATTTTCTTTTTTCTGGTGCATAATATGACCCCCGCAGACGCCTAGTTTAGGAGTTATAGCGATTTTAAAGATTCGAGTTTTCTTTTTTCTGGTGCATAATATGACCCCAGCAGACGCCTAGTATAGGAGTTATAGCGATTTTAAAGTTTTGAATTTTCTTTTTTCTGGTGCATAATATGACCCCCGCAGACACGTAGTTTAGGAGTTATATCCATTTTAAGAGTTTGGATTTTTTTTTCTGGTGCATAATATGACCCCCGCAGACGCCTAGTGGAGTAGTTATAGCGATTTTAAAGTTTTGAATTTTCTTTTTTCTGGTGCATAATATGACCCCGCAGACGCCTAGTTTAGGAGTTATAGCCATTTTATAGTTTTGAATTAACTTTTTCTGGTGCATAATATGACCCCGCAGACGCCTAGTTTAGGAGTTATAGCCATTTTAAGATTTTGAATTTTCTTTTTTCTGGTGCATAATAAGACCCCCGCAGACGCCTAGTGTAGGAGTTATAGCGATTTTAAAGTTTTGAATTTTCTTTTTTCTGGTGCATAATAAGACCCCCGCAGACGCCTAGTGTAGGAGTTATAGCGATTTTAAAGTTTTGAATTTTCCTTTTTCTGGTGCATAATATGACCCCCGCAGACGCCTAGTTTAGGAGTTATAGCCATTTTAAGATTTTGAATTTTCGTTTTTCTGGTGCATAATATGACCCCCGCAGACGCCTAGTGGAGGAGTTATAGCGATTTTAAAGTTTTGAATTTTCTTTTTTCTGGTGCATAATATGCCCCCCGCAGACGCCTAGTTTAGGAGTTATAGCGATTTTAAAGATTCGAGTTTTCTTTTTTCTGGTGCGTAAATGACCCCAGCAGACGCCTAGTATAGGAGTTATAGCGATTTTAAAGTTTTGAATTTTCTTTTTTCTGGTGCATAATATGACCCCCGCAGACGCCTAGTTTAGGAGTTATAGCCATTTTAAGATTTTGAATTTTCTTTTTTCTGGTGCATAATAAGACCCCCGCAGACGCCTAGTGTAGGAGTTATAGCGATTTTAAAGTTTTGAATTTTCTTTTTTCTGGTGCATAATATGACCCCCGCAGACGCCTAGTTTAGGAGTTATAGCGATTTTAAAGTTTTGAATTTTCTTTTTTCTGGTGCATAATATGACCCCCGCAGACGCCTAGTTTAGGAGTTATAGCCATTTTAAGATTTTGAATTTTCGTTTTTCTGGTGCATAATATGACCCCCGCAGACGCCTAGTGGAGGAGTTATAGCGATTTTAAAGTTTTGAATTTTCGTTTTTCTGGTGCATAATATGACCCCCGCAGATTCCTAGTGTAGGAGTTATAGCGATTTTAAAGTTTTGAATTTTCTTTTTTCTGGTGCATAATATGACCCCCGCAGACGCCTAGTTTAGGAGTTATAGCGATTTTAAAGATTCGAGTTTTCTTTTTTCTGGTGCGTAAATGACCCCCGCAGACGCCTAGTTTAGGAGTTATATCCATTTTAAGAGTTTGGATTTTTTTTTCTGGTGCATAATATGACCCCCGCAGACGCCTAGTGGAGGAGTTATAGCGATTTTAAAGTTTTGAATTTTCTTTTTTCTGGTGCATAATATGACCCCCGCAGACGCCTAGTGTAGGAGTTATAGCGATTTTAAAGTTTTGAATTTTCTTTTTTCTGGTGCATAATATGACCCCCGCAGACGCCTAGTTTAGGAGTTATAGCCATTTTAAGATTTTGAATTTTCGTTTTTCTGGTGCATAATATGACCCCCGCAGACGCCTAGTGGAGGAGTTATAGCGATTTTAAAGTTTTGAATTTTCGTTTTTCTGGTGCATAATAAGACCCCCGCAGACGCCTAGTGTAGGAGTTATAGCGATTTTAAAGTTTTGAATTTTCTTTTTTCTGGTGCATAATATGACCCCCGCAGACGCCTAGTTTAGGAGATATAGCCATTTTAAGATTTTGAATTTTCGTTTTTCTGGTGCGTAATATGACCCCCGCAGACGCCTAGTGGAGGAGTTATAGCGATTTTAAAGTTTTGAATTTTCGTTTTTCTGGTGCATAATATGACCCCCGCAGACGCCTAGTGTATGAGTTATAGCGATTTTAAAGTTTTGAATTTTCTTTTTTCTGGTGCATAATATGACCCCCGCAGACGCCTAGTTTAGGAGTTATAGCGATTTTAAAGATTCGAGTTTTCTTTTTTCTGGTGCGTAAATGACCCCAGCAGACGCCTAGTATAGGAGTTATAGCGATTTTAAAGTTTTGAATTTTCTTTTTTCTGGTGCATAATATGACCCCCGCAGACACGTAGTTTAGGAGTTATATCCATTTTAAGAGTTTGGATTTTTTTTTCTGGTGCATAATATGACCCCCGCAGACGCCTAGTGGAGGAGTTATAGCGATTTTAAAGTTTTGAATTTTCTTTTTTCTGGTGCATAATATGACCCCCGCAGATGCCTAGTGTAGGAGTTATAGCGATTTTAAAGTTTTGAATTCTCTTTTTTCTGGTGCATAATATGACCCCGCAGACGCCTAGTTTAGGAGTTATAGCCATTTTAAGATTTTGAATTTTCTTTTTTCTGGTGCATAATATGACCCCCGCAGACGCCTAGTTTAGGAGTTATAGCCATTTTAAAGTTTTGAATTAACTTTTTCTGGTGCATAATATGACCCCGCAGACGCCTAGTTTAGGAGTTATAGCCATTTTAGGATTTTGAATTTTCTTTTTTCTGGTGCATAATAAGACCCCCGCAGACGCCTAGTGTAGGAGTTATAGCGATTTTAAAGTTTTGAATTTTCTTTTTTCTGGTGCATAATATGACCCCCGCAGACGCCTAGTTTAGGAGTTATAGCCATTTTAAAGTTTTGAATTTTCTTTTTTCTGGTGCATAATAAGACCCCCGCAGACGCCTAGTGTTGGAGTTATAGCGATTTTAATGTTTTGAATTTTCTTTTTTCTGGTGCATAATATGACCCCCGCAGACGCCTAGTTTAGGAGTTATAGCCATTTTAAGATTTTGAATTTTCTTTTTTCTGGTGCATAATAAGACCCCCGCAGACGCCTAGTTTAGGAGTTATAGCCATTTTAAGATTTTGAATTTTCGTTTTTCTGGTGCATAATATGACCCCCGCAGACGCCTAGTGTATGAGTTATAGCGATTTTAAAGTTTTGAATTTTCTTTTTTCTGGTGCATAATATGACCCCCGCAGACGCCTAGTTTAGGAGTTATAGCGATTTTAAAGATTCGAGTTTTCTTTTTTCTGGTGCGTAAATGACCCCAGCAGACGCCTAGTATAGGAGTTATAGCGATTTTAAAGTTTTGAATTTTCTTTTTTCTGGTGCATAATATGACCCCCGCAGACACGTAGTTTAGGAGTTATATCCATTTTAAGAGTTTGGATTTTTTTTTCTGGTGCATAATATGACCCCCGCAGACGCCTAGTGGAGGAGTTATAGCGATTTTAAAGTTTTGAATTTTCTTTTTTCTGGTGCATAATATGACCCCCGCAGACGCCTAGTGTAGGAGTTATAGCGATTTTAAAGTTTTGAATTTTCTTTTTTCTGGTGCATAATATGACCCCGCAGACGCCTAGTTTAGGAGTTATAGCCATTTTATAGTTTTGAATTAACTTTTTCTGGTGCATAATATGACCCCGCAGACGCCTAGTTTAGGAGTTATAGCCATTTTAAGATTTTGAATTTTCTTTTTTCTGGTGCATAATAAGACCCCCGCAGACGCCTAGTGTAGGAGTTATAGCGATTTTAAAGTTTTGAATTTTCCTTTTTCTGGTGCATAATATGACCCCCGCAGACGCCTAGTTTAGGAGTTATAGCCATTTTAAGATTTTGAATTTTCGTTTTTCTGGTGCATAATATGACCCCCGCAGACGCCTAGTGGAGGAGTTATAGCGATTTTAAAGTTTTGAATTTTCTTTTTTCTGGTGCATAATATGACCCCCGCAGACGCCTAGTGTAGGAGTTATAGCGATTTTAAAGTTTTGAATTTTCTTTTTTCTGGTGCATAATATGACCCCCGCAGACGCCTAGTTTAGGAGTTATAGCCATTTTAAAGTTTTGAATTTTCTTTTTTCTGGTGCATAATAAGACCCCCGCAGACGCCTAGTGTAGGAGTTATAGCGATTTTAAAGTTTTGAATTCTCTTTTTTCTGGTGCATAATATGACCCCGCAGACGCCTAGTTTAGGAGTTATAGCCATTTTAGGATTTTGAATTTTCTTTTTTCTGGTGCATAATAAGACCCCCGCAGACGCCTAGTGTAGGAGTTATAGCGATTTTAAAGTTTTGAATTTTCTTTTTTCTGGTGCATAATATGACCCCCGCAGACGCCTAGTTTAGGAGTTATAGCCATTTTAAAGTTTTGAATTTTCTTTTTTCTGGTGCATAATAAGACCCCCGCAGACGCCTAGTGTAGGAGTTATAGCGATTTTAAAGTTTTGAATTTTCTTTTTTCTGGTGCATAATATGACCCCCGCAGACGCCTAGTTTAGGAGTTATAGCCATTTTAAGATTTTGAATTTTCTTTTTTCTGGTGCATAATAAGACCCCCGCAGACGCCTAGTTTAGGAGTTATAGCCATTTTAAGATTTTGAATTTTCGTTTTTCTGGTGCATAATATGACCCCCGCAGACGCCTAGTGTATGAGTTATAGCGATTTTAAAGTTTTGAATTTTCTTTTTTCTGGTGCATAATATGACCCCCGCAGACGCCTAGTTTAGGAGTTATAGCGATTTTAAAGATTCGAGTTTTCTTTTTTCTGGTGCGTAAATGACCCCAGCAGACGCCTAGTATAGGAGTTATAGCGATTTTAAAGTTTTGAATTTTCTTTTTTCTGGTGCATAATATGACCCCCGCAGACACGTAGTTTAGGAGTTATATCCATTTTAAGAGTTTGGATTTTTTTTTCTGGTGCATAATATGACCCCCGCAGACGCCTAGTGGAGGAGTTATAGCGATTTTAAAGTTTTGAATTTTCTTTTTTCTGGTGCATAATATGACCCCCGCAGACGCCTAGTGTAGGAGTTATAGCGATTTTAAAGTTTTGAATTCTCTTTTTTCTGGTGCATAATATGACCCCGCAGACGCCTAGTTTAGGAGTTATAGCCATTTTATAGTTTTGAATTAACTTTTTCTGGTGCATAATATGACCCCGCAGACGCCTAGTTTAGGAGTTATAGCCATTTTAAGATTTTGAATTTTCTTTTTTCTGGTGCATAATAAGACCCCCGCAGACGCCTAGTGTAGGAGTTATAGCGATTTTAAAGTTTTGAATTTTCCTTTTTCTGGTGCATAATATGACCCCCGCAGACGCCTAGTTTAGGAGTTATAGCCATTTTAAGATTTTGAATTTTCGTTTTTCTGGTGCATAATATGACCCCCGCAGACGCCTAGTGGAGGAGTTATAGCGATTTTAAAGTTTTGAATTTTCTTTTTTCTGGTGCATAATATGACCCCCGCAGACGCCTAGTGTAGGAGTTATAGCGATTTTAAAGTTTTGAATTTTCTTTTTTCTGGTGCATAATATGACCCCCGCAGACGCCTAGTTTAGGAGTTATAGCCATTTTAAGATTTTGAATTTTCGTTTTTCTGGTGCATAATATGACCCCCGCAGACGCCTAGTGGAGGAGTTATAGCGATTTTAAAGTTTTGAATTTTCTTTTTTCTGGTGCATAATATGACCCCGCAGACGCCTAGTTTAGGAGTTATAGCGATTTTAAAGTTTTGAATTTTCTTTTTTCTGGTGCATAATATGACCCCCGCAGACGCCTAGTTTAGGAGTTATAGCCATTTTAAGATTTTGAATTTTCGTTTTTCTGGTGCATAATATGACCCCCGCAGACGCCTAGTGGAGGAGTTATAGCGATTTTAAAGTTTTGAATTTTCTTTTTTCTGGTGCATAATATGACCCCGCAGACGCCTAGTTTAGGAGTTATAGCGATTTTAAAGTTTTGAATTTTCTTTTTTCTGGTGCATAATATGACCCCCGCAGACGCCTAGTTTAGGAGTTATAGCGATTTTAAAGTTTTGAATTTTCTTTTTTCTGGTGCATAATATGACCCCCGCAGACGCCTAGTTTAGGAGTTATAGCCATTTTAAGATTTTGAATTTTCGTTTTTCTGGTGCATAATATGACCCCCGCAGACGCCTAGTGTAGGAGTTATAGCGATTTTAAAGTTTTGAATTTTCTTTTTTCTGGTGCATAATATGACCCCCGCAGACGCCTAGTTTAGGAGTTATAGCCATTTTAAGATTTTGAATTTTCGTTTTTCTGGTGCATAATATGACCCCCGCAGACGCCTAGTGTAGGAGTTATAGCGATTTTAAAGTTTTGAATTTTCTTTTTTCTGGTGCATAATATGACCCCGCAGACGCCTAGTGTAAGAGTTATAGCGATTTTAAAGTTTTGAATTTTCTTTTTTCTGGTGCATAATATGACCCCCGCAGACGCCTAGTTTAGGAGTTATAGCCATTTTAAGATTTTGAAGTTTCTTTTTTCTGGTGCATAATATGACCCCCGCAGACGCCTAGTTTAGGAGTTATAGCCATTTTAAGATTTTGAATTTTCTTTTTTCTGGTGCATAATATGACCCCCGCAGACGCCTAGTGTAGGAGTTATAGCGATTTTAAAGTTTTGAATTTTCTTTTTTCTGGTGCATAATATGACCCCCGCAGACGCCTAGTTTAGGAGTTATAGCCATTTTAAGATTTTGAATTTTCGTTTTTCTGGTGCATAATATGACCCCCGCAGACGCCTAGTTTAGGAGTTATAGCCATTTTAAGATTTTGAATTTTCGTTTTTCTGGTGCATAATATGACCCCCGCAGACGCCTAGTGGAGGAGTTATAGCGATTTTAAAGTTTCGAATTTTCTTTTTTCTGGTGCGTAAATGACCCCCGCAGACGCCTAGTATAGGAGTTATAGCGATTTTAAAGTTTTGAATTTTCTTTTTTCTGGTGCATAATATGACCCCCGCAGACGCCTAGTTTAGGAGTTATAGCCATTTTAAGATTTTGAATTTTCGTTTTTCTGGTGCATAATATGACCCCCGCAGACGCCTAGTGGAGGAGTTATAGCGATTTTAAAGTTTTGAATTTTCTTTTTTCTGGTGCATAATATGACCCCGCAGACGCCTAGTTTAGGAGTTATAGCGATTTTAAAGTTTTGAATTTTCTTTTTTCTGGTGCATAATATGACCCCCGCAGACGCCTAGTTTAGGAGTTATAGCGATTTTAAAGTTTTGAATTTTCTTTTTTCTGGTGCATAATATGACCCCCGCAGACGCCTAGTTTAGGAGTTATAGCCATTTTAAGATTTTGAATTTTCGTTTTTCTGGTGCATAATATGACCCCCGCAGACGCCTAGTGTAGGAGTTATAGCGATTTTAAAGTTTTGAATTTTCTTTTTTCTGGTGCATAATATGACCCCCGCAGACGCCTAGTTTAGGAGTTATAGCCATTTTAAGATTTTGAATTTTCGTTTTTCTGGTGCATAATATGACCCCCGCAGACGCCTAGTGTAGGAGTTATAGCGATTTTAAAGTTTTGAATTTTCTTTTTTCTGGTGCATAATATGACCCCGCAGACGCCTAGTGTAAGAGTTATAGCGATTTTAAAGTTTTGAATTTTCTTTTTTCTGGTGCATAATATGACCCCCGCAGACGCCTAGTTTAGGAGTTATAGCCATTTTAAGATTTTGAAGTTTCTTTTTTCTGGTGCATAATATGACCCCCGCAGACGCCTAGTTTAGGAGTTATAGCCATTTTAAGATTTTGAATTTTCTTTTTTCTGGTGCATAATATGACCCCCGCAGACGCCTAGTGTAGGAGTTATAGCGATTTTAAAGTTTTGAATTTTCTTTTTTCTGGTGCATAATATGACCCCCGCAGACGCCTAGTTTAGGAGTTATAGCCATTTTAAGATTTTGAATTTTCTTTTTTCTGGTGCATAATATGACCCCCGCAGACGCCTAGTGTAGGAGTTATAGCGATTTTAAAGTTTTGAATTTTCTTTTTTCTGGTGCATAATATGACCCCCGCAGACGCCTAGTGTAGGAGTTATAGCGATTTTAAAGTTTTGAATTTTCTTTTTTCTGGTGCATAATATGACCCCCGCAGACGCCTAGTTTAGGAGTTATAGCCATTTTAAGATTTTGAATTTTCTTTTTTCTGGTGCATAATATGACCCCCGCAGACGCCTAGTTTAGGAGTTATAGCGATTTTAAAGTTTTGAATTTTCTTTTTTCTGGTGCATAATATGACCCCCGCAGACGCCTAGTTTAGGAGTTATAGCGTTTTTAAAGTTTTGAATTTTCTTTTTCCTGATGCGTAAATGACCCCCGCAGACGCCTAGTGGAGGAGTTATAGCGATTTTAAAGTTTTGAATTTTCGTTTTTCTGGTGCATAATATGACCCCCGCAGACGCCTAGTTTAGTAGTTATAGCCATTTTAAGATTTTGAATTTTCGTTTTTCTGGTGCATAATATGACCCCCGCAGACGCCTAGTGGAGGAGTTATAGCCACTTTAAGATTTTGAATTTTCGTTTTTCTGGTGCATAATATGACCCCCGCAGACGACTAGTTTAGGAGTTATAGCGATTTTAAAGTTTCGAATTTTCTTTTTTCTGGTGCGTAAATGACCCCCGCAGACGCCTAGTATAGCAGTTATAGCGATTTTAAAGTTTTGAATTTTCTTTTTTCTGGTGCATAATATGACCCCCGCAGACGCCTAGTTTAGGAGTTATAGCGGTTTTAAAGTTTCGAATTTTCTTTTTTCTGGTGCGTAAATGACCCCCGCAGACGCCTAGTATAGCAGTTATAGCGATTTTAAAGTTTTGAATTTTCTTTTTTCTGGTGGATAATATGACCCCCGCAGACGCCTAGTTTAGGAGTTATAGCGTTTTTAAAGTTTTGAATTTTCTTTTTCCTGGTGCGTAAATGACCCCCGCAGACGCCTAGTGGAGGAGTTATAGCGATTTTAAAGTTTTGAATTTTCGTTTTTCTGGTGCATAATATGACCCCCGCAGACGCCTAGTTTAGGAGATATAGCCATTTTAAGATTTTGAATTTTCGTTTTTCTGGTGCATAATATGACCCCCGCAGACGCCTAGTGGAGGAGTTATAGCCATTTTAAGATTTTGAATTTTCGTTTTTCTGGTGCATAATATGACCCCCGCAGACGCCTAGTGGTGGAGTTATGGCGATTTTAAAGTTTTGAATTTTCGTTTTTCTGGTGCATAATATGACCCCAGCAGACGCCTAGTGTAGGAGTTATAGCGATTTTAAAGTTTTGAATTTTCTTTTTTCTGGTGCATAATATGACCCCCGCAGACGCCTAGTTTAGGAGTTATAGCGATTTTAAAGTTTCGAATTTTCTTTTTTCTGGTGCGTAAATGACCCCCGCAGACGCCTAGTATAGCAGTTATAGCGATTTTAAAGTTTTGAATTTTCTTTTTTCTGGTGCATAATATGACCCCCGCAGACGCCTAGTGTAGGAGTTATAGCGATTTTAAAGTTTTGAATTTTCTTTTTTCTGGTGCATAATATGACCCCCGCAGACGCCTAGTTTAGGAGTTATAGCGATTTTAAAGTTTTGAATTTTCTTTTTTCTGGTGCATAATATGACCCCCGCAGACGCCTAGTTTAGGAGTTATAGCCATTTTAAGATTTTGAATTTTCGTTTTTCTCTTGCATAATATGACCCCCGCAGACGCCTAGTGTAGGAGTTATAGCGATTTTAAAGTTTTGAATTTTCTTTTTTCTGGTGCATAATATGACCCCCGCAGACGCCTAGTTTAGGAGTTATAGCGATTTTAAACTTTTGAATTTTCTTTTTTCTGGTGCATAATATGACCCCCGCAGACGCCTAGTTTAGGAGTTATAGCGTTTTTAAAGTTTTGAATTTTCTTTTTTCTGGTGCGTAAATGACCCCCGCAGACGCCTAGTATAGGAGTTATAGCGATTTTAAAGTTTTGAATTTTCTTTTTTCTGGTGCATAATATGACTCCCGCAGACGCCTAGTTTAGGAGTTATAGCGATTTTAAAGTTTTGAATTTTCTTTTTTCTGGTGCATAATATGACCCCGCAGACGCCTAGTTTAGGAGTTATAGCGATTTTAAAGTTTCGAATTTTCTTTTTTCTGGAGCGTAAATGACCCCCGCAGACGCCTAGTATAGGAGTTATAGCGTTTTTAAAGTTTTGAATTTTCTTTTTTCTGGTGCAAAATATGACCCCCGCAGACGCCTAGTTTAGGAGTTATAGCCATTTTAAGATTTTGAATTTTCTTTTTTTTGGTGCATAATATGACCCCCGCAGACGCCTAGTTTAGGAGTTATAGCCATTTTAAGATTTTGAATTTTCGTTTTTCTGGTGCATAATATGACCCCCGCAGACGCCTAGTGGAGGAGTTATAGCGATTTTAATGTTTTGAATTTTCGTTTTTCTGGTGCATAATATGACCCCCGCAGACGCCTAGTTTAGGAGTTATAGCGTTTTTAAAGTTTTGAATTTTCTTTTTTCTGGTGCGTAAATGACCCCCGCAGACGCCTAGTATAGGAGTTATAGCGATTTTAAAGTTTTGAATTTTCTTTTTTCTGGTGCATAATATGACCCCCGCAGACGCCTAGTTTAGGAGTTATAGCGATTTTAAACTTTTGAATTTTCTTTTTTCTGGTGCATAATATGACCCCCGCAGACGCCTAGTTTAGGAGTTATAGCGTTTTTAAAGTTTTGAATTTTCTTTTTTCTGGTGCGTAAATGACCCCCGCAGACGCCTAGTATAGGAGTTATAGCGATTTTAAAGTTTTGAATTTTCTTTTTTCTGGTGCATAATATGACCCCCGCAGACGCCTAGTTTAGGAGTTATAGCGATTTTAAAGTTTTGAATTTTCTTTTTTCTGGTGCATAATATGACCCCGCAGACGCCTAGTTTAGGAGTTATAGCGATTTTAAAGTTTCGAATTTTCTTTTTTCTGGAGCGTAAATGACCCCCGCAGACGCCTAGTATAGGAGTTATAGCGTTTTTAAAGTTTTGAATTTTCTTTTTCCTGGTGCGTAAATGACCCCCGCAGACGCCTAGTATAGGAGTTATAGCGATTTTAAAGTTTTGAATTTTCTTTTTTCTGGTGCAAAATATGACCCCCGCAGACGCCTAGTTTAGGAGTTATAGCCATTTTAAGATTTTGAATTTTCTTTTTTTTGGTGCATAGTATGACCCCCGCAGACGCCTAGTTTAGGAGTTATAGCCATTTTAAGATTTCGAATTTTCGTTTTTCTTGTGCATAATATGACCCCCGCAGACGCCTAGTGGAGGAGTTATAGCGATTTTAAAGTTTTGAATTTTCTTTTTTTTGGTGCATAATATGACCCCCGCAGACGCCTAGTTTAGGAGTTATAGCGATTTTAAAGTTTCGAATTTTCTTTTTTCTGGTGCGTAAATGACCCCCGCAGACGCCTAGTATAGGAGTTATAGCGATTTTAAAGTTTTGAATTTTCTTTTTTCTGGTGCATAATATGACCCCCGCAGACGCCTAGTTTAGGAGTTATAGCGATTTTAAAGTTTTGAATTTTCTTTTTTCTGGTGCATAATATGACCCCGCAGACGCCTAGTTTAGGAGCTATAGCGTTTTTAAAGTTTTGAATTTTCTTTTTCCTGGTGCGTAAATGACCCCCGCAGACGCCTAGTATAGGAGTTATAGCGATTTTAAAGTTTTGAATTTTCTTTTTTCTGGTGCATAATATGACCCCCGCAGACGCCTAGTTTAGGAGTTATAGCGTTTTTAAAGTTTTGAATTTTCTTTTTCCTGGTGCGTAAATGACCCCCGCAGACGCCTAGTATAGGAGTTATAGCGATTTTAAAGTTTTGAATTTTCTTTTTTCTGGTGCAAAATATGACCCCCGCAGACGCCTAGTTTAGGAGTTATTGCGGTTTTAAAGTTTCGAATTTTCTTTTTTCTGGTGCGTAAATGACCCCCGCAGACGCCTAGTATAGGAGTTATAGCGATTTTAAAGTTTTGAATTTTCTTTTTTCTGGTGCATAATATGACCCCCGCAGACGCCTAGTTTAGGAGTTATAGCGTTTTTAAAGTTTTGAATTTTCTTTTTTCTGGTGCATAATATGACCCCCGCAGACGCCTAGTTTAGGAGTTATAGCCATTTTAAGATTTTGAATTTTCGTTTTTCTGGTGCATAATATGACCCCCGCAGACGCCTAGTGGAGGAGTTATAGCGATTTTAAAGTTTTGAATTTTCTTTTTTCTGGTGCATAACATGACCCCCGCAGACGCCTAGTGTAGGAGTTATAGCGATTTTAAAGTTTTGAATTTTCTTTTTTCTGGTGCATAATATGACCCACGCAGACGCCTAGTTTAGGAGTTATAGCCATTTTAAGATTTTGAATTTTCGTTTTTCTGGTGCATAATATGACCCCCGCAGACGCCTAGTGGAGGAGTTATAGCGATTTTAAGGTTTTGAATTTTCTTTTTTCTGGTGCATAATAGACCCCCGCAGACGCCTAGTGTAGGAGTTATAGCGATTTTAAAGTTTTGAATTTTCTTTTTTCTGGTGCATAATATGACCCCCGCAGACGCCTAGTTTAGGAGTTATAGCGATTTTAAAGTTTCGAATTTTCTTCTTTCTGGTGCGTAAATGACCCCCGCAGACGCCTAGTATAGGAGTTATAGCGATTTTAAAGTTTTGAATTTTCTTTTTTCTGGTGCATAATATGACCCCGCAGACACGTAGTTTAGGAGTTATATCCATTTTAAGAGTTTGGATTTTTTTTTCTGGTGCATAATATGACCCCCGCAGACGCCTAGTTTAGGAGTTATAGCGATTTAAAAGTTTTGAATTTTCTTTTTCCTGGTGCGTAAATGACCCCCGCAGACGCCTAGTATAGGAGTTATAGCGATTTTAAAGTTTTGAATTTTCTTTTTTCTGGTGCAAAATATGACCCCCGCAGACGCCTAGTTTAGGAGTTATAGCCATTTTAAGATTTTGAATTTTCGTTTTCTGGTGCATAATATGACCCCCGCAGACGCCTAGTGGAGGAGTTATAGCGATTTTAAAGTTTCGAATTTTCTTTTTTCTGGTGCGTAAATGACCCCCGCAGACGCCTAGTATAGGAGTTATAGCGATTTTAAAGTTTTGAATTTTCTTTTTTCTGGTGCATAATATGACCCCCGGAGACGCCTAGTTTAGGAGTTATAGCGATTTTAAAGTTTTGAATTTTCTTTTTTCTGGTGCATAATATGACCCCCGCAGACGCCTAGTTTAGGAGTTATAGCGATTTTAAAGTTTTGAATTTTCTTTTTTCTGGTGCGTAAATGACCCCCGCAGACGCCTAGTTTAGGAGTTATAGCGATTTTAAAGTTTTGAATTTTCTTTTTTCTGGTGCATAATATGACTCCCGCAGACGCCTAGTTTAGGAGTTATAGCCATTTTAAGATTTTGAATTTGTTTTTTCTGGTGCATAATATGACACCCGCAGACGCCTAGTTTAGGAGTTATAGCGATTTTAAAGTTTTGAATTTTCTTTTTCCTGGTGCGTAAATGACCCCCGCAGACGCCTAGTTTAGGAGTTATAGCGATTTTAAAGTTTTGAATTTTCTTTTTTCTGGTGCATAATATGACTCCCGCAGACGCCTAGTTTAGGAGTTATAGCCATTTTAAGATTTTGAATTTGTTTTTTCTGGTGCATAATATGACCCCCGCAGACGCCTAGTTTAGGAGTTATAGCGATTTTAAAGTTTTGAATTTTCTTTTTTCTGGTGCGTAAATGACCCCCGCAGACGCCTAGTATAGGAGTTATAGCCATTTTAAGATTTTGAATTTGTTTTTTCTGGTGCATAATATGACCCCCGCAGACGCCTAGTTTAGGAGTTATAGCGATTTTAAAGTTTTGAATTTTCTTTTTTCTGGTGCGTAAATGACCCCCGCAGACGCCTGGTAAAGGAGTTATAGCGATTTTAAAGTTTTGAATTTTCTTTTTTCTGGTGCATAATATGACCCCCGCAGCCGCCTAGTTTAGGAGTTATAGCGATTTTAAAGTTTCGAATTTTCTTTTTTCTGGTGCGTAAATGACCCCCGCAGACGCCTAGTATAGGAGTTATAGCGATTTTAAAGTTCTGAATTTTCTTTTTTCTGGTGCAAAATATGACCCCCGCAGACGCCCAGTTTAGGAGTTATAGCGATTTTAAAGTTCTGAATTTTCTTTTTTCTGGTGCAAAATATGACCCCCGCAGACGCCTAGTTTAGGAGTTATAGCGATTTTAAAGTTTTGAATTTTCTTTTTTTTGGTGCGTAATATGACCCCCGCAGACGCCTAGTTTAGGAGTTATAGCCATTTTAAGATTTTGAATTTGTTTTTTCTGGTGCATAATATGACCCCCGCAGACGCCTAGTTTAGGAGTTATAGCGATTTTAAAGTTTTGAATTTTCTTTTTTCTGGTGCATAATATGACCCCCGCAGACGTCTAGTTTAGGAGTTATAGCGATTTTAAGATTTTGATTTTTTTTCTGGTGCATAATATGACCCCCGCAGACGCCTAGTTTAGGAGTTATAGCGATTTTAAAGTTTTGAATTTTCTTTTTTCTGGTGCATAATATGACCCCCGCAGACGCCTAGTTTAGGAGTTATAGCGATTTTAAAGTTTTGAATTTTCTTTTTTCTGGTGCATAATATGACCCCCGCAGACGCCTAGTTTAGGAGTTATAGCGATTTTAAAGTTTTGAATTTTCTTTTTCCTGGTGCGTAAATGACCCCCGCAGACGCCTAGTTTAGGAGTTATAGCGATTTTAAAGTTTTGAATTTTCTTTTTTCTGGTGCATAAAATGACCTCCGCAGACGCCTAGTTTAGGAGTTATAGCGGTTTTAAGATTTTGAATTTTCTTTTTTCTGGTGCATAATATGACCCCTGCAGACGCGTAGTTTAGGAGTTATAGCCATTTTAAGATTTTGAATTTTCTATTTTCTGGTGCATAATATGACCCCCGCCGACGCCTAGTTTAGGAGTTATAGCGATTTTAAAGTTTTGAATTTTCTTTTTTCTGGTGCATAATATGACCCCCGCAGACGCCTAGTTTAGGAGTTATAGCGATTTTAAAGTTTTGAATTTTCTTTTTTCTGGTGCATAATATGACCCCCGCAGACGCCTAGTTTAGGAGTTATAGCGATTTTAAAGTTTTGAATTTTCTTTTTTCTGGTGCATAATATGACCCCCGCAGACGCCTAGTTTAGGAGTTATAGCGATTTTAAAGTTTTGAATTTTCTTTTTTCTGGTGCGTAAATGACCCCCGCAGACGCCTAGTATAGGAGTTATAGCGATTTTAAAGTTTTGAATTTTCTTTTTTCTGGTGCATAATATGACCCCCGCAGACGCCTAGTTTAGGAGTTATAGCGATTTTAAAGTTTTGAATTTTCTTTTTCCTGGTGCGTAAATGACCCCCGCAGACGCCTAGTTTAGGAGTTATAGCGATTTTAAAGTTTTGAATTTTCTTTTTTCTGGTGCATAATATGACTCCCGCAGACGCCTAGTTTAGGAGTTATAGCCATTTTAAGATTTTGAATTTGTTTTTTCTGGTGCATAATATGACCCCCGCAGACGCCTAGTTTAGGAGTTATAGCGATTTTAAAGTTTTGAATTTTCTTTTTTCTGGTGCGTAAATGACCCCCGCAGACGCCTAGTATAGGAGTTATAGCCATTTTAAGATTTTGAATTTGTTTTTTCTGGTGCATAATATGACCCCCGCAGACGCCTAGTTTAGGAGTAATAGCGATTTTAAAGTTTTGAATTTTGTTTTTTCTGGTGCGTACATGACCCCCGCAGACGCCTGGTAAAGGAGTTATAGCGATTTTAAAGTTTTGAATTTTCTTTTTTCTGGTGCATAATATGACCCCCGCAGACGCCTAGTTTAGGAGTTATAGCGATTTTAAAGTTTTGAATTTTCTTTTTTCTGGTGCATAATATGACCCCCGCAGACGCCTAGTTTAGGAGTTATAGCGATTTTAAAGTTTTGAATTTTCTTTTTTCTGGTGCATAATATGACCCCCGCAGACGCCTAGTTTAGGAGTTATAGCGATTTTAAAGTTTTGAATTTTCTTTTTCCTGGTGCGTAAATGACCCCCGCAGACGCCTAGTTTAGGAGTTATAGCCGTTTTAAGATTTTGAATTTTTTTTTTCTGGTGCATAATATGACCCCCGCAGACGCCTAATTTAGGAGTTATAGCCATTTTAAGATTTCGAATTTTTTTTCTGGTGCATAATATGACCCCCGCAGACGCCTAGTTTAGGAGTTATAGCGATTTTAAGATTTTGATTTTTTTTCTGGTGCATAATATGACCCCCGCAGACGCCTAGTTTAGGAGTTATAGCGATTTTAAAGTTTTGAATTTTCTTTTTTCTGGTGCATAATATGACCCCCGCAGACGCCTAGTTTAGGAGTTATAGCGATTTTAAAGTTTTGAATTTTCTTTTTTCTGGTGCATAATATGACCCCCGCAGACGCCTAGTTTAGGAGTTATAGCGATTTTAAAGTTTGGAATTTTCTTTTTCCTGGTGCGTAAATGACCCCCGCAGACGCCTAGTTTAGGAGTTATAGCGATTTTAAAGTTTTGAATTTTCTTTTTTCTGGTGCATAATATGACCTCCGCAGACGCCTAGTTTAGGAGTTATAGCGGTTTTAAGATTTTGAATTTTCTTTTTTCTGGTGCATAATATGACCCCTGCAGACGCGTAGTTTAGGAGTTATAGCCATTTTAAGATTTTGAATTTTCTATTTTCTGGTGCATAATATGACCCCCGCAGACGCCTAGTTTAGGAGTTATAGCGATTTTAAAGTTTCGAAGTTTCTTTTTCCTGGTGCAAAATATGACCCCCGCAGACGCCCAGTTTAGGAGTTATAGCGATTTTAAAGTTCTGAATTTTCTTTTTTCTGGTGCAAAATATGACCCCCGCAGACGCCTAGTTTAGGAGTTATAGCGATTTTAAAGTTTTGAATTTTCTTTTTTCTGGTGCGTAATATGACCCCCGCCGACGCCTAGTTTAGGAGTTATAGCCATTTTAAGATTTTGAATTTTTTTTTTTCTGGTGCATAATATGACCCCCGCAGACGCCTAATTTAGGAGTTATAGCCATTTTAAGATTTCGAATTTTTTTTCTGGTGCATAATATGACCCCCGCAGACGCCTAGTAAAGGAGTTATAGCGATTTTAAAGTTCTGAATTTTCTTTTTTCTGGTGCAAAATATGACCCCCGCAGACGCCAAGTTTAGGAGTTATAGCGATTTTAAAGTTTTGAATTTTCTTTTTTCTGGTGCGTAAATGACCCCCGCAGACGCCTAGTTTAGGAGTTATAGCGATTTTAAAGTTTTGAATTTTCTATTTTCTGGTGCATAATATGACCCCCGCAGACGCGTAGTTTAGGAGTTATAGCGATTTTAAAGTTTTGAATTTTCTTTTTTCTGGTGCATAATATGACCCCCGGAGACGCCTAGTTTAGGAGTTATAGCGATTTTAAAGTTTTGAATTTTCTTTTTTCTGGTGCATAATATGACCTCCGCAGACGCCTAGTTTAGGAGTTATAGCGGTTTTAAGATTTTGAATTTTCTTTTTTCTGGTGCATAATATGACCCCTGCAGACGCGTAGTTTAGGAGTTATAGCCATTTTAAGATTTTGAATTTTCTATTTTCTGGTGCATAATATGACCCCCGCAGACGCCTAGTTTAGGAGTTATAGCGATTTTAAAGTTTTGAATTTTCTTTTTTCTGGTGCATAATATGACCCCCGCAGACGCCTAGTTTAGGAGTTATAGCGATTTTAAAGTTTTGAATTTTCTTTTTCCTGTTGCGTAAATGACCCCCGCAGACGCCTAGTTTAGGAGTTATAGCGACTTTAAAGTTTTGAATTTTCTTTTTTCTGGTGCGTAAATGACCCCCGCAGACGCCTAGTATAGGAGTTATAGCGATTTTAAAGTTTTGAATTTTCTATTTTCTGGTGCATAATATGACCCCCGCAGACGCGTAGTTTAGGAGTTATAGCGATTTTAAAGTTTTGAATTTTCTTTTTTCTGGTGCGTAAATGACCCCCGCAGACGCCTAGTATAGGAGTTATAGCGATTTTAAAGTTTTGAATTTTCTTTTTTCTGGTGCATAATATGACCCCCGCAGACGCCTAGTTTAGGAGTTATAGCGATTTTAAAGTTTTGAATTTTCTTTTTCCTGTTGCGTAAATGACCCCCGCAGACGCCTAGTTTAGGAGTTATAGCGACTTTAAAGTTTTGAATTTTCTTTTTTCAGGTGCGTAAATGACCCCCGCAGACGCCTAGTATAGGAGTTATAGCGATTTTAAAGTTCTGAATTTTCTTTTTTCTGGTGCAAAATATGACCCCCGCAGACGCCTAGTATAGGAGTTATAGCCATTTTAAGATTTTGAATTTGTTTTTTCTGGTGCATAATATGACCCCCGCAGACGCCTAGTTTAGGAGTTATAGCGATTTTAAAGTTTCGAATTTTCTTTTTTCTGGTGCAAAATATGACCCCCGCAGACGCCCAGTTTAGGAGTTATAGCGATTTTAAAGTTTTGAATTTTCTTTTTTCTGGTGCGTAAATGACCCCCGCAGACGCCTAGTATAGGAGTTATAGCCATTTTAAAATTTTGAATTTGTTTTTTCTGGTGCATAATATGACCCCCGCAGACGCCTAGTTTAGGAGTTATAGCGATTTTAAAGTTTTGAATTTTCTTTTTTCTGGTGCGTAATATGACCCCCGCAGACGCCTAGTTTAGGAGTTATAGCGATTTTAAAGTTTCGAATTTTCTTTTTTCTGGGGCGTAAATGACCCCCGCAGACGCCTAGTATAGGAGTTATAGCAATTTTAAAGTTCTGAATTTTCTTTTTTCTGGTGCAAAATATGACCCCCACAGACGCCCAGTTTAGGAGTTATAGCGATTTTAAAGTTCTGAATTTTCTTTTTTCTGGTGCAAAATATGACCCCCGCAGACGCCTAGTTTAGGAGTTATAGCGATTTTAAAGTTTTGAATTTTCTTTTTTCTGGTGCGTAATATGACCCCCGCAGACGCCTAGTTTAAGAGTTATAACCATTTTAAGATTTTGAATTTTTTTTTTCTGGTGCATAATATGACCCCCGCAGGCGCCTAGTTTAGGAGTTATAGCGATTTTAAAGTTTTGAATTTTCTTTTTTCTGGTGCGTAATATGACCCCCGCAGACGCCTAGTTTAGGAGTTATAGCGATTTTAAAGTTTTGAATTTTCTTTTTTCTGGTGTATAATATGACCCCCGCAGGCGCCTAGTTTAGGAGTTATAGCGATTTTAAAGTTTTGAATTTTCTTTTTTCTGGTGCATAATATGACCCCCGCAGACGCCTAGTTTAGGAGTTATAGCGATTTTAAGATTCTGACGTTTTTTTCTGGTGCATAATATGACCCCCGCAGACGCCTAGTTTAGGAGTTATAGCCATTTTAAGATTTCGAATTTTTTTTCTGGTGCATAATATGACCCCCGCAGACGCCTAGTTTAGGAGTTACAGCGATTTTAAAGTTTTGAATTTTTTTTTTGCTGGTGCATAATATGACCCCCGCAGACGCCTAGTATAGGAGTTATAGCGATTTTAAAGTTTTGAATTTTCTTTTTTCTGGTGCATAATAGACCCCCGCAGACGCCTAGTTTAGGAGTTATAGCGATTTTAAAGTTTTGAATTTTCTTTTTTCTGGTGCGTAATATGACCCCCGCAGACGCCTAGTTTAGGAGTTATAGCCATTTTAAGATTTTGAATTTTTTTTTTCTGGTGCATAATATGACCCCCGCAGACGCCTAGTTTAGGAGTTATAGCCATTTTAAGATTTCGAATTTTTTTTTGCTTGTGCATAATATGACCCCCGCAGGCGCCTAGTTTAGGAGTTATAGCGATTTTAAAGTTTTGAATTTTCTTTTTTCTGGTGCATAATATGACCCCAGCAGACGCCTAGTTTAGGAGTTATAGCGATTTTAAGATTCTGACGTTTTTTTCTGGTGCATAATATGACCCCCGCAGACGCCTAGTTTAGGAGTTATAGCCATTTTAAGATTTTGATTTTTTTTCTGGTGCATAATATGACCCCCGCAGACGCCTAGTTTAGGAGTTATAGCGATTTTAAAGTTTTGAATTTTCTTTTTTCTGGTGCATAATATGACCCCCGCAGACGCCTAGTTTAGGAGTTATAGCGATTTTAAAGATTTGAATTTTCTTTTTTCTGGTGCATAATATGACCCCCGCAGACGCCTAGTTTAGGAGTTATAGCGATTTTAAGATTCTGACGGTTTTTTCTGGTGCATAATATGACCCTCGCAGACGCCTAGTTTAGGAGTTATAGCCATTTTAAGATTTCGAATTTTTTTTTGCTGGTGCATAATATGACCCCCGCAGGCGCCTAGTTTAGGAGTTATAGCGATTTTAAAGTTTTGAATTTTCTTTTTTCTGGTGCATAATATGACCCCAGCAGACGCCTAGTTTAGGAGTTATAGCGATTTTAAGATTCTGACGTTTTTTTCTGGTGCATAATATGACCCCCGCAGACGCCTAGTTTAGGAGTTATAGCCATTTTAAGATTTCGAATTTTTTTTCTGGTGCATAATATGACGCCCGCAGACGCCTAGTTTAGGAGTTACAGCGATTTTAAAGTTTTGAATTTTTTTTTTTCTGGTGCTTAATATGACCCCCGCAGACGCCTAGTTTAGGAGTTATAGCGATTTTAAAGATTTGAATTTTCTTTTTTCTGGTGCATAATATGACCCCCGCAGACGCCTAGTTTAGGAGTTGTAGCGATTTTAAGATTCTGACGGTTTTTTCTGGTGCATAATATGACCCTCGCAGACGCCTAGTTTAGGAGTTATAGCCATTTTAAGATTTTGAATTTTCGTTTTCTGGTGCATAATATGACCCCCGCAGGCGCCTAGTTTAGGAGTTATAGCGATTTTAAAGTTTTGAATTTTCTTTTTTCTGGTGCATAATATGACCCCAGCAGACGCCTAGTTTAGGAGTTATAGCGATTTTAAGATTCTGACGTTTTTTTCTGGTGCATAATATGACCCCCGCAGACGCCTAGTTTAGGAGTTATAGCCATTTTAAGATTTCGAATTTTTTTTCTGGTGCATAATATGACCCCCGCAGACGCCTAGTTTAGGAGTTACAGCGATTTTAAAGTTTTGAGTTTTTTTTTTGCTGGTGCATAATATGACCCCCGCAGACGCCTAGTATAGGAGTTATACCGATTTTAAAGTTTTGAATTTTCTTTTTTCTGGTGCGTAATATGACCCCCGCAGACGCCTAGTTTAGGAGTTATAGCGATTTTAAGATTTTGAATTTTTTTTTTCTGGTGCACAATCTGACCCCCGCAGACGCCTAGTTTAGGAGTTATAGCGATTTTAAAGTTTTGAATTTTCTTTTTTCTGGTGCATAATATGACCCCCGCGGACGCCTAGTTTAGGAGTTATAGCGATTTTAAGATTTCGATTTTTTTTTGCTGGTGCATAATATGACCCCCGCAGACGCCTAGTTTAGGAGTTATAGCCATTTTAAGATTTCGATTTTTTTTTTTTCTGGTGCATAATATGACCCCCGCAGACGCCTAGTTTAGGAGTTATAACCATTTTAAGATTTTGAATTTTTTTTTTCTGGTGCATAATATGACCCCCGCTGACGCCTAATTTAGGAGTTATAGCCATTTTAAGATTTTGAATTTTTTTTTGCTGGTGCATAATATGACCCCCGCAGACGCCTAGTTTAGGAGTTATAGCCATTTTAAGATTTCGATTTTTTTTTTTTCTGGTGCATAATATGACCCCCGCAGACGCCTAGTTTAGGAGTTATAGCCATTTTAAGATTTTGAATTTTTTTTTTCTGGTGCATAATATGACCCCCGCAGACGCCTAATTTAGGAGTTATAGCCATTTTAAGATTTCGAATTTTTTTTTCTGGTGCATAATATGACCCCCGCAGACGCCTAGTTTAGGAGTTACAGCGATTTTAAAGTTTTGAATTTTTTTTTTCTGGTGCATAATATGACCCCCGCAGACGCCTAGTTTAGGAGTTATACCCATTTTAAAGTTTTGAATTTTTTTTTTCTGGTGCATAATATGACCCCCGCAGACGCCTAGTTTAGGAGTTATACCCATTTTAAAGTTTTGAATTTTTTTTTTCTGGTGCATAATATGACCCCCGCAGACGCCTAGTTTAGGAGTTATAGCCATTTTAGGATTTTGAATTTTTTTTTCTGGTGCATAATATGACCCCCGCAGACGCCTAGTTTTGGAGTTATAGCGACTTCAAGTTTCTGATTTTTTTTTCTGGTGCATAATAAGACCCCCGCGGACGCCTAGTTTAGGAGTTATAGCCATTTAAAGATTTTGAATTTTTTTTTTCTGGTGCATAATAAGACCACCGCGGACGCCTAGTTTAGGAGTTATAGCCATTTTAAGATTTTGAATTTTTTTTTTCTGGTGCATAAGATGACCCCCGCAGACGCCTAGTTTAGGAGTTACAGCGATTTTAAAGTTTTGAATTTTTTTTTTCTGGTGCATAATATGACCCCCGCAGACGCCTAGTTTAGGAGTTATACCTATTTTAAAGTTTTGAATTTTTTTTATTCTGGTGCATAATAAGACCCCCGCGGACGCCTAGTTTAGGAGTTATAGCCATTTAAAGATTTTGAATTTTTTTTTTCTGGTGCAAAATATGACCCCCGCAGACGCCTAGTTTAGGAGTTATAGCCGTTTAAAAGTTTTGAATTTTTTTTTTCTGGTGCATAATATGACCCCCGCAGACGCCTAGTTTAGGAGTTATACCCATTTTAAAGTTTTGAATTTTTTTTTTCTGGTGCATAATATGACCCCGGCTGACGCCTAGTTTAGGAGTTATAGCCATTTTAATATTTTGAATTTTTTTTTCTGGTGCATAATATGACCCCCGCAGACGCCTAGTTTTGGAGTTATAGCGATTTTAAGATTCTGATTTTTTTTTCTGGTGCATAATAAGACCCCCGCGGACGCCTAGTTTAGGAGTTATAGCCATTTAAAGATTTTGAATTTTTTTTTTCTGGTGCATAATATGACCCCGCAGACGCCTAGTTTAGGAGTTATAGCCATTTTAAAGTTTTGAATTTTTTTTTTCTGGTGCATAATATGACCCCGGCAGACGCCTAGTTTAGGAGTTATAGCCATTTTAAGATTTTGAATTTTTTTTTCTGGTGCATAATATGACCCCCGCAGACGCCTAGTTTAAGAGTTATAGCCATTTTAAAGTTTTGAATTTTTTTTTTCTGGTGCATAATATGACCCCAGCAGACGCCTAGTTTAGGAGTTATAGCGATTTCAAGGTTCTGATTTTTTTTTCTGGTGCATAATAAGACCCCCGCGGACGCCTAGTTTAGGAGTTATAGCCATTTTAAGATTTTGAATTTTTTTTTTCTGGTGCATAATATGACCCCCGCAGACGCCTAGTTTAGGAGTTATACCCATTTTAAAGTTTTGAATTTTTTTTTTTCTGGTGCATAATATGACCCCGCAGACGACTAGTTTAGGAGTTATAGCCATTTTAAGATTTTGAATTTTTTTTTCTGGTGCATAATATGACCCCCGCAGACGCCTAGTTTAGGAGTTATAGCCATTTTAAGATTCTGATTTTTTTTTCTGGTGCATAATAAGACCCCCGCGGACGCCTTGTTTAGGAGTTATAGCCATTTTAAGATTTTGAATTTTTTTTTTCTGGTGCATAATATGACCCCCGCAGACGCCTAGTTTAGGAGTTATAGCCATTTTAAAGTTTTGAATTTTTTTTTTCTGGTGCATAATATGACGCCCGCAGACGCCTAATTTAGGAGTTAAAGCCATTTTAAGATTTCGAATTTTTTTTTCTGGTGCATAATATGACCCCCGCAGACGCCTAGTTTAGGAGTTATAGCCATTTTAAAGTTTTGAATTTTTTTTTTCTGGTGCATAATATGACCCCCGCAGACGCCTAGTTTAGGAGTTATAGCCATTTTAAGATTTTGAATTTTTTTTTCTGGTGCATAATATGACCCCCGCAGACGCCTAGTTTTGGAGTTATAGCGATTTTAAGATTTTGAATTTTTTTTTCTGGTGCATAATAAGACCCCCGCGGACGCCTAGTTTAGGAGTTATAGCCATTTAAAGATTTTGAATTTTTTTTTTCTGGTGCATAATATGACCCCCGCAGACGCCTAGTTTAGGAGTTATAGCCATTTTAAAGTTTTGAATTTTTTTTTTCTGGTGCATAATATGACCCCCGCAGACGCCTAGTTTAGGAGTTATAGCCATTTTAAGATTTTGAATTTTTTTTTCTGGTGCATAATAAGACCCCCGCGGACGCCTAGTTTAGGAGTTATAGCCATTTAAAGATTTTGAATTTTTTTTTTCTGGTGCATAATATGACCCCCGCAGACGCCTAGTTTAGGAGTTATAGCCATTTTAAAGTTTTGAATTTTTTTTTTCTGGTGCATAATATGACCCCCGCAGACGCCCAATTTAGGAGTTATAGCCATTTTAAGATTTCGAATTTTTTTTTCTGGTGCATAATATGACCCCCGCAGACGCCTAGTTTAGGAGTTATAGCCATTTTAAGATTTTGAATTTTTTTTTCTGGTGCATAATATGACCCCCGCAGACGCCTAGTTTAGGAGTTATAGCCATTTTAAGATTTCGAATTTTTTTTTCTGGTGCATAATATGACCCCCGCAGACGCCTAGTTTAGTAGTTATACCCATTTTAAAGTTTTGAATTTTTTTTTTCTGGTGCATAATATGACCCCCGCAGACGCCTAGTTTAGGAGTTATAGCCATTTTAAAGTTTTGAATTTTTTTTTTCTGGTGCATAATATGACGCCCGCAGACGCCTAGTTTAGGAGTTATAGCCATTTTAAGATTTCGAATTTTTTTTTCTGGTGCATAATATGACCCCCGCAGACGCCTAGTTTAGGAGTTATAGCCATTTTAAGATTTTGAATTTTTTTTTCTGGTGCATAATATGACCCCCGCAGACGCCTAGTTTAGGAGTTATAGCCATTTTAAGATTTTGAATTTTTTTTTCTGGTGCATAATATGACCCCCGCAGACGCCTAGTTTAGTAGTTATACCCATTTTAAAGTTTTGAATTTTTTTTTTCTGGTGCATAATATGACCCCCGCAGACGCCTAGTTTAGGAGTTATAGCCATTTTAAGATTTTGAATTTTTTTTTTTCTGGTGCATAATACGACCCCCGCAGACGCCTAGTTTAGTAGTTATACCCATTTTAAAGTTTTGAATTTTTTTTTTCTGGTGCATAATATGACCCCCGCAGACGCCTAGTTTAGGAGTTATAGCCATTTTAAGATTTCGAATTTTTTTTTCTGGTGCATAATATGACCCCCGCAGACGCCTAGTTTAGGAGTTATAGCGATTTTAAAGTTTTGAATTTTCTTTTTTCTGGTGCATAATATGACCCGCGCAGACGTCCAGTTTAGGAGTTATAGCCATTTTAAGATTTTGAATTTTTTTTTTTCTGATGCATAATATGACCCACGCAGACGCCTAGTTTAGGAGTTATAGCCATTTTAAGATTTTGATTTTTTTTTTTTTGGTGCATAATATGACCCCCGCAGACGCCTAGTTAAGGAGTTATAGCCATTTTAAGATTTTGAATTTTTTTTTTCTGGGGCATAATATGACCCCCGCCGACGCCTAGTTTAGGAGTTATAGCCATTTTAAGATTTTGAATTTTTTTTTTTCTGGTGCATAATATGACCCCCGCAGACGCCTAATTTAGGAGTTATAGCCATTTTAAGATTTCGAATTTTTTTTCTGGTGCATAATATGACCCCCGCAGACGCCTAGTAAAGGAGTTATAGCGATTTTAAAGTTCTGAATTTTCTTTTTTCTGGTGCAAAATATGACCCCCGCAGACGCCAAGTTTAGGAGTTATAGCGATTTTAAAGTTTTGAATTTTCTTTTTTCTGGTGCGTAAATGACCCCCGCAGACGCCTAGTTTAGGAGTTATAGCGATTTTAAAGTTTTGAATTTTCTATTTTCTGGTGCATAATATGACCCCCGCAGACGCGTAGTTTAGGAGTTATAGCGATTTTAAAGTTTTGAATTTTCTTTTTTCTGGTGCATAATATGACCCCCGGAGACGCCTAGTTTAGGAGTTATAGCGATTTTAAAGTTTTGAATTTTCTTTTTTCTGGTGCATAATATGACCTCCGCAGACGCCTAGTTTAGGAGTTATAGCGGTTTTAAGATTTTGAATTTTCTTTTTTCTGGTGCATAATATGACCCCTGCAGACGCGTAGTTTAGGAGTTATAGCCATTTTAAGATTTTGAATTTTCTATTTTCTGGTGCATAATATGACCCCCGCAGACGCCTAGTTTAGGAGTTATAGCGATTTTAAAGTTTTGAATTTTCTTTTTTCTGGTGCATAATATGACCCCCGCAGACGCCTAGTTTAGGAGTTATAGCGATTTTAAAGTTTTGAATTTTCTTTTTTCTGGTGCGTAAATGACCCCCGCAGACGCCTAGTATAGGAGTTATAGCGATTTTAAAGTTTTGAATTTTCTTTTTTCTGGTGCATAATATGACCCCCGCAGACGCCTAGTTTAGGAGTTATAGCGATTTTAAAGTTTTGAATTTTCTTTTTCCTGTTGCGTAAATGACCCCCGCAGACGCCTAGTTTAGGAGTTATAGCGACTTTAAAGTTTTGAATTTTCTTTTTTCTGGTGCGTAAATGACCCCCGCAGACGCCTAGTATAGGAGTTATAGCCATTTTAAGATTTTGAATTTGTTTTTTCTGGTGCATAATATGACCCCCGCAGACGCCTAGTTTAGGAGTTATAGCGATTTTAAGGTTTTGAATTTTCTTTTTTCTGGTGCATAATATGACCCCCGCAGACGCCTAGTTTAGGAGTTATAGCGATTTTAAAGTTTTGAATTTTCTTTTTTCTGGTGCATAATATGACCCCCGCAGACGCCTAGTTTAGGAGTTATAGCGATTTTAAGGTTTTGAATTTTCTTTTTTCTGGTGCGTAAATGACCCCCGCAGACGCCTGGTAAAGGAGTTATAGCGATTTTAAAGTTTTGAATTTTCTTTTTTCTGGTGCGTAAATGACCCCCGCAGACGCCTGGTATAGGAGTTATAGCGATTTTAAAGTTTTGAATTTTCTATTTTCTGGTGCATAATATGACCCCCGCTGACGCGTAGTTTAGGAGTTATAGCGATTTTAAAGTTTTGAATTTTCTTTTTTCTGGTGCATAATATGACCCCCGGAGACGCCTAGTTTAGGAGTTATAGCGATTTTAAAGTTTTGAATTTTCTTTTTTCTGGTGCATAATATGACCTCCGCAGACGCCTAGTTTAGGAGTTATAGCGGTTTTAAGATTTTGAATTTTCTTTTTTCTGGTGCATAATATGACCCCTGCAGACGCGTAGTTTAGGAGTTATAGCCATTTTAAGATTTTGAATTTTCTATTTTCTGGTGCATAATATGACCCCCGCAGACGCCTAGTTTAGGAGTTATAGCGATTTTAAAGTTTTGAATTTTCTTTTTTCTGGTGCATAATATGACCCCCGCAGACGCCTAGTTTAGGAGTTATAGCGATTTTAAAGTTTTGAATTTTCTTTTTTCTGGTGCGTAAATGACCCCCGCAGACGCCTAGTATAGGAGTTATAGCGATTTTAAAGTTTTGAATTTTCTTTTTTCTGGTGCATAATATGACCCCCGCAGACGCCTAGTTTAGGAGTTATAGCGATTTTAAAGTTTTGAATTTTCTTTTTTCTGGTGCGTAATATGACCCCCGCAGACGCCTAGTTTAGGAGTTATAGCGATTTTAAAGTTCTGAATTTTCTTTTTTCTGGTGCAAAATATGACCCCCACAGACGCCCAGTTTAGGAGTTATAGCGATTTTAAAGTTCTGAATTTTCTTTTTTCTGGTGCAAAATATGACCCCCGCAGACGCCTAGTTTAGGAGTTATAGCGATTTTAAAGTTTTGAATTTTCTTTTTTCTGGTGCGTAATATGACCCCCGCAGACGCCTAGTTTAGGAGTTATAACCATTTTAAGATTTTGAATTTTTTTTTTCTGGTGCATAATATGACCCCCGCAGGCGCCTAGTTTAGGAGTTATAGCGATTTTAAAGTTTTGAATTTTCTTTTTTCTGGTGCGTAATATGACCCCCGCAGACGCCTAGTTTAGGAGTTATAGCGATTTTAAAGTTTTGAATTTTCTTTTTTCTGGTGTATAATATGACCCCCGCAGGCGCCTAGTTTAGGAGTTATAGCGATTTTAAAGTTTTGAATTTTCTTTTTTCTGGTGCATAATATGACCCCCGCAGACGCCTAGTTTAGGAGTTATAGCGATTTTAAGATTCTGACGTTTTTTTCTGGTGCATAATATGACCCCCGCAGACGCCTAGTTTAGGAGTTATAGCCATTTTAAGATTTCGAATTTTTTTTCTGGTGCATAATATGACCCCCGCAGACGCCTAGTTTAGGAGTTACAGCGATTTTAAAGTTTTGAATTTTTTTTTTGCTGGTGCATAATATGACCCCCGCAGACGCCTAGTATAGGAGTTATAGCGATTTTAAAGTTTTGAATTTTCTTTTTTCTGGTGCATAATAGACCCCCGCAGACGCCTAGTTTAGGAGTTATAGCGATTTTAAAGTTTTGAATTTTCTTTTTTCTGGTGCGTAATATGACCCCCGCAGACGCCTAGTTTAGGAGTTATAGCCATTTTAAGATTTTGAATTTTTTTTTTCTGGTGCATAATATGACCCCCGCAGACGCCTAGTTTAGGAGTTATAGCCATTTTAAGATTTCGAATTTTTTTTTGCTTGTGCATAATATGACCCCCGCAGGCGCCTAGTTTAGGAGTTATAGCGATTTTAAAGTTTTGAATTTTCTTTTTTCTGGTGCATAATATGACCCCAGCAGACGCCTAGTTTAGGAGTTATAGCGATTTTAAGATTCTGACGTTTTTTTCTGGTGCATAATATGACCCCCGCAGACGCCTAGTTTAGGAGTTATAGCCATTTTAAGATTTTGATTTTTTTTCTGGTGCATAATATGACCCCCGCAGACGCCTAGTTTAGGAGTTATAGCGATTTTAAAGTTTTGAATTTTCTTTTTTCTGGTGCGTAATATGACCCCCGCAGACGCCTAGTTTAGGAGTTATAGCGATTTTAAAGTTCTGAATTTTCTTTTTTCTGGTGCAAAATATGACCCCCACAGACGCCCAGTTTAGGAGTTATAGCGATTTTAAAGTTCTGAATTTTCTTTTTTCTGGTGCAAAATATGACCCCCGCAGACGCCTAGTTTAGGAGTTATAGCGATTTTAAAGTTTTGAATTTTCTTTTTTCTGGTGCGTAATATGACCCCCGCAGACGCCTAGTTTAGGAGTTATAACCATTTTAAGATTTTGAATTTTTTTTTTCTGGTGCATAATATGACCCCCGCAGGCGCCTAGTTTAGGAGTTATAGCGATTTTAAAGTTTTGAATTTTCTTTTTTCTGGTGCGTAATATGACCCCCGCAGACGCCTAGTTTAGGAGTTATAGCGATTTTAAAGTTTTGAATTTTCTTTTTTCTGGTGTATAATATGACCCCCGCAGGCGCCTAGTTTAGGAGTTATAGCGATTTTAAAGTTTTGAATTTTCTTTTTTCTGGTGCATAATATGACCCCCGCAGACGCCTAGTTTAGGAGTTATAGCGATTTTAAGATTCTGACGTTTTTTTCTGGTGCATAATATGACCCCCGCAGACGCCTAGTTTAGGAGTTATAGCCATTTTAAGATTTCGAATTTTTTTTCTGGTGCATAATATGACCCCCGCAGACGCCTAGTTTAGGAGTTACAGCGATTTTAAAGTTTTGAATTTTTTTTTTGCTGGTGCATAATATGACCCCCGCAGACGCCTAGTATAGGAGTTATAGCGATTTTAAAGTTTTGAATTTTCTTTTTTCTGGTGCATAATAGACCCCCGCAGACGCCTAGTTTAGGAGTTATAGCGATTTTAAAGTTTTGAATTTTCTTTTTTCTGGTGCGTAATATGACCCCCGCAGACGCCTAGTTTAGGAGTTATAGCCATTTTAAGATTTTGAATTTTTTTTTTCTGGTGCATAATATGACCCCCGCAGACGCCTAGTTTAGGAGTTATAGCCATTTTAAGATTTCGAATTTTTTTTTGCTTGTGCATAATATGACCCCCGCAGGCGCCTAGTTTAGGAGTTATAGCGATTTTAAAGTTTTGAATTTTCTTTTTTCTGGTGCATAATATGACCCCAGCAGACGCCTAGTTTAGGAGTTATAGCGATTTTAAGATTCTGACGTTTTTTTCTGGTGCATAATATGACCCCCGCAGACGCCTAGTTTAGGAGTTATAGCCATTTTAAGATTTTGATTTTTTTTCTGGTGCATAATATGACCCCCGCAGACGCCTAGTTTAGGAGTTATAGCGATTTTAAAGTTTTGAATTTTCTTTTTTCTGGTGCATAATATGACCCCCGCAGACGCCTAGTTTAGGAGTTATAGCGATTTTAAAGATTTGAATTTTCTTTTTTCTGGTGCATAATATGACCCCCGCAGACGCCTAGTTTAGGAGTTATAGCGATTTTAAGATTCTGACGGTTTTTTCTGGTGCATAATATGACCCTCGCAGACGCCTAGTTTAGGAGTTATAGCCATTTTAAGATTTCGAATTTTTTTTTGCTGGTGCATAATATGACCCCCGCAGGCGCCTAGTTTAGGAGTTATAGCGATTTTAAAGTTTTGAATTTTCTTTTTTCTGGTGCATAATATGACCCCAGCAGACGCCTAGTTTAGGAGTTATAGCGATTTTAAGATTCTGACGTTTTTTTCTGGTGCATAATATGACCCCCGCAGACGCCTAGTTTAGGAGTTATAGCCATTTTAAGATTTCGAATTTTTTTTCTGGTGCATAATATGACGCCCGCAGACGCCTAGTTTAGGAGTTACAGCGATTTTAAAGTTTTGAATTTTTTTTTTTCTGGTGCTTAATATGACCCCCGCAGACGCCTAGTTTAGGAGTTATAGCGATTTTAAAGATTTGAATTTTCTTTTTTCTGGTGCATAATATGACCCCCGCAGACGCCTAGTTTAGGAGTTGTAGCGATTTTAAGATTCTGACGGTTTTTTCTGGTGCATAATATGACCCTCGCAGACGCCTAGTTTAGGAGTTATAGCCATTTTAAGATTTCGAATTTTTTTTTGCTGGTGCATAATATGACCCCCGCAGGCGCCTAGTTTAGGAGTTATAGCGATTTTAAGATTCTGACGTTTTTTTCTGGTGCATAATATGACCCCCGCAGACGCCTAGTTTAGGAGTTATAGCCATTTTAAGATTTTGAATTTTTTTTTTCTGGTGCATAATATGACCCCCGCTGACGCCTAATTTAGGAGTTATAGCCATTTTAAGATTTTGAATTTTTTTTTGCTGGTGCATAATATGACCCCCGCAGACGCCTAGTTTAGGAGTTATAGCCATTTTAAGATTTCGATTTTTTTTTTTTCTGGTGCATAATATGACCCCCGCAGACGCCTAGTTTAGGAGTTATAGCCATTTTAAGATTTTGAATTTTTTTTTTCTTTTGCATAATATGACCCCCGCTGACGCCTAATTTAGGAGTTATAGCCATTTTAAGATTTTGAATTTTTTTTTTCTGGTGCATAATATGACCCCCGCAGACACCTACTTTAGGAGTTATAGCCATTTTAAGATTTTGAATTTTTTTTTTCTGGTGCATAATATGACCCCCGCAGACGCCTAATTTAGGAGTTATAGCCATTTTAAGATTTCGAATTTTTTTTTCTGGTGCATAATATGACCCCCGCAGACGCCTAGTTTAGGAGTTACAGCGATTTTAAAGTTTTGAATTTTTTTTTTCTGGTGCATAATATGACCCCCGCAGACGCCTAGTTTAGGAGTTATACCCATTTTAAAGTTTTGAATTTTTTTTTTCTGGTGCATAATATGACCCCCGCAGACGCCTAGTTTAGGAGTTATACCCATTTTAAAGTTTTGAATTTTTTTTTTCTGGTGCATAATATGACCCCCGCAGACGCCTAGTTTAGGAGTTATAGCCATTTTAGGATTTTGAATTTTTTTTTCTGGTGCATAATATGACCCCCGCAGACGCCTAGTTTTGGAGTTATAGCGACTTCAAGTTTCTGATTTTTTTTTCTGGTGCATAATAAGACCCCCGCGGACGCCTAGTTTAGGAGTTATAGCCATTTAAAGATTTTGAATTTTTTTTTTCTGGTGCATAATAAGACCACCGCGGACGCCTAGTTTAGGAGTTATAGCCATTTTAAGATTTTGAATTTTTTTTTTCTGGTGCATAAGATGACCCCCGCAGACGCCTAGTTTAGGAGTTACAGCGATTTTAAAGTTTTGAATTTTTTTTTTCTGGTGCATAATAAGACCCCCGCAGACGCCTAGTTTAGGAGTTATACCCATTTTAAAGTTTTGAATTTTTTTTTTCTGGTGCATAATATGACCCCGGCAGACGCCTAGTTTAGGAGTTATAGCCATTTAAAGATTTTGAATTTTTTTTTTCTGGTGCAAAATATGACCCCCGCAGACGCCTAGTTTAGGAGTTATAGCCGTTTTAAAGTTTTGAATTTTTTTTTTCTGGTGCATAATATGACCCCCGCAGACGCCTAGTTTAGGAGTTATACCCATTTTAAAGTTTTGAATTTTTTTTTTCTGGTGCATAATATGACCCCGGCAGACGCCTAGTTTAGGAGTTATAGCCATTTTAATATTTTGAATTTTTTTTTCTGGTGCATAATATGACCCCCGCAGACGCCTAGTTTTGGAGTTATAGCGATTTTAAGATTCTGATTTTTTTTTCTGGTGCATAATAAGACCCCCGCGGACGCCTAGTTTAGGAGTTATAGCCATTTAAAGATTTTGAATTTTTTTTTTCTGGTGCATAATATGACCCCCGCAGACGCCTAGTTTAGGAGTTATAGCCATTTTAAAGTTTTGAATTTTTTTTTTCTGGTGCATAATATGACCCCCGCAGACGCCTAGTTTAGGAGTTATACCCATTTTAAAGTTTTGAATTTTTTTTTTCTGGTGCATAATATGACCCCGGCAGACGCCTAGTTTAGGAGTTATAGCCATTTTAAGATTTTGAATTTTTTTTTCTGGTGCATAATATGACCCCAGCAGACGCCTAGTTTAGGAGTTATAGCGATTTTAAGGTTCTGATTTTTTTTTCTGGTGCATAATAAGACCCCCGCGGACGCCTAGTTTAGGAGTTATAGCCATTTTAAGATTTTGAATTTTTTTTTTCTGGTGCATAATATGACCCCCGCAGACGCCTAGTTTAGGAGTTATACCCATTTTAAAGTTTTGAATTTTTTTTTTCTGGTGCATAATATGACCCCGCAGACGACTAGTTTAGGAGTTATAGCCATTTTAAGATTTTGAATTTTTTTTTCTGGTGCATAATATGACCCCCGCAGACGCCTAGTTTAGGAGTTATAGCGATTTTAAGATTCTGATTTTTTTTTCTGGTGCATAATAAGACCCCCGCGGACGCCTTGTTTAGGAGTTATAGCCATTTTAAGATTTTGAATTTTTTTTTTCTGGTGCATAATATGACCCCCGCAGACGCCTAGTTTAGGAGTTATAGCCATTTTAAAGTTTTGAATTTTTTTTTTCTGGTGCATAATATGACGCCCGCAGACGCCTAATTTAGGAGTTATAGCCATTTTAAGATTTCGAATTTTTTTTTCTGGTGCATAATATGACCCCCGCAGACGCCTAGTTTAGGAGTTATAGCCATTTTAAAGTTTTGAATTTTTTTTTTCTGGTGCATAATATGACCCCCGCAGACGCCTAGTTTAGGAGTTATAGCCATTTTAAGATTTTGAATTTTTTTTTCTGGTGCATAATATGACCCCCGCAGACGCCTAGTTTTGGAGTTATAGCGATTTTAAGATTTTGATTTTTTTTTCTGGTGCATAATAAGACCCCCGCGGACGCCTAGTTTAGGAGTTATAGCCATTTAAAGATTTTGAATTTTTTTTTTCTGGTGCATAATATGACCCCCGCAGACGCCTAGTTTAGGAGTTATAGCCATTTTAAGATTCTGATTTTTAAAGTTTTGAATTTTTTTTTTCTGGTGCATAATATGACGCCCGCAGACGCCTAATTTAGGAGTTATAGCCATTTTAAGATTTTGAATTTTTTTTTTCTGGTGCATAATATGACCCCCGGCATAATATGACTAGGCGTCTAGTTTAGGAGTTATAGCCATTTTAAAGTTTTGAATTTTTTTTTTCTGGTGCATAATATGACGCCCGCAGACGCCTAATTTAGGAGTTATAGCCATTTTAAGATTTTGAATTTTTTTTTTCTGGTGCATAATATGACCCCCGGCATAATATGACTAGGCGTCTAGTTTAGGAGTTATAGCCATTTTAAAGTTTTGAATTTTTTTTTTCTGGTGCATAATATGACGCCCGCAGACGCCTAATTTAGGAGTTATAGCCATTTTAAGATTTCGAATTTTTTTTTCTGGTGCATAATATGACCCCCGGCATAATATGACTAGGCGTCTAGTTTAGGAGTTATAGCCATTTTAAGATTTTGAATTTTTTTTTCTGGTGCATAATATGACCCCCGCAGACGCCCAATTTAGGAGTTATAGCCATTTTAAGATTTCGAATTTTTTTTTCTGGTGCATAATATGACCCCCGCAGACGCCTAGTTTAGGAGTTATAGCCATTTTAAGATTCTGATTTTTTTTTCTGGTGCATAATAAGACCCCCGCGGACGCCTAGTTTAGGAGTTATAGCCATTTTAAGATTTTGAATTTTTTTTTTCTGGTGCATAATATGACCCCCGCAGACGCCTAATTTAGGAGTTATAGCCATTTTAAGATTTCGAATTTTTTTTTCTGGTGCATAATATGACCCCCGCAGACGCCTAGTTTAGGAGTTATAGCCATTTTAAGATTTTGAATTTTTTTTTCTGGTGCATAATATGACCCCCGCAGACGCCTAGTTTAGGAGTTATAGCCATTTTAAGATTTTGAATTTTTTTTTCTGGTGCATAATATGACCCCCGCAGACGCCTAGTTTAGTAGTTATACCCATTTTAAAGTTTTGAATTTTTTTTTTCTGGTGCATAATATGACCCCCGCAGACGCCTAGTTTAGGAGTTATAGCCATTTTAAGATTTTGAATTTTTTTTTTTCTGGTGCATAATACGACCCCCGCAGACGCCTAGTTTAGTAGTTATACCCATTTTAAAGTTTTGAATTTTTTTTTTCTGGTGCATAATATGACCCCCGCAGACGCCTAGTTTAGGAGTTATAGCCATTTTAAGATTTCGAATTTTTTTTTCTGGTGCATAATATGACCCCCGCAGACGCCTAGTTTAGGAGTTATAGCGATTTTAAAGTTTTGAATTTTCTTTTTTCTGGTGCATAATATGACCCGCGCAGACGTCCAGTTTAGGAGTTATAGCCATTTTAAGATTTTGAATTTTTTTTTTTCTGGTGCATAATATGACCCACGCAGACGCCTAGTTTAGGAGTTATAGCCATTTTAAGATTTTGATTTTTTTTTTTTTGGTGCATAATATGACCCCCGCAGACGCCTAGTTAAGGAGTTATAGCCATTTTAAGATTTTGAATTTTTTTTTTCTGGGGCATAATATGACCCCCGCAGACGCCTAGTTTAGGAGTTATAGCCATTTTAAGATTTTGATTTTTTTTTTCTGGTGCATAATATGACCCCCGCAGACGACTAATTTAGGAGTTATAGCCATTTTAAGATTTCGAATTTTTTTTTCTGGTGCATAATATGATGGCATTTTTTTTCCTGGTGCATAACGCCTAGTGTAGGAGTTATAGCGATTTTAAGGTTCTGATTTTTTTTTTCTGGTGCATAATATGACCCCCGCAGACGCCTAGTTTAGGAGTTATAGCGATTTTAAGATTCTGATTTTTTTTTCTGGTGCATAATAAGACCCCCGCGGACGCCTAGTTTAGGAGTTATAGCCATTTTAAGATTTTGAATTTTTTTTTTCTGGTGCATAATATGACCCCCGCAGACGCCTAGTTTAGGAGTTATAGCCATTTTAAAGTTTTGAATTTTTTTTTTCTGGTGCATAATACGACCCCCGCAGACGCCTAGTTTTGGAGTTATAGCGATTTTAAGATTCTGATTTTTTTTTCTGGTGCATAATAAGACCCCCGCGGACGCCTAGTTTAGGAGTTATAGCCATTTAAAGATTTTGAATTTTTTTTTTCTGGTGCATAATATGACCCCCGCAGACGCCTAATTTAGGAGTTATAGCCATTTTAAGATTTTGAATTTTCTTTTTTCTGGTGCATAATATGACCCCCGCAGACGCCTAGTTTAGGAGTTATAGCCATTTTAAGATTTTGAATTTTCTTTTTTCTGGTGCATAATATGACCCCCGCAGACGCCTAGTTTAGGAGTTATAGCGATTTTAAGATTCTGATTTTTTTTTTCTGGTGCATAATATGACCCCCGCAGACGCCTAGTTTAGGAGTATAGCGATTTTAAGATTCTGATTTTTTTTTCTGGTGCATAATAAGACCCCCGCGGGCGCCTAGTTTAGGAGTTATAGCCATTTAAAGATTTTGAATTTTTTTTTTCTGGTGCATAATATGACCCCCGCAGACGCCTAGTTTAGGAGTTATGGCCATTTTAAGATTTCGAATTTTTTTTTTCTGGTGCATAATATGACCCCCGCAGACGCCTAGTTTAGGAGTTATAGCCATTTTAAGATTTTGAATTTTTTTTTTGTGCATAATAAGACCCCTGCGGACGCCTAGTTTAGGAGTTATATCCATTTTAAGATTTTGAATTTTCTTTTTTCTGGTGCATAATATGACCCCCGCAGACGCCTAGTTTAGGAGTTATAGCGATTTTAAGATTCTGATTTTTTTTTCTGGTGCATAATAAGACCCCCGCGGACGCCTTGTTTAGGAGTTATAGCCATTTTAAGATTTTGAATTTTTTTTTTCTGGTGCATAATATGACCCCCGCAGACGCCTAGTTTAGGAGTTATAGCCATTTTAAAGTTTTGAATTTTTTTTTTCTGGTGCATAATATGACGCCCGCAGACGCCTAATTTAGGAGTTATAGCCATTTTAAGATTTCGAATTTTTTTTTCTGGTGCATAATATGACCCCCGCAGACGCCTAGTTTAGGAGTTATAGCCATTTTAAAGTTTTGAATTTTTTTTTTCTGGTGCATAATATGACGCCCGCAGACGCCTAATTTAGGAGTTATAGCCATTTTAAGATTTCGAATTTTTTTTTCTGGTGCATAATATGACCCCCGCAGACGCCTAGTTTAGGAGTTATAGCCATTTTAAGATTTTGAATTTTCTTTTTTCTGGTGCATAATATGACCCCCCAGACCCCTAGTTTAGAAGCTATAGCCATTTTAAGATTTCGAATTTTTTTTTTTCTGGTGCATAATATGACCCCCGCAGACGCCTAGTTTAGGAGTTATAGCGATTTTAAAGTTTTGAATTTTCTTTTTTCTGGTGCATAATATGACCCCCGCAGACGCCTGGTTTAGGAGTTATAGCGAATTTAAAGTTTTGAATTTTCTTTTTTCTGGTGCATAATATGACCCCCGCAGACGCCTAGTTTAGGAGTTATAGCCATTTTAAGATTTCGAATTTTTTTTTCTGGTGTATAATATGACCCCCGCAGACGCCTAGTTTAGGAGTTATGGCGATTTTAAAGATTTGAATTTTCTTTTTTCTGGTGCATAATATGACCCCCGCAGACGCCTGGTTTAGGAGTTATAGCGAATTTAAAGTTTTGAATTTTCTTTTTTCTGGTGCATAATATGACCCCCGCAGACGCCTAGTTTAGGAGTTATAGCGATTTTAAAGTTTTGAATTTTCTTTTTTCTGGTGCATAATATGACCCGCGCAGACGTCCAGTTTAGGAGTTATAGCCATTTTAAGATTTTGAATTTTTTTTTCTGGTGTATAATATGACCCCCGCAGACGCCTAGTTTAGGAGTTATAGCGATTTTAAAGTTTTGAATTTTCTTTTTTCTGGTGCATAATATGACCCCCCCAGACGCCTAGTTTAGGAGTTATAGCCATTTTAAGATTTCGAATTTTTTTTTCTGGTGTATAATATGACCCCCGCAGACGCCTAGTTTAGGAGTTATGGCGATTTTAAAGTTTTGAATTTTCTTTTTTCTGGTGCATAATATGACCCCCGCAGACGCCTGGTTTAGGAGTTATAGCGAATTTAAAGTTTTGAATTTTCTTTTTTCTGGTGCATAATATGACACCCGCAGACGCCTAGTTTAGGAGTTATAGCCATTTTAAGATTTCGAATTTTTTTTTCTGGTGCATAATATGACCCCCGCAGACGCCTAGTTTAGGAGTTATAGCGATTTTAAAGTTTTGAATTTTCTTTTTTCTGGTGCATAATATGACCCCCGCAGACGACTAGTTTAGGAGTTATAGCCATTTTAAGATTTTGAATTTTCTTTTTTCTGGTGCATAATATGACCCCCGCAGACGCCTAGTTTAGGAGTTATGGCCATTTTAAGATTCTGATTTTTTTTTTCTGGTGCATAATAAGACCCCCGCGGACGCCTAGTTTAGGAGTTATATCCATTTTAAGATTTTGAATTTTCTTTTTTCTGGTGCATAATATGACCCCCGCAGACGCCTAGTTTAGGAGTTATAGCCATTTTAAGATTTTGAATTTTCTTTTTTCTGGTGCATAATATGACCCCCGCAGACCCCTAGTTTAGAAGCTATAGCCATTTTAAGATTTCGATTTTTTTTTTTTGGTGCATAATATGACCCCCGCAGACGCCTAGTTTAGGAGTTACCACCATTTTAAGATTTTGAATTTTTTTTTCTGGTGCATAATAAGTCCCCGCGGACGCCTAGTTTAGGAGTTATAGCCATTTTAAGATTTTGAATTTTCTTTTTTCTGGTGCATAATATGACCCCCGCAGACGCCTAGTTTAGGAGTTATGGCCATTTTAAGATTCTGATTTTTTTTTTCTGGTGCATAATAAGACCCCCGCGGACGCCTAGTTTAGGAGTTATATCCATTTTAAGATTTTGAATTTTCTTTTTTCTGGTGCATAATATGACCCCCGCAGACGCCTAGTTTAGGAGTTATAGCCATTTTAAGATTTTGAATTTTCTTTTTTCTGGTGCATAATATGACCCCCGCAGACCCCTAGTTTAGAAGCTATAGCCATTTTAAGATTTCGATTTTTTTTTTTTGGTGCATAATATGACCCCCGCAGACGCCTAGTTTAGGAGTTACCACCATTTTAAGATTTTGAATTTTTTTTTCTGGTGTATAATATGACCCCCGCAGACGCCTAGTTTAGGAGTTATAGCGATTTTAAAGTTTTGAATTTTCTTTTTTCTGGTGCATAATATGACCCCCCCAGACGCCTAGTTTAGGAGTTATAGCCATTTTAAGATTTCGAATTTTTTTTTCTGGTGTATAATATGACCCCCGCAGACGCCTAGTTTAGGAGTTATGGCGATTTTAAAGTTTTGAATTTTCTTTTTTCTGGTGCATAATATGACCCCCGCAGACGCCTGGTTTAGGAGTTATAGCGAATTTAAAGTTTTGAATTTTCGTTTTTCCTAGTTTAGAAGCTATAGCCATTTTAAGATTTCGATTTTTTTTTTTTGGTGCATAATATGACCCCCGCAGACGCCTAGTTTAGGAGTTATATCCATTTTAAGATTTCGAATTTTCTTTTTTCTGGTGCATAATATGACCCCCGCAGACGCCTAGTTTAGGAGTTATGGCCATTTTAAGATTTCGAATTTTTTTTTTCTGGTGCATAATATGACCCCCGCAGACGCCTAGTTTAGGAGTTATAGCCATTTTAAGATTTTGAATTTTCTTTTTTCTGGTGCATAATATGACAACCGCAGACGCCTAGTTTAGGAGTTATAGCGATTTTAAGATTCTGATTTTTTTTTCTGGTGCATAATAAGACCCCCGCGGACGCCTAGTTTAGGAGTTATAGCCATTTTAAGATTTCGAATTTTCTTTTTTCTTGTGCATAATATGACCCCCGCAGACGCCTAGTTTAGGAGTTATAGCCATTTTAAGATTTTGAATTTTTTTTTTCTGGTGCATAATATGACCCCCACAGACGCCTAGTTTAGGAGTTATAGCGATTTTAAAGTTTTGAATTTTCTTTTTTCTGGTGCATAATATGACCCCCGCAGGCGCCTAGTTTAGGAGTTATAGCGATTTTAAGATTTCGAATTTTTTTTTTCTGGTGCATAATATGACCCCCGCAGACGCCTAGTTCAGGAGTTATAGCGAATTTAAAGTTTTGAATTTTCTTTTTTCTGGTGCATAATATGACCCCCGCGGACGCCTAGTTTAGGAGTTATAGCCATTTTAAGATTTCGAATTTTTTTTTCTGGTGTTTAATATGACCCCTGCAGACGCCTAGTTTAGGAGTTATGGCGATTTTAAAGTTTTGAATTTTCTTTTTTCTGGTGCATAATATGACCCCCGCAGACGCCTAGTTTAGGAGTTATAGCCATTTTAAGATTTCGAATTTTCTTTTATCTGGTGCATAATATGACCCCCGCAGACGCCTAGTTTAGGAGTTATAGCGATTTTAAAGTTTTGAATTTTCTTTTTTCTGGTGCATAATATGACCCCCGCAGGCGCCTAGTTTAGGAGTTATAGCGATTTTAAGATTTCGAATTTTTTTTTCCTGGTGCATAATATGACCCCCGCAGACGCCTAGTTTAGGAGTTATAGCGAATTTAAAGTTTTGAATTTTCTTTTTTCTGGTGCATAATATGACCCCCGCGGACGCCTAGTTTAGGAGTTATAGCCATTTTAAGATTTAGAATTTTTTTTTCTGGTGCATAATATGACCCCCGCAGACGACTAGTTTAGGAGTTATAGCGATTTTAAGATTTCGAATTTTTTTTTTCTGGTGTATAATATGACCTCTGCAGACGCCTAGTTTAGGAGTTATAGCGATTTTAAAGTTTTGAATTTTCTTTTTTCTGGTGCATAATATGACCCCCGCGGACGCCTAGTTTAGGAGTTATAGCCATTTTAAGATTTCGAATTTTTTTTTCTGGTGTATAATATGACCCCCGCAGACGCCTAGTTTAGGAGTTATGGCGATTTTAAAGTTTTGAATTTTCTTTTTTCTGGTGCATAATATGACCCCCGCAGACGCCTGGTTTAGGAGTTATAGCGAATTTAAAGTTTTGAATTTTCTTTTTTCTGGTGCATAATATGACCCCCGCGGACGCCTAGTTTAGGAGTTATAGCCATTTTAAGATTTCGAATTTTTTTTTCTGGTGTATAATAGGACCCCCGCAGACGCCTAGTTTAGGAGTTATGGCGATTTTAAAGTTTTGAATTTTCTTTTTTCTGGTGCATAATATGACCCCCGCAGACGCCTGGTTTAGGAGTTATAGCGAATTTAAAGTTTTGAATTTTCTTTTTTCTGGTGCATAATATGACCCCCGCAGACGCCTAGTTTAGGAGTTATAGCGATTTTAAAGTTTTGAATTTTCTTTTTTCTGGTGCATAATATGACCCCCGCAGACGTCCAGTTTAGGAGTTATAACCATTTTAAGATTTTGAATTTTTTTTTTTCTGGTGCATAATGTGACCCACGCAGACGCCTAGTTTAGGAGTTATAGCCATTTTAAGATTTTGATTTTTTTTTTTTTGGTGCATAATATGACCCCCGCAGACGCCTAGTTAAGGAGTTATAGCCATTTTAAGATTTTGAATTTTTTTTTTCTGGGGCATAATATGACCCCCGCAGACGCCTAGTTTAGGAGTTACCACCATTTTAAGATTTTGAATTTTTTTTTCTGGTGTATAATATGACCCCCGCAGACGCCTAGTTAAGGAGTTATAGCGATTTTAAAGTTTTGAATTTTCTTTTTTCTGGTGCATAATATGACCCCCCCAGACGCCTAGTTTAGGAGTTATAGCCATTTTAAGATTTCGAATTTTTTTTTCTGGTGTATAATATGACCCCCGCAGACGCCTAGTTTAGGAGTTATGGCGATTTTAAAGTTTTGAATTTTCTTTTTTCTGGTGCATAATATGACCCCCGCAGACGCCTGGTTTAGGAGTTATAGCGAATTTAAAGTTTTGAATTTTCTTTTTTCTGGTGCATAATATGACACCCGCAGACGCCTAGTTTAGGAGTTATAGCCATTTTAAGATTTCGAATTTTTTTTTCTGGTGCATAATATGACCCCCGCAGACGCCTAGTTTAGGAGTTATAGCGATTTTAAAGTTTTGAATTTTCTTTTTTCTGGTGCATAATATGACCCCCGCAGACGACTAGTTTAGGAGTTATAGCCATTTTAAGATTTTGAATTTTCTTTTTTCTGGTGCATAATATGACCCCCGCAGACGCCTAGTTTAGGAGTTATAGCCATTTTAAGATTTTGAATTTTCTTTTTTCTGGTGCATAATATGACCCCCGCAGACGCCTAGTTTAGGAGTTATAGCGATTTTAAGATTCTGATTTTTTTTTCTGGTGCATAATAAGTCCCCGCGGACGCCTAGTTTAGGAGTTATAGCCATTTTAAAATTTTGAATTTTCTTTTTTCTGGTGCATAATATGACCCCCGCAGACGCCTAGTTTAGGAGTTATGGCCATTTTAAGATTCTGATTTTTTTTTTCTGGTGCATAATAAGACCCCCGCGGACGCCTAGTTTAGGAGTTATATCCATTTTAAGATTTTGAATTTTCTTTTTTCTGGTGCATAATATGACCCCCGCAGACGCCTAGTTTAGGAGTTATAGCCATTTTAAGATTTTGAATTTTCTTTTTTCTGGTGCATAATATGACCCCCGCAGACGCCTGGTTTAGGAGTTATAGCGAATTTAAAGTTTTGAATTTTCTTTTTTCTGGTGCATAATATGACCCCCGCAGACGCCTAGTTTAGGAGTTATAGCGATTTTAAGATTCTGATTTTTTTTTCTGGTGCATAATAAGTCCCCGCGGACGCCTAGTTTAGGAGTTATAGCCATTTTAAAATTTTGAATTTTCTTTTTTCTGGTGCATAATATGACCCCCGCAGACGCCTAGTTTAGGAGTTATGGCCATTTTAAGATTCTGATTTTTTTTTTCTGGTGCATAATAAGACCCCCGCGGACGCCTAGTTTAGGAGTTATATCCATTTTAAGATTTTGAATTTTCTTTTTTCTGGTGCATAATATGACCCCCGCAGACGCCTAGTTTAGGAGTTATAGCCATTTTAAGATTTTGAATTTTCTTTTTTCTGGTGCATAATATGACCCCCGCAGACCCCTAGTTTAGAAGCTATAGCCATTTTAAGATTTCGATTTTTTTTTTTTGGTGCATAATATGACCCCCGCAGACGCCTAGTTTAGGAGTTATAGCCATTTTAAGATTTCGAATTTTCTTTTTTCTGGTGCATAATATGACCCCCGCAGACGCCTAGTTTAGGAGTTATGGCCATTTTAAGATTTCGAATTTTTTTTTTCTGGTGCATAATATGACCCCCGCAGACGCCTAGTTTAGGAGTTATAGCCATTTTAAGATTTTGAATTTTCTTTTTTCTGGTGCATAATATGACAACCGCAGACGCCTAGTTTAGGAGTTATAGCGATTTTAAGATTCTGATTTTTTTTTCTGGTGCATAATAAGACCCCCGCGGACGCCTAGTTTAGGAGTTATAGCCATTTTAAGATTTCGAATTTTCTTTTTTCTGGTGCATCATAGGACCCCCGCAGACGCCTAGTTTAGGAGTTATAGCCATTTTAAGATTTTGAATTTTTTTTTTCTGGTGCATAATATGACCCCCACAGACGCCTAGTTTAGGAGTTATAGCGATTTTAAAGTTTTGAATTTTCTTTTTTCTGGTGCATAATATGACCCCCGCAGGCGCCTAGTTTAGGAGTTATAGCCATTTTAAGATTTCGAATTTTCTTTTTTCTGGTGCATAATATGACCCCCGCAGACGCCTAGTTTAGGAGTTATAGCCATTTTAAGATTTTGAATTTTTTTTTTCTGGTGCATAATATGACCCCCACAGACGCCTAGTTTAGGAGTTATAGCCATTTTAAGATTTCGAATTTTCTTTTTTCTGGTGCATAATATGACCCCCGCAGACGCCTAGTTTAGGAGTTATAGCCATTTTAAGATTTTGAATTTTCTTTTTTCTGGTGCATAATATGACCCCCGCGGACGCCTAGTTTAGGAGTTATAGCCATTTTAAGATTTCGAATTTTCTTTTTTCTGGTGCATAATATGACCCCCGCAGACGCCTAGTTTAGGAGTTATAGCCATTTTAAGATTTTGAATTTTTTTTTTCTGGTGCATAATATGACCCCCACAGACGCCTAGTTTAGGAGTTATAGCGATTTTAAAGTTTTGAATTTTCTTTTTTCTGGTGCATAATATGACCCCCGCAGGCGCCTAGTTTAGGAGTTATAGCGATTTTAAGATTTCGAATTTTTTTTTTCTGGTGCATAATATGACCCCCGCGGACGCCTAGTTTAGGAGTTATAGCCATTTTAAGATTTCGAATTTTTTTTTCTGGTGTTTAATATGACCCCTGCAGACGCCTAGTTTAGGAGTTATAGCGATTTTAAGATTTCGAATTTTTTTTTCTGGTGTATAATATGACCCCCGCAGACGCCTAGTTTAGGAGTTATGGCGATTTTAAAGTTTTGAATTTTCTTTTTTCTGGTGCATAATATGACCCCCGCAGACGCCTAGTTTAGGAGTTATAGCCATTTTAAGATTTCGAATTTTCTTTTTTCTGGTGCATAATATGACCCCCGCAGACGCCTAGTTTAGGAGTTATAGCGATTTTAAAGTTTTGAATTTTCTTTTTTCTGGTGCATAATATGACCCCCGCAGGCGCCTAGTTTAGGAGTTATAGCGATTTTAAGATTTCGAATTTTTTTTTCCTGGTGCATAATATGACCCCCGCAGACGCCTAGTTTAGGAGTTATAGCGAATTTAAAGTTTTGAATTTTCTTTTTTCTGGTGCATAATATGACCCCCGCGGACGACTAGTTTAGGAGTTATAGCCATTTTAAGATTTAGAATTTTTTTTTCTGGTGCATAATATGACCCCCGCAGACGACTAGTTTAGGAGTTATAGCGATTTTAAGATTTCGAATTTTTTTTTTCTGGTGTATAATATGACCTCTGCAGACGCCTAGTTTAGGAGTTATAGCGATTTTAAAGTTTTGAATTTTCTTTTTTCTGGTGCATAATATGACCCCCGCGGACGCCTAGTTTAGGAGTTATAGCCATTTTAAGATTTTGAATTTTTTTTTCTGGTGCATAATATGACCCCCGCAGACGACTAGTTTAGGAGTTATAGCGATTTTAAGATTTCGAATTTTTTTTTCTGGTGTATAATATGACCCCCGCAGACGCCTAGTTTAGGAGTTATGGCGATTTTAAAGTTTTGAATTTTCTTTTTTCTGGTGCATAATATGACCCCCGCAGACGCCTAGTTTAGGAGTTATAGCCATTTTAAGATTTCGATTTTTTTTTTCTGGTGTATAATATGACCCCCGCAGACGCCTAGTTTAGGAGTTATGGCGATTTTAAAGTTTTGAATTTTCTTTTTTCTGGTGCATAATATGACCCGCGCAGACGTCCAGTTTAGGAGTTATAGCCATTTTAAGATTTTGAATTTTTTTTTCTGGTGCATAATATGACCCCCGCAGACGACTAGTTTAGGAGTTATAGCGATTTTAAGATTTCGAATTTTTTTTTCTGGTGTATAATATGACCCCCGCAGACGCTTAGTTTAGGAGTTATGGCGATTTTAAAGTTTTGAATTTTCTTTTTTCTGGTGCATAATATGACCCCCGCAGACGCCTAGTTTAGGAGTTATAGCCATTTTAAGATTTCGATTTTTTTTTTCTGGTGTATAATATGACCCCCGCAGACGCCTAGTTTAGGAGTTATGGCGATTTTAAAGTTTTGAATTTTCTTTTTTCTGGTGCATAATATGACCCGCGCAGACGTCCAGTTTAGGAGTTATAGCCATTTTAAGATTTTGATTTTTTTTTTTTGGTGCATAATATGACTCGCGCAGACGCCTAGTTAAGGAGTTATAGCCATTTTAAGATTTTGAATTTTTTTTTTCTGGGGCATAATATGACCCCCGCAGACGCCTAGTTTAGGAGTTATAGCCATTTTAAGATTTTGATTTTTTTTTTCTGGTGCATAATATGACCCCCGCAGACGACTAGTTTAGGAGTTATAGCCATTTTAAGATTTTGAATTTTCTTTTTTCTGGTGCATAATATGACCCCCGCAGACGCCTAGTTTAGGAGTTATAGCCATTTTAAGATTTTGAATTTTCTTTTTTCTGGTGCATAATATGACCCCCGCAGACGCCTAGTTTAGGAGTTATAGCGATTTTAAGATTCTGATTTTTTTTTTCTGGTGCATAATAAGGCCCCGCGGACGCCTAGTTTAGGAGTTATATCCATTTTAAGATTTTGAATTTTCTTTTTTCTGGTGCATAATATGACAACCGCAGACGCCTAGTTTAGGAGTTATAGCGATTTTAAGATTCTGATTTTTTTTTCTGGTGCATAATAAGACCCCCGCGGACGCCTAGTTTAGGAGTTATAGCCATTTTAAGATTTCGAATTTTCTTTTTTCTGGTGCATAATATGACCCCCGCAGACGCCTAGTTTAGGAGTTATAGCCATTTTAAGATTTTGAATTTTTTTTTTCTGGTGCATAATATGACCCCCACAGACGCCTAGTTTAGGAGTTATAGCGATTTTAAAGTTTTGAATTTTCTTTTTTCTGGTGCATAATATGACCCCCGCAGACGCCTAGTTTAGGAGTTATAGCCATTTTAAGATTTTGAATTTTTTTTTTCTGGTGCATAATATGACCCCCACAGACGCCTAGTTTAGGAGTTATAGCCATTTTAAGATTTCGAATTTTCTTTTTTCTGGTGCATAATATGACCCCCGCAGACGCCTAGTTTAGGAGTTATAGCCATTTTAAGATTTTGAATTTTCTTTTTTCTGGTGCATAATATGACCCCCGCGGACGCCTAGTTTAGGAGTTATAGCCATTTTAAGATTTCGAATTTTCTTTTTTCTGGTGCATAATATGACCCCCGCAGACGCCTAGTTTAGGAGTTATAGCCATTTTAAGATTTTGAATTTTTTTTTTCTGGTGCATAATATGACCCCCACAGACGCCTAGTTTAGGAGTTATAGCGATTTTAAAGTTTTGAATTTTCTTTTTTCTGGTGCATAATATGACCCCCGCAGGCGCCTAGTTTAGGAGTTATAGCGATTTTAAGATTTCGAATTTTTTTTTTCTGGTGCATAATATGACCCCCGCGGACGCCTAGTTTAGGAGTTATAGCCATTTTAAGATTTCGAATTTTTTTTTCTGGTGTTTAATATGACCCCTGCAGACGCCTAGTTTAGGAGTTATAGCGATTTTAAGATTTCGAATTTTTTTTTCTGGTGTATAATATGACCCCCGCAGACGCCTAGTTTAGGAGTTATGGCGATTTTAAAGTTTTGAATTTTCTTTTTTCTGGTGCATAATATGACCCCCGCAGACGCCTAGTTTAGGAGTTATAGCCATTTTAAGATTTCGAATTTTCTTTTTTCTGGTGCATAATATGACCCCCGCAGACGCCTAGTTTAGGAGTTATAGCGATTTTAAAGTTTTGAATTTTCTTTTTTCTGGTGCATAATATGACCCCCGCAGGCGCCTAGTTTAGGAGTTATAGCGATTTTAAGATTTCGAATTTTTTTTTCCTGGTGCATAATATGACCCCCGCAGACGCCTAGTTTAGGAGTTATAGCGAATTTAAAGTTTTGAATTTTCTTTTTTCTGGTGCATAATATGACCCCCGCGGACGACTAGTTTAGGAGTTATAGCCATTTTAAGATTTAGAATTTTTTTTTCTGGTGCATAATATGACCCCCGCAGACGACTAGTTTAGGAGTTATAGCGATTTTAAGATTTCGAATTTTTTTTTTCTGGTGTATAATATGACCTCTGCAGACGCCTAGTTTAGGAGTTATAGCGATTTTAAAGTTTTGAATTTTCTTTTTTCTGGTGCATAATATGACCCCCGCGGACGCCTAGTTTAGGAGTTATAGCCATTTTAAGATTTTGAATTTTTTTTTCTGGTGCATAATATGACCCCCGCAGACGACTAGTTTAGGAGTTATAGCGATTTTAAGATTTCGAATTTTTTTTTCTGGTGTATAATATGACCCCCGCAGACGCCTAGTTTAGGAGTTATGGCGATTTTAAAGTTTTGAATTTTCTTTTTTCTGGTGCATAATATGACCCCCGCAGACGCCTAGTTTAGGAGTTATAGCCATTTTAAGATTTCGATTTTTTTTTTCTGGTGTATAATATGACCCCCGCAGACGCCTAGTTTAGGAGTTATGGCGATTTTAAAGTTTTGAATTTTCTTTTTTCTGGTGCATAATATGACCCGCGCAGACGTCCAGTTTAGGAGTTATAGCCATTTTAAGATTTTGAATTTTTTTTTCTGGTGCATAATATGACCCCCGCAGACGACTAGTTTAGGAGTTATAGCGATTTTAAGATTTCGAATTTTTTTTTCTGGTGTATAATATGACCCCCGCAGACGCTTAGTTTAGGAGTTATGGCGATTTTAAAGTTTTGAATTTTCTTTTTTCTGGTGCATAATATGACCCCCGCAGACGCCTAGTTTAGGAGTTATAGCCATTTTAAGATTTCGATTTTTTTTTTCTGGTGTATAATATGACCCCCGCAGACGCCTAGTTTAGGAGTTATGGCGATTTTAAAGTTTTGAATTTTCTTTTTTCTGGTGCATAATATGACCCGCGCAGACGTCCAGTTTAGGAGTTATAGCCATTTTAAGATTTTGATTTTTTTTTTTTGGTGCATAATATGACTCGCGCAGACGCCTAGTTAAGGAGTTATAGCCATTTTAAGATTTTGAATTTTTTTTTTCTGGGGCATAATATGACCCCCGCAGACGCCTAGTTTAGGAGTTATAGCCATTTTAAGATTTTGATTTTTTTTTTCTGGTGCATAATATGACCCCCGCAGACGACTAGTTTAGGAGTTATAGCCATTTTAAGATTTTGAATTTTCTTTTTTCTGGTGCATAATATGACCCCCGCAGACGCCTAGTTTAGGAGTTATAGCCATTTTAAGATTTTGAATTTTCTTTTTTCTGGTGCATAATATGACCCCCGCAGACGCCTAGTTTAGGAGTTATAGCGATTTTAAGATTCTGATTTTTTTTTTCTGGTGCATAATAAGGCCCCGCGGACGCCTAGTTTAGGAGTTATATCCATTTTAAGATTTTGAATTTTCTTTTTTCTGGTGCATAATATGACAACCGCAGACGCCTAGTTTAGGAGTTATAGCGATTTTAAGATTCTGATTTTTTTTTCTGGTGCATAATAAGACCCCCGCGGACGCCTAGTTTAGGAGTTATAGCCATTTTAAGATTTCGAATTTTCTTTTTTCTGGTGCATAATATGACCCCCGCAGACGCCTAGTTTAGGAGTTATAGCCATTTTAAGATTTTGAATTTTTTTTTTCTGGTGCATAATATGACCCCCACAGACGCCTAGTTTAGGAGTTATAGCGATTTTAAAGTTTTGAATTTTCTTTTTTCTGGTGCATAATATGACCCCCGCAGGCGCCTAGTTTAGGAGTTATAGCGATTTTAAGATTTCGAATTTTTTTTTTCTGGTGCATAATATGACCCCCGCAGACGCCTAGTTCAGGAGTTATAGCGAATTTAAAGTTTTGAATTTTCTTTTTTCTGGTGCATAATATGACCCCCGCAGACGCCTAGTTCAGGAGTTATAGCGAATTTAAAGTTTTGAATTTTCTTTTTTCTGGTGCATAATATGACCCCCGCAGACGCCTAGTTTAGGAGTTATAGCCATTTTAAGATTTTGAATTTTTTTTTTCTGGTGCATAATAAGACCCCTGCGGACGCCTAGTTTAGGAGTTATATCCATTTTAAGATTTTGAATTTTCTTTTTTCTGGTGCATAATATGACAACCGCAGACGCCTAGTTTAGGAGTTATAGCGATTTTAAGATTCTGATTTTTTTTTCTGGTGCATAATAAGACCCCCGCGGACGCCTAGTTTAGGAGTTATAGCCATTTTAAGATTTCGAATTTTCTTTTTTCTGGTGCATAATATGACCCCCGCAGACGCCTAGTTTAGGAGTTATAGCCATTTTAAGATTTTGAATTTTTTTTTTCTGGTGCATAATATGACCCCCACAGACGCCTAGTTTAGGAGTTATAGCGATTTTAAAGTTTTGAATTTTCTTTTTTCTGGTGCATAATATGACCCCCGCAGGCGCCTAGTTTAGGAGTTATAGCGATTTTAAGATTTCGAATTTTTTTTTTCTGGTGCATAATATGACCCCCGCAGACGCCTAGTTCAGGAGTTATAGCGAATTTAAAGTTTTGAATTTTCTTTTTTCTGGTGCATAATATGACCCCCGCGGACGCCTAGTTTAGGAGTTATAGCCATTTTAAGATTTCGAATTTTTTTTTCTGGTGTTTAATATGACCCCTGCAGACGCCTAGTTTAGGAGTTATGGCGATTTTAAAGTTTTGAATTTTCTTTTTTCTGGTGCATAATATGACCCCCGCAGACGCCTAGTTTAGGAGTTATAGCCATTTTAAGATTTCGAATTTTCTTTTTTCTGGTGCATAATATGACCCCCGCAGACGCCTAGTTTAGGAGTTATAGCGATTTTAAAGTTTTGAATTTTCTTTTTTCTGGTGCATAATATGACCCCCGCAGGCGCCTAGTTTAGGAGTTATAGCGATTTTAAGATTTCGAATTTTTTTTTCCTGGTGCATAATATGACCCCCGCAGACGCCTAGTTTAGGAGTTATAGCGAATTTAAAGTTTTGAATTTTCTTTTTTCTGGTGCATAATATGACCCCCGCGGACGCCTAGTTTAGGAGTTATAGCCATTTTAAGATTTAGAATTTTTTTTTCTGGTGCATAATATGACCCCCGCAGACGACTAGTTTAGGAGTTATAGCGATTTTAAGATTTCGAATTTTTTTTTTCTGGTGTATAATATGACCTCTGCAGACGCCTAGTTTAGGAGTTATAGCGATTTTAAAGTTTTGAATTTTCTTTTTTCTGGTGCATAATATGACCCCCGCGGACGCCTAGTTTAGGAGTTATAGCCATTTTAAGATTTTGAATTTTTTTTTCTGGTGCATAATATGACCCCCGCAGACGACTAGTTTAGGAGTTATAGCGATTTTAAGATTTCGAATTTTTTTTTCTGGTGTATAATATGACCCCCGCAGACGCCTAGTTTAGGAGTTATGGCGATTTTAAAGTTTTGAATTTTCTTTTTTCTGGTGCATAATATGACCCGCGCAGACGTCCAGTTTAGGAGTTATAGCCATTTTAAGATTTTGAATTTTTTTTTCTGGTGCATAATATGACCCCCGCAGACGACTAGTTTAGGAGTTATAGCGATTTTAAGATTTCGAATTTTTTTTTCTGGTGTATAATATGACCCCCGCAGACGCTTAGTTTAGGAGTTATGGCGATTTTAAAGTTTTGAATTTTCTTTTTTCTGGTGCATAATATGACCCCCGCAGACGCCTAGTTTAGGAGTTATAGCCATTTTAAGATTTCGATTTTTTTTTTCTGGTGTATAATATGACCCCCGCAGACGCCTAGTTTAGGAGTTATGGCGATTTTAAAGTTTTGAATTTTCTTTTTTCTGGTGCATAATATGACCCGCGCAGACGTCCAGTTTAGGAGTTATAGCCATTTTAAGATTTTGATTTTTTTTTTTTGGTGCATAATATGACTCCCGCAGACGCCTAGTTAAGGAGTTATAGCCATTTTAAGATTTTGAATTTTTTTTTTCTGGGGCATAATATGACCCCCGCAGACGCCTAGTTTAGGAGTTATAGCCATTTTAAGATTTTGATTTTTTTTTTCTGGTGCATAATATGACCCCCGCAGACGACTAGTTTAGGAGTTATAGCCATTTTAAGATTTTGAATTTTCTTTTTTCTGGTGCATAATATGACCCCCGCAGACGCCTAGTTTAGGAGTTATAGCCATTTTAAGATTTTGAATTTTCTTTTTTCTGGTGCATAATATGACCCCCGCAGACGCCTAGTTTAGGAGTTATAGCGATTTTAAGATTCTGATTTTTTTTTTCTGGTGCATAATAAGGCCCCGCGGACGCCTAGTTTAGGAGTTATATCCATTTTAAGATTTTGAATTTTCTTTTTTCTGGTGCATAATATGACTCCCGCAGACCCCTAGTTTAGAAGCTATAGCCATTTTAAGATTTCGAATTTTTTTTTTCTGGTGCATAATATGACCCCCGCAGACGCCTAGTTTAGGAGTTATAGCCATTTTAAGATTTCGATTTTTTTTTTTCTGGTGCATAATATGACCCCCGCAGACGCCTAGTTTAGGAGTTATAGCCATTTTAAGATTTTGAATTTTCTTTTTTCTGGTGCATAATATGACCCCCGCAGACGCCTAGTTTAGGAGTTATAGCCATTTTAAGATTTTGAATTTTTTTTTTCTGGTGCATAATATGACCCCCGCAGACGCCTAGTTTAAGAGTTATAGCCATTTTAAGATTTTGAATTTTTTTTTCTAGTGCATAATATGACCCCCGCAGACGCCTAGTTTAGGAGTTATAGCCATTTTAAGATTTTGAATTTTTTTTTTCTGGTGCATAATATGACCCCCGCAGACGCCTAGTTTAGGAGTTATAGCCATTTTAAGATTTTGAATTTTCTTTTTTCTGGTGCATAATATGACCCCCGCAGACCCCTAGTATAGAAGCTATAGCCATTTTAAGATTTCGAATCTTTTTTTTCTGGTGCATAATATGACCCCCGCAGACGACTAGTTTAGGAGTTATAGCCATTTTAAGATTTTGAATTTTTTTTTCTAGTGCATAATATGACCCCCGCAGACGCCTAGTTTAGGAGTTATAGCCATTTTAAGATTTTGAATTTTTTTTTTCTGGTGCATAATAAGACCCCCGCGGACGCCTAGTTTAGGAGTTATAGCCATTTTAAGATTTTGAATTTTCTTTTTTCTGGTGCATAATATGACCCCCGCAGACGCCTAGTTTAGGAGTTATAGCGATTTTAAAGTTTTGAATTTTCTTTTTTCTGGTGCATAATATGACCCCCGCAGACGCCTAGTTTAGGAGTTATAGCCATTTTAAGATTTTGAATTTCGGTTTTTCTGGTGCATAATATGACCCCCGCAGACGCCTAGTGGAGGAGTTATAGCGATTTTAAAGTTTTGAATTTTCTTTTTCCTGGTGCATAATATGACCCCCGCAGACGCCTAGTGTAGGAGTTATAGCGATTTTAAAGTTTTGAATTTTCTTTTTTCTGGTGCATAATATGACCCCCGCAGACGCCTAGTTTAGGAGTTATAGCCATTTTAAGATTTTGAATTTTCTTTTTTCTGGTGTATAATATGACCCCCGCAGACGCCTAGTTTAGGAGTTATGGCCATTTTAAGATTTCGAATTTTTTTTTTCTGGTGCATAATATGACCCCCGCAGACGCCTAGTTTAGGAGTTATAGCCATTTTAAGATTTCGAATTTTCTTTTTTCTGGTGCATAATCTGACCCCCGCAGACGCCTAGTTTAGGAGTTATAGCCATTTTAAGATTTCGATTTTTTTTTTTCTGGTGCATAATATGACCCCCGCAGACGCCTAGTTTAGGAGTTATAGCCATTTTAAGATTTTGAATTTTTTTTTCTGGTGCATAATAAGACCCCCGCGGACGCCTTGTTTAGGAGTTATAGCCATTTTAAGATTTTGAATTTTCTTTTTTCTGGTGCATAATATGACCCCCGCAGACGACTAGTTTAGGAGTTATAGCCATTTTAAGATTTTGAATTTCTTTTTTCTGGTGCATAATATGACCCCCGCAGACGCCTAGTTTAGGAGTTATGGCCATTTTAAGATTTCGAATTTTTTTTTTCTGGTGCATAATATGACAACCGCAGACGCCTAGTTTAGGAGTTATAGCGATTTTAAGATTTCGAATTTTTTTTTTCTGGTGTATAATATGACCTCTGCAGACGCCTAGTTTAGGAGTTATAGCGATTTTAAAGTTTTGAATTTTCTTTTTTCTGGTGCATAATATGACCCCCGCGGACGCCTAGTTTAGGAGTTATAGCCATTTTAAGATTTTGAATTTTTTTTTTCTGGTGTATAATATGACCTCTGCAGACGCCTAGTTTAGGAGTTATAGCGATTTTAAAGTTTTGAATTTTCTTTTTTCTGGTGCATAATATGACCCCCGCAGACGCCTAGTTTAGGAGTTATAGCCATTTTAAGATTTTGAATTTTCTTTTTTCTGGTGCATAATATGACCCCCGCAGACGCCTAGTTTAGGAGTTATAGCCATTTTAAGATTTCGAAATTTTTTTTTCTGGTGCATAATATGACCCCCGCAGACGACTAGTTTAGGAGTTATAGCGATTTTAAGATTTCGAATTTTTTTTTTCTGGTGTATAATATGACCTCTGCAGACGCCTAGTTTAGGAGTTATAGCGATTTTAAAGTTTTGAATTTTCTTTTTTCTGGTGCATAATATGACCCCCGCGGACGCCTAGTTTAGGAGTTATAGCCATTTTAAGATTTTGAATTTTTTTTTCTGGTGCATAATATGACCCCCGCAGACGACTAGTTTAGGAGTTATAGCCATTTTAAGATTTCGAATTTTTTTTTCTGGTGTATAATATGACCCCCGCAGACGCCTAGTTTAGGAGTTATGGCGATTTTAAAGTTTTGAATTTTCTTTTTTCTGGTGCATAATATGACCCCCGCAGACGTCCAGTTTAGGAGTTATAGCCATTTTAAGATTTTGATTTTTTTTTTCTGGTGCATAATATGACCCCCGCAGACGACTAGTTTAGGAGTTATAGCCATTTTAAGATTTTGAATTTTTTTTTCTGGGGCATAATATGACCCCCGCAGACGCCTAGTTTAGGAGTTATAGCCATTTTAAGATTTTGATTTTTTTTTTCTGGTGCATAATATGACCCCCGCAGACGACTAGTTTAGGAGTTATAGCCATTTTAAGATTTTGAATTTTCTTTTTTCTGGTGCATAATATGACCCCCGCAGACGCCTAGTTTAGGAGTTATAGCCATTTTAAGATTTTGAATTTTCTTTTTTCTGGTGCATAATATGACCCCCGCAGACGCCTAGTTTAGGAGTTATAGCGATTTTAAGATTCTGATTTTTTTTTTCTGGTGCATAATAAGGCCCCGCGGACGCCTAGTTTAGGAGTTATATCCATTTTAAGATTTTGAATTTTCTTTTTTCTGGTGCATAATATGACTCCCGCAGACCCCTAGTTTAGAAGCTATAGCCATTTTAAGATTTCGAATTTTTTTTTTTCTGGTGCATAATATGACCCCCGCAGACGCCTAGTTTAGGAGTTATAGCCATTTTAAGATTTCGATTTTTTTTTTTCTGGTGCATAATATGACCCCCGCAGACGCCTAGTTTAGGAGTTATGGCCATTTTAAGATTCTGATTTTTTTTTTCTGGTGCATAATAAGACCCCCGCGGACGCCTAGTTTAGGAGTTATATCCATTTTAAGATTTTGAATTTTATTTTTCTGGTGCATAATATGACCCCCGCAGACGCCTAGTTTAGGAGTTATAGCCATTTTAAGATTTCGATTTTTTTTTCTGATGCATAATATGACCCCCGCAGACGCCTAGTTTAAGAGTTATAGCCATTTTAAGATTTTGAATTTTTTTTTCTAGTGCATAATATGACCCCCGCAGACGCCTAGTTTAGGAGTTATAGCCATTTTAAGATTTCGAATTTTTTTTTTCTGGTGCATAATATGACCCCCGCAGACGACTAGTTTAGGAGTTATAGCCATTTTAAGATTTTGAATTTTTTTTTCTAGTGCATAATATGACCCCCGCAGACGCCTAGTTTAGGAGTTATAGCCATTTTAAGATTTTGAATTTTTTTTTCTAGTGCATAATATGACCCCCGCAGACGCCTAGTTTAGGAGTTATAGCCATTTTAAGATTTTGAATTTTCTTTTTTCTGGTGCATAATATGACCTCCGCAGACGCCTAGTTTAGGAGTTATAGCCATTTTAAGATTTTGAATTTCGGTTTTTCTGGTGCATAATATGACCCCCGCAGACGCCTAGTGGAGGAGTTATAGCGATTTTAAAGTTTTGAATTTTCTTTTTCCTGGTGCATAATATGACCCCCGCAGACGCCTAGTGTAGGAGTTATAGCGATTTTAAAGTTTTGAATTTTCTTTTTTCTGGTGCATAATATGACCCCCGCAGACGCCTAGTTTAGGAGTTATAGCCATTTTAAGATTTTGAATTTTCTTTTTTCTGGTGCATAATATGACCCCCGCAGACGCCTAGTTTAGGAGTTATGGCCATTTTAAGATTTCGAATTTTTTTTTTCTGGTGCATAATATGACCCCCGCAGACGCCTAGTTTAGGAGTTATAGCCATTTTAAGATTTCGAATTTTCTTTTTTCTGGTGCATAATATGACCCCCGCAGACGCCTAGTTTAGGAGTTATAGCCGTTTTAAGATTTCGATTTTTCTTTTTTCTGGTGCATAATATGACCCCCGCAGACGCCTAGTTTAGGAGTTATAGCCATTTTAAGATTTTGAATTTTCTTTTTTCTGGTGCATAATATGACCCCCGCAGACAACGAGTTTAGGAGTTATAGCCATTTTAAGATTTAGAATTTTTTTTTTCTGGTGCATAATATGACCCCCGCAGACCCCTAGTTAAGAAGCTATAGCCATTTTAAGATTTTGAATTTTTTTTTTTCTGGTGCAAAATATGACCCCCGCAGACGCCTAGTTTAGGAGTTATAGCCATTTTAAGATTTCGATTTTTTTTTTTCTGGTGCATAATATGACCCCCGCAGACGCCTAGTTTAGGAGTTATAGCCATTTTAAGATTTCGAATTTTCTTTTTTCTGGTGCATAATATGACCCCCGCAGACGCCTAGTTTAGGAGTTATAGCCGTTTTAAGATTTCGATTTTTTTTTTTTCTGGTGCATAATATGACCCCCGCAGACGCCTAGTTTAGGAGTTATAGCCATTTTAAGATTTTGAATTTTTTTTTTCTGGTGCATAATAAGACCCCCGCGGACGCCTAGTTTAGGAGTTATAGCCATTTTAAGATTTTGAATTTTCTTTTTTCTGGTGCATAATATGACCCCCGCAGACGACTAGTTTAGGAGTTATAGCCATTTTAAGATTTTGAATTTCTTTTTTCTGGTGCATAATATGACACCCGCAGACGCCTAGTTTAGGAGTTATAGCCATTTTAAGATTTCGAATTTTTTTTTTCTAGTGCATAATATGACCCCCGCAGACGCCTAGTTAAGGAGTTATAGCCATTTTAAGATTTTGAATTTTTTTTTTCTGGTGCATAATATGACCCCCGCAGACGCCTAGTTTAGGAGTTATGGCTATTTTAAGATTCTGATTTTTTTTTCTGGTGCATAATAAGACCCCCGCAGACGCCTAGTTTAGGAGTTAAAGCCATTTTAAGATTTTGAATTTTTTTTTCTAGTGCATAATATGACCCCCGCAGACGCCTAGTTTAGGAGTTATAGCCATTTTAAGATTTCGATTTTTTTTTTTCTGGTGCATAATATGACCCCAGCAGACGCCTAGTTTAGGAGTTATAGCCATTTTAAGATTTCGAATTTTCTATTTTCTGGTGCATAATATGACCCCCGCAGACGCCTAGTTTAGGAGTTATAGCCATTTTAAGATTTCGAATTTTCAATTTTCTGGTGCATAATATGACCCCCGCAGACGCCTAGTTTAGGAGTTATAGCCATTTTAAGATTTCGAATTTTTTTTTTTCTGGTGCAAAATATGACCCCCGCAGACGCCTAGTTTACTAGTTATGGCCATTTTAAGATTTCGAATTTTTTTTTTCTGGTGCATAATATGACCCCCGCAGACGCCTAGTTTAGGAGTTATAGAAATTTTAAGATTTTGAATTTTTTTTTTCTGGTGCATAATATGACCCCCGCAGACCCCTAGTTTAGAAGCTATAGCCATTTTAAGATTTTGAATTTTTTTTTTTCTGGTGCATAATATGACCCCCGCAGACGCCTAGTTTAGGAGTTATAGCCATTTTAAGATTTTGAATTTCTTTTTTCTGGTGCATAATATGACCCCCGCAGACGCCTAGTTTAGGAGTTATAGCCTTTAAGATTTCGAATTTTTTTTTTTCTAGTGCATAATATGACCCCCGCAGACGCCTAGTTTAGGAGTTATAGCCATTTTAAGATTTTGAATTTTTTTTTTCTGTTGCATAATATAACCCCCGCAGACGCCTAGTTTAGGAGTTATAGCCATTTTAAGATTTTGAATTTTTTTTTCTGGTGCATAATAAGACCCCCGCAGACGCCTAGTTTAGGAGTTATAGCCATTTTAAGATTTTGAATTTTTTTTTTCTGTTGCATAATATGACCCCCGCAGACGCCTAGTTTAGGAGTTATGGCTATTTTAAGATTTTGAATTTTCTTTTTTCTGGTGCATAATATGACCCCCGCAGACGCCTAGTTTAGGAGTTATAGCCATTTTAAGATTTTGAATTTTTTTTTCTAGTGCATAATATGACCCCCGCAGACGCCTAGTTTAGGAGTTATAGCCATTTTAAGATTTTGAATTTCTTTTTTCTGGAGCATAATATGACCCCCGCAGACCATTAGTGTAGAAGCTATAGCCATTTTAAGATTTGAATTTTTTTTTTTCTGGTGCATAATATGACCCCCGCAGACCCCTAGTTTAGAAGCTATAGCCATTTTAAGATTTTGAATTTTTTTTTTTCTGGTGCATAATATGACCCCCGCAGACGCCTAGTTTAGGAGTTATGGCCATTTTAAGATTTCGAATTTTTTTTTTCTGGTGCATAATATGACCCCCGCAGACGCCTAGTTTAGGAGTTATGGCCATTTTAAGATTTTGCATTTCTTTTTTCTGGTGCATAATATGACCCCCGCAGACGCCTAGTTTAGGAGTTATAGCCATTTTAAGATTTCGATTTTTTTTTTTCTGGTGCATAATATGACCCCCGCAGACGCCTAGTTTAGGAGTTATAGCGATTTTAAGATTTCGAATTTTTTTTTTCTGGTGCATAATATGACCCCCGCAGACGCCTAGTTTAGGAGTTATAGCCATTTTAAGATTTCGATTTTTTTTTTTCTGGTGCATAATATGACCCCCGCAGACGCCTAGTTTAGGAGTTATAGCGATTTTAAGATTCTGATTTTTTTTTTCTGGTGCATAATAAGACCCCCGCGGACGCCTAGTTTAGGAGTTATAGCGATTTTAAGATTCTGATTTTTTTTTTCTGGTGCATAATAAGACCCCCGCGGACGCCTAGTTTAGGAGTTATATCCATTTTAAGATTTTGAATTTTCTTTTTTCTGGTGCATAATATGACCCCCGCAGACGCCTAGTTTAGGAGTTGTAGCCATTTTAAGATTTCGATTTTTTTTTTCTGGTGCATAATATGACCCCCGCAGACGCCTAGTTTAGGAGTTATGGCCATTTTAAGATTTCGAATTTTTTTTTTCTGGTGCATAATATGACCCCCGCAGACGCCTAGTTTAGGAGTTATAGAAATTTTAAGATTTTGAATTTTTTTTTTCTGGTGCATAATATGACCCCCGCAGACCCCTAGTTTAGAAGCTATAGCCATTTTAAGATTTTGAATTTTTTTTTTTCTGGTGCATAATATGACCCCCGCAGACGCCTAGTTTAGGAGTTATGGCTATTTTAGGATTTTGAATTTTCTTTTTTCTGGTGCATAATATGACCCCCGCAGACGCCTAGTTTAGGAGTTATAGCCATTTTAAGATTTTGAATTTTTTTTTTCTGTTGCATAATATGACCCCCGCAGACGCCTAGTTTAGGAGTTATGGCTATTTTAAGATTTTGAATTTTCTTTTTTCTGGTGCATAATATGACCCCCGCAGACGCCTAGTTTAGGAGTTATAGCCATTTTAAGATTTCGAATTTTCTTTTTTCTGGTGCATAATATGACCCCCGCAGACGCCTAGTTTAGGAGTTATAGCCGTTTTAAGATTTCGATTTTTTTTTTTTCTGGTGCTTAATATGACCCCCGCAGACGCCTAGTTTAGGAGTTATAGCCATTTTAAGATTTTGAATTTTTTTTTTCTGGTGCATAATAAGACCCCCGCGGACGCCTAGTTTAGGAGTTATAGCCATTTTAAGATTTTGAATTTTCTTTTTTCTGGTGCATAATATGACCCCCGCAGACGACTAGTTTAGGAGTTATAGCCATTTTAAGATTTTGAATTTCTTTTTTCTGGTGCATAATATGACCCCCGCAGACGCCTAGTTTAGGAGTTATAGCCATTTTAAGATTTCGAATTTTTTTTTTCTAGTGCATAATATGACCCCCGCAGACGCCTAGTTTAGGAGTTATAGCCATTTTAAGATTTTGAATTTTTTTTTTCTGGTGCATAATATGACCCCCGCAGACGCCTAGTTTAGGAGTTATGGCTATTTTAAGATTCTGATTTTTTTTTCTGGTGCATAATAAGACCCCCGCAGACGCCTAGTTTAGGAGTTAAAGCCATTTTAAGATTTTGAATTTTTTTTTCTAGTGCATAATATGACCCCCGCAGACGCCTAGTTTAGGAGTTATAGCCATTTTAAGATTTCGATTTTTTTTTTTCTGGTGCATAATATGACCCCCGCAGACGCCTAGTTTAGGAGTTATAGCCATTTTAAGATTTCGAATTTTCTATTTTCTGGTGCATAATATGACCCCCGCAGACGCCTAGTTTAGGAGTTATAGCCATTTTAAGATTTCGAATTTTCAATTTTCGTAATATGACCCCCGCAGACGCCTAGTTTAGGAGTTATAGCCATTTTAAGATTTCGAATTTTTTTTTTTCTGGTGCAAAATATGACCCCCGCAGACGCCTAGTTTACTAGTTATGGCCATTTTAAGATTTCGAATTTTTTTTTTCTGGTGCATAATATGACCCCCGCAGACGCCTAGTTTAGGAGTTATAGAAATTTTAAGATTTTGAATTTTTTTTTTCTGGTGCATAATATGACCCCCGCAGACCCCTAGTTTAGAAGCTATAGCCATTTTAAGATTTTGAATTTTTTTTTTTCTGGTGCATAATATGACCCCCGCAGACGCCTAGTTTAGGAGTTATAGCCATTTTAAGATTTTGAATTTCTTTTTTCTGGTGCATAATATGACCCCCGCAGACGCCTAGTTTAGGAGTTATAGCCTTTAAGATTTCGAATTTTTTTTTTCTGTTGCATAATATAACCCCCGCAGACGCCTAGTTTAGGAGTTATAGCCATTTTAAGATTTCGAATTTTTTTTTTCTGGTGCATAATATGACCCCCGCAGACGCCTAGTTTAGGAGTTATAGAAGTTTTAAGATTTTGAATTTCTTTTTTCTAGTGCATAATATGACCCCCGCAGACGCCTAGTTTAGGAGTTATAGCCATTTTAAGATTTTGAATTTTTTTTTTCTGTTGCATAATATAACCCCCGCAGACGCCTAGTTTAGGAGTTATAGCCATTTTAAGATTTTGAATTTTTTTTTCTGGTGCATAATAAGACCCCCGCAGACGCCTAGTTTAGGAGTTATAGCCATTTTAAGATTTTGAATTTTTTTTTTCTGTTGCATAATATGACCCCCGCAGACGCCTAGTTTAGGAGTTATAGCCATTTTAAGATTTTGAATTTCTTTTTTCTGGTGCATAATATGACCCCCGCAGACCCCTAGTTTAGAAGCTATAGCCATTTTAAGATTTTGAATTTTTTTTTTTCTGGTGCATAATATGACCCCCGCAGACGCCTAGTTTATAAGTTATAGCCATTTTAAGATTTCGATTTTTTTTTTTTCTGGTGCATAATAAGACCCCCGCGGACGCCTAGTTTAGGAGTTATATCCATTTTAAGATTTTGAATTTTCTTTTTTCTGGTGCATAATATGACCCCCGCAGACGCCTAGTTTAGGAGTTATAGCCATTTTAAGATTTCGATTTTTTTTTTTCTGGTGAATAATATGACCCCCGCAGACGCCTAGTTTAGGAGTTATAGCCATTTTAAGATTTTAAGATTTCGAATTTTCTTTTTTCTGGTGCATAATATGACCCCCGCAGACGCCTAGTTTAGGAGTTATGGCCATTTTAAGATTTTGCATTTCTTTTTTCTGGTGCTTAATATGACCCCCGCAGACGCCTAGTTTAGGAGTTATAGCCATTTTAAGATTTCGATTTTTTTTTTTCTGGTGCACAATATGACCCCCGCAGACGCCTAGTTTAGGAGTTATAGCGATTTTAAGATTTCGAATTTTTTTTTTCTGGTGCATAATATGACCCCCGCAGACGCCTAGTTTAGGAGTTATAGCCATTTTAAGATTTCGATTTTTTTTTTTCTGGTGCATAATATGACCCCCGCAGACGCCTAGTTTAGGAGTTATGGCCATTTTAAGATTTTGAATTTCTTTTTTCTGGTGCATAATATGACCCCCGCAGACCCCTAGTTTGGAAGCTATAGCCATTTTAAGATTTTGAATTTTTTTTTCTAGTGCATAATATGACCCCCGCAGACGCCTAGTTTAGGAGTTATAGCCATTTTAAGATTTCGATTTTTTTTTTCTGGTGCATAATATGACCCCCGCAGACGCCTAGTTTAGGAGTTATGGCCATTTTAAGATTCTGATTTTTTTTTTCTGGTGCATAATAAGACCCCCGCGGACGCCTAGTTTAGGAGTTATATCCATTTTAAGATTTTGAATTTTCTTTTTTCTGGTGCATAATATGACCCCCGCAGACGCCTAGTTTAGGAGTTATAGCCATTTTAAGATTTCGATTTTTTTTTTTTCTGGTGCATAATATGACCCCCGCAGACGCCTAGTTTAGGAGTTATGGCCATTTTAAGATTTCGAATTTTTTTTTTCTGGTGCATAATATGACCCCCGCAGACGCCTAGTTTAGGAGTTATAGAAATTTTCAGATTTTGAATTTTTTTTTTCTGGTGCATAATATGACCCCCGCAGACCCCTAGTTTAGAAGCTATAGCCATTTTAAGATTTTGAATTTTTTTTTTTCTGGTGCATAATATGACCCCCGCAGACGCCTAGTTTAGGAGTTATGGCTATTTTAGGATTTTGAATTTTCTTTTTTCTGGTGCATAATATGACCCCCGCAGACGCCTAGTTTAGGAGTTATAGCCATTTTAAGATTTCGATTTTTTTTTTTTTCTGGTGCATAATATGACCCCCGCAGACGCCTAGTTTAGGAGTTATAGCCATTTTAAGATTTTAAGATTTCGAATTTTCTTTTTTCTGGTGCATAATATGACCCCCGCAGACGCCTAGTTTAGGAGTTATGGCCATTTTAAGATTTCGAATTTTTTTTTTCTGGTGCATAATATGACCCCCGCAGACGCCTAGTTTAGGAGTTATGACCATTTTAAGATTTTGAATTTCTTTTTTCTGGTGCATAATATGACCCCCGCAGACGCCTAGTTTAGGAGTTATAGCCATTTTAAGATTTCGATTTTTTTTTTTTCTGGTGCATAATATGACCCCCGCAGACGCCTAGTTTAGGAGTTATAGCGATTTTAAGATTTCGAATTTTTTTTTTCTGGTGCATAATATGACCCCCGCAGACGCCTAGTTTAGGAGTTATAGCCATTTTAAGATTTCGATTTTTTTTTTTCTGGTGCATAATATGACCCCCGCAGACGCCTAGTTTAGGAGTTATGGCCATTTTAAGATTTTGAATTTCTTTTTTCTGGTGCATAATGTGACCCCCGCAGACCCCTAGTTTAGAAGCTATAGCCATTTTAAGATTTTGAATTTTTTTTTTTCTGGTGCATAATATGACCCCCGCAGACGCCTAGTTTAGGAGTTATAGCGATTTTAAGATTCTGATTTTTTTTTTCTGGTGCATAATAAGACCCCCGCGGACGCCTAGTTTAGGAGTTATAGCGATTTTAAGATTCTGATTTTTTTTTTCTGGTGCATAATAAGACCCCCGCGGACGCCTAGTTTAGGAGTTATATCCATTTTAAGATTTTGAATTTTCTTTTTTCTGGTGCATAATATGACCCCCGCAGACGCCTAGTTTAGGAGTTATAGCCATTTTAAGATTTCGATTTTTGTTTTTTCTGGTGCATAATATGACCCCCGCAGACGCCTAGTTTAGGAGTTATAGCCATTTTAAGATTTAGATTTTTTTTTTCTGGTGCATAATATGACCCCCGCAGACGCCTAGTTTAGGAGTTATGGCCATTTTAAGATTTTGAATTTCTTTTTTCTGGTGCATAATATGACCCCCGCAGACCCCTAGTTTAGAAGCTATAGCCATTTTAAGATTTTGAATTTTTTTTTTTCTGGTGCATAATATGACCCCCGCAGACGCCTAGTTTAGGAGTTATAGCGATTTTAAGATTCTGATTTTTTTTTCTGGTGCATAATAAGACCCCCGTGGACGCCTAGTTTAGGAGTTATATCCATTTTAAGATTTTGAATTTTCTTTTTTCTGGTGCATAATATGACCCCCGCAGACGCCTAGTTTAGGAGTTATAGCCATTTTAAGATTTCGATTTTTTTTTTTTCTGGTGCATAATATGACCCCCGCAGACGCCTAGTTTAGGAGTTATAGCCATTTTAAGATTTTGAATTTTTTTTTCTAGTGCATAATATGACCCCCGCAGACGCCTAGTTTAGGAGTTATAGCCATTTTAAGATTTCGATTTTTTTTTTTCTGGTGCATAATATGACCCCCGCAGACGCCTAGTTTAGGAGTTATGGCCATTTTAAGATTTTGAATTTCTTTTTTCTGGTGCATAATATGACCCCCGCAGACGCCTAGTTTAGGAGTTATAGCCATTTTAAGATTTCGATTTTTTTTTTCTGGTGCATAATATGACCCCCGCAGACGCCTAGTTTAGGAGTTATAGCCATTTTAAGATTTTGAATTTTTTTTTTCTGGTGCATAATAAGACCCCCGCGGACGCCTAGTTTAGGAGTTATAGCCATTTTAAGATTTTGAATTTTCTTTTTTCTGGTGCATAATATGACCCCCGCAGACGACTAGTTTAGGAGTTATAGCCATTTTAAGATTTTGAATTTCTTTTTTCTGGTGCATAATATGACCCCCGCAGACGCCTAGTTTAGGAGTTATAGCCATTTTAAGATTTCGAATTTTTTTTTTCTAGTGCATAATATGACCCCCGCAGACGCCTAGTTTAGGAGTTATAGCCATTTTAAGATTTTGAATTTTTTTTTTCTGGTGCATAATATGACCCCCGCAGACCCCTAGTTTAGAAGCTATAGCCATTTTAAGATTTTGAATTTTTTTTTTTCTGGTGCATAATATGACCCCCGCAGACGCCTAGTTTAGGAGTTATAGCCATTTTAAGATTTTGAATTTCTTTTTTCTGGTGCATAATATGACCCCCGCAGACGCCTAGTTTAGGAGTTATGGCTATTTTAAGATTCTGATTTTTTTTCCTGGTGCATAATAAGACCCCCGCAGACGCCTAGTTTAGGAGTTAAAGCCATTTTAAGATTTTGAATTTTTTTTTCTAGTGCATAATATGACCCCCGCAGACGCCTAGTTTAGGAGTTATAGCCATTTTAAGATTTCGAATTTTCTATTTTCTGGTGCATAATATGACCCCCGCAGACGCCTAGTTTAGGAGTTATAGCCATTTTAAGATTTCGAATTTTCAATTTTCTGGTGCATAATATGACCCCCGCAGACGCCTAGTTTAGGAGTTATAGCCATTTTAAGATTTCGAATTTTTTTTTTTCTGGTGCAAAATATGACCCCCGCAGACGCCTAGTTTACTAGTTATGGCCATTTTAAGATTTCGAATTTTTTTTTTCTGGTGCATAATATGACCCCCGCAGACGCCTAGTTTAGGAGTTATAGAAATTTTAAGATTTTGAATTTTTTTTTTCTGGTGCATAATATGACCCCCGCAGACCCCTAGTTTAGAAGCTATAGCCATTTTAAGATTTTGAATTTTTTTTTTTCTGGTGCATAATATGACCCCCGCAGACGCCTAGTTTAGGAGTTATAGCCATTTTAAGATTTTGAATTTCTTTTTTCTGGTGCATAATATGACCCCCGCAGACGCCTAGTTTAGGAGTTATGGCTATTTTAAGATTCTGATTTTTTTTCCTGGTGCATAATAAGACCCCCGCAGACGCCTAGTTTAGGAGTTAAAGCCATTTTAAGATTTTGAATTTTTTTTTCTAGTGCATAATATGACCCCCGCAGACGCCTAGTTTAGGAGTTATAGCCATTTTAAGATTTCGATTTTTTTTTTCTGGTGCATAATATGACCCCCGCAGACGCCTAGTTTAGGAGTTATAGCCATTTTAAGATTTCGAATTTTCTATTTTCTGGTGCATAATATGACCCCCGCAGACGCCTAGTTTAGGAGTTATAGCCATTTTAAGATTTCGAATTTTCAATTTTCTGGTGCATAATATGACCCCCGCAGACGCCTAGTTTAGGAGTTATAGCCATTTTAAGATTTCGAATTTTTTTTTTTCTGGTGCAAAATATGACCCCCGCAGACGCCTAGTTTACTAGTTATGGCCATTTTAAGATTTCGAATTTTTTTTTTCTGGTGCATAATATGACCCCCGCAGACGCCTAGTTTAGGAGTTATAGAAATTTTAAGATTTTGAATTTTTTTTTTCTGGTGCATAATATGACCCCCGCAGACCCCTAGTTTAGAAGCTATAGCCATTTTAAGATTTTGAATTTTTTTTTTTCTGGTGCATAATATGACCCCCGCAGACGCCTAGTTTAGGAGTTATAGCCATTTTAAGATTTTGAATTTCTTTTTTCTGGTGCATAATATGACCCCCGCAGACGCCTAGTTTAGGAGTTATAGCCATTTTAAGATTTTGAATTTTTTTTTTCTGTTGCATAATATAACCCCCGCAGACGCCTAGTTTAGGAGTTATAGCCATTTTAAGATTTTGAATTTTTTTTTCTGGTGCATAATAAGACCCCCGCAGACGCCTAGTTTAGGAGTTATAGCCATTTTAAGATTTTGAATTTTCTTTTTTCTGGTGCATAATATGACCCCCGCAGACGCCTAGTTTAGGAGTTATAGCCATTTTAAGATTTTGAATTTTTTTTTCTAGTGCATAATATGACCCCCGCAGACGCCTAGTTTATAAGTTATAGCCATTTTAAGATTTCGATTTTTTTTTTTCTGGTGCATAATAAGACCCCCGCGGACGCCTAGTTTAGGAGTTATATCCATTTTAAGATTTTGAATTTTCTTTTTTCTGGTGCATAATATGACCCCCGCAGACGCCTAGTTTAGGAGTTATAGCCATTTTAAGATTTCGATTTTTTTTTTTTCTGGTGCATAATATGACCCCCGCAGACGCCTAGTTTAGGAGTTATAGCCATTTTAAGATTTTAAGATTTCGAATTTTCTTTTTTCTGGTGCATAATATGACCCCCGCAGACGCCTAGTTTAGGAGTTATGGCCATTTTAAGATTTCGAATTTTTTTTTTCTGGTGCATAATATGACCCCCGCAGACGCCTAGTTTAGGAGTTATGGCCATTTTAAGATTTTGCATTTCTTTTTTCTGGTGCATAATATGACCCCCGCAGACGCCTAGTTTAGGAGTTATAGCCATTTTAAGATTTCGATTTTTTTTTTTCTGGTGCATAATATGACCCCCGCAGACGCCTAGTTTAGGAGTTATAGCGATTTTAAGATTTCGAATTTTTTTTTTCTGGTGCATAATATGACCCCCGCAGACGCCTAGTTTAGGAGTTATAGCCATTTTAAGATTTCGATTTTTTTTTTTCTGGTGCATAATATGACCCCCGCAGACGCCTAGTTTAGGAGTTATGGCCATTTTAAGATTTTGAATTTCTTTTTTCTGGTGCATAATATGACCCCCGCAGACCCCTAGTTTGGAAGCTATAGCCATTTTAAGATTTTGAATTTTTTTTTCTAGTGCATAATATGACCCCCGCAGACGCCTAGTTTAGGAGTTATAGCCATTTTAAGATTTCGATTTTTTTTTTCTGGTGCATAATATGACCCCCGCAGACGCCTAGTTTAGGAGTTATAGCGATTTTAAGATTCTGATTTTTTTTTTCTGGTGCATAATAAGACCCCCGCGGACGCCTAGTTTAGGAGTTATAGCGATTTTAAGATTCTGATTTTTTTTTTCTGGTGCATAATAAGACCCCCGCGGACGCCTAGTTTAGGAGTTATATCCATTTTAAGATTTTGAATTTTCTTTTTTCTGGTGCATAATATGACCCCCGCAGACGCCTAGTTTAGGAGTTATAGCCATTTTAAGATTTCGATTTTTTTTTTTCTGGTGCATAATATGACCCCCGCAGACCCCTAGTTTAGAAGCTATAGCCATTTTAAGATTTTGAATTTTTTTTTTTCTGGTGCATAATATGACCCCCGCAGACGCCTAGTTTAGGAGTTATGGCTATTTTAAGATTTTGAATTTTCTTTTTTCTGGTGCATAATATGACCCCCGCAGACGCCTAGTTTAGGAGTTATGGCTATTTTAAGATTTTGAATTTTCTTTTTTCTGGTGCATAATATGACCCCCGCAGACGCCTAGTTTAGGAGTTATAGCCATTTTAAGATTTTGAATTTTTTTTTCTAGTGCATAATATTACCTCCGCAGACGCCTAGTTTAGGAGTTATAGCCATTTTAAGATTTTGAATTTCTTTTTTCTGGTGCATAATATGACCCCCGCAGACGCCTAGTTTAGGAGTTATAGCCATTTTAAGATTTCGATTTTTTTTTTTCTGGTGCATAATAAGACCCCCGCGAACGCCTAGTTTAGGAGTTATATCCATTTTAAGATTTTGAATTTTCTTTTTTCTGGTGCATAATATGACCCCCGCAGACGCCTAGTTTAGGAGTTATAGCCATTTTAAGATTTCGATTTTTTTTTTTTCTGGTGCATAATATGACCCCCGCAGACGCCTAGTTTAGGAGTTATAGCCATTTTAAGATTTTAAGATTTCGAATTTTCTTTTTTCTGGTGCATAATATGACCCCCGCAGACCCCTAGTTTAGAAGCTATAGCCATTTTAAGATTTTGAATTTTTTTTTTCTGGTGCATAATATGACCCCCGCAGACGCCTAGTTTAGGAGTTATGGCTATTTTAAGATTTTGAATTTTCTTTTTTCTGGTGCATAATATGACCCCCGCAGACGCCTAGTTTAGGAGTTATAGCCATTTTAAGATTTTGAATTTTTTTTTTCTGTTGCATAATATGACCCCCGCAGACGCCTAGTTTAGGAGTTATGGCTATTTTAAGATTTTGAATTTTCTTTTTTCTGGTGCATAATATGACCCCCGCAGACGCCTAGTTTAGGAGTTATAGCCATTTTAAGATTTTGAATTTTTTTTTCTAGTGCATAATATTACCTCCGCAGACGCCTAGTTTAGGAGTTATAGCCATTTTAAGATTTCGATTTTTTTTTTTCTGGTGCATAATAAGACCCCCGCGAACGCCTAGTTTAGGAGTTATAGCCATTTTAAGATTTCGATTTTTTTTTTTTCTGGTGCATAATATGACCCCCGCAGACGCCTAGTTTAGGAGTTATAGCCATTTTAAGATTTTAAGATTTCGAATTTTCTTTTTTCTGGTGCATAATATGACCCCCGCAGACGCCTAGTTTAGGAGTTATGGCCATTTTAAGATTTCGAATTTTTTTTTTCTGGTGCATAATATGACCCCCGCAGACGCCTAGTTTAGGAGTTATGACCATTTTAAGATTTTGAATTTCTTTTTTCTGGTGCATAATATGACCCCCGCAGACGCCTAGTTTAGGAGTTATAGCCATTTTAAGATTTCGATTTTTTTTTTTTCTGGTGCATAATATGACCCCCGCAGACGCCTAGTTTAGGAGTTATAGCGATTTTAAGATTTCGAATTTTTTTTTTCTGGTGCATAATATGACCCCCGCAGACGCCAAGTTTAGGAGTTATGACCATTTTAAGATTTTGAATTTCTTTTTTCTGGTGCATAATATGACCCCCGCAGACGCCTAGTTTAGGAGTTATAGCCATTTTAAGATTTCGATTTTTTTTTTTCTGGTGCATAATATGACCCCCGCAGACGCCTAGTTTAGGAGTTATGGCCATTTTAAGATTTTGAATTTCTTTTTTCTGGTGCATAATATGACCCCCGCAGACCCCTAGTTTAGAAGCTATAGCCATTTTAAGATTTTGAATTTTTTTTTTTCTGGTGCATAATATGACCCCCGCAGACGCCTAGTTTAGGAGTTATAGCGATTTTAAGATTCTGATTTTTTTTTTCTGGTGCATAATAAGACCCCCGCGGACGCCTAGTTTAGGAGTTATAGCGATTTTAAGATTCTGATTTTTTTTTTCTGGTGCATAATAAGACCCCCGCGGACGCCTAGTTTAGGAGTTATATCCATTTTAAGATTTTGAATTTTCTTTTTTCTGGTGCATAATATGACCCCCGCAGACGCCTAGTTTAGGAGTTATAGCCATTTTAAGATTTCGATTTTTGTTTTTTCTGGTGCATAATATGACCCCCGCAGACGCCTAGTTTAGGAGTTATAGCCATTTTAAGATTTAGATTTTTTTTTTCTGGTGCATAATATGACCCCCGCAGACGCCTAGTTTAGGAGTTATGGCCATTTTAAGATTTTGAATTTCTTTTTTCTGGTGCATAATATGACCCCCGCAGACCCCTAGTTTAGAAGCTATAGCCATTTTAAGATTTTGAATTTTTTTTTTCTGGTGCATAATATGACCCCCGCAGACGCCTAGTTTAGGAGTTATAGCGATTTTAAGATTCTGATTTTTTTTTTCTGGTGCATAATAAGACCCCCGCGGACGCCTAGTTTAGGAGTTATAGCGATTTTAAGATTCTGATTTTTTTTTTCTGGTGCATAATAAGACCCCCGCGGACGCCTAGTTTAGGAGTTATATCCATTTTAAGATTTTGAATTTTCTTTTTTCTGGTGCATAAAATGACCCCCGCAGACGCCTAGTTTAGGAGTTATAGCCATTTTAAGATTTCGATTTTTGTTTTTTCTGGTGCATAATATGACCCCCGCAGACGCCTAGTTTAGGAGTTATAGCCATTTTAAGATTTAGATTTTTTTTTTCTGGTGCATAATATGACCCCCGCAGACGCCTAGTTTAGGAGTTATGGCCATTTTAAGATTTTGAATTTCTTTTTTCTGGTGCATAATATGACCCCCGCAGACCCCTAGTTTAGAAGCTATAGCCATTTTAAGATTTTGAATTTTTTTTTTTCTGGTGCATAATATGACCCCCGCAGACGCCTAGTTTAGGAGTTATGGCTATTTTAAGATTTTGAATTTTCTTTTTTCTGGTGCATAATATGACCCCCGCAGACGCCTAGTTTAGGAGTTATAGCCATTTTAAGATTTTGAATTTTTTTTTCTAGTGCATAATATTACCTCCGCAGACGCCTAGTTTAGGAGTTATAGCCATTTTAAGATTTTGAATTTCTTTTTTCTGGTGCATAATATGACCCCCGCAGACGCCTAGTTTAGGAGTTATAGCCATTTTAAGATTTCGATTTTTTTTTTTCTGGTGCATAATAAGACCCCCGCGAACGCCTAGTTTAGGAGTTATATCCATTTTAAGATTTTGAATTTTCTTTTTTCTGGTGCATAATATGACCCCCGCAGACGCCTAGTTTAGGAGTTATAGCCATTTTAAGATTTCGATTTTTTTTTTTCTGGTGCATAATATGACCCCCGCAGACGCCTAGTTTAGGAGTTATAGCCATTTTAAGATTTTAAGATTTCGAATTTTCTTTTTTCTGGTGCATAATATGACCCCCGCAGACGCCTAGTTTAGGAGTTATGGCCATTTTAAGATTTCGAATTTTTTTTTCTGGTGCATAATATGACCCCCGCAGACGCCTAGTTTAGGAGTTATGACCATTTTAAGATTTTGAATTTCTTTTTTCTGGTGCATAATATGACCCCCGCAGACGCCTAGTTTAGGAGTTATAGCCATTTTAAGATTTCGATTTTTTTTTTTTCTGGTGCATAATATGACCCCCGCAGACGCCTAGTTTAGGAGTTATAGCGATTTTAAGATTTCGAATTTTTTTTTTCTGGTGCATAATATGACCCCCGCAGACGCCTAGTTTAGGAGTTATAGCCATTTTAAGATTTCGATTTTTTTTTTTCTGGTGCATAATATGACCCCCGCAGACGCCTAGTTTAGGAGTTATGGCCATTTTAAGATTTTGAATTTCTTTTTTCTGGTGCATAATATGACCCCCGCAGACCCCTAGTTTAGAAGCTATAGCCATTTTAAGATTTTGAATTTTTTTTTTTCTGGTGCATAATATGACCCCCGCAGACGCCTAGTTTAGGAGTTATAGCGATTTTAAGATTCTGATTTTTTTTTTCTGGTGCATAATAAGACCCCCGCGGACGCCTAGTTTAGGAGTTATAGCGATTTTAAGATTCTGATTTTTTTTTTCTGGTGCATAATAAGACCCCCGCGGACGCCTAGTTTAGGAGTTATATCCATTTTAAGATTTTGAATTTTCTTTTTTCTGGTGCATAATATGACCCCCGCAGACGCCTAGTTTAGGAGTTATAGCCATTTTAAGATTTCGATTTTTGTTTTTTCTGGTGCATAATATGACCCCCGCAGACGCCTAGTTTAGGAGTTATAGCCATTTTAAGATTTAGATTTTTTTTTTCTGGTGCATAATATGACCCCCGCAGACGCCTAGTTTAGGAGTTATGGCCATTTTAAGATTTTGAATTTCTTTTTTCTGGTGCATAATATGACCCCCGCAGACCCCTAGTTTAGAAGCTATAGCCATTTTAAGATTTTGAATTTTTTTTTTTCTGGTGCATAATATGACCCCCGCAGACGCCTAGTTTAGGAGTTATAGCGATTTTAAGATTCTGATTTTTTTTTTCTGGTGCATAATAAGACCCCCGCGGACGCCTAGTTTAGGAGTTATATCCATTTTAAGATTTTGAATTTTCTTTTTTCTGGTGCATAATATGACCCCCGCAGACGCCTAGTTTAGGAGTTATAGCCATTTTAAGATTTCGATTTTTTTTTTTTCTGGTGCATAATATGACCCCCGCAGACGCCTAGTTTAGGAGTTATAGCCATTTTAAGATTTTGAATTTTTTTTTCTAGTGCATAATATGACCCCCGCAGACGCCTAGTTTAGGAGTTATAGCCATTTTAAGATTTCGATTTTTTTTTTTCTGGTGCATAATATGACCCCCGCAGACGCCTAGTTTAGGAGTTATGGCCATTTTAAGATTTTGAATTTCTTTTTTCTGGTGCATAATATGACCCCCGCAGACGCCTAGTTTAGGAGTTATAGCCATTTTAAGATTTCGATTTTTTTTTTTTCTGGTGCATAATATGACCCCCGCAGACGCCTAGTTTAGGAGTTATAGCCATTTTAAGATTTTGAATTTCTTTTTTCTGGTGCATAATATGACCCCCGCAGACCCCTAGTTTAGAAGCTATAGCCATTTTAAGATTTTGAATTTTTTTTTTTCTGGTGCATAATATGACCCCCGCAGACGCCTAGTTTAGGAGTTATGGCCATTTTAAGATTTTGAATTTCTTTTTTCTGGTGCATAATATGACCCCCGCAGACGCCTAGTTTAGGAGTTATAGCCATTTTAAGATTTCGATTTTTTTTTTTTTCTGGTGCATAATATGACCCCCGCGGACGCCTAGTTTAGGAGTTATATCCATTTTAAGATTTCGATTTTTTTTTTTTCTGGTGCATAATATGACCCCCGCAGACGCCTAGTTTAGGAGTTATAGCCATTTTAAGATTTAGATTTTTTTTTTCTGGTGCATAATATGACCCCCGCAGACGCCTAGTTTAGGAGTTATGGCCATTTTAAGATTTTGAATTTCTTTTTTCTGGTGCATAATATGACCCCCGCAGACGCCTAGTTTAGGAGTTATAGCCATTTTAAGATTTCGATTTTTTTTTTTTCTGGTGCATAATATGACCCCCGCAGACGCCTAGTTTAGGAGTTATAGCCATTTTAAGATTTTGAATTTCTTTTTTCTGGTGCATAATATGACCCCCGCAGACCCCTAGTTTAGAAGCTATAGCCATTTTAAGATTTTGAATTTTTTTTTTTCTGGTGCATAATATGACCCCCGCAGACGCCTAGTTTAGGAGTTATGGCCATTTTAAGATTTTGAATTTCTTTTTTCTGGTGCATAATATGACCCCCGCAGACGCCTAGTTTAGGAGTTATAGCCATTTTAAGATTTCGATTTTTTTTTTTTCTGGTACATAATATGACCCCCGCAGACGCCTAGTTTAGGAGTTATAGCCATTTTAAGATTTTGAATTTCTTTTTTCTGGTGCATAATATGACCCCCGCAGACCCCTAGTTTAGAAGCTATAGCCATTTTAAGATTTTGAATTTTTTTTTTTCTGGTGCATAATATGACCCCCGCAGACGCCTAGTTTAGGAGTTATGGCAATTTTAAGATTTTGAATTTCTTTTTTCTGGTGCATAATATGACCCCCGTGGACGCCTAGTTTAGGAGTTATATCCATTTTAAGATTTTGAATTTTCTTTTTTCTGGTGCATAATATGACCCCCGCAGACGCCTAGTTTAGGAGTTATAGCCATTTTAAGATTTCGATTTTTTTTTTTTCTGGTGCATAATATGACCCCCGCAGACGCCTAGTTTAGGAGTTATAGCCATTTTAAGATTTTGAATTTTTTTTTTTCTGGTGCATAATATGACCCCCGCAGACGCCTAGTTTAGGAGTTATGGCTATTTTAAGATTTTGAATTTTCTTTTTTCTGGTGCATAATATGACCCCCGCAGACGCCTAGTTTAGGAGTTATAGCCATTTTAAGATTTTGAATTTTTTTTTTCTGTTGCATAATATGACCCCCGCAGACGCCTAGTTTAGGAGTTATGGCTATTTTAAGATTTTGAATTTTCTTTTTTCTGGTGCATAATATGACCCCCGCAGACGCCTAGTTTAGGAGTTATAGCCATTTTAAGATTTTGAATTTTTTTTTCTAGTGCATAATATTACCTCCGCAGACGCCTAGTTTAGGAGTTATAGCCATTTTAAGATTTTGAATTTCTTTTTTCTGGTGCATAATATAACCCCCGCAGACGCCTAGTTTAGGAGTTATAGCCATTTTAAGATTTCGATTTTTTTTTTTCTGGTGCATAATAAGACCCCCGCGAACGCCTAGTTTAGGAGTTATATCCATTTTAAGATTTTGAATTTTCTTTTTTCTGGTGCATAATATGACCCCCGCAGACGCCTAGTTTAGGAGTTATAGCCATTTTAAGATTTCGATTTTTTTTTTTCTGGTGCATAATATGACCCCCGCAGACGCCTAGTTTAGGAGTTATAGCCATTTTAAGATTTTAAGATTTCGAATTTTCTTTTTTCTGGTGCATAATATGACCCCCGCAGACGCCTAGTTTAGGAGTTATGGCCATTTTAAGATTTCGAATTTTTTTTTTCTGGTGCATAATATGACCCCCGCAGACGCCTAGTTTAGGAGTTATGACCATTTTAAGATTTTGAATTTCTTTTTTCTGGTGCATAATATGACCCCCGCAGACGCCTAGTTTAGGAGTTATAGCCATTTTAAGATTTCGATTTTTTTTTTTTCTGGTGCATAATATGACCCCCGCAGACGCCTAGTTTAGGAGTTATAGCGATTTTAAGATTTCGAATTTTTTTTTTCTGGTGCATAATATGACCCCCGCAGACGCCTAGTTTAGGAGTTATGGCCATTTTAAGATTTCGATTTTTTTTTTTCTGGTGCATAATATGACCCCCGCAGACGCCTAGTTTAGGAGTTATGGCCATTTTAAGATTTTGAATTTCTTTTTTCTGGTGCATAATATGACCCCCGCAGACCCCTAGTTTAGAAGCTATAGCCATTTTAAGATTTTGAATTTTTTTTTTTCTGGTGCATAATATGACCCCCGCAGACGCCTAGTTTAGGAGTTATAGCGATTTTAAGATTCTGATTTTTTTTTTCTGGTGCATAATAAGACCCCCGCGGACGCCTAGTTTAGGAGTTATAGCGATTTTAAGATTCTGATTTTTTTTTTCTGGTGCATAATAAGACCCCCGCGGACGCCTAGTTTAGGAGTTATATCCATTTTAAGATTTTGAATTTTCTTTTTTCTGGTGCATAATATGACCCCCGCAGACGCCTAGTTTAGGAGTTATAGCCATTTTAAGATTTCGATTTTTTTTTTTTCTGGTGCATAATATGACCCCCGCAGACGCCTAGTTTAGGAGTTATAGCCATTTTAAGATTTTGAATTTTTTTTTTTCTGGTGCATAATATGACCCCCGCAGACGCCTAGTTTAGGAGTTATGGCTATTTTAAGATTTTGAATTTTCTTTTTTCTGGTGCATAATATGACCCCCGCAGACGCCTAGTTTAGGAGTTATAGCCATTTTAAGATTTTGAATTTTTTTTTTCTGTTGCATAATATGACCCCCGCAGACGCCTAGTTTAGGAGTTATGGCTATTTTAAGATTTTGAATTTTCTTTTTTCTGGTGCATAATATGACCCCCGCAGACGCCTAGTTTAGGAGTTATAGCCATTTTAAGATTTCGATTTTTTTTTTTCTGGTGCATAATAAGACCCCCGCGAACGCCTAGTTTAGGAGTTATATCCATTTTAAGATTTTGAATTTTTTTTTCTAGTGCATAATATTACCTCCGCAGACGCCTAGTTTAGGAGTTATAGCCATTTTAAGATTTTGAATTTCTTTTTTCTGGTGCATAATATGACCCCCGCAGACGCCTAGTTTAGGAGTTATAGCCATTTTAAGATTTCGATTTTTTTTTTTCTGGTGCATAATAAGACCCCCGCGAACGCCTAGTTTAGGAGTTATATCCATTTTAAGATTTTGAATTTTCTTTTTTCTGGTGCATAATATGACCCCCGCAGACGCCTAGTTTAGGAGTTATAGCCATTTTAAGATTTCGATTTTTTTTTTTTCTGGTGCATAATATGACCCCCGCAGACGCCTAGTTTAGGAGTTATAGCCATTTTAAGATTTTAAGATTTCGAATTTTCTTTTTTCTGGTGCATAATATGACCCCCGCAGACGCCTAGTTTAGGAGTTATAGCGATTTTAAGATTCTGATTTTTTTTTTCTGGTGCATAATAAGACCCCCGTGGACGCCTAGTTTAGGAGTTATATCCATTTTAAGATTTTGAATTTTCTTTTTTCTGGTGCATAATATGACCCCCGCAGACGCCTAGTTTAGGAGTTATAGCCATTTTAAGATTTCGATTTTTTTTTTTTCTGGTGCATAATATGACCCCCGCAGACGCCTAGTTTAGGAGTTATAGCCATTTTAAGATTTTGAATTTTTTTTTCTAGTGCATAATATGACCCCCGCAGACGCCTAGTTTAGGAGTTATGGCCATTTTAAGATTTTGAATTTCTTTTTTCTGGTGCATAATATGACCCCCGCAGACCCCTAGTTTAGAAGCTATAGCCATTTTAAGATTTAGAAGTTTTTTTTTTCTGGTGCATAATATGACCCCCGCAGACGCCTAGTTTAGGAGTTATGGCCATTTTAAGATTTTGAATTTCTTTTTTCTGGTGCATAATATGACCCCCGCAGACCCCTAGTTTAGAAGCTATAGCCATTTTAAGATTTTGAATTTTTTTTTTTCTGGTGCATAATATGACCCCCGCAGACGCCTAGTTTAGGAGTTATAGCCATTTTAAGATTTCGATTTTTTTTTTTTTCTGGTGCATAATATGACCCCCGCGGACGCCTAGTTTAGGAGTTATATCCATTTTAAGATTTTGATTTTTCTTTTTTCTGGTGCATAATATGACCCCCGCAGACGCCTAGTTTAGGAGTTATAGCCATTTTAAGATTTCGATTTTTTTTTTTTCTGGTGCATAATATGACCCCCGCAGACGCCTAGTTTAGGAGTTATAGCCATTTTAAGATTTTGAATTTCTTTTTTCTGGTGCATAATATGACCCCCGCAGACCCCTAGTTTAGAAGCTATAGCCATTTTAAGATTTTGAATTTTTTTTTTTCTGGTGCATAATATGACCCCCGCAGACGCCTAGTTTAGGAGTTATGGCCATTTTAAGATTTTGAATTTCTTTTTTCTGGTGCATAATATGACCCCCGCAGACGCCTAGTTTAGGAGTTATAGCCATTTTAAGATTTTGAATTTCTTTTTTCTGGTGCATAATATGACCCCCGCAGACCCCTAGTTTAGAAGCTATAGCCATTTTAAGATTTTGAATTTTTTTTTTTCTGGTGCATAATATGACCCCCGCAGACGCCTAGTTTAGGAGTTATGGCCATTTTAAGATTTTGAATTTCTTTTTTCTGGTGCATAATATGACCCCCGCAGACGCCTAGTTTAGGAGTTATAGCCATTTTAAGATTTCGATTTTTTTTTTTTTCTGGTGCATAATATGACCCCCGCAGACGCCTAGTTTAGGAGTTATAGCCATTTTAAGATTTTGAATTTCTTTTTTCTGGTGCATAATATGACCCCCGCAGACCCCTAGTTTAGAAGCTATAGCCATTTTAAGATTTTGAATTTTTTTTTTCTGGTGCATAATATGACCCCCGCAGACGCCTAGTTTAGGAGTTATAGCGATTTTAAGATTCTGATTTTTTTTTTCTGGTGCATAATAAGACCCCCGCGGACGCCTAGTTTAGGAGTTATATCCATTTTAAGATTTTGAATTTTCTTTTTTCTGGTGCATAATATGACCCCCGCAGACGCCTAGTTTAGAAGCTATAGCCATTTTAAGATTTTGAATTTTTTTTTTCTGGTGCATAATATGACCCCCGCAGACGCCTAGTTTAGGAGTTATAGCGATTTTAAGATTCTGATTTTTTTTTTCTGGTGCATAATAAGACCCCCGTGGACGCCTAGTTTAGGAGTTATATCAATTTTAAGATTTTGAATTTTCTTTTTTCTGGTGCATAATATGACCCCCGCAGACGCCTAGTTTAGGAGTTATAGCCATTTTAAGATTTCGATTTTTTTTTTTCTGGTGCATAATATGACCCCCGCAGACGCCTAGTTTAGGAGTTATAGCCATTTTAAGATTTAGATTTTTTTTTTCTGGTGCATAATATGACCCCCGCAGACGCCTAGTTTAGGAGTTATGGCCATTTTAAGATTTTGAATTTCTTTTTTCTGGTGCATAATATGACCCCCGCAGACGCCTAGTTTAGGAGTTATAGCCATTTTAAGATTTCGATTTTTTTTTTTCTGGTGCATAATATGACCCCCGCAGACGCCTAGTTTAGGAGTTATAGCCATTTTAAGATTTTGAATTTCTTTTTTCTGGTGCATAATATGACCCCCGCAGACCCCTAGTTTAGAAGCTAGGCCATTTTAAGATTTTGAATTTTTTTTTTTCTGGTGCATAATATGACCCCCGCAGACGCCTAGTTTAGGAGTTATGGCCATTTTAAGATTTTGAATTTCTTTTTTCTGGTGCATAATATGACCCCCGCAGACCCCTAGTTTAGAAGCTATAGCCATTTAAAGATTTTGAATTTTTTTTTTCTGGTGCATAATATGACCCCCGCAGACGCCTAGTTTAGGAGTTATAGCCATTTTAAGATTTCGATTTTTTTTTTTCTGGTGCATAATATGACCCCCGCAGACGCCTAGTTTAGGAGTTATAGCCATTTTAAGATTTTGAATTTCTTTTTTCTGGTGCATAATATGACCTCCGCAGACCCCTAGTTTAGAAGCTAAGCCATTTTAAGATTTTGAATTGTTTTTTTTCTGGTGCATAATATGACCCCCGCAGACGCCTAGTTTAGGAGTTATAGCGATTTTAAGATTCTGATTTTTTTTTTCTGGTGCATAATAAGACCCCCGCGGACGCCTAGTTTAGGAGTTATATCCATTTTAAGATTTTGATTTTTCTTTTTTCTGGTGCATAATATGACCCCCGCAGACGCCTAGTTTAGGAGTTATAGCCATTTTAAGATTTCGAATTTTCTTTTTTCTGGTGCATAATATGACCCCCGCAGACGCCTAGTTTAGGAGTTATGGCCATTTTAAGATTTCGAATTTTTTTTTTCTGGTGCATAATATGACCCCCGCAGACGCCTAGTTTAGGAGTTATGGCCATTTTAAGATTTTGAATTTCTTTTTTCTGGTGCATAATATGACCCCCGCAGACGCCTAGTTTAGGAGTTATAGCCATTTTAAGATTTCGATTTTTTTTTTTTCTGGTGCATAATATGACCCCCGCAGACGCCTAGTTTAGGAGTTATAGCCATTTTAAGATTTCGATTTTTTTTTTTCTGGTGCATAATATGACCCCCGCAGACGCCTAGTTTAGGAGTTATGGCCATTTTAAGATTTTGAATTTCTTTTTTCTGGTGCATAATATGACCCCCGCAGACCCCTAGTTCAGAAGCTATAGCCATTTTAAGATTTTGAATTTTTTTTTTTCTGGTGCATAATAAGACCCCCGCGGACGCCTAGTTTAGGAGTTATATCCATTTTAAGATTTTGATTTTTCTTTTTTCTGGTGCATAATAAGACCCCCGCGGACGCCTAGTTTAGGAGTTATAGCGATTTTAAGATTCTGATTTTTTTTTTTCTGGTGCATAATATGACCCCCGCAGACGCCTAGTTTAGGAGTTATAGCCATTTTAAGATTTCGATTTTTTTTTTTTCTGGTGCATAATATGACCCCCGCAGACGCCTAGTTTAGGAGTTATAGCCATTTTAAGATTTCGAATTTTCTTTTTTCTGGTGCATAATATGACCCCCGCAGACGCCTAGTTTAGGAGTTATGGCCATTTTGAGATTTCGAATTTTTTTTTTCTGGTGCATAATATGACCCCCGCAGACGCATAGTTTAGGAGTTATGGCCATTTTAAGATTTTGAATTTCTTTTTTCTGGTGCATAATATGACCCCCGCAGACGCCTAGTTTAGGAGTTATAGCCATTTTAAGATTTCGAATTTTCTTTTTTCTGGTGCATAATATGACCCCCGCAGACGCCTAGTTTAGGAGTTATGGCCATTTTGAGATTTCGAATTTTTTTTTTCTGGTGCATAATATGACCCCCGCAGACGCCTAGTTTAGGAGTTATAGCCATTTTAAGATTTCGATTTTTTTTTTTTCTGGTGCATAATATGACCCCCGCAGACGCCTAGTTTAGGAGTTATAGCCATTTTAAGATTTCGAATTTTCTTTTTTCTGGTGCATAATATGACCCCCGCAGACGCCTAGTTTAGGAGTTATGGCCATTTTAAGATTTCGAATTTTTTTTTTCTGGTGCATAATATGACCCCCGCAGACGCCTAGTTTAGGAGTTATGGCCATTTTAAGATTTTGAATTTCTTTTTTCTGGTGCATAATATGACCCCCTCAGACGCCTAGTTTAGGAGTTATGGCCATTTTAAGATTTTGAATTTCTTTTTTCTGGTGCATAATATGACCCCCGCAGACCCCTAGTTCAGAAGCTATAGCCATTTTAAGATTTTGAATTTTTTTTTTTCTGGTGCATAATAAGACCCCCGCGGACGCCTAGTTTAGGAGTTATAGCGATTTTAAGATTCTGATTTTTTTTTTCTGGTGCATAATAAGACCCCCGCGGACGCCTAGTTTAGGAGTTATATCCATTTTAAGATTTTGAATTTTCTTTTTTCTGGTGCATAATATGACCCCCGCAGACGCCTAGTTTAGGAGTTATAGCCATTTTAAGATTTCGATTTTTTTTTTTTCTGGTGCATAATATGACCCCCGCAGACGCCTAGTTTAGGAGTTATAGCCATTTTAAGATTTCGAATTTTCTTTTTTCTGGTGCATAATATGACCCCCGCAGACGCCTAGTTTAGGAGTTATGGCCATTTTGAGATTTCGAATTTTTTTTTTCTGGTGCATAATATGACCCCCGCAGACGCATAGTTTAGGAGTTATGGCCATTTTAAGATTTTGAATTTCTTTTTTCTGGTGCATAATATGACCCCCGCAGACGACTAGTTTAGGAGTTATAGCCATTTTAAGATTTCGAATTTTCTTTTTTCTGGTGCATAATATGACCCCCGCAGACGCCTAGTTTAGGAGTTATGGCCATTTTGAGATTTCGAATTTTTTTTTTCTGGTGCATAATATGACCCCCGCAGACGCCTAGTTTAGGAGTTATAGCCATTTTAAGATTTCGATTTTTTTTTTTTTCTGGTGCATAATATGACAACCGCAGACGCCTAGTTTAGGAGTTATAGCCATTTTAAGATTTTGAATTTTTTTTTCTAGTGCATAATATGACCCCCGCAGACGCCTAGTTTAGGAGTTAAAGCCATTTTAAGATTTCGATTTTTTTTTTCTGGTGCATAATATGACCCCCGCAGACGCCTAGTTTAGGAGTTATAGCCATTTTAAGATTTTGAATTTTTTTTTTTAGTGCATAATATGACCCCCGCAGACGCCTAGTTTAGGAGTTATAGCCATTTTAAGATCTCGATTTTTTTTTTTTCTGGTGCATAATATGACCCCCGCAGACGCCTAGTTTAGGAGTTATAGCCATTTTAAGATTTTGAATTTCTTTATTCTGGTGCATAATATGACCCCCGCAGACCCCTAGTTTAGAAGCTATAGCCATTTTAAGATTTCGAATTTTTTTTTTCTGGTGCATAATATGACCCCCGCAGACGCATAGTTTAGGAGTTATGGCCATTTTAAGATTTTGAATTTCTTTTTTCTGGTGCATAATATGACCCCCGCAGACGACTAGTTTAGGAGTTATAGCCATTTTAAGATTTCGAATTTTCTTTTTTCTGGTGCATAATATGACCCCCGCAGACGCCTAGTTTAGGAGTTATGGCCATTTTGAGATTTCGAATTTTTTTTTTCTGGTGCATAATATGACCCCCGCAGACGCCTAGTTTAGGAGTTATAGCCATTTTAAGATTTCGATTTTTTTTTTTTTCTGGTGCATAATATGACAACCGCAGACGCCTAGTTTAGGAGTTATAGCCATTTTAAGATTTTGAATTTTTTTTTCTAGTGCATAATATGACCCCCGCAGACGCCTAGTTTAGAAGTTATAGCCATTTTAAGATTTTGAATTTTTTTTTTTTCTGGTGCATAATATGACCCCCTCAGACGCCTAGTTTAGGAGTTATAGCCATTTTAAGATTTTGAATTTTTTTTTCTAGTGCATAATATGACCCCCGCAGACGCCTAGTTTAGGAGTTATAGCCATTTCAAGATTTCGATTTTTTTTTTTCTGGTGCATAATATGACCCCCGCAGACGCCTAGTTTAGGAGTTATGGCCATTTTAAGATTTTGAATTTCTTTTTTCTGGTGCATAATATGACCCCCGCAGACGCCTAGTTTAGGAGTTATAGCCATTTTAAGATTTCGATTTTTTTTTTTCTGGTGCATAATATGACCCCCGCAGACGCCTAGTTTAGGAGTTATGGCCATTTTAAGATTTTGAATTTCTTTTTTCTGGTGCATAATATGACCCCCGCAGACGCCTAGTTTAGGAGTTATGGCCATTTTAAGATTTTGAATTTCTTTTTTCTGGTGCATAATATGACCCCCGCAGACGCCTAGTTTAGGAGTTATAGCCATTTTAAGATTTCGAATTTTCTTTTTTCTGGTGCATAATATGACCCCCGCAGACGCCTAGTTTAGGAGTTATGGCCATTTTGAGATTTCGAATTTTTTTTTTCTGGTGCATAATATGACCCCCGCAGACGCCTAGTTTAGGAGTTATGGCCATTTTAAGATTTTGAATTTCTTTTTTCTGGTGCATAATATGACCCCCGCAGACGCCTAGTTTAGGAGTTATAGCCATTTTAAGATTTCGAATTTTTTTTTTCTGGTGCATAATATGACCCCCGCGGACGCCTAGTTTAGGAGTTATAGCGATTTTAAGATTCTGATTTTTTTTTTCTGGTGCATAATAAGACCCCCGCGGACGCCTAGTTTAGGAGTTATATCCATTTTAAGATTTTGAATTTTCTTTTTTCTGGTGCATAATATGACCCCCGCAGACGCCTAGTTTAGGAGTTATAGCCATTTTAAGATTTCGAATTTTCTTTTTTCTGGTGCATAATATGACCCCCGCAGACGCCTAGTTTAGGAGTTATAGCCATTTTAAGATTTCGATTTTTTTTTTTCTGGTGCATAATATGACCCCCGCAGACCCATAGTTTAGAAGCTATAGCCATTTTAAGATTTTGAATTTTTTTTTGTTCTGGTGCATAATATGACCCCCGCAGACGCCTAGTTTAGGAGTTATAGCGATTTTAAGATTTTGATTTTTTTTTTCTGGTGCATAATAAGACCCCCGCGGACGCCTAGTTTAGGAGTTATATCCATTTTAAGATTTTGAATTTTCTTTTTTCTGGTGCATAATATGACCCCCGCAGACGCCTAGTTTAGGAGTTATAGCCATTTTAAGATTTCGATTTTTTTTTTCTGGTGCATAATATGACCCCCGCAGACCCCTAGTTTAGAAGCTATAGCCATTTTAAGATTTTGATTTTTTTTTTGTTCTGGTGCATAATATGACCCCCGCAGACGCCTAGTTTAGGAGTTATAGCGATTTTAAGATTTTGATTTTTTTGTTCTGGTGCATAATAAGACCCCCGCGGACGCCTAGTTTAGGAGTTATATCCATTTTAAGATTTTGAATTTTCTTTTTTCTGGTGCATAATATGACCCCCGCAGACGCCTAGTTTAGGAGTTATAGCCATTTTAAGATTTCGAATTTTCTTTTTTCTGGTGCATAATATGACCCCCGCAGACGCCTAGTTTAGGAGTTATAGCCATTTTAAGATTTCGATTTTTTTTTTCTGGTGCATAATATGACCCCCGCAGACCCCTAGTTTAGAAGCTATAGCCATTTTAAGATTTTGATTTTTTTTTTGTTCTGGTGCATAATAAGACCCCCGCGGACGCCTAGTTTAGGAGTTATAGCGATTTTAAGATTCTGATTTTTTTTTCTGGTGCATAATAAGACCCCCGCGGACGCCTAGTTTAGGAGTTATATCCATTTTAAGATTTTGAATTTTTTTTTCTGGTGCATAATACGACCCCCGCAGACGCCTAGTTTAGGAGTTATAGCGATTTTAAATTTTTGAATTTTCTTTTTTCTGGTGCATAATATGACCCCCGCAGACGCCTAGTTTAGGAGTTATAGCGATTTTAAAGTTTTGAATTTTCTTTTTTCTGGTGCATAATATGACCCCCGCAGACGCCTAGTTTAGGAGTTATAGGCATTTTAAGATTTCGAATTTTTTTTTTAGTACATAATATGACTCCCGCAGACGCCTAGTTTAGGAGTTATAGCCATTTTAAGATTTTGAATTTTTTTTTCTGGTGCATAATAAGACCCCCGCGAACGCCTAGTTTAGGAGTTATAGCCATTTTAAGATTTCGAATTTTTTTTTTCTGGTGCATAATAAGACCCCCGTGGACGCCTAGTTTAGGAGTTATAGCGATTTTATGATTCTGATTTTTTTTTTCGGGTGCATAATAAGACCCCCACGGACGCCTAGTTTAGGAGTTATAGCCATTTTAAGATTTTGAATTTTTTTTTTCTGGTGCATAATATGACCCCCGCAGACGCCTAGTTTAGGAGTTATAGCCATTTTAAGATTTCGAATTTTTTTTTTTAGTGCATAATATGACCCCCGTAGACGCCTAGTTTAGGAGTTATAGCCATTTTAAAGTTTTGAATTTTCTTTTTTCTGGTGCATAATATGACCCCCGCAGACGCCTAGTTTAGGAGTTATAGCCATTTTAAGATTTCGAATTTTTTTTTTTAGTGCATAATATGACCCCCGCAGACGCCTAGTTTAGGAGTTATAGCCATTTTAAGATTTTGAATTTTTTTTTCTGGTGCATAATATGACCCCCGCAGACGCCTAGTTTAGGAGTTATAGCGATTTTAAAGTTTTGAATTTTCTTTTTTCTGGTGCATAATATGACCCCCGCAGACGCCTAGTTTAGGAGTTATAGCGATTTTAAGATTCTGATTTTTTTTTTCTGGTGCATAATTAGACCCCCGCGGACGCCTAGTTTAGAAGTTATAGCCATTTTAAGATTTTGAATTTTTTTTTCTGGTGCATAATATGACCCCCGCAGACGCCTAGTTTAGGAGTTATAGCGATTTTAAAGTTTTGAATTTTCTTTTTTCTGGTGCATAATATGACCCCCGCAGACGCCTAGTTTAGGAGTTATAGCGATTTTAAGATTCTGATTTTTTTTTTCTGGTGCATAATTAGACCCCCGCAGACGCCTAGTTTAGGAGTTATAGCGATTTTAAAGTTTTGAATTTTCTTTTTTCTGGTGCATAATATGACCCCCGCAGACGCCTAGTTTAGGAGTTATAGCGATTTTAAGATTCTGATTTTTTTTTTCTGGTGCATAATTAGACCCCCGCGGACGCCTAGTTTAGGAGTTATAGCCATTTTAAGATTTTGAATTTTCTTTTTTCTGGTGCATAATATGACCCCCGCAGACGCCTAGTTTAGGAGTTATAGCGATTTTAAAGTTTTGAATTTTCGTTTTTCTGGTGCATAATATGACCCCCGCAGACGCCCAGGTTAGGAGTTATAGCCATTTTAAGATTTCGAATTTTTTTTTCTAGTGCATAATATTACCCCCGCAGACGCCTAGTTTAGGAGTTATAGCCATTTTAAGATTTTGAATTTTTTTTTCTGGTGCATAATATGAAACCCGCAGACGCCTAGTTTAGAAGTTATAGCGATTTTAAAGTTTTGAATTTTCTTTTTTCTGGTGCATAATATGACCCCCGCAGACGCCCAGTTTAGGAGTTATAGCCATTTTAAGATTTCGAATTTTTTTTTCTAGTGCATAATATTACCCCCGCAGACGCCTAGTTTAGGAGTTATAGCCATTTTAAGATTTTGAATTTTTTTTTCTGGTGCATAATATGAAACCCGCAGACGCCTAGTTTAGAAGTTATAGCGATTTTAAAGTTTTGAATTTTCTTTTTTCTGGTGCATAATATGACCCCCGCGGACGCCTAGTTTAGGAGTTATAACCATCTTAAGATTTCGAATTTTTTTTTTTCTGGTGCATAATATGACCCCCGCAGACGCCTAGTTTAGGAGTTATAGCCATTTTAAGATTTTGAATTTTCTTTTTTCTGGTGCATAATATGACCCCCGCAGACGCCTAGTTTAGGAGTTATAGCGATTTTAAGATTCTGATTTTTTTTTTCTGGTGCATAATTAGACCCCCGCGGACGTCTAGTTTAGGAGTTATAGCCATTTTAAGATTTCGAATTTTTTTTTAGTGCATAATATGACCCCCGCAGACGCCTAGTTTAGGAGTTATAGCCATTTTAAGATTTTGAATTTTCTTTTTTCTGGTGCATAATATGACCCCCGCAGACGCCTAGTTTAGGAGTTATAGCCATTTTAAGATTTTGAATTTTTTTTTCTGGTGCATAATATGACCCCCGCAGACGCCTAGTTTAGAAGTTATAGCGATTTTAAAGTTTTGAATTTTCTTTTTTCTGGTGCATAATATGACCCCCGCAGACGCCCAGTTTAGGAGTTATAGCCATTTTAAGATTTCGAATTTTTTTTTCTGGTGCATAATAAGACCCCCGCGGACGCCTAGTTTAGGAGTTATAGCGATTTTATGATTCTGATTTTTTTTTTCTGGTGCATAATAAGACCCCCGCGGACGCCTAGTTTAGGAGTTATAGCGATTTTAAAGTTTTGAATTTTCGTTTTTCTGGTGCATAATATGACCCCCGCAGACACCTAGTTTAGGAGTTATAGCAATTTTAAGATTTTGAATTTTCTTTTTTCTGGTGCATAATATGACCCCCGCAGACGCCTAGTTTAGGAGTTATAGCCATTTTAAGATTTTGAATTTTCTTTTTTCTGGTGCATAATATGACCCCCGCAGACGCCTAGTTTAGAAGTTATAGCGATTTTAAGATTCTGATTTTTTTTTTCTGGTGCATAATAAGACCCCCGCGGACGCCTAGTTTAGGAGTTATAACCATTTTAAGATTTCGAATTTTTTTTTTCTGGTGCATAATATGACCCCCGCAGACGCCTAGTTTAGGAGTTATAGCCATTTTAAGATTTTGAATTTTCTTTTTTCTGGTGCATAATATGACCCCCGCAGACGCCTAGTTTAGGAGTTATAGCGATTTTAAGATTCTGATTTTTTTTTTCTGGTGCATAATTAGACCCCCGCGGACGCCTAGTTTAGGAGTTATAGCCATTTTAAGATTTCGAATTTTTTTTTAGTGCATAATATGACCCCCGCAGACGCCTAGTTTAGGAGTTATAGCCATTCTAAGATTTCGAATTTTTTTTTTTTAGTGCATAATATGACCCCCGCAGACGCCTAGTTTAGGAGTTATAGCGATTTTAAATTTTTGAATTTTCTTTTTTCTGGTGCATAATATGACCCTCGCAGACGCCTAGTTTAGGAGTTATAGCGATTTTAAAGTTTTGAATTTTCTTTTTTCTGGTGCATAATATGACCCCCGCAGACGCCTAGTTTAGGAGTTATAGCCATTTTAAGATTTCGAATTTTTTTTTTTAGTGCATAATATGACCCCCGCAGACGCCTAGTTTAGGAGTTATAGCCATTTTAAGATTTTGAATTTTTTTTTCTGGTGCATAATATGACCCCCGCAGACGCCTAGTTTAGGAGTTATAGCGATTTTAAAGTTTTGAATTTTCTTTTTTCTGGTGCATAATATGACCCCCGCAGACGCCTAGTTTAGGAGTTATAGCGATTTTAAGATTCTGATTTTTTTTTTCTGGTGCACAATTAGACCCCCGCGGACGCCTAGTTTAGAAGTTATAGCCATTTTAAGATTTTGAATTTTCTTTTTTCTGGTGCATAATATGACCCCCGCAGACGCCTAGTTTAGGAGTTATAGCCATTTTAAGATTACGAATTTTTTTTTTCTGTTGCCTAATAAGACCACCGCGGACGCCTAGTTTAGGAGTTATAGCGATTTTAAGATTCTGATTTTTTTTTTCTGGTGCATAATAAGACCCCCGCGGACGCCTAGTTTAGGAGTTATAGCCATTTTAAGATTTTGAATTTTCTTTTTTCTGGTGCATAATATGACCCCCGCAGACGCCTAGTTTAGGAGTTATAGCGATTTTAAAGTTTTGAATTTTCGTTTTTCTGGTGCATAATATGACCCCCGCAGACGCCCAGGTTAGGAGTTATAGCCATTTTAAGATTTCGAATTTTTTTTTCTAGTGCATAATATTACCCCCGCAGACGCCTAGTTTAGGAGTTATAGCCATTTTAAGATTTTGAATTTTTTTTTCTGGTGCATAATATGACCCCCGCAGACGCCTAGTTTAGAAGTTATAGCGATTTTAAAGTTTTGAATTTTCTTTTTTCTGGTGCATAATATGACCCCCGCAGACGCCCAGTTTAGGAGTTATAGCCATTTTAAGATTTCGAATTTTTTTTTCTAGTGCATAATATTACCCCCGCAGACGCCTAGTTTAGGAGTTATAGCCATTTTAAGATTTTGAATTTTTTTTTCTGGTGCATAATATGACCCCCGCAGACGCCTAGTTTAGAAGTTATAGCGATTTTAAAGTTTTGAATTTTCTTTTTTCTGGTGCATAATATGACCCCCGCGGACGCCTAGTTTAGGAGTTATAACCATCTTAAGATTTCGAATTTTTTTTTTTCTGGTGCATAATATGACCCCCGCAGACGCCTAGTTTAGGAGTTATAGCCATTTTAAGATTTTGAATTTTCTTTTTTCTGGTGCATAATATGACCCCCGCAGACGCCTAGTTTAGGAGTTATAGCGATTTTAAGATTCTGATTTTTTTTTTCTGGTGCATAATTAGACCCCCGCGGACGCCTAGTTTAGGAGTTATAGCCATTTTAAGATTTCGAATTTTTTTTTAGTGCATAATATGACCCCCGCAGACGCCTAGTTTAGGAGTTATAGCCATTTTAAGATTTTGAATTTTCTTTTTTCTGGTGCATAATATGACCCCCGCAGACGCCTAGTTTAGGAGTTATAGCCATTTTAAGATTTTGAATTTTTTTTTCTGGTGCATAATATGACCCCCGCAGACGCCTAGTTTAGAAGTTATAGCGATTTTAAAGTTTTGAATTTTCTTTTTTCTGGTGCATAATATGACCCCCGCAGACGCCCAGTTTAGGAGTTATAGCCATTTTAAGATTTCGAATTTTTTTTTCTGGTGCATAATAAGACCCCCGCGGACGCCTAGTTTAGGAGTTATAGCGATTTTATGATTCTGATTTTTTTTTTCTGGTGCATAATAAGACCCCCGCGGACGCCTAGTTTAGGAGTTATAGCGATTTTAAAGTTTTGAATTTTCGTTTTTCTGGTGCATAATATGACCCCCGCAGACGCCTAGTTTAGGAGTTATAGCCATTTTAAGATTTTGAATTTTCTTTTTTCTGGTGCATAATATGACCCCCGCAGACGCCTAGTTTAGGAGTTATAGCCATTTTAAGATTTTGAATTTTCTTTTTTCTGGTGCATAATATGACCCCCGCAGACGCCTAGTTTAGAAGTTATAGCGATTTTAAGATTCTGATTCTTTTTTCTGGTGCATAATAAGACCCCCGCGGACGCCTAGTTTAGGAGTTATAGCCATTTTAAGATTTCGAATTTTTTTTTAGTGCATAATATGACCCCTGCAGACGCCTAGTTTAGGAGTTATAGCCATTCTAAGATTTCGAATTTTTTTTTTTTAGTGCATAATATGACCCCCGCAGACGCCTAGTTTAGGAGTTATAGCGATTTTAAATTTTTGAATTTTCTTTTTTCTGGTGCATAATATGACCCTCGCAGACGCCTAGTTTAGGAGTTATAGCGATTTTAAAGTTTTGAATTTTCTTTTTTCTGGTGCATAATATGACCCCCGCAGACGCCTAGTTTAGGAGTTATAGCCATTTTAAGATTTCGAATTTTTTTTTTTAGTGCATAATATGACCCCCGTAAGACGCGTAGTTTAGGAGTTATAGCCATTTTAAGATTTTGAATTTTTTTTTCTGGTGCATAATATGATCCTCGCAGACGCCTAGTTTAGGAGTTATTGCCATTTTAAGATTTTGAATTTTTTTTTCTGGTGCATAATATGACCCCCGCAGACGCCTAGTTTAGGAGTTATAGCCATTTTAAGATTTTGAATTTTCTTTTTTCTGGTGCATAATATGACCCCCGCAGACGCCTAGTTTAGGAGTTATAGCCATTTTAAGATTTTGAATTTTTTTTTTCTGGTGCATAATATGACCCCCGCAGACGCCTAGCTTAGGAGTTATAGCCATTTTAAGATTTTGAATTTTCTTTTTTCTGGTGCATAATATGACCCCCGCAGACGCCTAGTTTAGGAGTTATAGCCATTTTAAGATTTCGAATTTTTTTTTTTTAGTGCATAATATGACCCCCGTAGACGCCTAGTTTAGGAGTTATAGCCATTTTAAAGTTTTGAATTTTCTTTTTTCTGGTGCATAATATGACCCCCGCAGACGACTAGTTTAGGAGTTATAGCGATTTTAAAGTTTTGAATTTTCTTTTTTCTGGTGCATAATATGACCCCTGCAGACGCCTAGTTCAGGAGTTATAGCCATTTTAAGATTTCGAATTTTTTTTTTTAGTGCATAATATGACCCCCGCAGACGCCTAGTTTAGGAGTTATAGCCATTTTAAGATTTCGAATTTTTTTTTTTAGTGCATAATATGACCCCCGCAGACGCCTAGTTTAGGAGTTATAGCGATTTTAAAGTTTTGAATTTTCTTTTTTCTGGTGCATAATATGATCCCCGCAGACGCCTAGTTTAGGAGTTATAGCCATTTTAAGATTTCGAATTTTTTTTTTTAGTGCATAATATGACCCCCGTAGACGCCTAGTTTAGGAGTTATAGCCATTTTAAAGTTTTGAATTTTCTTTTTTCTGGTGCATAATATGACCCCCGCAGACGACTAGTTTAGGAGTTATAGCGATTTTAAAGTTTTGAATTTTCTTTTTTCTGCTGCATAATATGACCCCTGCAGACGCCTAGTTCAGGAGTTATAGCCATTTTAAGATTTCGAATTTTTTTTTTTAGTGCATAATATGACCCCCGTAGACGCCTAGTTTAGGAGTTATAGCCATTTTAAAGTTTTGAATTTTCTTTTTTCTGGTGCATAATATGACCCCCGCAGACGCCTAGTTTAGGAGTTATAGCCATTTTAAGATTTTGAATTTTTTTTTCTGGTGCATAATATGACCCCCGCAGACGCCTAGTTTAGGAGTTATAGCGATTTTAAAGTTTTGAATTTTCTTTTTTCTGGTGCATAATATGACCCCCGCAGACGCCTAGTTTAGGAGTTATAGCCATTTTAAGATTTCGAATTTTTTTTTTTAGTGCATAATATGACCCCCGTAGACGCCTAGTTTAGGAGTTATAGCCATTTTAAAGTTTTGAATTTTCTTTTTTCTGGTGCATAATATGACCCCCGCAGACGCCTAGTTTAGGAGTTATAGCCATTTTAAGATTTTGAATTTTTTTTTCTGGTGCATAATATGACCCCCGCAGACGCCTAGTTTAGGAGTTATAGCGATTTTAAAGTTTTGAATTTTCTTTTTTCTGGTGCATAATATGACCCCCGTAGACGCCTAGTTTAGGAGTTATAGCCATTTTAAGATTTCGAATTTTTTTTTTTAGTGCATAATATGACCCCCGCAGACGCCTAGTTTAGGAGTTATAGCCATTTTAAGATTTTGAATTTTTTTTTCTGGTGCATAATATGACCCCCGCAGACGCCTAGTTTAGGAGTTATAGCGATTTTAAAGTTTTGTATTTTCTTTTTTCTGGTGCATAAAATGACCCCCGCAGACGCCTAGTGTAGGAGTTATAGCCATTTTAAGATTTCGAATTTTTTTTTTTAGTGCATAATATGACCCCCGTAGACGCCTAGTTTAGGAGTTATAGCCATTTTAAGATTTTGAATTTTCTTTTTTCTGGTGCATAATATGACCCCCGCAGACTCCTAGTTTAGGAGTTATAGCGATTTTAAAGTTTTGAATTTTCTTTTTTCTGGTGCATAATATGACCCCCGCAGACGCCTAGTTTAGGAGTTATAGCCATTTTAAGATTTTGAATTTTCTTTTTTCTGGTGCATAATATGACCCCCGCAGACGCCAAGTTTAGGAGTTATATCGATTTTAAAGTTTTGAATTTTTTTTTTTCTGGTGCATAATATGACCCCCGCAGACGCCTAGTTTAGGAGTTATAGCCATTTTAAGATTTCGAATTTTTTTTTTTAGTGCAAAATATGACCCCCGCAGACGCCTAGTTTAGGAGTTATAGCCATTTTAAGATTTTGAATTTTCTTTTTTCTGGTGCATAATATGACCCCCGCAGACGCCAAGTTTAGGAGTTATATCGATTTTAAAGTTTTGAATTTTTTTTTTTCTGGTGCATAATATGACCCCCGCAGACGCCTAGTTTAGGAGTTATAGCCATTTTAAGATTTTGAATTTTCTTTTTTCTGGAGCATAATATGACCCCCGCAGACGCCTAGTTTAGGAGTTATAGCCATTTTAAGATTTCGAATTTTCTTTTTTCTGGTGCATAATATGACAACCGCAGACGCCTAGTTTAGGAGTTATAGCCATTTTAAGATTTTGAATTTTCTTTTTTCTGGTGCATAATATGACCCCCGCAGACGCCTAGTTTAGGAGTTATAACCATTTTAAGATTTTGAATTTTCTTTTTTCTGGTGCATAATATGACCCCCACAGACGCCTAGTTTAGGAGTTATAGCCATTTTAAGATTTTGAATTTTTTTTTCTGGTGCATAATATGACCCCCGCAGACGCCTAGTTTAGGAGTTATAGCGATTTTAAAGTTTTGAATTTTCTTTTTTCTGGTGCATAATATGACCCCCGTAGACGCCTAGTTTAGGAGTTATAGCCATTTTAAAGTTTTGAATTTTCTTTTTTCTGGTGCATAATATGACCCCCGCAGACGCCTAGTTTAGGAGTTATAGCCATTTTAAGATTTTGAATTTTTTTTTCTGGTGCATAATATGACCCCCGCAGACGCCTAGTTTAGGAGTTATAGCGATTTTAAAGTTTTGAATTTTCTTTTTTCTGGTGCATAATATGACCCCCGTAGACGCCTAGTTTAGGAGTTATAGCCATTTTAAGATTTTGAATTTTTTTTTCTGGTGCATAATATGACCCCCGCAGACGCCTAGTTTAGGAGTTATAGCGATTTTAAAGTTTTGTATTTTCTTTTTTCTGGTGCATAAAATGACCCCCGCAGACGCCTAGTGTAGGAGTTATAGCCATTTTAAGATTTCGAATTTTTTTTTTTAGTGCATAATATGACCCCCGTAGACGCCTAGTTTAGGAGTTATAGCCATTTTAAGATTTTGAATTTTCTTTTTTCTGGTGCATAATATGACCCCCGCAGACTCCTAGTTTAGGAGTTATAGCGATTTTAAAGTTTTGAATTTTCTTTTTTCTGGTGCATAATATGACCCCCGCAGACGCCTAGTTTAGGAGTTATAGCCATTTTAAGATTTTGAATTTTTTTTTCTGGTGCATAATATGACCCCCGCAGACGCCTAGTTTAGGAGTTATAGCGATTTTAAAGTTTTGAATTTTCTTTTTTCTGGTGCATAATATGACCCCCGCAGACGCCTAGTTTAGGAGTTATAGCTATTTTAAGATTTCGAATTTTTTTTTTTAGTGCATAATATGACCCCCGTAGACGCCTAGTTTAGGAGTTATAGCCATTTTAAGATTTCGAATTTTTTTTTTTAGTGCAAAATATGACCCCCGCAGACGCCTAGTTTAGGAGTTATAGCCATTTTAAGATTTTGAATTTTCTTTTTTCTGGTGCATAATATGACCCCCGCAGACGCCAAGTTTAGGAGTTATATCGATTTTAAAGTTTTGAATTTTTTTTTTTCTGGTGCATAATATGACCCCCGCAGACGCCTAATTTAGGAGTTATAGCCATTTTAAGATTTCGAATTTTTTTTTTTAGTGCAAAATATGACCCCCGCAGACGCCTAGTTTAGGAGTTATAGCCATTTTAAGATTTTGAATTTTCTTTTTTCTGGTGCATAATATGACCCCCGCAGACGCCAAGTTTAGGAGTTATATCGATTTTAAAGTTTTGAATTTTTTTTTTTCTGGTGCATAATATGACCCCCGCAGACGCCTAGTTTAGGAGTTATAGCCATTTTAAGATTTTGAATTTTCTTTTTTCTGGAGCATAATATGACCCCCGCAGACGCCTAGTTTAGGAGTTATAGCCATTTTAAGATTTCGAATTTTCTTTTTTCTGGTGCATAATATGACAACCGCAGACGCCTAGTTTAGGAGTTATAGCCATTTTAAGATTTTGAATTTTCTTTTTTCTGGTGCATAATATGACCCCCGCAGACGCCTAGTTTAGGAGTTATAACCATTTTAAGATTTTGAATTTTCTTTTTTCTGGTGCATAATATGACCCCCACAGACGCCTAGTTTAGGAGTTATAGCCATTTTAAGATTTCGAATTTTTTTTTTCTGGTGCATAATAAGACCCCCGTGGACGCCTAGTTTAGGAGTTATAGCCATTTTAAAGTTTTGAATTTTCTTTTTTCTGGTGCATAATATGACCCCCGCAGACGCCTAGTTTAGGAGTTATAGCGATTTTAAAGTTTTGAATTTTCTTTTTTCTGGTGCATAATATGACCCCCGCGGACGCCTAGTTTAGGAGTTATAGCCATTTTAAGATTTTGAATTTTTTTTTTTGGTGCATAATATGACCCCCGCAGACGCATAGCTTAGGAGTTATAGCCATTTTAAGATTTTGAATTTTCTTTTTTCTGGTGCATAATATGACCCCCGCAGACGCCTAGTTTAGGAGTTATAGCGATTTTAAAGTTTTGAATTTTCTTTTTTCTGGTGCATAATATGACCCCCGCAGACGCCTAGTGTAGGAGTTATAGCCATTTTAAGATTTCGAATTTTTTTTTTTAGTGCATAATATGACCCCCGTTGACGCCTAGTTTAGGAGTTATAGCCATTTTAAGATTTTGAATTTTCTTTTTTCTGGTGCATAATATGACCCCCGCAGACTCCTAGTTTAGGAGTTATAGCGATTTTAAAGTTTTGAATTTTCTTTTTTCTGGTGCATAATATGACCCCCGCAGACGCCTAGTTTAGGAGTTATAGCCATTTTAAGATTTTGAATTTTTTTTTCTGGTGCATAATATGACCCCCGCAGACGCCTAGTTTAGGAGTTATAGCGATTTTAAAGTTTTGAATTTTCTTTTTTCTGGTGCATAATATGACCCCCGCAGACGCCTAGTTTAGGAGTTATAGCCATTTTAAGATTTCGAATTTTTTTTTTTAGTGCATAATATGACCCCCGTAGACGCCTAGTTTAGGAGTTATAGCCATTTTAAGATTTCGAATTTTTTTTTTTTAGTGCAAAATATGACCCCCGCAGACGCCTAGTTTAGGAGTTATAGCCATTTTAAGATTTTGAATTTTCTTTTTTCTGGTGCATAATATGACCCCCGCAGACGCCAAGTTTAGGAGTTATATCGATTTTAAAGTTTTGAATTTTTTTTTTTCTGGTGCATAATATGACCCCCGCAGACGCCTAGTTTAGGAGTTATAGCCATTTTAAGATTTCGAATTTTTTTTTTTAGTGCAAAATATGACCCCCGCAGACGCCTAGTTTAGGAGTTATAGCCATTTTAAGATTTTGAATTTTCTTTTTTCTGGTGCATAATATGACCCCCGCAGACGCCAAGTTTAGGAGTTATATCGATTTTAAAGTTTTGAATTTTTTTTTTTCTGGTGCATAATATGACCCCCGCAGACGCCTAGTTTAGGAGTTATAGCCATTTTAAGATTTTGAATTTTATTTTTCTGGAGCATAATATGACCCCCGCAGACGCCTAGTTTAGGAGTTATAGCCATTTTAAGATTTCGAATTTTCTTTTTTCTGGTGCATAATATGACAACCGCAGACGAATAGTTTAGAAGTTATAGCCATTTTAAGACTTTGAATTTTTTTTTTCTGGTGCATAATATAACCCCCGCAGACGCCTAGTTTAGGAGTTATAGCGATTTTAAGATTCTGATTTTTTTTTTTCTGGTGCATAATAAGACCCCCGCGGACGCCTAGTTTAGGCGTTATAGCCATTTTAAGATTTTGAATTTTCTTTTTTCTGGTGCATAATATGACCCCCGCAGACGCCTAGTTTAGGAGTTATAACCATTTTAAGATTTTGAATTTTCTTTTTTCTGGTGCATAATATGACCCCCACAGACGCCTAGTTTAGGAGTTATAGCCATTTTAAAGTTTTGAATTTTCTTTTTTCTGGTGCATAATATGACCCCCGCAGACGCCTAGTTTAGGAGTTATAGCGATTTTAAAGTTTTGAATTTTCTTTTTTCTGGTGCATAATATGACCCCCGCGGACGCCTAGTTTAGGAGTTATAGCCATTTTAAGATTTTGAATTTTTTTTTTTGGTGCATAATATGACCCCCGCAGACGCATAGCTTAGGAGTTATAGCCATTTTAAGATTTTGAATTTTCTTTTTTCTGGTGCCTAATATGACCCCCGCAGACGCCTAGTTTAGGAGTTATAGCCATTTTAAGATTTCGAATTTGTTTTTTTAGTGCGTAATATGACCCCCGCAGACGCCTAGTTTAGGAGTTATAGCGATTTTAAAGTTTTGAATTTTCTTTTTTCTGGTGCATAATATGACCCCCGCAGACGCCTAGTTTAGGAGTTATAGCGATTTTAAAGTTTTGAATTTTCTTTTTTCTGGTGCATAATATGACCCCCGCAGACGCCTAGTTTAGGAGTTATAGCCATTTTAAGATTTTGAATTTTTTTTTTTCTGGTGCATAATATGACCCCCGCGGACGCCTAGTTTAGGAGTTATAGCCATTTTAAGATTTTGAATTTTTTTTTTCTTGTGCATAATATGACCCCCGCAGTTTAGGAGTTATAGCCATTTTAAGATTTCGATTTTTTTTTTTCTGGTGCATAATAAGACCCCCGTGGACGCCTAGTTTAGGAGTTATAGCGATTTTAAAGTTTTGAATTTTCTTTTTTCTGGTGCATAATATGACCCCCGCAGACGCCTAGTTTAGGAGTTATAGCGATTTTAAAGTTTTGAATTTTCTTTTTTCTGGTGCATAATATGACCCCCGCGGACGCCTAGTTTAGGAGTTATAGCCATTTTAAGATTTTGAATTTTTTTTTTTCTGGTGCATAATATGACCCCCGCAGACGCCTAGTTTAGGAGTTATAGCGATTTTAAAGTTTTGAATTTTCTTTTTTCTGGTGCATAATATGACCCCCACAGACGCCTAGTTTAGGAGTTATAGCCATTTTAAGATTTCGAATTTTTTTTTTTAGTGCGTAATATGACCCCCGCAGACGCCTAGTTTAGGAGTTATAGCGATTTTAAAGTTTTGAATTTTCTTTTTTCTGGTGCATAATATGACCCCCGCAGACGCCTAGTTTAGGAGTTATAGCGATTTTAAAGTTTTGAATTTTCTTTTTTCTGGTGCATAATATGACCCCCGCAGACGCCTAGTTTAGGAGTTATAGCCATTTTAAGATTTTGAATTTTTTTTTTTCTGGTGCATAATATGACCCCCGCGGACGCCTAGTTTAGGAGTTATAGCCATTTTAAGATTTTGAATTTTTTTTTTCTTGTGCATAATATGACCCCCGCAGTTTAGGAGTTATAGCCATTTTAAGATTTCGATTTTTTTTTTTCTGGTGCATAATAAGACCCCCGTGGACGCCTAGTTTAGGAGTTATAGCGATTTTAAAGTTTTGAATTTTCTTTTTTCTGGTGCATAATATGACCCCCGCGGACGCCTAGTTTAGGAGTTATAGCCATTTTAAGATTTTGAATTTTTTTTTTTCTGGTGCATAATATGACCCCCGCAGACGCCTAGTTTAGGAGTTATAGCGATTTTAAAGTTTTGAATTTTCTTTTTTCTGGTGCATAATATGACCCCCGTGGACGCCTAGTTTAGGAGTTATAGCCATTTTAAAGTTTTGAATTTTCTTTTTTCTGGTGCATAATATGACCCCCGCAGACGCCTAGTTTAGGAGTTATAGCGATTTTAAAGTTTTGAATTTTCTTTTTTCTGGTGCATAATATGACCCCCGCGGACGCCTAGTTTAGGAGTTATAGCCATTTTAAGATTTTGAATTTTTTTTTTTGGTGCATAATATGACCCCCGCAGACGCATAGCTTAGGAGTTATAGCCATTTTAAGATTTTGAATTTTCTTTTTTCTGGTGCATAATATGACCCCCGCAGACGCCTAGTTTAGGAGTTATAGCCATTTTAAGATTTCGAATTTTTTTTTTTAGTGCGTAATATGACCCCCGCAGACGCCTAGTTTAGGAGTTATAGCCATTTTAAAGTTTTGAATTTTCTTTTTTCTGGTGCATAATATGACCCCCGCAGACGCCTAGTTTAGGAGTTATAGCGATTTTAAAGTTTTGAATTTTCTTTTTTCTGGTGCATAATATGACCCCCGCAGACGCCTAGTTTAGGAGTTATAGCCATTTTAAGATTTTGAATTTTTTTTTTCTGGTGCATAATATGACCCCCGCAGTTTAGGAGTTATAGCCATTTTAAGATTTCGATTTTTTTTTTTCTGGTGCATAATAAGACCCCCGTGGACGCCTAGTTTAGGAGTTATAGCGATTTTAAAGTTTTGAATTTTCTTTTTTCTGGTGCATAATATGACCCCCGCAGACGCCTAGTTTAGGAGTTATAGCGATTTTAAAGTTTTGAATTTTCTTTTTTCTGGTGCATAATATGACCCCCGCAGACGCCTAGTTTAGGAGTTATAGCCATTTTAAGATTTCGAATTTTTTTTTTCTGGTGCATAATATGACCCCCGCAGACGCTTAGTTTAGGAGTTATAGCCATTTTAAGATTTCGAATTTTTTTTTCTGCTGCATAATATGACCCCCGCAGACGCCTAGTTTAGGAGTTATAGCGATTTTAAAGTTTTGAATTTTCTTTTTTCTGGTGCATAATATGACCCCCGCAGACGCCTAGTTTAGGAGTTATAGCCATTTTAAGTTTTTGAATTTTTTTTTTCTGGTGCATAATATGACCCCCGCAGACGCCTAGTTTATCAGTTATAGCCATTTTAAGATTTCGAATTTTTTTTTTCTGGTGCATAATAAGACCCCCGTGGACGCCTAGTTTAGGAGTTATAGAAATTTTAAAGTTTTGAATTTTCTTTTTTCTGGTGCATAATATGACCCCCGCAGACGCCTAGTTTAGGAGTTATAGCCATTTTAAGATTTCGAATTTTTTTTTTCTGGTGCATAATATGACCCCCGCAGACGCTTAGTTTAGGAGTTATAGCCATTTTAAGATTTCGAATTTTTTTTTCTGCTGCTTAATATGACCCCCGCAGACGCCCAGTTTAGGAGTTATAGCCATTTTAAGATTTTGAATTTTTTTTCTGGTGCATAATATGACCCCCGCAGACGCCTAGTTTAGGAGTTATAGCCATTTTAAGATTTTGAATTTTCTTTTTTCTGGAGCATAATATGACCCCCGCGGACGCCCAGTTTAGGAGTTATAGCCATTTTAAGATTTTGAATTTTTTTTTCTGGTGCATAATATGACCCCCGCAGACGCCTAGTTTAGGAGTTATAGCGATTTTAAAGTTTTGAATTTTCTTTTTTCTGGTGCATAATATGACCCCCGCAGACGCCTAGTTTAGGAGTTATAGCCATTTTAAGATTTTGAATTTTTTTTTTCTGGTGCATAATATGACCCCCGCAGACGCCTAGTTTATCAGTTATAGCCATTTTAAGATTTCGAATTTTTTTTTTCTGGTGCATAATAAGACCCCCGTGGACGCCTAGTTTAGGAGTTATAGAAATTTTAAAGTTTTGAATTTTCTTTTTTCTGGTGCATAATATGACCCCCGCAGACGCCTAGTTTAGGAGTTATAGCCATTTTAAGATTTCGAATTTTTTTTTTCTGGTGCATAATATGACCCCCGCAGACGCTTAGTTTAGGAGTTATAGCCATTTTAAGATTTCGAATTTTTTTTTCTGCTGCTTAATATGACCCCCGCAGACGCCCAGTTTAGGAGTTATAGCCATTTTAAGATTTTGAATTTTTTTTCTGGTGCATAATATGACCCCCGCAGACGCCTAGTTTAGGAGTTATAGCGATTTTAAAGTTTTGAATTTTCTTTTTTCTGGTGCATAATATGACCCCCGCAGACGCCTAGTTTAGGAGTTATAGCCATTTTAAGATTTTGAATTTTTTTTTTCTGGTGCATAATATGACCCCCGCAGACGCCTAGTTTAGGAGTTATAGCCATTTTAAGATTTCGAATTTTTTTTTTCTGGTGCATAATATGACCCCCGCAGACGCCTAGTTTAGGAGTTATAGAAATTTTAAAGTTTTGAATTTTCTTTTTTCTGGTGCATAATATGACCCCCGCAGACGCCTAGTTTAGGAGTTATAGCCATTTTAAGATTTTGAATTTTTTTTTTCTGGTGCATAATAAGACCCCCGTGGACGCCTAGTTTAGGAGTTATAGCGATTTTAAAGTTTTGAATTTTCTTTTTTCTGGTGCATAATATGACCCCCGCAGACGCCTAGTTTAGGAGTTATAGCCATTCTAAGATTTCGAATTTTTTTTTTTCTGGTGCATAATAAGACCCCCGTGGACGCCTAGTTTAGGAGTTATAGCCATTTTAAAGTTTTGAATTTTCTTTTTTCTGGTGCATAATATGACCCCCGCAGACGCCTAGTTTAGGAGTTATAGCGATTTTAAAGTTTTGAATTTTCTTTTTTCTGGTGCATAATATGACCCCCGCAGACGCCTAGTTTAGGAGTTATAGCGATTTTAAAGTTTTGAATTTTCTTTTTTCTGGTGCATAATATGACCCCCGCGGACGCCTAGTTTAGGAGTTATAGCCATTTTAAGATTTCGAATTTTTTTTTTCTGGTGCATAATATGACCCCCGCAGACGCCTTGTTTAGGAGTTATAGAAATTTTAAAGTTTTGAATTTTCTTTTTTCTGGTGCATAATATGACCCCCACAGACGCCCAGTTTAGGAGTTATAGCCATTTTAAGATTTTGAATTTTTTTTTCTGGTGCATAATATGACCCCCGCAGACGCCTAGTTTAGGAGTTATAGCCATTTTAAGATTTTGAATTTTTTTTTTCTGGTGCATAAAATGACCCCCGCAGACGCCTAGTTTAGGAGTTATAGCCATTTTAAGATTTCGAATTTTTTTTTTCTGGTGCATAATATGACCCCCGCAGACGCCTAGTTTAGGAGTTATAGAAATTTTAAAGTTTTGAATTTTGTTTTTTCTGGTGCATAATATGACCCCCGCAGACGCCTAGTTTAGGAGTTATAGCCATTTTAAAATTTTGAATTTTTTTTTTCTGGTGCATAATATGACCCCCGCAGACGCCTAGTTTAGGAGTTATAGCCATTTTAAGATTTCGAATTTTTTTTTTCTGGTGCATAATAAGACCCCCGTGGACGCCTAGTTTAGGAGTTATAGCCATTTTAAAGTTTTGAATTTTCTTTTTTCTGGTGCATAATATGACCCCCGCAGACGCCTAGTTTAGGAGTTATAGCCATTTTAAGATTTTGAATTTTTTTTTTTCTAGTGCATAATATGACCCCCGCAGACGCCTAGTTTAGGAGTTATAGCCATTTTAAGATTTTGAAGTTTTTTTTTTTGGTGCATAATATGACCCCCGCAGACGCCTAGCTGAGGAGTTATAGCCATTTTAAGATTTTGAATTTTCTTTTTTCTGGTGCATAATATGACCCCCGCAGACGCCTAGTTTAGGAGTTATAGCCATTTTAAGATTTTGAATTTTTTTTTTCTGGTGCATAATATGACCCCCGCAGACGCCTAGTTTAGGAGTTATAGCCATTTTAAGATTTCGAATTTTTTTTTCTGCTGCATAATATGACCCCCGCAGACGCCCAATTTAGGAGTTATAGCGATTTTAAAGTTTTGAATTTTCTTTTTTCTGGTGCATAATATGATCCCCGCAGACGCCTAGTTTAGTAGTTATAGCCATTTTAAGATTTCGAATTTTTTTTTTTAGTGCATAAAATGACCCCCGCAGACGCCTAGTTTAGGAGTTATAGCCATTTTAAGATTTCGAATTTTTTTTTTCTGGTGCATAATAAGACCCCCGTGGACGCCTAGTTTAGGAGTTATAGCCATTTTAAAGTTTTGAATTTTTTTTTTCTGGTGCATAATATGACCCCCGCAGACGCCTAGTTTAGGAGTTATAGCGATTTTAAAGTTTTGAATTTTCTTTTTTCTGGTGCATAATATGACCCCCGCGGACGCCTAGTTTAGGAGTTATAGCCATTTTAAGATTTTGAATTTTTTTTTTCTGGTGCATAATATGACCCCCGCAGACGCCTAGTTTAGGAGTTATAGCCATTTTAAGATTTTGAATTTTCTTTTTTCTGGAGCATAATATGACCCCCGCGGACGCCTAGTTTAGGAGTTATAGCCATTTTAAGATTTTGAATTTTTTTTTTTTGGTGCATAATATGACCCCCGCAGACGCCTAGCCTAGGAGTTATAGCCATTTTAAGATTTCGAATTTTTTTTTTCTGGTGCATAATATGACCCCCGCAGACGCTTAGTTTAGGAGTTATAGCCATTTTAAGATTTCGAATTTTTTTTTCTGCTGCATAATATGACCCCCGCAGACCCAATTTAGGAGTTATAGCCATTTTAAGATTTTGAATTTTTTTTTCTGGTGCATAATATGACCCCCGCAGACGCCTAGTTTAGGAGTTATAGCCATTTTAAGATTTCGAATTTTTTTTTTCTGGTGCATAATAAGACCCCCGTGGACGCCTAGTTTAGGAGTTATAGCCATTTTAAAGTTTTGAATTTTTTTTTTCTGGTGCATAATATGACCCCCGCAGACGCCTAGTTTAGGAGTTATAGCGATTTTAAAGTTTTGAATTTTCTTTTTTCTGGTGCATAATATGACCCCCGCGGACGCCTAGTTTAGGAGTTATAGCCATTTTAAGATTTTGAATTTTTTTTTTTCTGGTGCATAATATGACCCCCGCAGACGCCTAGTTTAGGAGTTATAGCCATTTTAAGATTTTGAATTTTTTTTTTTGGTGCATAATATGACCCCCGCAGACGCCTAGCTTACGAGTTATAGCCATTTTAAGATTTTGAATTTTCTTTTTTCTGGTGCATAATATGACCCCCGCAGACGCCTAGTTTAGGAGTTATAGCCATTTTAAGATTTTGAATTTTTTTTTTCTGGTGCATAATATGACCCCCGCAGACGCCTAGTTTAGGAGTTATAGCCATTTTAAGATTTCGAATTTTTTTTTCTGCTGCATAATATGACCCCCGCAGACGCCCAGTTTAGGAGTTATAGCCATTTTAAGATTTTGAATTTTTTTTTCTGGTGCATAATATGACCCCCGCAGACGCCTAGTTTAGGAGTTATAGCCATTTTAAGATTTCGAATTTTTTTTTTCTGGTGCATAATAAGACCCCCGTGGACGCCTAGTTTAGGAGTTATAGCCATTTTAAAGTTTTGAATTTTCTTTTTTCTGGTGCATAATATGACCCCCGCAGACGCCTAGTTTAGGAGTTATAGCGATTTTAAAGTTTTGAATTTTCTTTTTTCTGGTGTATAATATGACCCCCGCAGACGCCTAGTTTAGGAGTTATAGCCATTTTAAGATTTTGAATTTTCTTTTTTCTGGTGCATAATATGAACTCCGCAGACGCCTAGTTTAGGAGTTATAGCGATTTTAAGATTTTGAATTTTCTTTTTTCTGGTGTATAATATGACCCCCGCAGACGCCTAGCCTAGGAGTTATAGCCATTTTAAGATTTTGAATTTTCTTTTTTCTGGTGCATAATATGACCCCCGCAGACGCCTAGTTTAGGAGTTGTAGCCATTTTAAAGTTTTGAATTTTCTTTTTTCTGGTGCATAATATGACCCCCGCAGACGCCTAGTTTAGGAGTTATAGCCATTTTACGATTTCGAATTTTTTTTTTCTGGTGCATAATAAGACCCCCGTGGACGCCTAGTTTAGGAGTTATAGCCATTTTAAAGTTTTGAATTTTCTTTTTTCTGGTGCATAATATGACCCCCGCAGACGCCTAGTTTAGGAGTTATAGCGATTTTAAAGTTCTGAATTTTCTTTTTTCTGGTGCATAATATGACCCCCGCAGACGCCTAGTTTAGGAGTTATAGCGATTTTAAAGTTTTGAATTTTCTTTTTTCTGGTGCATAATATGACCCCCGCGGACGCCTAGTTTAGGAGTTATAGCGATTTTAAAGTTTTGAATTTTTTTTTTTCTGGTGTATAATATGACCCCCGCAGACGCCTAGTTTAGGAGTTATAGCCATTTTAAGATTTTGAATTTTCTTTTTTCTGGAGCATAATATGACCCCCGCAGACGCCTAGTTTAGGAGTTATAGCCATTTTAAGATTTCGAATTTTCTTTTTTCTGGTGCATAATATGACCCCCGCAGACGCCTAGTTTAGGAGTTATAGCCATTTTAAGATTTCGATTTTTTTTTTCTGGTGCATAATAAGACCCCCGTGGACGCCTAGTTTAGGAGTTATAGCCATTTTAAAGTTTTGAATTTTCTTTTTTCTGGTGCATAATATGACCCCCGCAGACGCCTAGTTTAGGAGTTATAGCGATTTTAAAGTTTTGAATTTTCTTTTTTCTGGTGTATAATATGACCCCCGCAGACGCCTAGTTTAGGAGTTATAGCCATTTTAAGATTTTGAATTTTCTTTTTTCTGGAGCATAATATGACCCCCGCGGACGCCTAGTTTAGGAGTTATAGCCATTTTAAGATTTTGAATTTTTTTTTTTTGGTGCATAATATGACCCCCGCAGACGCCTAGCCTAGGAGTTATAGCCATTTTAAGATTTTGAATTTTTTTTTTTCTGGTGCATAATATGACCCCCGCAGACGCCTAGTTTAGGAGTTATAGCCATTTTAAGATTTTGAATTTTTTTTTTCTGGTGCATAATATGACCCCCGCATACGCCTAGTTTAGGAGTTATAGCCATTTTAAGATTTCGAATTTTTTTTTTCTGGTGCATAATATGACCCCCGCAGACGCTTAGTTTAGGAGTTATAGCCATTTTAAGATTTCGAATTTTTTTTTCTGCTGCATAATATGACCCCCGCAGACGCCCAGTTTAGGAGTTATAGCGATTTTAAAGTTTTGAATTTTCTTTTTTCTGGTGCATAATATGACCCCCGCAGACGCCTAGTTTAGGAGTTACAGCGACTTTAAAGTTTTGAATTTTCTTTTTTCTGGTGCATAATATGATCCCCGCAGACGCCTAGTTTAGTAGTTATAGCCATTTTAAGATTTCGAATTTTTTTTTCTGCTGCATAATATGACCCCCGCAGACGCCCAGTTTAGGAGTTATAGCGATTTTAAAGTTTTGAATTTTCTTTTTTCTGGTGCATAATATGACCCCCGCAGACGCCTAGTTTAGGAGTTACAGCGACTTTAAAGTTTTGAATTTTCTTTTTTCTGGTGCATAATATGACCCCCGCAGACGCCTAGTTTAGGAGTTATAGCCATTTTAAGATTTCGAATTTTTTTTTTCTGGTGCATAATATGACCCCCGCAGACGCTTAGTTTAGGAGTTATAGCCATTTTAAGATTTCGAATTTTTTTTTCTGCTGCATAATATGACCCCCGCAGACGCCAAGTTTAGGAGTTATAGCCATTTTAAGATTTTGAATTTTTTTTTCTGGTGCATAATATGACCCCCGCAGACGCCTAGTTTAGGAGTTATTGAAATTTTAAAGTTTTGAATTTTCTTTTTTCTGGTGCATAATTTGACCCCCGCAGACGCCTACTTTAGGAGTTATAGCGATTTTAAAGTTTTGAATTTTCTTTTTTCTGGTGCATAATATGATCCCCGCAGACGCCTAGTTTAGTAGTTATAGCCATTTTAAGATTTCGAATTTTTTTTTTTAGTGCATAAAATGACCCGAGCAGACGCCTAGTTTACTAGTTATAGCCATTTTAAGATTTTGAATTTTTTTTTCTTGTGCATAATATGACCCCCGCAGACGCCTTGTTTAGGAGTTATAGCCATTTTAAGATTTTGAATTTTCTTTTTTCTGGTGCATAATATGACCCCCGCAGACGCCTAGTTTAGGAGTTATAACCATTTTAAGATTTCGAATTTTTTTTTTCTGGTGCATTATATGACCCCCGCAGACGCCTAGTTTAGGAGTTATAGCCATTTTAAGGTTTTGAATTTTCTTTTTTCTGGTGCATAATATGACCCCCGCAGACGCGAAGATTAGGAGTTATAGCGATTTTAAAGTTTTGAATTTTCTTTTTTCTGGTGCATAATATGACCCCCGCAGACGCCTAGTTTAGGAGTTATAACCATTTTAAGATTTCGAATTTTTTTTTTTTAGCGCATAATATGACCCCCGTAGACGCCTAGTTTAGGAGTTATAGCCATTTTAAGATTTTGAATTTTTTTTTCTGGTGCATAATATGACCCCCGCAGACGCCTTGTTTAGGAGTTATAGCCATTTTAAGATTTTGAATTTTCTTTTTTCTGGTGCATAATATGACCCCCGCAGACGCCTAGTTTAGGAGTTATAACCATTTTAAGATTTCGAATTTTTTTTTTCTGGTGCATTAAATGACCCCCGCAAACGCCTAGTTTAGGAGTTATAGCCATTTTAAGATTTCGAATTTTTTTTTTTAGTGCATAATATGACCCCCGTAGACGCCTAGTTTAGGAGTTATAGCCATTTTAAAGTTTTGAATTTTCTTTTTTTCTGGTGCATAATATGACCCCCGCAGACGCGAAGTTTAGGAGTTATAGCGATTTTAAAGTTTTGAATTTTCTTTTTTCTGGTGCATAATATGACCCCCGCAGACGCCTAGTTTAGGAGTTATAACCATTTTAAGATTTCGAATTTTTTTTTTTTAGCGCATAATATGACCCCCGTAGACGCCTAGTTTAGGAGTTATAGCCATTTTAAGATTTTGAATTTTTTTTTCTGGTGCACAATATAACCCCCGCAGACGCCTTGTTTAGGAGTTATAGCCATTTTAAGATTTTGAATTTTCTTTTTTCTGGTGCATAATATGACCCCCGCAGACGCCTAGTTTAGGAGTTATAACCATTTTAAGATTTCGAATTTTTTTTTTTCTGGTGCATTAAATGACCCCCGCAAACGCCTAGTTTAGGAGTTATAGCCATTTTAAGATTTTGAATTTTCTTTTTTCTGGTGCATAATATGACCCCCGCAGACGCCTAGTTTAGGAGTTATAACCATTTTAAGATTTCGAATTTTTTTTTTCTGGTGCATTAAATGACCCCCGCAAACGCCTAGTTTAGGAGTTATAGCCATTTTAAGATTTCGAATTTTTTTTTTTAGTGCATAATATGACCCCCGCAGACGCCTAGTTTAGGAGTTATAGCGATTTTAAGATTTTGAATTTTCTTTTTTCTGGTGTATAATATGACCCCCGCAGACGCCTAGCCTAGGAGTTATAGCCATTTTAAGATTTTGAATTTTCTTTTTTCTGGTGCATAATATGACCCCCGCAGACGCCTAGTTTAGGAGTTGTAGCCATTTTAAAGTTTTGAATTTTCTTTTTTCTGGTGCATAATATGACCCCCGCAGACGCCTAGTTTAGGAGTTATAGCCATTTTACGATTTCGAATTTTTTTTTTCTGGTGCATAATAAGACCCCCGTGGACGCCTAGTTTAGGAGTTATAGCCATTTTAAAGTTTTGAATTTTCTTTTTTCTGGTGCATAATATGACCCCCGCAGACGCCTAGTTTAGGAGTTATAGCGATTTTAAAGTTTTGAATTTTCTTTTTTCTGGTGCATAATATGACCCCCGCGGACGCCTAGTTTAGGAGTTATAGCGATTTTAAAGTTTTGAATTTTTTTTTTTCTGGTGTATAATATGACCCCCGCAGACGCCTAGTTTAGGAGTTATAGCCATTTTAAGATTTTGAATTTTCTTTTTTCTGGAGCATAATATGACCCCCGCAGACGCCTAGTTTAGGAGTTATAGCCATTTTAAGATTTCGAATTTTCTTTTTTCTGGTGCATAATATGACCCCCGCAGACGCCTAGTTTAGGAGTTATAGCCATTTTAAGATTTCGATTTTTTTTTTCTGGTGCATAATAAGACCCCCGTGGACGCCTAGTTTAGGAGTTATAGCCATTTTAAAGTTTTGAATTTTCTTTTTTCTGGTGCATAATATGACCCCCGCAGACGCCTAGTTTAGGAGTTATAGCTATTTTAAGATTTTGAATTTTCTTTTTTCTGGAGCATAATATGACCCCCGCGGACGCCTAGTTTAGGAGTTATAGCCATTTTAAGATTTTGAATTTTTTTTTTTTGGTGCATAATATGACCCCCGCAGACGCCTAGCCTAGGAGTTATAGCCATTTTAAGATTTTGAATTTTCTTTTTTCTGGTGCATAATATGACCCCCGCAGACGCCTAGTTTAGGAGTTATAGCCATTTTAAGATTTTGAATTTTTTTTTTCTGGTGCATAATATGACCCCCGCAGACGCCTAGTTTAGGAGTTATAGCCATTTTAAGATTTCGAATTTTTTTTTTCTGGTGCATAATATGACCCCCGCAGACGCTTAGTTTAGGAGTTATAGCCATTTTAAGATTTCGAATTTTTTTTTCTGCTGCATAATATGACCCCCGCAGACGCCCAGTTTAGGAGTTATAGCGATTTTAAAGTTTTGAATTTTCTTTTTTCTGGTGCATAATATGACCCCCGCAGACGCCTAGTTTAGGAGTTACAGCGACTTTAAAGTTTTGAATTTTCTTTTTTCTGGTGCATAATATGATCCCCGCAGACGCCTAGTTTAGGAGTTACAGCGACTTTAAAGTTTTGAATTTTCTTTTTTCTGGTGCATAATATGATCCCCGCAGACGCCTAGTTTAGTAGTTATAGCCATTTTAAGATTTTGAATTTTCTTTTTTCTGGAGCATAATATGACCCCCGCAGACGCCTAGTTTAGGAGTTATAGCCATTTTAAGATTTCGAATTTTTTTTTTCTGGTGCATAATATGACCCCCGCAGACGCCTAGTTTAGGAGTTATAGCGATTTTAAAGTTTTGAATTTTCTTTTTTCTGGTGTATAATATGACCCCCGCAGACGCCTAGTTTAGGAGTTATAGCCATTTTAAGATTTTGAATTTTCTTTTTTCTGGAGCATAATATGACCCCCGCGGACGCCTAGTTTAGGAGTTATAGCCATTTTAAGATTTTGAATTTTCTTTTTTCTGGAGCATAATATGACCCCCGCGGACGCCTAGTTTAGGAGTTATAGCCATTTTAAGATTTTGAATTTTTTTTTCTGGTGCATAATATGACCCCCGCAGACGCCTAGTTTAGGAGTTATAGCCATTTTAAGATTTCGATTTTTTTTTTCTGGTGCATAATAAGACCCCCGTGGACGAATAGTTTAGGAGTTATAGCCATTTTAAAGTTTTGAATTTTCTTTTTTCTGGTGCATAATATGACCCCCGCAGACGCTTAGTTTAGGAGTTATAGCCATTTTAAGATTTTGAATTTTCTTTTTTCTGGAGCATAATATGACCCCCGCGGACGCCTAGTTTAGGAGTTATTGCCATTTTAAGATTTTGAATTTTCTTTTTTCTGGAGCATAATATGACCCCCGCAGACGCTTAGTTTAGGAGTTATAGCCATTTTAAGATTTCGAATTTTTTTTTCTGCTGCATAATATGACCCCCGCAGACGCCAAGTTTAGGAGTTATAGCCATTTTAAGATTTTGAATTTTTTTTTCTGGTGCATAATATGACCCCCGCAGACGCCTAGTTTAGGAGTTATAGCCATTTTAAGATTTCGATTTTTTTTTTCTGGTGCATAATAAGACCCCCGTGGACGAATAGTTTAGGAGTTATAGCCATTTTAAAGTTTTGAATTTTCTTTTTTCTGGTGCATAATATGACCCCCGCAGACGCCTAGTTTAGGAGTTATAGCGATTTTAAAGTTTTGAATTTTCTTTTTTCTGGTGTATAATATGACCCCCGCAGACGCCTAGTTTAGGAGTTATAGCCATTTTAAGATTTTGAATTTTCTTTTTTCTGGAGCATAATATGACCCCCGCGGACGCCTAGTTTAGGAGTTATAGCCATTTTAAGATTTTGAATTTTTTTTTTTTGGTGCATAATATGACCCCCGCAGACGCCTAGCCTAGGAGTTATAGCCATTTTAAGATTTTGAATTTTCTTTTTTCTGGTGCATAATATGACCCCCGCAGACGCCTAGTTTAGGAGTTATAGCCATTTTAAGATTTTGAATTTTTTTTTTCTGGTGCATAATATGACCCCCGCAGACGCCTAGTTTAGGAGTTATAGCCATTTTAAGATTTCGAATTTTTTTTTTCTGGTGCATAATATGACCCCCGCAGACGCTTAGTTTAGGAGTTATAGCCATTTTAAGATTTCGAATTTTTTTTTCTGCTGCATAATATGACCCCCGCAGACGCCCAGTTTAGGAGTTATAGCGATTTTAAAGTTTTGAATTTTCTTTTTTCTGGTGCATAATATGACCCCCGCAGACGCCTAGTTTAGGAGTTACAGCGACTTTAAAGTTTTGAATTTTCTTTTTTCTGGTGCATAATATGATCCCCGCAGACGCCTAGTTTAGGAGTTACAGCGACTTTAAAGTTTTGAATTTTCTTTTTTCTGGTGCATAATATGATCCCCGCAGACGCCTAGTTTAGTAGTTATAGCCATTTTAAGATTTTGAATTTTCTTTTTTCTGGAGCATAATATGACCCCCGCAGACGCCTAGTTTAGGAGTTATAGCCATTTTAAGATTTCGAATTTTTTTTTTCTGGTGCATAATATGACCCCCGCAGACGCTTAGTTTAGGAGTTATAGCCATTTTAAGATTTCGAATTTTTTTTTCTGCTGCATAATATGACCCCCGCAGACGCCAAGTTTAGGAGTTATAGCCATTTTAAGATTTTGAATTTTTTTTTCTGGTGCATAATATGACCCCCGCAGACGCCTAGTTTAGGAGTTATTGAAATTTTAAAGTTTTGAATTTTCTTTTTTCTGGTGCATAATATGACCCCCGCAGACGCCTACTTTAGGAGTTATAGCGATTTTAAAGTTTTGAATTTTCTTTTTTCTGGTGCATAATATGATCCCCGCAGACGCCTAGTTTAGTAGTTATAGCCATTTTAAGATTTCGAATTTTTTTTTTTAGTGCATAAAATGACCCCCGCAGACGCCTAGTTTACTAGTTATAGCCATTTTAAGATTTTGAATTTTTTTTTCTGGTACATAATATGACCCCCGCAGACGCCTAGTTTAGGAGTTATAGCCATTTTAAGATTTCGAATTTTTTTTTTTAGTGCATAATATGACCCCCGTAGACGCCTAGTTTAGGAGTTATAGCCATTTTAAGATTTTGAATTTTTTTTTCTTGTGCATAATATGACCCCCGCAGACGCCTTGTTTAGGAGTTATAGCCATTTTAAGATTTTGAATTTTCTTTTTTCTGGTGCATAATATGACCCCCGCAGACGCCTAGTTTAGGAGTTATAACCATTTTAAGATTTCGAATTTTTTTTTTCTGGTGCATTATATGACCCCCGCAGACGCCTAGTTTAGGAGTTATAGCCATTTTAAGGTTTTGAATTTTCTTTTTTCTGGTGCATAATATGACCCCCGCAGACGCGAAGTTTAGGAGTTATAGCGATTTTAAAGTTTTGAATTTTCTTTTTTCTGGTGCATAATATGACCCCCGCAGACGCCTAGTTTAGGAGTTATAACCATTTTAAGATTTCGAATTTTTTTTTTTTAGCGCATAATATGACCCCCGTAGACGCCTAGTTTAGGAGTTATAGCCATTTTAAGATTTTGAATTTTTTTTTCTGGTGCATAATATGACCCCCGCAGACGCCTTGTTTAGGAGTTATAGCCATTTTAAGATTTTGAATTTTCTTTTTTCTGGTGCATAATATGACCCCCGCAGACGCCTAGTTTAGGAGTTATAACCATTTTAAGATTTCGAATTTTTTTTTTCTGGTGCATTAAATGACCCCCGCAAACGCCTAGTTTAGGAGTTATAGCCATTTTAAGATTTTGAATTTTCTTTTTTCTGGTGCATAATATGACCCCCGCAGACGCCTAGTTTAGGAGTTATTGCGATTTTAAAGTTTTGAATTTTCTTTTTTCTGGTGCATAATATGACCCCCGCAGACGCCTAGTTTAGGAGTTATAGCCATTTTAAGATTTCGAATTTTTTTTTCTGGTGCATAATATGACCCCCGCAGACGCCTAGTTTAGGAGTTATAGCCATTTTAAAGTTTTGAATTTTCTTTTTTCTGGTGCATAATATGACCCCCGCAGACGCCTAGTTTAGGAGTTATAGCCATTTTAAGATTTCGAATTTTTTTTTTTTAGTGCATAATATGACCCCCGCAGACGCCTAGTTTAGGAGTTATAGCCATTTTAAGATTTTGAATTTTTTTTTCTGGTGCATAATATGGCTCCCGCAGACGCCTAGTTTAGGAGTTATAGCCATTTTAAAGTTTTGAATTTTCTTTTTTCTGGTACATAATATGACCCCCGCAGACGCCTAGTTAAGGAGTTATAACCATTTTAAGATTTCGAAATTTTTTTTTCTGGTGCATAATATGACTCCCGCAGACGCCTAGTTTAGGAGTTATAGCCATTTTAAGATTTCGAATTTTTTTTTTTAGTGCATAATATGACCCCCGCAGACGCCTAGTTTAGGAGATATAGCCATTTTAAGATTTTGAATTTTTTTTTCTGGTGCATAATATGACCCCCGCAGACGCCTAGTTTAGGAGTTATAGCGATTTTAAAGTTTTGAATTTTCTTTTTTCTGGTGCATAATATGACCCCCGCAGACGCCTAGTTTAGGAGTTATAGCCATTTTAAGATTTCGAATTTTTTTTTTAGTGCATAATATGACCCCCGCATACGCCTAGTTAAGGAGTTATAGCCATTTTAAGATTTCGATTTTTTTTTTTCTGGTGCATAATATGACCCCCGCAGACGCCTAGTTTAGGAGTTATAGCGATTTTAAAGTTTTGAATTTTCGTTTTTCTGGTGCATAATATGACCCCCGCAGACGCCTTGTTTAGGAGTTATAGCCATTTTAAGATTTTGAATTTTTTTTTCTGGTGCATAATATGACCCCCGCAGACGCCTAGTTTAGGAGTTATAGCGATTTTAAAGTTTTGAATTTTCTTTTTTCTGGTGCATAATATGACCCCCGCAGACGCCTAGTTTAGGAGTTATAGCCATTTTAAGATTTCGAATTTTTTTTTTCTGGTGCATAATATGACTCCCGCAGACGCCTAGTTTAGGAGTTATAGTAATTTTAAGATTTCGAATTTTTTTTTTTAGTGCATAATATGACCCCCGCAGACGCCTAGTTTAGGAGATATAGCCATTTTAAGATTTTGAATTTTTTTTTCTGGTGCATAATATGACCCCCGCAGACGCCTAGTTTAGGAGTTATAGCGATTTTAAAGTTTTGAATTTTCTTTTTTCTGGTGCATAATATGACCCCCGCAGACGCCTAGTTTAGGAGTTATAGCCATTTTAAGATTTCGAATTTTTTTTTTAGTGCATAATATGACCCCCGCAGACGCCTAGTTAAGGAGTTATAGCCATTTTAAGATTTCGATTTTTTTTTTTCTGGTGCATAATATGACCCCCGCAGACGCCTAGTTTAGGAGTTATAGCGATTTTAAAGTTTTGAATTTTCTTTTTTCTGGTGCATAATATGACCCCCGCAGACGCCTTGTTTAGGAGTTATAGCCATTTTAAGATTTAGAATTTTTTTTTCTGGTGCATAATATGACCCCCGCAGACGCCTAGTTTAGGAGTTATAACCATTTTAAGATTTCGAATTTTTTTTTTTTAGCGCATAATATGACCCCCGTAGACGCCTAGTTTAGGAGTTATAGCCATTTTAAGATTTTGAATTTTTTTTTCTGGTGCATAATATGACCCCCGCAGACGCCTTGTTTAGGAGTTATAGCCATTTTAAGATTTTGAATTTTCTTTTTTCTGGTGCATAATATGACCCCCGCAGACGCCTAGTTTAGGAGTTATAACCATTTTAAGATTTCGAATTTTTTTTTTTCTGGTGCATTAAATGACCCCCGCAGACGCCTAGTTTAGGAGTTATAGCCATTTTAAGATTTTGAATTTTCTTTTTTCTGGTGCATAATATGACCCCCGCAGACGCCTAGTTTAGGAGTTATAGCCATTTTAAGATTTCGAATTTTTTTTTTTAGTGCATAATATGACCCCCGCAGACGCCTAGTTTATTAGTTATAGCCATTTTAAGATCTTGAATTTTTTTTTCTGGTGCATAATATGACCCCCGCAGACGCCTAGTTTAGGAGTTATAGCCATTTTAAAGTTTTGAATTTTCTTTTTTCTGGTGCATAATATGACCCCCGCAGACGCCTAGTTTAGGAGTTATAGCCATTTTAAGATTTCGAATTTTTTTTTTTTAGTGCATAATATGACCCCTGCAGACGCCTAGTTTAGGAGTTATAGCCATTTTAAGATTTTGAATTTTTTTTTCTGAGGCATAATATGACCCCCGCAGACGCCTAGTTTAGGAGTTATAGCCATTTTAAAGTTTTGAATTTTCTTTTTTCTGGTACATAATATGACCCCCGCAGACGCCTAGTTAAGGAGTTATAGCCATTTTAAGATTTCGAATTTTTTTTTTTCTGGTGCATTAAATGACCCCCGCAGACGCCTAGTTTAGGAGTTATAGCCATTTTAAGATTTTGAATTTTCTTTTTTCTGGTGCATAATATGACCCCCGCAGACGCCTAGTTTAGGAGTTATAGCCATTTTAAGATTTCGAATTTTTTTTTTTAGTGCATAATATGACCCCCGCAGACGCCTAGTTTAAGAGTTATAGCCATTTTAAGATTTTGAATTTTTTTTTCTGGTGCATAATATGACCCCCGCAGACGCCTAGTTTAGGAGTTATAGCGATTTTAAAGTTTTGAATTTTCTTTTTTCTGGTTCATAATATGACCCCCGCATACGCCTAGTTTAGGAGTTATAGCCATTTTAAGATTTTGAATTTTTTTTTCTGGGGCATAATATGACCCCCGCAGACGCCTAGTTTAGGAGTTATAGCCATTTTAAAGTTTTGAATTTTCTTTTTTCTGGTACATAATATGACCCCCGCTGACGCCTAGTTTAGGAGTTACAGCGATTTTAAAGTTTTGAATTTTCTTTTTTCTGGTGCATAATATGACCCCCGCAGACGCCTAGTTTAGGAGTTATTGCGATTTTAAAGTTTTGAATTTTCTTTTTTCTGGTGCATAATATGACCCCCGCAGACGCCTAGTTTAGGAGTTATAGCCATTTTAAGATTTCGAATTTTTTTTTTTTGGTGCATAATATGACCCCCGCAGACTCCTAGTTTAGGAGTTATTGCGATTTTAAAGTTTTGAATTTTCTTTTTTCTGGTGCATAATATGACCCCCGCAGACGCCTAGTTTAGGAGTTATAGCCATTTTAAGATTTCGAATTTTTTTTTTTAGTGCATAATATGACCCCCGCAGACGCCTAGTTTAGGAGTTATAGCCATTTTAAAGTTTTGAATTTTCTTTTTTCTGGTACATAATATGACCCCCGCAGACGCCTAGTTAAGGAGTTATAGCCATTTTAAGATTTCGAATTTTTTTTTTTCTGGTGCATTAAATGACCCCCGCAGACGCCTAGTTTAGGAGTTATAGCCATTTTAAGATTTTGAATTTTCTTTTTTCTGGTGCATAATATGACCCCCGCAGACGCCTAGTTTAGGAGTTATAGCGATTTTAAAGTTTTGAATTTTCTTTTTTCTGGTTCATAATATGACCCCCGCATACGCCTAGTTTAGGAGTTATAGCCATTTTAAGATTTTGAATTTTTTTTTCTGGGGCATAATATGACCCCCGCAGACGCCTAGTTTAGGAGTTATAGCCATTTTAAAGTTTTGAATTTTCTTTTTTCTGGTACATAATATGACCCCCGCTGACGCCTAGTTTAGGAGTTACAGCGATTTTAAAGTTTTGAATTTTCTTTTTTCTGGTGCATAATATGACCCCCGCAGACGCCTAGTTTAGGAGTTATTGCGATTTTAAAGTTTTGAATTTTCTTTTTTCTGGTGCATAATATGACCCCCGCAGACGCCTAGTTTAGGAGTTATAGCCATTTTAAGATTTCGAATTTTTTTTTTTTGGTGCATAATATGACCCCCGCAGACTCCTAGTTTAGGAGTTATTGCGATTTTAAAGTTTTGAATTTTCTTTTTTCTGGTGCATAATATGACCCCCGCAGACGCCTAGTTTAGGAGTTATAGCCATTTTAAGATTTCGAATTTTTTTTTTTAGTGCATAACATGACCCCCGCAGACGCCTAGTTTAGGAGTTATAGCCGTTTTAAGATTTTGAATTTTTTTTTCTGGTGCATAATATGACCCCCGCAGACGCCTAGTTTAGGAGTTATAGCGATTTTAAAGTTTTGAATTTTCTTTTTTCTGGTTCATAATATGACCCCCGCAGACGCCTAGTTTAGGAGTTATAGCCATTTTAAGATTTCGAATTTTTTTTTTTAGTGCACAATATGACCCCCGCAGACGCCTAGTTTAGGAGTTATAGCCATTTTAAAGTTTTGAATTTTCTTTTTTCTGGTGCATAATATGACCCCCGCAGACGCCTAGTTTAGGAGTTATAGCGATTTTAAAGTTTTGAATTTTCTTTTTTCTGGTGCATAATATGACTCCCGCAGACGCCTAGTTTAGGAGTTATAGCCATTTTAAGATTTCGAATTTTTTTTTTTAGTGCATAATATGACCCCCGCAGACGCCTAGTTTAGGAGATATAGCCATTTTAAGATTTTGAATTTTTTTTTCTGGTGCATAATATGACCCCCGCAGACGCCTAGTTTAGGAGTTATAGCGATTTTAAAGTTTTGAATTTTCTTTTTTCTGGTGCATAATATGACCCCCGCAGACGCCTAGTTTAGGAGTTATAGCCATTTTAAGATTTCGAATTTTTTTTTTAGTGCATAATATAACCCCCGCAGACGCCTAGTTAAGGAGTTATAGCCATTTTAAGATTTCGATTTTTTTTTTTCTGGTGCATAATATGACCCCCGCAGACGCCTAGTTTAGGAGTTATAGCGATTTTAAAGTTTTGAATTTTCTTTTTTCTGGTGCATAATATGACCCCCGCAGACGCCTTGTTTAGGAGTTATAGCCATTTTAAGATTTTGAATTTTTTTTTCTGGTGCATAATATGACCCCCGCAGACGCCTAGTTTAGGAGTTATAGCGATTTTAAAGTTTTGAATTTTCTTTTTTCTGGTGCATAATATAACCCCCGCAGACGCCTAGTTTAGGAGTTATAGCCATTTTAAGATTTCGAATTTTTTTTTCTGGTGCATAATATGACCCCCGCAGACGCCTAGTTTAGGAGTTATAGCGATTTTAAAGTTTTGAATTTTCTTTTTTCTGGTGCAAAATATGACCCCCGCAGACGCCTTGTTTAGGAGTTATAGCCATTTTAAGATTTTGAATTTTTTTTTTCTGGTGCATAATATGACCCCCGCAGACGCCCAGTTTAGGAGTTATAGCCATTTTTAGATTTTGAATTTTTTTTTCTGGTGCATAATATGACCCCCGCAGACGCCTAGTTTAGGAGTTATAGCCATTTTAAGATTTTGAATTTTTTTTTCTTGTGCATAATATGACCCCCGCAGACGCCTTGTTTAGGAGTTATAGCCATTTTAAGATTTTGAATTTTCTTTTTTCTGGTGCATAATATGACCCCCGCAGACGCCTAGTTTAGGAGTTATAACCATTTTAAGATTTCGAATTTTTTTTTTTCTGGTGCATTATATGACCCCCGCAGACGCCTAGTTTAGGAGTTATAGCCATTTTAAGGTTTTGAATTTTCTTTTTTCTGGTGCATAATATGACCTCCGTAGACGCCTAGTTTAGGAGTTATAGCCATTTTAAGATTTCGAATTTTTTTTTTTAGTGCATAATATGACCCCCGTAGACGCCTAGTTTAGGAGTTATAGCCATTTTAAAGTTTTGAATTTTCTTTTTTTCTGGTGCATAATATGACCCCCGCAGACGCCTTGTTTAGGAGTTATAGCGATTTTAAAGTTTTGAATTTTCTTTTTTCCGGTGCATAATATGACCCCCGCAGACGCCTAGTTTAGGAGTTATAACCATTTTAAGATTTCGAATTTTTTTTTTTTTAGCGCATAATATGACCCCCGTAGACGCCTAGTTTAGGAGTTATAGCCATTTTAAGATTTTGAATTTTTTTTTCTGGTGCATAATATGACCCCCGCAGACGCCTTGTTTAGGAGTTATAGCCATTTTAAGATTTTGAATTTTCTTTTTTCTGGTGCATAATATGACCCCCGCAGACGCCTAGTTTAGGAGTTATAACCGTTTTAAGATTTCGAATTTTTTTTTTTCTGGTGCATTAAATGACCCCCGCAGACGCCTAGTTTAGGAGTTATAGCCATTTTAAGATTTTGAATTTTCTTTTTTCTGGTGCATAATATGACCCCCGCAGACGCCTAGTTTAGGAGTTATAGCCATTTTAAGATTTCGAATTTTTTTTTTTAGTGCATAATATGACCCCCGCAGACGCCTAGTTTAGGAGATATAGCCATTTTAAGATTTTGAATTTTTTTTTCTGGTGCATAATATGACCCCCGCAGACGCCTAGTTTAGGAGTTATAGCGATTTTAAAGTTTTGAATTTTCTTTTTTCTGGTGCATAATATGACCCCCGCAGACGCCTAGTTTAGGAGTTATAGCCATTTTAAGATTTCGAATTTTTTTTTTTAGTGCACAATATGACCCCCGCAGACGCCTAGTTTAGGAGTTATAGCCATTTTAAAGTTTTGAATTTTCTTTTTTCTGGTGCATAATATGACCCCCGCAGACGCCTAGTTTAGGAGTTATAGCGATTTTAAAGTTTTGAATTTTCTTTTTTCTGGTGCATAATATGACTCCCGTAGACGCCTAGTTTAGGAGTTATAGCCATTTTAAGATTTCGAATTTTTTTTTTTAGTGCATAATATGACCCCCGCAGACGCCTAGTTTAGGAGATATAGCCATTTTAAGATTTTGAATTTTTTTTTCTGGTGCATAATATGACCCCCGCAGACGCCTAGTTTAGGAGTTATAGCGATTTTAAAGTTTTGAATTTTCTTTTTTCTGGTGCATAATATGACCCCCGCAGACGCCTAGTTTAGGAGTTATAGCCATTTTAAGATTTCGAATTTTTTTTGTAGTGCATAATATGACCCCCGCAGACGCCTAGTTAAGGAGTTATAGCCATTTTAAGATTTCGATTTTTTTTTTTCTGGTGCATAATATGACCCCCGCAGACGCCTAGTTTAGGAGTTATAGCGATTTTAAAGTTTTGAATTTTCTTTTTTCTGGTGCATAATATGACCCCCGCAGACGCCTTGTTTAGGAGTTATAGCCATTTTAAGATTTTGAATTTTTTTTTCTGGTGCATAATATGACCCCCGCAGACGCCTAGTTTAGGAGTTATAGCCATTTTAAGATTTTGAATTTTTTTTTCTGGTGCATAATATGACCCCCGCAGACGCCTAGTTTAGGAGTTATAGCGATTTTAAAGTTTTGAATTTTCTTTTTTCTGGTGCATAATATGACTCCCGCAGACGCCTAGTTTAGGAGTTATAGCGATTTTAAAGTTTTGAATTTTCTTTTTTCTGGTGCATAATGTGACCCGCGCAGACGCCTAGTTTAGGAGTTATAGCCATTTTAAAGTTTTGAATTTTCTTTTTCTGGTGCATAATATGACCCCCGCAGACGCCTAGTTTAGGAGTTATAGCCATTTTAAGATTTTGAATTTTTTTTTCTGGTGCATAATATGACCCCCGCAGACGCCTAGTTTAGGAGTTATAGCGATTTTAAAGTTTTGAATTTTTTTTTTCTGGTGCATAACGACCCCCGCAGACGCCTAGTTTAGGAGTTATAGCCATTTTAAGATTTTGAATATTTTTTTCTGGTGCATAATATGACCCCCGCAGACGCCTAGTTTAGGAGTTATAGCGTTTTAAAGTTTTGAATTTTTTTTTTCTGGTGCATAACATGACCCCCGCAGACGCCTAGTTTAGGAGTTATAGCCATTTTAAGATTTTGAATTTTTTTTTCTGGTGCATAATATGACCCCCGCAGACGCCTAGTTTAGGAGTTATAGCGATTTTAAAGTTTTGAATTTTCTTTTTTCTGGTGCATAACATGACCCCCGCAGACGCCTAGTTTAGGAGTTATAGCCATTTTAAGATTTTGAATTTTTTTTTCTGGTGCATAATATGACCCCCGCAGACTCCTAGTTCAGGAGTTATAGCCATTTTAAGATTTTGAATTTTTTTTTCTGGTGCATAATATGACCCCCGCAGACGCCTAGTTTAGGAGTTATAGCGTTTTAAAGTTTTGAATTTTTTTTTTCTGGTGCATAACATGACCCCCGCAGACGCCTAGTTTAGGAGTTGTAGCCATTTTAAGATTTAGAATTTTTTTTTCTGGTGCATAATATGACCCCCGCAGACGCCTAGTTTAGGAGTTATAGCGATTTTAAAGTTTTGAATTTTTTTTTTCTGGTGCATAACGACCCCCGCAGACGCCTAGTTTAGGAGTTATAGCCATTTTAAGATTTTGAAATTTTTTCTGGTGAATAATATGACCCCCGCAGACGCCTAGTTTAGGAGTTATAGCGATTTTAAAGTTTTGAATTTTCTTTTTTCTGGTGCATAATATGACCCCCGCAGACGCCTAGTTTAGGAGTTATAGCCATTTTAAGATTTTGAATTTTTTTTTCTGGTGCATAATATGACCCCCGCAGACGCCTAGTTTAGGAGTTGTAGCCATTTTAAGATTTTGAATTTTTTTTTCTGGTGCATAATATGACCCCCGCAGACGCCTAGTTTAGGAGTTATAGCGATTTTAAAGTTTTCAATTTTCTTTTTTCTGGTGCATAATGTGACCCGCGCAGACGACTAGTTTAGGAGTTATAGCCATTTTAAGATTTTGAATTTTTTTTTTCTGGTGCATAATATGACCCCCGCAGACGCCTAGTTTAGGAGTTATAGCGATTTTAAAGTTTTGAATTTTCTTTTTTCTGGTGCATAATATGAACCCCGCAGACGCCTAGTTTAGGAGTTATAGCGATTTTAAAGTTTTGAATTTTTTTTTCTGGTGCATAACGACCCCCGCATAGTTTAGGAGTTATAGAGATTTTAAAGTTTTGAATTTTTTTTTCTGGTGCATAATATGACCCCCGCAGACGCCTAGTTTAGGAGTTATAGCGTTTTAAAGTTCTGAATTTTTTTTTTTCTGGTGCATAACATGACCCCCGCAGACGCCTAGTTTAGGAGTTATAGCGATTTTAAAGTTTTGAATTTTCTTTTTTCTGGTGCATAATATGACCCCCGCAGACGCCTAGTTTAGGAGTTATAGCCATTTTAAGATTTTGAATTTTTTTTTCTGGTGCATAATATGACCCCCGCTGACGCCTAGTTTAGGAGTTGTAGCGATTTTAAAGTTTTGAATTTTCTTTTTTCTGGTGCATAATATGACCCCCGCAGACGCCTAGTTCAGGAGTTATAGAAATTTTAAGATTTAGAATTTTTTTTTCTGGTGCATAATATGACCCCCGCAGACGCCTAGTTTAGGAGTTATAGCGATTTTAAAGTTTTGAATTTTCTTTTTTCTGGTGCATAATATGACCCCCGCAGACGCCTAGTTTAGGAGTTATAGCCATTTTAAGATTTTGAATTTTTTTTTCTGGTGCATAATATGACCCCCGCAGACGCCTAGTTTAGGAGTTGTAGCCATTTTAAGATTTTGAATTTTTTTTTCTGGTGCATAATATGACCCCCGCAGACGCCTAGTTTAGGAGTTATAGCGATTTTAAAGTTTTGAATTTTCTTTTTTCTGGTGCATAATGTGACCCGCGCAGACGACTAGTTTAGGAGTTATAGCCATTTTAAGATTTTGAATTTTTTTTTCTGGTGCATAATATGACCCCCGCAGACGCCTAGTTTAGGAGTTATAGCGTTTTAAAGTTCTGAATTTTTTTTTTTCTGGTGCATAACATGACCCCCGCAGACGCCTAGTTTAGGAGTTATAGCGATTTTAAAGTTTTGAATTTTCTTTTTTCTGGTGCATAACATGACCCCCGCAGACGCCTAGTTTAGGAGTTATAGCCATTTTAAGATTTTGAATTTTTTTTTCTGGTGCATAATATGACCCCCGCTGACGCCTAGTTTAGGAGTTGTAGCGATTTTAAAGTTTTGAATTTTCTTTTTTCTGGTGCATAATATGACCCCCGCAGACGCCTAGTTCAGGAGTTATAGAAATTTTAAGATTTAGAATTTTTTTTTCTGGTGCATAATATGACCCCCGCAGACGCCTAGTTTAGGAGTTATAGCGATTTTAAAGTTTTGAATTTTCTTTTTTCTGGTGCATAATATGACCCCCGCAGACGCCTAGTTTAGGAGTTATAGCCATTTTAAGATTTTGAATTTTTTTTTCTGGTGCATAATATGACCCCCGCAGACGCCTAGTTTAGGAGTTGTAGCCATTTTAAGATTTTGAATTTTTTTTTCTGGTGCATAATATGACCCCCGCAGACGCCTAGTTTAGGAGTTATAGCGATTTTAAAGTTTTGAATTTTCTTTTTTCTGGTGCATAATGTGACCCGCGCAGACGACTAGTTTAGGAGTTATAGCCATTTTAAGATTTTGAATTTTTTTTTCTGGTGCATAATATGACCCCCGCAGACGCCTAGTTTAGGAGTTATAGCCATTTTAAGATTTTGAATTTTTTTTTCTGGTGCATAATATGAACCCCGCTGACGCCTAGTTTAGGAGTTGTACCGATTTTAAAGTTTTGAATTTTCTTTTTTCTGGTGCATAATATGACCCCCGCAGACGCCTAGTTTAGGAGTTATAGCGATTTTAAAATTTTGAATTTTTTTTTTCTGGTGAATAATATGACCCCCGCAGACGCCTAGTTTAGCAGTTATAGCGATTTTAAAGTTTTGAATTTTCTTTTTTCTGGTGTATAATATGACCCCCGCAGACGCCTAGTTTAGGAGTTATAGCCATTTTAAGATTTTGAATTTTTTTTTCTGGTGCATAATATGACCCCCGCAGACGCCTAGTTCAGGAGTTGTAGCCATTTTAAGATTTTGAATTTTTTTTTCTGGTGCATAATATGACCCCCGCAGACGCCTAGTTTAGGAGTTATAGATATTTTAAGATTTTGAATTTTTTTTTCTGGTCCATAATATGACCCCCGCAGACGCCTAGTTTAGGAGTTATAGCGATTTTAAAGTTTTGAATTTTCTTTTTTCTGGTACATAATATGACCCCCGCAGACGCCTAGTTTAGGAGTTATAGCCATTTTAAGATTTTGAATATTTTTTTCTGGTGCATAATATGACCCCCGCAGACGCGTAGTTTAGGAGTTATAGCGTTTTAAAGTTTTGAATTTTTTTTTTCTGGTGCATAACATGACCCCCGCAGACGCCTAGTTTAGGAGTTATAGCCATTTTAAGATTTTGAATTTTTTTTTCTGGTGCATAATATGACCCCCGCAGACGCCTAGTTTAGGAGTTATAGCGATTTTAAAGTTTTGAATTTTCTTTTTTCTGGTGCATAACATGACCCCCGCAGACGCCTAGTTTAGGAGTTGTAGCCATTTTAAGATTTAGAATTTTTTTTTCTGGTGCATAATATGACCCCCGCAGACGCCTAGTTTAGGAGTTATAGCGATTTTAAAGTTTTGAATTTTTTTTTTCTGGTGCATAACGACCCCCGCAGACGCCTAGTTTAGGAGTTATAGCCATTTTAAGATTTTGAAATTTTTTCTGGTGAATAATATGACCCCCGCAGACGCCTAGTTTAGGAGTTATAGCGATTTTAAAGTTTTGAATTTTCTTTTTTCTGGTGCATAATATGACCCCCGCAGACGCCTAGTTTAGGAGTTATAGCCATTTTAAGATTTTGAATTTTTTTTTCTGGTGCATAATATGACCCCCGCAGACGCCTAGTTTAGGAGTTGTAGCCATTTTAAGATTTTGAATTTTTTTTTCTGGTGCATAATATGACCCCCGCAGACGCCTAGTTTAGGAGTTATAGCGATTTTAAAGTTTTCAATTTTCTTTTTTCTGGTGCATAATGTGACCCGCGCAGACGACTAGTTTAGGAGTTATAGCCATTTTAAGATTTTGAATTTTTTTTTTCTGGTGCATAATATGACCCCCGCAGACGCCTAGTTTAGGAGTTATAGCGATTTTAAAGTTTTGAATTTTCTTTTTTCTGGTGCATAATATGAACCCCGCAGACGCCTAGTTTAGGAGTTATAGCGATTTTAAAGTTTTGAATTTTTTTTCTGGTGCATAACGACCCCCGCATAGTTTAGGAGTTATAGAGATTTTAAAGTTTTGAATTTTTTTTTCTGGTGCATAATATGACCCCCGCAGACGCCTAGTTTAGGAGTTATAGCGTTTTAAAGTTCTGAATTTTTTTTTTTCTGGTGCATAACATGACCCCCGCAGACGCCTAGTTTAGGAGTTATAGCGATTTTAAAGTTTTGAATTTTCTTTTTTCTGGTGCATAATATGACCCCCGCAGACGCCTAGTTTAGGAGTTATAGCCATTTTAAGATTTTGAATTTTTTTTTCTGGTGCATAATATGACCCCCGCTGACGCCTAGTTTAGGAGTTGTAGCGATTTTAAAGTTTTGAATTTTCTTTTTTCTGGTGCATAATATGACCCCCGCAGACGCCTAGTTCAGGAGTTATAGAAATTTTAAGATTTAGAATTTTTTTTTCTGGTGCATAATATGACCCCCGCAGACGCCTAGTTTAGGAGTTATAGCGATTTTAAAGTTTTGAATTTTCTTTTTTCTGGTGCATAATATGACCCCCGCAGACGCCTAGTTTAGGAGTTATAGCCATTTTAAGATTTTGAATTTTTTTTTCTGGTGCATAATATGACCCCCGCAGACGCCTAGTTTAGGAGTTGTAGCCATTTTAAGATTTTGAATTTTTTTTTCTGGTGCATAATATGACCCCCGCAGACGCCTAGTTTAGGAGTTATAGCGATTTTAAAGTTTTGAATTTTCTTTTTTCTGGTGCATAATGTGACCCGCGCAGACGACTAGTTTAGGAGTTATAGCCATTTTAAGATTTTGAATTTTTTTTTCTGGTGCATAATATGACCCCCGCAGACGCCTAGTTTAGGAGTTATAGCGTTTTAAAGTTCTGAATTTTTTTTTTTCTGGTGCATAACATGACCCCCGCAGACGCCTAGTTTAGGAGTTATAGCGATTTTAAAGTTTTGAATTTTTTTTTTCTGGTGCATAACATGACCCCCGCAGACGCCTAGTTTAGGAGTTATAGCCATTTTAAGATTTTGAATTTTTTTTTCTGGTGCATAATATGACCCCCGCTGACGCCTAGTTTAGGAGTTGTAGCGATTTTAAAGTTTTGAATTTTCTTTTTTCTGGTGCATAATATGACCCCCGCAGACGCCTAGTTCAGGAGTTATAGAAATTTTAAGATTTAGAATTTTTTTTTCTGGTGCATAATATGACCCCCGCAGACGCCTAGTTTAGGAGTTATAGCGATTTTAAAGTTTTGAATTTTCTTTTTTCTGGTGCATAATATGACCCCCGCAGACGCCTAGTTTAGGAGTTATAGCCATTTTAAGATTTTGAATTTTTTTTTCTGGTGCATAATATGACCCCCGCAGACGCCTAGTTTAGGAGTTGTAGCCATTTTAAGATTTTGAATTTTTTTTTCTGGTGCATAATATGACCCCCGCAGACGCCTAGTTTAGGAGTTATAGCGATTTTAAAGTTTTGAATTTTCTTTTTTCTGGTGCATAATGTGACCCGCGCAGACGACTAGTTTAGGAGTTATAGCCATTTTAAGATTTTGAATTTTTTTTTCTGGTGCATAATATGACCCCCGCAGACGCCTAGTTTAGGAGTTATAGCCATTTTAAGATTTTGAATTTTTTTTTCTGGTGCATAATATGAACCCCGCTGACGCCTAGTTTAGGAGTTGTACCGATTTTAAAGTTTTGAATTTTCTTTTTTCTGGTGCATAATATGACCCCCGCAGACGCCTAGTTTAGGAGTTATAGCGATTTTAAAATTTTGAATTTTTTTTTTCTGGTGAATAATATGACCCCCGCAGACGCCTAGTTTAGCAGTTATAGCGATTTTAAAGTTTTGAATTTTCTTTTTTCTGGTGTATAATATGACCCCCGCAGACGCCTAGTTTAGGAGTTATAGCCATTTTAAGATTTTGAATTTTTTTTTCTGGTGCATAATATGACCCCCGCAGACGCCTAGTTCAGGAGTTGTAGCCATTTTAAGATTTTGAATTTTTTTTTCTGGTGCATAATATGACCCCCGCAGACGCCTAGTTTAGGAGTTATAGATATTTTAAGATTTTGAATTTTTTTTTCTGGTCCATAATATGACCCCCGCAGACGCCTAGTTTAGGAGTTATAGCGATTTTAAAGTTTTGAATTTTCTTTTTTCTGGTACATAATATGACCCCCGCAGACGCCTAGTTTAGGAGTTATAGCCATTTTAAGATTTTGAATTTTTTTTTTCTGGTGCATAATATGACCCCCGCAGACGCCTAGTTTAGGAGTTATAGCGATTTTAAAGTTTTGAATTTTTTTTTTCTGGTGCATAACGGCCCCCGCAGACGCCTAGTTTAGGAGTTATAGAGATTTTAAAGTTTTGAATTTTTTTTTTCTGGTGCATAATATGACCCCCGCAGACGCCTAGTTTAGGAGTTATAGCGTTTTAAAGTTTTGAATTTTTTTTTTTCTGGTGCATAACATGACCCCCGCAGACGCCTAGTTTAGGAGTTATAGCCATTTTAAGATTTCGAATTTTTTTTTCTAGTGCATAATATGACCCCCGCAGACGCCTAGTTTAGGAGTTATAGCCATTTTAAGATTTCGAATTTTTTTTTTTCTGGTGTATAATATGACCCCCGCAGACGCCTAGTTTAGGAGTTATAGCGATTTTAAAGTTTTGAATTTTCTTTTTTCTGGTGCATAATATGACCCCCGCAGACGCCTAGTTTAGGAGTTATAGCCATTTTAAGATTTTGAATTTTTTTTTTCTCTTGCATAATATGACCCCCGCAGACGCCTAGTGTAGGAGTTATAGCCATTTTAAGATTTCGAATTTTTTTTTCTAGTGCATAATATGACCCCCGCAGACGCCTAGTTTAGGAGTTATAGCGATTTTAAAGTTTTGAATTTTCTTTTTTCTGGTGCATAATATGACCCCCGCAGACGCCTAGTTTAGGAGTTATAGCCATTTTAAGATTTCGAAGTTTTTTTTTCTGGTGCATAATATGACCCCCGCAGACGCCTAGTTTAGGAGTTATAGCGATTTTAAAGTTTTGAATTTTCTTTTTTCTGGTGCATAATATGACCCCCGCAGACGCCTAGTTTGGGAGTTATAGGCATGTTAAGATTTTGAATTTTTTTTTCTGGTGCATAATATGACCCCCGCAGACGCCTAGTTTAGGAGTTATAGCGATTTTAAAGTTTTGAATTTTCTTTTTTCTGGTGCATAATATGACCCCCGCAGACGCCTAGTTTAGGAGTTATAGCCATTTTAAAGTTTTGAATTTTCTTTTTTCTGGTGCATAATGTGACCCCCGCTGACGCCTAGTTTAGGAGTTATAGCCATTTTAAGATTTCGAATTTTTTTTTCTAGTGCATAATATGACCACCGCAGACGCCTAGTTTAGGAGTTATAGCCATTTTAAGATTTCGAATTTTTTTTTTTCTGGTGCATAATATGACCCCCGCAGACGCCTAGTTTAGGAGTTATAGCGATTTTAAAGTTTTGAATTTTCTTTTTTCTGGTGCATAATATGACCCCCGCAGACGCCTAGTTTAGGAGTTATAGCCATTTTAAGATTTTGAATTTTTTTTTCTGGTGCATAATATGACCCCCGCTGACGCCTAGTTTAGGAGTTATAGCGATTTTAAAGTTTTGAATTTTCTTTTTTCTGGTGCATAATATGACCCCCGCAGACGCCTAGTTTAGGAGTTATAGCCATTTTAAGAGTTTGAATTTTTTTTTTCTGGTGCATAATATGACCCCCGCAGACGCCTAGTTTAGGAGTTATAGCGATTTTAAAGTTTTGAATTTTCTTTTTTCTGGTGCATAATATGACCCCCGCAGACGCCTAGTTTAGGAGTTATAGCGATTTTAAAGTTTAGAATTTTCTTTTTTCTGGTGCATAATATGACCCCCGCAGACGCCTAGTTTAGGAGTTATAGCCATTTTAAGATTTTGAATTTTTTTTTTCTGGTGCATAATATGACCCCCGCAGACGCCTAGTTAAGGAGTTATAACCATTTTAAGTTTTTGAATTTTTTTTTCTGGTGCATAATATGACCCCCGCAGACGCCTAGTTTAGGAGTTATAGCGATTTTAAAGTTTTGAATTTTCTTTTTTCTGGTGCATAATGTGACCCCCGCAGACGCCTAGTTTAGGAGTTATAGCCATTTTAAGATTTTGAATTTTTTTTTCTGGTGCATAATATGACCCCCGCAGACGCCTAGTTTAGGAGTTATAGCCATTTTAAGATTTTGAATTTTTTTTTCTGGTGCATAATATGACCCCCGCAGACGCCTAGTTTAGGAGTTATAGCGATTTTAAAGTTTTGAATTTTCTTTTTTCTGGTGCATAATATGACCCCCGCAGACGCCTAGTTTAGGAGTTATAGGCATTTTAAAATTTTGAATTTTTTTTTCTGGTGCATAATATGACCCCCGCAGACGCCTAGTTTAGGAGTTATAGCCATTTTAAGATTTCGAATTTTTTTTTTTCTGGTGCATAATATGACCCCGCAGACGCCTAGTTTAGGAGTTATAGCCATTTTAAGATTTTGAATTTTTTTTTTGGTGCATAATATGACCCCCGCAGCCGCCTAGTTTAGGAGTTATAGCGATTTTAAAGTTTTGAATTTTCTTTTTTCTGGTGCATAATATGACCCCCGCAGACGCCTAGTTTAGGAGTTATAGCCATTTTAAGATTTCGAATTTTTTTTTTCTGGTGCATAATATGACCCCCGCAGACGCCTAGTTTAGGAGTTATAGCCATTTTAAGATTTCGAATGTTTTTTTTTTTGGTGCATAATATGACCCCCGCAGACGCCTAGTTTAGGAGTTATAGCGATTTTAAAGTTTTGAATTTTCTTTTTTCTGGTGCATAATGTGACCCCCGCAGACGCTTAGTTTAGGAGTTATAGCCATTTTAAGATTTTGAATTTTTTTTCTGGTGCTTAATATGACCCCCGCAGACGCCTAGTTTAGGAGTTAAAGCCATTTTAAGATTTGGAATTTTTTTTTTGGCATAATATGACCCCCGCAGACGCCTAGTTTAGGAGTTATAGCGATTTTAAAGTTTTGAATTTTCTTTTTTCTGGTGCATAATATGACCCCCGCAGACGCCAAGTTTAGGAGTTATAGCCATTTTAAGATTTCGAATTTTTTTTTTCTGGTGCATAATATGACCCCCGCAGACGCCTAGTTTAGGAGTTATAGCCATTTTAAGATTTCGAAGTTTTTTTTTTTGGTGCATAATATGACCCCCGCAGACGCCTAGTTTAGGAGTTATAGCGATTTTAAAGTTTTGAATTTTCTTTTTTCTGGTGCATAATGTGACCCCCGCAGACGCTTAGTTTAGGAGTTATAGCCATTTTAAGATTTTGAATTTTTTTTTTTTTGGTGCATAATATGCCCCCCGCAGACGCCTAGTTTAGGAGTTATAGCGGTTTTAAAGTTTTGAATTTTCTTTTTTCTGGTGCATAATATGACCCCCGCAGACGCCTAGTTTAGGAGTTATAGCCATTTTAAGATTTCGAATTTTTTTTTCTGGTGCATAATATGACCCCCGCAGACGCCTAGTTTAGGAGTTATAGCCATTTTAAGATTTCGAATTTTTTTTTTTTTTGGTGCATAATATGACCCCCGCAGACGCCTAGTTTAGGAGTTATAGCGATTTTAAAGTTTTGAATTTTCTTTTTTCTGGTGCATAATATGACCCCCGCAGACGCCTAGTTTAGGAGTTATAGCCATTTTAAGATTTCGAATTTTTTTTTTTCTGGTGCATAATATGACCCCCGCAGACGCCTAGTTTAGGAGTTATAGCCATTTTAAGATTTCGAATTTTTTTTTTTTTGGTGCATAATATGACCCCCGCAGACGCCTAGTTTAGGAGTTATAGCGATTTTAAAGTTTTGAATTTTCTTTTTTCTGCTGCATAATATGACCCCCGCAGACGCCTAGTTTAGGAGTTATAGCCATTTTAAGATTTTGAATTTTTTTTTCTGGTGCATAATATGACCCCCGCAGACGCCTAGTTTAGGAGTTATAGCCATTTTAAGATTTCGAATTTTTTTTTCTAGTGCATAATATGACCCCCGCAGACGCCTAGTTTAGGAGTTATAGCCATTTTAAGATTTTGAATTTTTTTTTGGTGCATAATATGACCCCCGCAGACGCCTAGTTTAGGAGTTATAGCGATTTTAAAGTTTTGAATTTTCTTTTTTCTGGTGCATAATATGACCCCCGCAGACGCCTAGTTTAGGAGTTATAGCCATTTTAAGATTTTGAATTTTTTTTTCTGGTGCATGATATAACCCCCGCAGACGCCTAGTTTAGGAGTTATAGCCATTTTAAGATTTCGAATTTTTTTTTTTCTGGTGCATAATATGACCCCCGCAGACGTCTAGTTTAGGAGTTATAGCCATTTTAAGATTTTGAATTTTTTTTTTCTGGTGCATAATATGACCCCCGCAGACGCCTAGTTTAGGAGTTATAGCCATTTTAAGATTTCGAATTTTCTTTTTTCTCTTGCATAATATGACCCCCGCAGACGCCTAGTTTAGGAGTTATAGCCATTTTAAGATTTCGAATTTTTTTTTTTTGGTGCATAATATGACCCCCGCAGACGCCTAGTTTAGGAGTTATAGCGATTTTAAAGTTTTGAATTTTCTTTTTTCTGCTGCATAATATGACCCCCGCAGACGCCTAGTTTAGGAGTTATAGCCATTTTAAGATTTTGAATTTTTTTTTCTGGTGCATAATATGACCCCCGCAGACGCCTAGTTTAGGAGTTATAGCGATTTTAAAGTTTTGAATTTTCTTTTTTCTGGTGCATAATATGACCCCCGCAGACGCCTAGTTTAGGAGTTATAGCCATTTTAAGATTTCGAATTTTTTTTTTTCTGGTGCATAATATGACCCCCGCAGACGCCTAGTTTAGGAGTTATAGCCATTTTAAGATTTCGAATAATGTGACCCCCAGCGGACGCCTAGTTTAGGAGTTATAGCCATTTTAAGATTTCGAATTTTTTTTTCTGGTGCATATTATGACCCCCGCAGTCGCCTAGTTTAGGAGTTATAGCGATTTTAAAGTTTTGAATATTTTTTTTTCTGGTGCATAATATGACCCCCGCAGACGCCTAGTTTATTAGTTATAGCGATTTTAAAGTTTTGAATTTTCTTTATTCTGGTGCATAATATGACCCCCGCAGACGCCTAGTTTAGGAGTTATAGCCATTTTAAGATTTCGAATTTTTTTTTTTCTGGTGCATAATATGACCCCCGCAGACGCCTAGTTTAGGAGTTATAGCCATTTTAAGATTTCGAATAATATGACCCCCGCAGACGCCTAGTTTAGGAGTTATAGCGATTTTAAAGTTTTGAATTTTTTTTTTCTGGTGCATAATATGACCCCCGCAGACGCCTAGTTTAGGAGTTATAGCGATTTTAAAGTTTTGAATATTTTTTTTTCTGGTGCATAATATGACCCCCGCAGACGCCTAGTTTAGGAGTTATAGCGATTTTAAAGTTTTGAATTTTTTTTTTCTGGTGCATAATATGACCCCCGCAGACGCCAAGTTTAGGAGTTATAGCGATTTTAAAGTTTTGAATTTTCTTTTTTCTGGTGCATAATATGACCCCCGCAGACGCCTAGTTTAGGAGTTATAGCCATTTTAAGATTTTGAATTTTTTTTTCTGGTGCATAATATGACCCTCGCAGACGCCTAGTTTAGGAGTTATAGCGATTTTAAAGTTTTGAATTTTTTTTTTTCTGGTGCATAATATGACCCCCGTAGACGCCTAGTTTAGGAGTTATAGCCATTTTAGGATTTTGAATTTTTTTTTTCTGGTGCATAATATGACCCCCGCAGACGCCTAGTTTAGGAGTTATAGCCATTTTAAGATTTCGAATTTTTTTTTCTAGTGTATAATATGACCCCCGCAGACGCCTAGTTTAGGAGTTATAGCCATTTTAAGATTTCGAATTTTTTTTTCTAGTGTATAATATGACCCCCGCAGACGCCTAGTTTAGGAGTTATAGCCATTTTAAGATTTCGAATTTTTTTTTCTAGTGTATAATATGACCCCCGCAGACGCCTAGTTTAGGAGTTATAGCCATTTTAAGATTTTGAATTTTTTTTTCTGGTGCATAATATGACCCCCGCAGACGCCTAGTTTAGGAGTTATAGCCATTTTAAGATTTCGAATTTTTTTTTCTAGTACATAATATGATCCCCGCAGACGCCTAGTTTAGGAGTTATAGCCATTTTAAGATTTCGAATTTTTTTTTCTGGTGCATAATATGACCCCCGCAGACGCCTAGTTTAGGTGTTATAGCGATTTTAAAGTTTTGAATTTTTTTTTTCTGGTGCATAATATGACCCCCGCAGACGCCTAGTTTAGGAGTTATAGCTATTTTAAGATTTTGAATTTTTTTTTCTGGTGCATAATATGACCCCCGCAGACGCCTAGTTTAGGAGTTATAGTCATTATAAGATTTCGAATTTTTTTTTCTAGTACATAATATGACCCCCGCAGACGCCTAGTTTAGGAGTTATAGCCATTTTAAGATTTCGAATTTTTTTTTCTAGTGTATAATATGACCCCCGCAGACGCCTAGTTTAGGAGTTATAGCCATTTTAAGATTTCGAATTTTTTTTTCTAGTGTATAATATGACCCCCGCAGACGCCTAGTTTAGGAGTTATAGCCATTTTAAGATTTTGAATTTTTTTTTCTGGTGCATAATATGACCCCCGCAGACGCCTAGTTTAGGAGTTATAGCCATTTTAAGATTTCGAATTTTTTTTTCTAGTACATAATATGATCCCCGCAGACGCCTAGTTTAGGAGTTATAGCCATTTTAAGATTTCGAATTTTTTTTTCTGGTGCATAATATGACCCCCGCAGACGCCTAGTTTAGGTGTTATAGCGATTTTAAAGTTTTGAATTTTTTTTTTCTGGTGCATAATATGACCCCCGCAGACGCCTAGTTTAGGAGTTATAGCTATTTTAAGATTTTGAATTTTTTTTTCTGGTGCATAATATGACCCCCGCAGACGCCTAGTTTAGGAGTTATAGTCATTATAAGATTTCGAATTTTTTTTTCTAGTACATAATATGACCCCCGCAGACGCCTAGTTTAGGAGTTATAGCCACTTTAAGATTTCGAATTTTTTTTTCTAGTGTATAATATGACCCCCGCAGACGCCTAGTTTAGGAGTTATAGCGATTTTAAAGTTTTGAATTATCTTTTTTCTGGTGCATAATATGACCCCCGCAGACGCCTAGTTTAGGAGTTATAGCCATTTTAAGATTTTGAATTTTTTTTTTCTGGTGCATAATATGACCCCCGCAGACGCCTAGTTTAGGAGTTATAGCCATTTTAAGATTTCGAATTTTTTTTTTCTGGTGCATAATATGACCCCCGTAGACGCCTAGTTTAGGAGTTATAGCGATTTTAAAGTTTTGAATTTTCTTTATAATATGACCCCCGCAGACGCCTAGTTTAGGAGTTATAGCCATTTTAAGATTTTGAATTTTTTTTCTGGTGAATAATATGACCCCCGCAGACGCCTAGTTTAGGAGTTATAGCCATTTTAAGATTTCGAATTTTTTTTTTTCTGGTGCATAATATGACCCCCGCAGACGCCTAGTTTAGGAGTTATAGCGATTTTAAAGTTTTGAATTTTCTTTTTTCTGGTGCATAATGTGACCCCCGCAGACGCCTAGTTTAGGAGTTATAGCCATTTTAAGATTTTGAATTTTTTTTTCTGGTGCATAATATGACTCCCGCAGACGCCTAGTTTAGGAGTTAAAGCGATTTTAAAGTTTTGAATTATCTTTTTTCTGGTGCATAATATGACCCCCGCAGACGCCTATTTTAGGAGTTATAGCCATTTTAAGATTTCGAATTTTTTTTTCTAGTGCATAATATGACCCCCGCAGACGCCTAGTTTAGGAGTTATAGCCATTTTAAGATTTTGAATTTTTTTTTTCTGGTGCATAATATGACCCCCGTAGACGCCTAGTTTAGGAGTTATAGCGATTTTAAAGTTTTGAATTTTCTTTTTTCTGGTGCATAATAAGACCCCCGCGGACGCCTAGTTTAGGAGTTATAGCCATTTTAAGATTTTGAATTTTTTTTTTCTGGTGCATAATATGAACCCCGCAGACGCCTAGTTTAGGAGTTATAGCCATTTTAAGATTTCGAATTTTTTTTTTCTGGTGCATAATATGACCCCCGCAGACGCCTAGCTTAGGAGTTATAGCGATTTTAAAGTTTTGAATTTTCTTTTTTCTGGTGCATAATGTGACCCCCGCAGACGCCTAGTTTAGGAGTTATAGCCATTTTAAGATTTTGAATTTTTTTTTCTGGTGCATAATATGACCCCCGCAGACGCCTAGTTTAGGAGTTATAGAAATTTTAAGATTTTGAATTTTTTTTTTCTGGTGCATAATATGACCCCCGCAGACGCCTAGTTTAGGTGTTATAGCGATTTTAAAGTTTTGAGTTTTTTTTCCTGGTGCATAATATGATCCCCGCAGACGCCTAGTTCAGGAGTTATAGCCATTTTAAGGTTTTGAATTTTTTTTTCTGGTGCATAATATGACCCCCGCAGACGCCTAGTTTAGGAGTTATAGCGATTTTAAAGTTTTGAATTTTCTTTTTTCTGGTGCATAATATGACCCCCGCAGACGCCTAGTTTAGGAGTTATAGCCATTTTAAGATTTCGAATTTTTTTTTCTAGTGCATAATATGACCCCCGCAGTCGCCTAGTTTAGGAGTTATAGCGATTTTAAAGTTTTGAATTTTTTTTTTCTGGTGCATAATATGACCCCCGCAGACGCCTAGTTTAGGAGTTATAGCCATTTTAAGGTTTTGAATTTTTTTCTCTGGTGCATAATATGACCCCCGCAGACGCCTAGTTTAGGAGTTATAGCGATTTTAAAGCTTTGAATTTTCTTTTTTCTGGTGCATAATATGACCCCCGCAGACGCCTAGTTTAGGAGTTATAGCCATTTTAAGATTTCGAATTTTTTTTTCTAGTGCATAATATGACCCCCGCAGTCGCCTAGTTTAGGAGTTATAGCGATTTTAAAGTTTTGAATTTTTTTTTTCTGGTGCATAATATGACCCCCGCAGACGCCTAGTTTAGGAGTTATAGCCATTTTAAGATTTTGAATTTTTTTTCTGGAGAATAATATGACCCCCGCAGACGCCTAGTTTAGGAGTTATAGCGATTTTAAAGTTTTGAATTTTCTTTTTTCTGGTGCATAATGTGACCCCCGCAGACGCCTAGTTCAGGAGTTATAGCCATTTTAAGATTTCGAATTTTTTTTTCTAGTGCATAATATGACCCCCGCAGACGCCTAGTTTAGGAGTTATAGCGATTTTAAAGTTTTGAATTTTCTTTTTTCTGGTGCATAATATGACCCCCGCAGACGCCTAGTTTAGGAGTTATAGCCATTTTAAGATTTTGAATTTTTTTTCTGGAGAATAATATGACCCCCGCAGACGCCTAGTTTAGGAGTTATAGCGATTTTAAAGTTTTGAATTTTCTTTTTTCTGGTGCATAATGTGACCCCCGCAGACGCATAGTTTAGAAGTTATAGCCATTTTAAGATTTTGAATTTTTTTTCTGGTGCATAATATGACCCCCGCAGAGGCCTAGTTTAGGAGTTATAGCCATTTTAAGATTTCGAATTTTTTTTCTGGAGAATAATATGACCCCCGCAGACGCCTAGTTTAGGAGTTATAGCGATTTTAAAGTTTTGAATTTTTTTTTTCTGGTGCATAATATGACCCCCGCAGACGCCTAGTTTAGGAGTTATAGCCATTTTAAGATTTTGAATTTTTTTTCTGGAGAATAATATGACCCCCGCAGACGCCTAGTTTAGGAGTTATAGCGATTTTAAAGTTTTGAATTTTCTTTTTTCTGGTGCATAATGTGACCCCCGCAGACGCCTAGTTCAGGAGTTATAGCCATTTTAAGATTTCGAATTTTTTTTTCTAGTGCATAATATGACCCCCGCAGACGCCTAGTTTAGGAGTTATAGCGATTTTAAAGTTTTGAATTTTCTTTTTTCTGGTGCATAATATGACCCCCGCAGACGCCTAGTTTAGGAGTTATAGCCATTTTAAGATTTTGAATTTTTTTTCTGGAGAATAATATGACCCCCGCAGACGCCTAGTTTAGGAGTTATAGCGATTTTAAAGTTTTGAATTTTCTTTTTTCTGGTGCATAATGTGACCCCCGCAGACGCATAGTTTAGAAGTTATAGCCATTTTAAGATTTTGAATTTTTTTTCTGGTGCATAATATGACCCCCGCAGACGCCTAGTTTAGGAGTTATAGCAATTTTAAAGTTTTGAATTTTTTTTTTCTGGTGCATAATATGACCCCCGCAGACGCCTAGTTTAGGAGTTATAGCCATTTTAAAGTTTTGAATTTTCTTTTTTCTGGTGCATAATGTGACCCCCGCAGACGCATAGTTTAGGAGTTATAGCCATTTTAAGATTTTGAATTTTTTTTCTTTTGCATAATATGACCCCCGCAGACGCCTAGTTTAGGAGTTATAGCGATTTTAAAGTTTTGAATTTTCTTTTTTCTGGTGCATAATATGACCCCCGCAGACGCCTAGTTTAGGAGTTATAGCCATTTTAAAGTTTTGAATTTTCTTTTTTCTGGTGCATAATGTGACCCCCGCAGACGCCTAGTTTAGGAGTTATAGCCATTTTAAGATTTTGAATTTTTTTTTCTGGTGCATAATATGACCCCCGCAGACGCCTAGTTTAGGAGTTATAGCGATTTTAAAGTTTTGAATTTTCTTTTTTGTGGTGCATAATATGACTCCCGCAGACGCCTAGTTTAGGAGTTATAGCCATTTTAAAGTTTTGAATTTTCTTTTTTCTGGTGCATAATGTGACCCCCGCAGACGCCTAGTTTAGGAGTTATAGCCATTTTAAGATTTCGAATTTTTTTTTCTGGTGCATAATATGACCCCCGCAGACGCCTAGTTTAGGTGTTATAGCGATTTTAAAGTTTTGATTTTTTTTTTTCTGGTGCATAATATGACCCCCGCAGACGCCTAGTTCAGGAGTTATATCCATTTTAAGATTTCGAATTTTTTTTTTTCTGGTGCATAATATGACCCCCGCAGACGCCTAGTTTAGGAGTTATAGCCATTTTAAGATATTGAATTTTTTTTTCTGGTGCATAATATGACCCCCGCAGACGCCTAGTTTAGGAGTTATAGCGATTTTAAAGTTTTGAATTTTCTTTTTTCTGGTGCATAATATGACCCCCGCAGACGCCTAGTTTAGGAGTTATAGCCATTTTAAGATTTCGAATTTTTTTTTTTCTGGTGCATAATATGACCCCCGCAGACGCCTAGTTTAGGAGTTATAGCAATTTTAAAGTTTTGAATTTTCTTTTTTCTGGTGCATAATATGACCCCCGCAGACGCCTAGTTTAGGAGTTATAGCCATTTTAAGATTTTGAATTTTTTTTTTCTGGTGCATAATATGACGCCCGCAGACGCCTAGTTTAGGTGTTATAGCGATTTTAAAGTTTTGAATTTTTTTTTTCTGGTGCATAATATGACCCCCGCAGACGCCTAGTTCAGGAGTTATAGCCATTTTAAGGTTTTGAATTTTTTTCTCTGGTGCATAATATGACCCCCGCTGACGCCTAGTTTAGGAGTTATAGCGATTTTAAAGTTTTGAATTTTCTTTTTTCTGGTGCATAATATGACCCCCGCAGACGCCTAGTTTAGGAGTTATAGCGATTTTAAAGTTTTGAATTTTCTTTTTTCTGGTGCATAATGTGACCCCCGCAGACGCCTAGTTCAGGAGTTATAGCCATTTTAAGATTTCGAATTTTTTTTTCTGGTGCATAATATGACCCCCGCAGACGCCTAGTTTAGGAGTTATAGCGATTTTAAAGTTTTGAATTTTCTTTTTTCTGGTGCATAATATGACCCCCGCAGACGCCTAGTTTAGGAGTTATAGCCATTTTAAGATTTTGAATTTTTTTTCTGGAGAATAATATGACCCCCGCAGACGCCTAGTTTAGGAGTTATAGCGATTTTAAAGTTTTGAATTTTCTTTTTTCTGGTGAATAATGTGACCCCCGCAGACGCCTAGTTCAGGAGTTATAGCCATTTTAAGATTTCGAATTTTTTTTTCTGGTGCATAATATGACCCCCGCAGACGCCTAGTTTAGGAGTTATAGCGATTTTAAAGTTTTGAATTTTCTTTTTTCTGGTGCATAATGTGACCCCCGCAGACGCCTAGTTCAGGAGTTATAGCCATTTTAAGATTTCGAATTTTTTTTCTGGAGAATAATATGACCCCCGCAGACGCCTAGTTTAGGAGTTATAGCGATTTTAAAGTTTTGAATTTTCTTTTTTCTGGTGCATAATGTGACCCCCGCAGACGCATAGTTTAGAAGTTATAGCCATTTTAAGATTTTGAATTTTTTTTCTGGTGCATAATATGACCCCCGCAGAGGCCTAGTTTAGGAGTTATAGCGATTTTAAAGTTTTGAATTTTCTTTTTTCTGGTGCATAATATGACCCCCGCAGACGCATAGTTTAGAAGTTATAGCCATTTTAAGATTTTGAATTTTTTTTCTGGAGAATAATATGACCCCCGCAGACGCCTAGTTTAGGAGTTATAGCGATTTTAAAGTTTTGAATTTTCTTTTTTCTGGTGCATAATGTGACCCCCGCAGACGCATAATTTAGAAGTTATAGCCATTTTAAGATTTTGAATTTTTTTTCTGGAGAATAATATGACCCCCGCAGACGCCTAGTTTAGGAGTTATAGCGATTTTAAAGTTTTGAATTTTCTTTTTTCTGGTGCATAATATGACCCCCGCAGACGCCTAGTTTAGGAGTTATAGCGATTTTAAAGTTTTGAATTTTCTTTTTTCTGGTGCATAATGTGACCCCCGCAGACGCCTAGTTCAGGAGTTATAGCCATTTTAAGATTTCGAATTTTTTTTTCTGGTGCATAATATGACCCCCGCAGACGCCTAGTTTAGGAGTTATAGCGATTTTAAAGTTTTGAATTTTCTTTTTTCTGGTGCATAATGTGACCCCCGCAGACGCATAGTTTAGAAGTTATAGCCATTTTAAGATTTTGAATTTTTTTTCTGGTGCATAATATGACCACCGCAGACGCCTAGTTTAGGAGTTATAGCGATTTTAAAGTTTTGAATTTTCTTTTTTCTGGTGCATAATATGACCCCCGCAGACGCCTAGTTTAGGAGTTATAGCCATTTTAAGATTTCGAATTTTTTTTTTTCTGGTGCATAATATGACCCCCGCAGACGCCTAGTTTAGGAGTTATAGCGATTTTAAAGTTTTGAATTTTCTTTTTTCTGGTGCATAATGTGACCCCCGCAGACGCCTAGTTTAGGAGTTATAGCCATTTTAAGATTTTTAATTTTTTTTTCTGGTGCATAATATGCCCCCGCAGACGCCTAGTTTAGGAGTTATAGCGATTTTAAAGTTTTGAATTTTCTTTTTTCTGGTGCATAATATGACCCCCGCAGACGCCTAGTTTAGGAGTTAACGCCATTTTAAGATTTTGAATTTTTTTGTCTGGTGCATAATATGACCCCCGCAGACGCCTAGTTTAGGAGTTATAGCCATTTTAAGATTTAGAATTTTTTTTTTCTGGTGCATAATATGATCCCCGCAGACGCCTAGTTTAGGAGTTATAGCCATTTTAAGATTTTGAATTTTTTTTTCTGGTGCATAATATGACCCCCGCAGACGCCTAGTTTAGGAGTTATAGCGATTTTAAAGTTTTGAATTTTCTTTTTTGTGGTGCATAATATGACCCCCGCAGACGCCTAGTTTAGGAGATATAGCGATTTTAAAGTTTTGAATTTTTTTTTTTCTGCTGCATAATATGACCCCCACAGACGCCTAGTTTAGGAGTTATAGCCATTTTAAGATTTTGAATTTTTTTGTCTGGTGCATAATATGACCCCCGCAGACGCCTAGTTTAGGAGTTGTAGCCATTTTAAAATTTCGAATTTTTTTTTTTCTGGTGCATAATATGACCCCCGCAGACGCCTAGTTTAGGAGTTACCGCGATTTTAAAGTTTTGAATTTTCTTTTTTCTGGTGCATAATATGACCCCCGCAGACGCCTAGTTTAGGAGTTATAGCCATTTTAAGATTTCGAATTTTCTTTTTTCTGGTGCATAATATGACCCCCGCAGACGCCTAGTTTAGGAGTTATAGCGATTTTAAAGTTTTGAATTTTTTTTTTCTGGTGCATAATATGACCCCCGCAGACGTCTAGTTTAGGAGATATAGCCATTTTAAGATTTTGAATTTTTTTTTTCTGGTGCATAATATGACCCCCGCAGACGCCTAGTTTAGGAGTTATAGCCATTTTAAGATTTCGAATTTTCTTTTTTCTGGTGCATAATATGACCCCCGCAGACGCCTAGTTTAGGAGTTATAGCGATTTTAAAGTTTTGAATTTTTTTTTTCTGGTGCATAATATGACCAACGCAGACGTCTAGTTTAGGAGTTATAGCCATTTTAAGATTTAGAATTTTTTTTTTCTGGTGCATAATATGACCCCCGCAGACGCCTAGTTTAGGAGTTATAGCCATTTTAAGATTTCGAATTTTCTTTTTTCTCTTGCATAATATGACCCCCGCAGACGCCTAGTTTAGGAGTTATAGCGATTTTAAAGTTTTGAATTTTTTTTTTCTGGTGCATAATATGACCAACGCAGACGTCTAGTTTAGGAGTTATAGCCATTTTAAGATTTAGAATTTTTTTTTTCTGGTGCATAATATGACCCCCGCAGACGCCTAGTTTAGGTGTTATAGCGATTTTAAAGTTTTGAATTTTTTTTTTCTGGTGCATAATATGACCCCCGCAGACGCCTAGTTCAGGAGTTATAGCCATTTTAAGGTTTTGAATTTTTTTCTCTGGTGCATAATATGACCCCCGCAGACGCCTAGTTTAGGAGTTATAGCGATTTTAAAGTTTTGAATTTTCTTTTTTCTGGTGCATAATATGACCCCCGCAGACGCCTAGTTTAGGAGTTATAGCCATTTTAAGATTTCGAATTTTTTTTTCTAGTGCATAATATGACCCCCGCAGACGCCTAGTTTAGGAGTTATAGCGATTTTAAAGTTTTGAATTTTCTTTTTTCTGGTGCATAATATGACCCCCGCAGACGCATAGTTTAGAAGTTATAGCCATTTTAAGATTTTGAATTTTTTTCTGGTGCATAATATGACCCCCGCAGACGCCTAGTTTAGGAGTTATAGCGATTTTAAAGTTTTGAATTTTCTTTTTTCTGGTGCATAATATGACCCCCGCAGACGCCTAGTTTAGGAGTTATAGCGATTTTAAAGTTTTGAATTTTTTTTTTTCTGCTGCATAATATGACCCCCACAGACGCCTAGTTTAGGAGTTAACGCCATTTTAAGATTTTGAATTTTGTTGTCTGGTGCATAATATGACCCCCGCAGACGCCTAGTTTAGGAGTTATAGCCATTTTAAGATTTCGAATTTTTTTTTTCTGGTGCATAATATGACCCCCGCAGACGCCTAGTTTAGGAGTTATAGCCATTTTAAGATTTCGAATTTTCTTTTTTCTGGTGCATAATATGACCCCCGCAGACGCCTAGTTTAGGAGTTATAGCGATTTTAAAGTTTTGAATTTTCTTTTTTCTGGTGCATAATATGACCCCCGCAGACGCCTAGTTTAGGAGTTATAGCCATTTTAAGATTTCGAATTTTTTTTTCTAGTGCATAATATGACCCCCGCAGACGCCTAGTTTAGGAGTTATAGCGATTTTAAACTTTTGAATTTTCTTTTTTCTGGTGCATAATATGACCCCCGCAGACGCCTAGGTTAGGAGTTATAGCCATTTTAAGATTTTGAATTTTTTTTCTGGAGAATAATATGACCCCCGCAGACGCCTAGTTTAGGAGTTATAGCGATTTTAAAGTTTTGAATTTTCTTTTTTCTGGTGCATAATATGACCCCCGCAGACGCCTAGTTTAGGAGTTATAGCGATTTTAAAGTTTTGAATTTTCTTTTTTCTGGTGCATAATATGACCCCCGCAGACGCCTAGTTTAGGAGTTATAGCCATTTTAAGATTTCGAATTTTTTTTTTTTCTGGTGCATAATATGACCCCCGCAGACGCCTAGTTTAGGAGTTATAGCGATTTTAAAGTTTTGAATTTTCTTTTTTCTGGTGCATAATGTGACCCCCGCAGACGCATAGTTTAGAAGTTATAGCCATTTTAAGATTTTGAATTTTTTTTCTGGTGCATAATATGACCCCCGCAGACGCCTAGTTTAGGAGTTATAGCCATTTTAAGATTTCGAATTTTTTTTTTTTCTGGTGCATAATATGACCCCCGCAGACGCCTAGTTTAGGAGTTATAGCGATTTTAAAGTTTTGAATTTTCTTTTTTCTGGTGCATAATGTGACCCCCGCAGACGCATAGTTTAGAAGTTATAGCCATTTTAAGATTTTGAATTTTTTTTCTGGTGCATAATATGACCCCCGCAGACGCCAAGTTTAGGAGTTATAGCGATTTTAAAGTTTTGAATTTTCTTTTTTCTGGTGCATAATATGACCCCCGCAGACGCCTAGTTTAGGAGTTATAGCGATTTTAAAGTTTTGAATTTTTTTTTTCTGCTGCATAATATGACCCCCACAGACGCCTAGTTTAGGAGTTAACGCCATTTTAAGATTTTGAATTTTTTTGTCTGGTGCATAATATGACCCCCGCAGACGCCTAGTTTAGGAGTTATAGCCATTTTAAGATTTCGAATTTTTTTTTTCTGGTGCATAATATGACCCCCGCAGACGCCTAGTTTAGGAGTTATAGCCATTTTAAGATTTCGAATTTTCTTTTTTCTGGTGCATAATATGACCCCCGCAGACGCCTAGTTTAGGAGTTATAGCGATTTTAAAGTTTTGAATTTTCTTTTTTCTGGTGCATAATATGACCCCCGCAGACGCCTAGTTTAGGAGTTATAGCCATTTTAAGATTTCGAATTTTTTTTTCTAGTGCATAATATGACCCCCGCAGACGCCTAGTTTAGGAGTTATAGCGATTTTAAAGTTTTGAATTTTCTTTTTTCTGGTGCATAATATGACCCCCGCAGACGCCTAGTTTAGGAGTTATAGCCATTTTAAGATTTTGAATTTTTTTTCTGGAGAATAATATGACCCCCGCAGACGCCTAGTTTAGGAGTTATAGCGATTTTAAAGTTTTGAATTTTCTTTTTTCTGGTGCATAATATGACCCCCGCAGACGCCTAGTTTAGGAGTTATAGCCATTTTAAGATTTCGAATTTTTTTTTTTTCTGGTGCATAATATGACCCCCGCAGACGCCTAGTTTAGGAGTTATAGCGATTTTAAAGTTTTGAATTTTCTTTTTTCTGGTGCATAATATGACCCCCGCAGACGCCTAGTTTAGGAGTTATAGCGATTTTAAAGTTTTGAATTTTCTTTTTTCTGGTGCATAATATGACCCCCGCAGACGCCTAGTTTAGGAGTTATAGCCATTTTAAGATTTCGAATTTTTTTTTTTTCTGGTGCATAATATGACCCCCGCAGACGCCTAGTTTAGGAGTTATAGCGATTTTAAAGTTTTGAATTTTCTTTTTTCTGGTGCATAATGTGACCCCCGCAGACGCATAGTTTAGAAGTTATAGCCATTTTAAGATTTTGAATTTTTTTTCTGGTGCATAATATGACCCCCGCAGACGCCTAGTTTAGGAGTTATAGCGATTTTAAAGTTTTGAATTTTCTTTTTTCTGGTGCATAATATGACCCCCGCAGACGCCTAGTTTAGGAGTTATAGCCATTTTAAGATTTCGAATTTTTTTTTTTTCTGGTGCATAATATGACCCCCGCAGACGCCTAGTTTAGGAGTTATAGCGATTTTAAAGTTTTGAATTTTCTTTTTTCTGGTGCATAATGTGACCCCCGCAGACGCCTAGTTTAGGAGTTATAGCCATTTTAAGATTTTTAATTTTTTTTTCTGGTGCATAATATGACCCCCGCAGACGCCTAGTTTAGGAGTTATAGCGATTTTAAAGTTTTGAATTTTCTTTTTTCTGGTGCATAATATGACCCCCGCAGACGCCTAGTTTAGGAGTTATAGCGATTTTAAAGTTTTGAATTTTTTTTTTTCTGCTGCATAATATGACCCCCACAGACGCCTAGTTTAGGAGTTATAGCCATTTTAAGATTTCGAATTTTTTTTTTCTGGTGCATAATATGACCCCCGCAGACGCCTAGTTTAGGAGTTATAGCCATTTTAAGATTTCGAATTTTCTTTTTTCTGGTGCATAATATGACCCCCGCAGACGCCTAGTTTAGGAGTTATAGCGATTTTAAAGTTTTGAATTTTTTTTTTCTGGTGCATAATGTGACCCCCGCAGACGTCTAGTTTAGGAGTTATAGCCATTTTAAGATTTTGAATTTTTTTTTTCTGGTGCATAATATGACCCCCGCAGACGCCTAGTTTAGGAGTTATAGCCATTTTAAGATTTAGAATTTTTTTTTTCTGGTGCATAATATGATCCCCGCAGACGCCTAGTTTAGGAGTTATAGCCATTTTAAGATTTTGAATTTTTTTTTCTGGTGCATAATATGACCCCCGCAGACGCCTAGTTTAGGAGTTATAGCGATTTTAAAGTTTTGAATTTTCTTTTTTGTGGTGCATAATATGACCCCCGCAGACGCCTAGTTTAGGAGTTATAGCGATTTTAAAGTTTTGAATTTTTTTTTTTCTGCTGCATAATATGACCCCCACAGACGCCTAGTTTAGGAGTTATAGCCATTTTAAGATTTTGAATTTTTTTGTCTGGTGCATAATATGACCCCCGCAGACGCCTAGTTTAGGAGTTGTAGCCATTTTAAAATTTCGAATTTTTTTTTTCTGGTGCATAATATGACCCCCGCAGACGCCTAGTTTAGGAGTTACCGCGATTTTAAAGTTTTGAATTTTCTTTTTTCTGGTGCATAATATGACCCCTGCAGACGCCTAGTTTAGGAGTTACAGCCATTTTAAGATTTCGAATTTTCTTTTTTCTGGTGCATAATATGACCCCCGCAGACGCCTAGTTTAGGAGTTATAGCGATTTTAAAGTTTTGAATTTTTTTTTTCTGGTGCATAATATGACCCCCGCAGACGTCTAGTTTAGGAGTTATAGCCATTTTAAGATTTTGAATTTTTTTTTTCTGGTGCATAATATGACCCCCGCAGACGCCTAGTTTAGGAGTTATAGCCATTTTAAGATTTCGAATTTTCTTTTTTCTGGTGCATAATATGACCCCCGCAGATGCCTAGTTTAGGAGTTATAGCGATTTTAAAGTTTTGAATTTTTTTTTTCTGGTGCATAATATGACCCCCGCAGACGTCTAGTTTAGGAGTTATAGCCATTTTAAGATTTTGAATTTTTTTTTTCTGGTGCATAATATGACCCCCGCAGACGCCTAGTTTAGGAGTTATAGCCATTTTAAGATTTCGAATTTTCTTTTTTCTCTTGCATAATATGACCCCCGCAGACGCCTAGTTTTGGAGTTATAGCGATTTTAAAGTTTTGAATTTTTTTTTTCTGGTGCATTATATGACCCCCGCAGACGCCTAATTTAGGAGTTATAGCCATTTTAAGATTTTGAATTTTTTTGTCTGGTGCATAATATGACCCCCGCAGACGCCTAGTTTAGGAGTTATAGCCATTTTAAGATTTCGAATTTTTTTTTTTCTGGTGCATAATATGACCCCCGCAGACGCCTAGTTTAGGAGTTATAGCCATTTTAAGATTTTGAATTTTCTTTTTTCTGGTGCATAATATGACCCCCGCAGACGCCTAGTTTAAGAGTTATAGCGATTTTAAAGTTTTGAATTTTCTTTTTTCTGGTGCATAATATGACCCCCGCAGACGCCTAGTTTAGGAGTTATAGCGATTTTAAAGTTTTGAATTTTTTTTTTTCTGGTGCATAATATGACCTCCGCAGACGCCTAGTTTAGGAGTTATAGCCATTTTAAGATTTTGAATTTTTTTTTTCTGGTGCATAATATGACCTCCGCAGACGCCTAGTTTAGGAGTTATAGCCATTTTAAGATTTTGAATTTTTTTTTTCTGGTGAATAATATGACCCCCGCAGACGCCTAGTTTAGGAGTTATAGCGATTTTAAAGTTTTGAATTTTTTTTTTTCTGGTGCATAATATGACCTCCGCAGACGCATAGTTTAGAAGTTATAGCCATTTTAAGATTTTGAATTTTTTTTCTGGTGCATAATATGACCCCCGCAGACGCCTAGTTTAGGAGTTATAGCGATTTTAAAGTTTTGAATTTTCTTTTTTCTGGTGCATAATATGACCCCCGCAGACGCCTAGTTTAGGAGTTATAGCGATTTTAAAGTTTTGAATTTTTTTTTTTCTGCTGCATAATATGACCCCCACAGACGCCTAGTTTAGGAGTTAACGCCATTTTAAGATTTTGAATTTTTTTGTCTGGTGCATAATATGACCCCCGCAGACGCCTAGTTTAGGAGTTATAGCCATTTTAAGATTTCGAATTTTTTTTTTCTGGTGCATAATATGACCCCCGCAGACGCCTAGTTTAGGAGTTATAGCCATTTTAAGATTTCGAATTTTCTTTTTTCTGGTGCATAATATGACCCCCGCAGACGCCTAGTTTAGGAGTTATAGCGATTTTAAAGTTTTGAATTTTCTTTTTTCTGGTGCATAATATGACCCCCGCAGACGCCTAGTTTAGGAGTTATAGCGATTTTAAAGTTTTGAATTTTCTTTTTTCTGGTGCATAATATGACCCCCGCAGACGCCTAGTTTAGGAGTTATAGCGATTTTAAAGTTTTGAATTTTTTTTTTTCTGCTGCATAATATGACCCCCACAGACGCCTAGTTTAGGAGTTAACGCCATTTTAAGATTTTGAATTTTTTTGTCTGGTGCATAATATGACCCCCGCAGACGCCTAGTTTAGGAGTTATAGCCATTTAAAGATTTCGAATTTTTTTTTTCTGGTGCATTATATGACCCCCGCAGACGCCTAGTTTAGGAGTTATAGCCATTTTAAGATTTCGAATTTTCTTTTTTCTGGTGCATAATATGACCCCCGCAGACGCCTAGTTTAGGAGTTATAGCGATTTTAAAGTTTTGAATTTTCTTTTTTCTGGTGCATAATATGACCCCCGCAGACGCCTAGTTTAGGAGTTATAGCCATTTTAAGATTTCGAATTTTTTTTTCTAGTGCATAATATGACCCCCGCAGACGCCTAGTTTAGGAGTTATAGCGATTTTAAAGTTTTGAATTTTCTTTTTTCTGGTGCATAATATGACCCCCGCAGACGCCTAGTTTAGGAGTTATAGCCATTTTAAGATTTCGAATTTTTTTTTTTTCTGGTGCATAATATGACCCCCGCAGACGCCTAGTTTAGGAGTTATAGCGATTTTAAAGTTTTGAATTTTCTTTTTTCTGGTGCATAATATGACCCCCGCAGACGCCTAGTTTAGGAGTTATAGCCATTTTAAGATTTCGAATTTTTTTTTTTTCTGGTGCATAATATGACCCCCGCAGACGCCTAGTTTAGGAGTTATAGCGATTTTAAAGTTTTGAATTTTCTTTTTTCTGGTGCATAATGTGACCCCCGCAGACGCATAGTTTAGAAGTTATAGCCATTTTAAGATTTTGAATTTTTTTTCTGGTGCATAATATGACCCCCGCAGACGCCTAGTTTAGGAGTTATAGCGATTTTAAAGTTTTGAATTTTTTTTTTTCTGCTGCATAATATGACCCCCACAGACGCCTAGTTTAGGAGTTAACGCCATTTTAAGATTTTGAATTTTTTTGTCTGGTGCATAATATGACCCCCGCAGACGCCTAGTTTAGGAGTTATAGCCATTTTAAGATTTCGAATTTTTTTTTTCTGGTGCATAATATGACCCCCGCAGACGCCTAGTTTAGGAGTTATAGCCATTTTAAGATTTCGAATTTTCTTTTTTCTGGTGCATAATATGACCCCCGCAGACGCCTAGTTTAGGAGTTATAGCGATTTTAAAGTTTTGAATTTTCTTTTTTCTGGTGCATAATATGACCCCCGCAGACGCCTAGTTTAGGAGTTATAGCCATTTTAAGATTTTGAATTTTTTTTCTGGAGAATAATATGACCCCCGCAGACGCCTAGTTTAGGAGTTATAGCGATTTTAAAGTTTTGAATTTTCTTTTTTCTGGTGCATAATATGACCCCCGCAGACGCCTAGTTTAGGACTTATAGCCATTTTAAGATTTCGAATTTTTTTTTTTTCTGGTGCATAATATGACCCCCGCAGACGCCTAGTTTAGGAGTTATAGCGATTTTAAAGTTTTGAATTTTCTTTTTTCTGGTGCATAATATGACCCCCGCAGACGCCTAGTTTAGGAGTTATAGCCATTTTAAGATTTCGAATTTTTTTTTTTTCTGGTGCATAATATGACCCCCGCAGACGCCTAGTTTAGGAGTTATAGCGATTTTAAAGTTTTGAATTTTCTTTTTTCTGGTGCATAATATGACCCCCGCAGACGCCTAGTTTAGGAGTTATAGCGATTTTAAAGTTTTGAATTTTCTTTTTTCTGGTGCATAATATGACCCCCGCAGACGCCTAGTTTAGGAGTTATAGCGATTTTAAAGTTTTGAATTTTCTTTTTTCTGGTGCATAATGTGACCCCCGCAGACGCCTAGTTTAGGAGTTATAGCCATTTTAAGATTTTTAATTTTTTTTTCTGGTGCATAATATGACCCCCGCAGACGCCTAGTTTAGGAGTTATAGCGATTTTAAAGTTTTGAATTTTCTTTTTTCTGGTGCATAATATGACCCCCGCAGACGCCTAGTTTAGGAGTTATAGCCATTTTAAGATTTCGAATTTTTTTTTCTAGTGCATAATATGACCCCCGCAGACGCCTAGTTTAGGAGTTATAGCGATTTTAAAGTTTTGAATTTTCTTTTTTCTGGTGCATAATATGACCCCCGCAGACGCCTAGTTTAGGAGTTATAGCCATTTTAAGATTTTGAATTTTTTTTCTGGAGAATAATATGACCCCCGCAGACGCCTAGTTTAGGAGTTATAGCGATTTTAAAGTTTTGAATTTTCTTTTTTCTGGTGCATAATATGACCCCCGCAGACGCCTAGTTTAGGACTTATAGCCATTTTAAGATTTCGAATTTTTTTTTTCTGGTGCATAATATGACCCCCGCAGACGCCTAGTTTAGGAGTTATAGCCATTTTAAGATTTCGAATTTTCTTTTTTCTGGTGCATAATATGACCCCCGCAGACGCCTAGTTTAGGAGTTATAGCGATTTTAAAGTTTTGAATTTTCTTTTTTCTGGTGCATAATATGACCCCCGCAGACGCCTAGTTTAGGAGTTATAGCCATTTTAAGATTTCGAATTTTTTTTTCTAGTGCATAATATGACCCCCGCAGACGCCTAGTTTAGGAGTTATAGCGATTTTAAAGTTTTGAATTTTCTTTTTTCTGGTGCATAATATGACCCCCGCAGACGCCTAGTTTAGGACTTATAGCCATTTTAAGATTTCGAATTTTTTTTTTCTGGTGCATAATATGACCCCCGCAGACGCCTAGTTTAGGAGTTATAGCCATTTTAAGATTTCGAATTTTCTTTTTTCTGGTGCATAATATGACCCCCGCAGACGCCTAGTTTAGGAGTTATAGCCATTTTAAGATTTTGAATTTTTTTTCTGGAGAATAATATGACCCCCGCAGACGCCTAGTTTAGGAGTTATAGCGATTTTAAAGTTTTGAATTTTCTTTTTTCTGGTGCATAATATGACCCCCGCAGACGCCTAGTTTAGGACTTATAGCCATTTTAAGATTTCGAATTTTTTTTTTTTCTGGTGCATAATATGACCCCCGCAGACGCCTAGTTTAGGAGTTATAGCGATTTTAAAGTTTTGAATTTTCTTTTTTCTGGTGCATAATATGACCCCCGCAGACGCCTAGTTTAGGAGTTATAGCCATTTTAAGATTTCGAATTTTTTTTTTTTCTGGTGCATAATATGACCCCCGCAGACGCCTAGTTTAGGAGTTATAGCGATTTTAAAGTTTTGAATTTTCTTTTTTCTGGTGCATAATGTGACCCCCGCAGACGCATAGTTTAGAAGTTATAGCCATTTTAAGATTTTGAATTTTTTTTCTGGTGCATAATATGACCCCCGCAGACGCCTAGTTTAGGAGTTATAGCGATTTTAAAGTTTTGAATTTTCTTTTTTCTGGTGCATAATATGACCCCCGCAGACGCCTAGTTTAGGAGTTATAGCCATTTTAAGATTTCGAATTTTTTTTTTTTCTGGTGCATAATATGACCCCTGCAGACGCCTAGTTTAGGAGTTATAGCGATTTTAAAGTTTTGAATTTTCTTTTTTCTGGTGCATAATATGACCCCCGCAGACGCCTAGTTTAGGAGTTATAGCCATTTTAAGATTTTGAATTTTTTTTCTGGAGAATAATATGACCCCCGCAGACGCCTAGTTTAGGAGTTATAGCGATTTTAAAGTTTTGAATTTTCTTTTTTCTGGTGCATAATATGACCCCCGCAGACGCCTAGTTTAGGACTTATAGCCATTTTAAGATTTCGAATTTTTTTTTTCTGGTGCATAATATGACCCCCGCAGACGCCTAGTTTAGGAGTTATAGCCATTTTAAGATTTCGAATTTTCTTTTTTCTGGTGCATAATATGACCCCCGCAGACGCCTAGTTTAGGAGTTATAGCGATTTTAAAGTTTTGAATTTTCTTTTTTCTGGTGCATAATATGACCCCCGCAGACGCCTAGTTTAGGAGTTATAGCCATTTTAAGATTTCGAATTTTTTTTCTGGAGAATAATATGACCCCCGCAGACGCCTAGTTTAGGAGTTATAGCGATTTTAAAGTTTTGAATTTTCTTTTTTCTGGTGCATAATATGACCCCCGCAGACGCCTAGTTTAGGACTTATAGCCATTTTAAGATTTCGAATTTTTTTTTTCTGGTGCATAATATGACCCCCGCAGACGCCTAGTTTAGGAGTTATAGCCATTTTAAGATTTCGAATTTTCTTTTTTCTGGTGCATAATATGACCCCCGCAGACGCCTAGTTTAGGAGTTATAGCCATTTTAAGATTTTGAATTTTTTTTCTGGAGAATAATATGACCCCCGCAGACGCCTAGTTTAGGAGTTATAGCGATTTTAAAGTTTTGAATTTTCTTTTTTCTGGTGCATAATATGACCCCCGCAGACGCCTAGTTTAGGACTTATAGCCATTTTAAGATTTCGAATTTTTTTTTTTTCTGGTGCATAATATGACCCCCGCAGACGCCTAGTTTAGGAGTTATAGCGATTTTAAAGTTTTGAATTTTCTTTTTTCTGGTGCATAATATGACCCCCGCAGACGCCTAGTTTAGGAGTTATAGCGATTTTAAAGTTTTGAATTTTCTTTTTTCTGGTGCATAATATGACCCCCGCAGACGCCTAGTTTAGGAGTTATAGCCATTTTAAGATTTCGAATTTTTTTTTTTCTGGTGCATAATATGACCCCTGCAGACGCCTAGTTTAGGAGTTATAGCGATTTTAAAGTTTTGAATTTTCTTTTTTCTGGTGCATAATGTGACCCCCGCAGACGCCTAGTTTAGGAGTTATAGCCATTTTAAGATTTTTAATTTTTTTTTCTGGTGCATAATATGACCCCCGCAGACGCCTAGTTTAGGAGTTATAGCGATTTTAAAGTTTTGAATTTTCTTTTTTCTGGTGCATAATATGACCCCCGCAGACGCCTAGTTTAGGAGTTATAGCGATTTTAAAGTTTTGAATTTTTTTTTTCTGCTGCATAATATGACCCCCACAGACGCCTAGTTTAGGAGTTAACGCCATTTTAAGATTTTGAATTTTTTTGTCTGGTGCATAATATGACCCCCGCAGACGCCTAGTTTAGGAGTTATAGCCATTTTAAGATTTCGAATTTTTTTTTTCTGGTGCATAATATGACCCCCGCAGACGCCTAGTTTAGGAGTTATAGCCATTTTAAGATTTCGAATTTTATTTTTTCTGGTGCATAATATGACCCCCGCAGACGCCTAGTTTAGGAGTTATAGCGATTTTAAAGTTTTGAATTTTTTTTTTCTGGTGCATAATGTGACCCCCGCAGACGTCTAGTTTAGGAGTTATAGCCATTTTAAGATTTTGAATTTTTTTTTTCTGGTGCATAATATGACCCCCGCAGACGCCTAGTTTAGGAGTTATAGCCATTTTAAGATTTAGAATTTTTTTTTCTGGTGCATAATATGATCCCCGCAGACGCCTAGTTTAGGAGTTATAGCCATTTTAAGATTTTGAATTTTTTTTTCTGGTGCATAATATGACCCCCGCAGACGCCTAGTTTAGGAGTTATAGCGATTTTAAAGTTTTGAATTTTCTTTTTTGTGGTGCATAATATGACCCCCGCAGACGCCTAGTTTAGGAGTTATAGCGATTTTAAAGTTTTGAATTTTTTTTTTTCTGCTGCATAATATGACCCCCACAGACGCCTAGTTTAGGAGTTATAGCCATTTTAAGATTTTGAATTTTTTTGTCTGGTGCATAATATGACCCCCGCAGACGCCTAGTTTAGGAGTTGTAGCCATTTTAAAATTTCGAATTTTTTTTTTCTGGTGCATAATATGACCCCCGCAGACGCCTAGTTTAGGAGTTACCGCGATTTTAAAGTTTTGAATTTTCTTTTTTCTGGTGCATAATATGACCCCCGCAGACGCCTAGTTTAGGAGTTACAGCCATTTTAAGATTTCGAATTTTCTTTTTTCTGGTGCATAATATGACCCCCGCAGACGCCTAGTTTAGGAGTTATAGCGATTTTAAAGTTTTGAATTTTTTTTTTCTGGTGCATAATATGACCCCCGCAGACGTCTAGTTTAGGAGTTATAGCCATTTTAAGATTTTGAATTTTTTTTTTCTGGTGCATAATATGACCCCCGCAGACGCCTAGTTTAGGAGTTATAGCCATTTTAAGATTTCGAATTTTCTTTTTTCTGGTGCATAATATGACCCCCGCAGACGCCTAGTTTAGGAGTTATAGCGATTTTAAAGTTTTGAATTTTTTTTTTCTGGTGCATAATATGACCCCCGCAGACGTCTAGTTTAGGAGTTATAGCCATTTTAAGATTTTGAATTTTTTTTTTCTGGTGCATAATATGACCCCCGCAGACGCCTAGTTTAGGAGTTATAGCCATTTTAAGATTTCGAATTTTCTTTTTTCTCTTGCATAATATGACCCCCGCAGACGCCTAGTTTAGGAGTTATAGCGATTTTAAAGTTTTGAATTTTTTTTTTCTGGTGCATAATATGACCCCCGCAGACGTCTAGTTTAGGAGTTATAGCCATTTTAAGATTTTGAATTTTTTTGTCTGGTGCATAATATGACCCCCGCAGACGCCTAGTTTAGGAGTTATTTTAAGATTTCGAATTTTTTTTTTTCTGGTGCATAATATGACCCCCGCAGACGCCTAGTTTAGGAGTTATAGCCATTTTAAGATTTTGAATTTTCTTTTTTCTGGTGCATAATATGACCCCCGCAGACGCCTAGTTTAGGAGTTATAGCGATTTTAAAGTTTTGAATTTTCTTTTTTCTGGTGCATAATATGACCCCCGCAGACGCCTAGTTTAGGAGTTATAGCGATTTTAAAGTTTTGAATTTTTTTTTTTCTGGTGCATAATATGACCTCCGCAGACGCCTAGTTTAGGAGTTATAGCCATTTTAAGATTTTGAATTTTTTTTTCTGGTGCATAATATGACCTCCGCAGACGCCTAGTTTAGGAGTTATAGCCATTTTAAGATTTTGAATTTTTTTTTTCTGGCGAATAATATGACCCCCGCAGACGCCTAGTTTAGGAGTTATAGCGATTTTAAAGTTTTGAATTTTTTTTTTTCTGGTGCATAATATGACCTCCGCAGACGCCTAGTTTAGGAGTTATAGCCATTTTAAGATTTCGAATTTTTTTTTTCTGGTGCATAATATGACCTCCGCAGACGCCTAGTTTAGGAGTTATAGCCATTTTAAGATTTTGAATTTTTTTTTTCTTTTGAATAATATGACCCCCGCAGACGCCTAGTTTAGGAGTTATAGCGATTTTAAAGTTTTGAATTTTTTTTTTCTGGTGCATAATATGACCTCCGCAGACGCCTAGTTTAGGAGTTATAGCCATTTTAAGATTTTGAATTTTTTTTTTTCTGGTGCATAATATGACCTCCGCAGACGCCTAGTTTAGGAGTTATAGCCATTTTAAGATTTTGAATTTTTTTTTTCTGGTGCATAATATGACCCCCGCAGACGCCTAGTTTAGGAGTTATAGCGATTTTAAAGTTTTGAATTTTCTTTTTTCTGGTGCATAATATGACCCCCGCAGACGCCTAGTTTAGGAGTATTAGCGATTTTAAAGTTTTGAATTTTCTTTTTTCTGGTGCATAATATGACCCCAGCAGACGCCTAGTTTAGGAGTTATAGCCATTTTAAGATTTTGAATTTTTTTTTTCTGGTGCATAATATGACCCCCGCAGACGCCTAGTTTAGGAGTTATAGCCATTTTAAGATTTCGAATTTTCTTTTTTCTCTTGCATAATATGACCCCCGCAGACGCCTAGTTTAGGAGTTATAGCGATTTTAAAGTTTTGAATTTTTTTTTTCTGGTGCATAATATGACCTCCGCAGACGCCTAGTTTAGGAGTTATAGCCATTTTAAGATTTTGAATTTTTTTTTTTCTGGTGCATAATATGACCTCCGCAGACGCCTAGTTTAGGAGTTATAGCCATTTTAAGATTTTGAATTTTTTTTTTCTGGTGCATAATATGACCCCCGCAGACGCCTAGTTTAGGAGTTATAGCGTGCTATGTTTCGTTCCCGGCACCGATGCGGCGATGCCCCGAACCAAACGATAGCACTCTCTATTTCAGGGATCAAACTATCCCCGCGGTGGGTTCCCACCAGGTAGCGCTTTGTCGGCAGCTAGACCTGGGAAACGAAATGGGCGCCACGTGATTTTTCCCCGGAATCACGAAACCTCTCGACAAAAACAAAAACAAACGGACGGAAAATCTTCCCCGGAAAAAGAAACGACCAAGAAAAGGAAGAGAAAAAAAATAAAAAAAACCTTCTTTTTTTTTTTCCTCAACGTTATAAAGCCCCGTTGGGGCTCGACGATTTATTTAAAAAAAAATTTGTAGCGGTACACTCGTCGATAGAGTGACCCGCTATTTTTACCGTCCCGAAGCAAGAAAAAGAAAACGTTAGCTAACGGGTCGCGTGTCCCGTCTGTTCTCGGGAATCTTAAGCGCACGCGCGGCCTACCGGAGTTTTACTCGTAATTATCCCAAAGACAAAAAAAATTACGCGATTCTATCTTTGCTATTTTTATTATTTTTTTTTTTCTTTTTTTTTTTCTACACTTCACTGCACTATACTTAGCTTTTATCCTGGCGGGTTGTGCCCCCTCTGGTACGATCGTGCTCCCGACAGTCCTGCTCTATGTCCTCCTTCCTGTCCTTTCTCCCTTTTGTTTCGTTTCCCTTTTTATTCCTTTTTATTTTTCGTTAGCACAACTCGCGACTCTACTCTACTATATTTTTCTATCTTTCCAAGAAAAAAAAAACCGACAGAATTGCCTTCCGCAATTCGCAACTTTCGTTCAAAAAAAAAAAAAAACTTTGCTTTTCGCAACAAACAAGAAAAAAAAATCGCAAAATAAAATAAAAAAAAATTGGCTGACCCTCACGATTCGCTGGTCGTCACCAATCTGACCTCCAGATCTTTTCTAGTTCCACAGCTCCCGTCAACCATACACACATATTCACACGTACACTCTCTCGCACATTCATTCAGCGCTAGTGGACCCAACGACGGGATTTCTCGCTCCACAACTAGCAAGCTTTGCTAGTGTGTGCACCCGTGTCCGACTAGGCCTCTCACACATACCATTTTCCACATTCATGCTAAACTCCTCAGTCTCGGAGTTCGCTCCCGCTTCCAGTTATGACTGGGAACTCCACTGAGCGAGTTTATGGAAGCTGTGGATCCTAACTACGCCTAGCAATTTTCCTACTCTTACGTTCTACATACCATTTATTGCGAAAAGCAGAGTTTCTTTTCCTTCTGATTACCGGGTAATTTTCCCCCAATCGGAATACACTAAAAGTTTTTGCCAAAATTGACACGATCGCGAAGGGGGAAAGGAGTTGGACGGAACGATAGCTTGAGTGTTGGGACAAAGGGAAAAATTGTCGATACAATCCAGAAGGGATTGTATCTCGACCCAACCATCCGTTGGATCACCGCCCCTAACAAAAGCCAAGTTCAGTGCCTGTGCAATTTTAAAATTTTGTATTTATTTCCGCGGGTCCCTAGCTACTCCGGTGGACCGGCGTTCAGATTTGGGGGGGGTGGGACTGGCCAATAGCGGGTCACTCCTTACAATTCTTTATTATTATTATTTTTTTGTCATTGGGCCCTTCTGCCCTCTGGCCTCTCTGCCAGTTTTGGGGTTTGTACTTTTCTTCTTGTACAATAGTAATTGTTGGTTGGCGTTATTTGTTGTTGGTTGTTTGGTTGTTTGCTTGTTTGTGGTTTGTTGTTGGTTGTTCGATGTTTTTTTTTCTTGTTTGTGTGTTTGTCTGTTTGTCTGTTCCCTCGGTGGAGGCTGTCTTGTACTTGGCCGTCCGCCTACAAGCCTCTGCTGCTCCTTCGGTGCTCCATCGGTGGGGTGCTGGCTTAAAAGGGGTCGTCATCCCTTCACCCATCGAACCTAACTTTTAAAGCTGGTGCGTCGTTGGGGTGTGCTCGATTGTCTTGGCCGTCCGCCTGCACACCACTGTTGCTCCTTTGTTGCTCCCTCGTTGGGGCGTTGCTATAAAAGAGATCGTCGTCTCTTCACCCATCGATCACTTGTCTCGTTGCTAGCTCTGGCTAGCTGCATCCACATCAGTTATGGGATGTGATGCCTGTGTCCGCACCCACATCGGTAGCAGGATGGGGTGTTCTTTAAGCCTCCTATTGTTGGCTTTCGTTGGGGTGTCTGGATTAAAAGGACCGTCCGTCCCCACCCGTCGGCGACTTTCAGACGTCCTGTCTGATGCTGCCCGTTGCGAGTCTCCCGTCTGTCTATGGGCTCCGACAACGGTGTTCCCGGTGGACCTCCTGTCGCACCCTGGGGTTCCTGGTTCGTCGTGAGTCTCCCTACTGTCCTTAGGGCTTCACCGACCGAACCTCCTCGCACTCCTCTTGCTGGCAGACCCGCCCGTGAACCTACGTGGGTTGTTTTCCGAGGTCTGGGGTCGGTGGACCACTGGCTGATGGGACCATGGCTGCCCTCCACCTCCGCCAGAGCTCGGTGTTCCCACTCAAAGAGAAGAGGGACCGAAGGGACTTACAGGGAAAAAGAGAGCCAAACTTGTTGCGGGAAAATTTACCGCAACAAACCCCACCCTCACCTCCTAGGAAATGGGCTTGCATTCCTAAGAAGCGCAAACCATTTCCCGAGGCTAAAGGTTGTTTAGGAAAGACATTCCCATCAAGGCCAATACTGCCAGTCTACACAAAAACAAACAAAAATTCTGACCCAATCGGTCTTTTAAGCTACTCTACTCTACTGGGACTTAAGACTCTTCTGGCTCAGCGCTATAGGGCTTAAGGTCCTTAGCGTGCCAGGTACCTTTGTTTTCACCATTCGCATCCACCAAACTGTATGTCCACGCTGACACACGTTTGAGGATCTTGAATGGTCCCACGAATTTTGGCGCAAGCTTGGCCGCGTAGTAATTAGCTGCGTCAGACAACACGAAGTTTCGTCGCCATACTAACTCGTTCGGGAGATATTGCACATCTCGCCGTCGGAGGTTGTATGCTTTCACCGACTTCTTCGCTGCCGCCGCTAATTTCCTACGTATATCCTCCCTCAACATCTCGAATCTCCTACCTAACTCCGGTATATCTAAGTCCCTAATTTCCCTATTCCTTTCCCTACCTTTAGGATCTAAGTCCCTACCTATAGTACCTGTGGTCTCACTACCTGGTACTACGTCCCTACTACCTAACCTACTCTCACTACCTATCCTACTCTGGAGATAATACCTCGAGGCGTCAGATTCTGTGCCGCGAGTCACCATCTCCCTCCCGAAGTTTACGTAATATGGGGATACCCCCAGCACCTCGTGTTGGGCCGTGCGAATCGCGCACGCTACCTTCGCCAACTGCGAATCCCAACCTCGGTGATTCTCCGAGACATACGCTCTGAGCGTTGTCTTGAGTATTTGATTAATCCTCTCCGCAGGATTAGCCTGCGGATGGTAATGTGCCGTGAACCTAATTTGTGACTCGTAAGAGTCACAGAGAGCTTTAAGCTCCTTCCCTCGAAATTGGGGACCGTTGTCGCACACGACAACCTTGGGTACGCCGAACAATAAGAAGACATTTTCCTCTAGTTCCTTGCACACTGCCCTTGCAGTTGCGGAACGTAGGGGAAAGAGCAAGGGGAATTTAGAAAAGTAGTCAACAACAGTAAGAATATAATTGTAACCCCGAGTGGACTTGGGAAGTGGGCCTACCAGATCTACACAAACCATTTCCCAACACCTTGACACACCTACCCTCTCAACCATCAGACCAGCGGGTCGCTCGTTCACAGGTTTCACCTGTTGGCAAATCATGCAATTTTTCACGTATTTTGTTACTTCTGACCGCATCTTCGGCCAGTAGTACCTAGCTCCTACTCTCGCAAACGTTTTGCGGACGCCCATGTGACCCGCTAATGGGTTATCATGGCACGCCTGTAAAATCCCTAATCTACCTAGCTTTCCTACTACTTGTTTCCACTCGTTACCGTTATCTTCATAAACTACTACCTGCCTATTCTTCACAAACTTGAAGAGTTTGCCCCCCTCTACCCTCCACAAGGGGTAGGCTAACGGGTTAGCTTCTACCGCCGCAATCATTTTCCTAATCCAAGGGTCTTGATCCGCTTCTGAGATCCCAGCCAACTCCGGAACTCCTCGCGAAAGCATGTCGGGAACTACATGCTCTTTCCCCTTTCTGTGGACAATCTGAAAATCAAATTGCTGCAGCCTCACTGCCCATCGACCTAGTCTCCCTTGAGGTTCCTTAAGGTTACTCAGCCACACTAGCGAATAATGATCAGTTACGACCGTAAACCGAACCCCTTCGATGTATGGTCGCAACTTCTCAATCGCCCAAAGCACAGCCAAGCATTCCTTCTCTGTGGTAGAGTAGTTCCTCTCGCTTCTCTGCAGGGACCTACTGAGATAACAAATAACCTTCTCACCATCATCAAACTCCTGAGATAATACGGCCCCTATTCCATAATTCGAGGCGTCCGTCTGAACTACGAACGGCCTATCGAAGTCTGGACATGTTAAAATGGGTGCCGTCACTAAACATTGTTTCGCCTTCCTAAAACTTTCCTCACACTCGTCCGTCCATATGAATTTCCTATCTTTCTTTAACAAATCTGTTAAAGGCCTAACTAAAGCGGCGAAATTTGGTACAAAACGTCTGTACCAAGAAATTGTCCCTACAAAACTCCTAATTTCCTTCACACTCTTGGGTGCGGGAATCCTAACCATGCTATCTACTTTCTCTGGATCTACATGTAGTCCATTCCTATCTACAACATAACCTAAATATTTCAAAGACGGCCTACAGAAGTTACATTTTTCCCGACTAACTTTTAACCCTGCCTCACACAACCGTTTAAAGACCTCCTCCAGTATTTTAAGGTGTTGGTCGAATGTATTTGTGACGATAATAATATCGTCCAGGTACACAAATACGTGTGGCTCTAGATCCGCACCTAAGATGCTGTCTATAAATCTTTGCCACGTAGCAGGCGCATTGTGTAGCCCGAAAGGCATTCTCTTAAACTGGAACAGGCCTCTATTCGGAACCGTGAAGGCTGTGAGTGGGCGCGATCTCTCCTCCATGGGGATCTGCCAGTAGGCCGACTTGATGTCTAATGACGTCAAATATTTGGCGTCCCTAAGCTTATCCAATGTCGATGAGATAAATGGCAATGGATAAGCATCCCTATCTGTAACCCTATTCACTTTCCTATAGTCGACGCAGAACCTAAAAGACCCATCTTTTTTCTTGATAAGGACTATCGGAGATGCCCACGGACTGTTCGATTTCTCGATAACTCCCGCCTCTAGCATCTCGTTTAGCTCCTTGTCAATATGTTTTTGCATCGCAGGCGACACAGGGTAATACCGTTGTTTAATAGGTTCTGCCGACGTCCTAATCTTGTGCTCTACCAAATGAGTACACCCCAACCCCTCGGGCATCGACTTAAAAATACCGTCGACCAAAGCTTCCAACTGCCCTGCTTCGGCGACGTCCAGCTCGGAGATCTCGCGAATTGCGTTAATCGAGGCAACCGACTGTTGGCTCGAAAAGTTCCACACTCGTGATCTTAAATCCGGGACGATTCCCGCCAGTGCCCAAAAATCTGCACCAAGGATCACGGTGTGGGGTATCGCTGGTATAACGAGACATTCTATGTACACGGACCGACCTTGTACTTCAATTGGTAGAGACACCTCCCCCACGACATCTACACTTTTTCCGTCCGCTAACGCGACGGACCTAACCACATTTTTCCCTAATCTAAGCCCTAAATCCTTCACTATACTCCATCCCTCACCCCCTAATATAGTGCGAGAAGCGCCACTATCTAAAAGACCTAACATCCCTATACCATAAATGCTAACTCCTACATATGGACGCCTATCTCTGCCGTTTGCCTCCAAGCTAAACCCTAACTGAACTGTTGACCTCCCCGACTGGTTTCCAGCAGGCGACCTATCCCCTACTTGCGCCGGCGCTCCCGTCCTGCTGGCCCGGAAGTCCGTTGCGCGTTTCCCGACGTGCCGCTGCAACGTCGACATTGGCGCCGAGTCACTCCTGGCGCTCCACACCCGTAGCAGCGCCTAGGAGCTGAACAAGCGCTTGAAAAGTGGCCTTCGCTATTACAATTGAAGCACCGGATGGGTGCACGCGGTGGTATGTCCTCTCTGACAACCGAAACTCTGGGCTCCTCCCAGTTAACGAAAGCCAAATCTGGCTCCAACAACCGACGCGACCTCGGATTGGGTGGCGGAGCAAACGTTTCCACGTTAGCCCGCACCGTCTCCAACCTGCGACCCAATTTAACCAGATCTGCAACAGTCTTGGGGTCTGCTAACCCAAGTTGTTGCTGGTAAAAGGGGGCCAGGTTCCTCTGAACGATTGCAAGCTTCCGTCGCTCCGATAGCGGTTCCGAAAGCCTGCCGAACATGTTCTGCACGACCGCGACGTATACTCCGATGGATTCATTGCTTCCCTGGGTACGATGCCTGATTTCCTCCAGTAGAAGGTCATCATAGTTGGGGGGAAGAAACTCCAGTTTCAGTTCCGCCACCAACTCTTGCCAAGAAGAGACCGACAACCTAATCGCCCTATACCAAATGAGCGCCTTCCCTGAAAAAAGTTCAACTGCTGCCCTAAACAAGTGAGCTTCAGTCACCCCGCGCGCTTGACTGAGCTCTTCCACCCGCTCCAAAAATGAATTGACCGACGCACCACAACGTTCCCCCGTGAACTTCACATCCCACTTGGCTAGGTTTTCCCCCCTCGCATACGGCAAGCGCTCGCTGTGGTCACCAGTGGCTGCGTAGAAACCGGTTTCTTCCGCAACGGCAGGCGTCACTGGTGATCTCACAGCGCGGACTGGTGTTCTGTCCACTGCTCGATGCTGCTGGAGGGGAAACCTTTTATGCCTAATCTGCTGCTGCTGTTTCTCGTTGTGTTCACCCATCGTTGGCTGTGATGGTCGGTTCTTGACGAGCCTCGAGCACGACGGCTCTTCCTCGTCCTCGTAGCCTACCTCGCCCTCATCGTCCGACTCCTCTTCCGTACCTCCGGCTAACTCTCCGGCTAGTACGATCAACCTATGCTTGAGGTTACACTTCTCCTCGGTTTGCTCAGAAGAAGTGTCCCTCGCCCTATCCAACCTACTAAGAGCCCATTCGATTTTTGTAAGAATCTTCAAGTATTCCTTCGACTTAGGATTACTTGGAGGTTCTTCCAAGAGCTCTTCAATTTGTTCTATTTTCGCGCGTACCGCATCTCGGTCCTCTACAAACGTGAATTTGTAGGCCGAGTCCAAATTCAAAGACCCTCTGCGTTCGAGCATACGAGCGGATCTCAACGACTTCCGCATGGCATCCAAAGTGCCAATGGGAAGACCGCGAGCCTCCATCTCATACGCCATCTCGTCCACAGCGAGTCTATTGATTTCCATGTTTAGAAAACGAATCTGCTAAAAAAGACGAAAGTATGGACCAAACAAAAAGATATCCAAAAGCCTTGTAAGAAGAAAAAAAAGGAAAAAGAACCACCCAAAATAACGAAAACTCTAAAACAAAAAAAAAAACAAAACCCACGATGTCGACGAAACCTTGAAAAAAAAAACAGCAAAAAAAAATTAAAACGCGTCAAACAAAAAAACGCAGAAACCAATGGTCACCCTGATAAAAAAACGTCTAAAAAGAGAATGGTCACACTGAATTTATAAAGAAAATCACCCCACTTACAAAAGAACAAAACTCAGATGAAAATTGCCCAAAAACAAAATTGTAAATATGTATGTACGTAAATATGTAGTTACGTATGGATATGGCTTTGTACGATATAAGTATGTATGTGTATATATATAGTATATTACGAATATATTTATAATTTATAGGTATATTATATGTTTATATGTATATTTACTAGTGAGAATCAAAATTAACAAAATTTAAATAGCAAAGATGATTATGTATGAAGGAATATTTAAATAGAAATGTACATACAAAAGGACAAAATCAAACCAAAAATAATTATATGTGCTTGTGTATGTTATGTATATTTATGGCAAAAGGCTCCACTTGGAAGTGGGTAAAAGAAAAAGAGAAATAAAAGACACCTACTTGTGGGCCTGGTACTTGCCCAGGTTTAGGAATCCTATGTCTTGCCTTTTTGCTGTCCACAGGTACTTGTTGCTTTCCTTTCTTTCTTTCTTCCTTTCTTTCTATCACCCCTTTTGCACTGTTGCACTGTTGCACTGTAGCACTTCCAATTGAACTTTCCTAGGAAAAGCAAAACAGTATCAAATAATTTTTAAACAAAAAGACACACAAACAACTTCCCTAACTGCAAAAAAAACTCCACGAAAAACGAACAGAATTCGACCGAAAGAACAAAAAAAAAAAAAAAAAAACGGGAGAAAAAATTACAAAACAGAAAAAAAAATACCGGCAAAAGAAATTAAAAGCAAGCCCCACGTCGGGCGACAATTTGCTATGTTTCGTTCCCGGCACCGATGCGGCGATGCCCCGAACCAAACGATAGCACTCTCTATTTCAGGGATCAAACTATCCCCGCGGTGGGTTCCCACCAGGTAGCGCTTTGTCGGCAGCTAGACCTGGGAAACGAAATGGGCGCCACGTGATTTTTCCCCGGAATCACGAAACCTCTCGACAAAAACAAAAACAAACGGACGGAAAATCTTCCCCGGAAAAAGAAACGACCAAGAAAAGGAAGAGAAAAAAAATAAAAAAAACCTTCTTTTTTTTTTTCCTCAACGTTATAAAGCCCCGTTGGGGCTCGACGATTTATTTAAAAAAAAATTTGTAGCGGTACACTCGTCGATAGAGTGACCCGCTATTTTTACCGTCCCGAAGCAAGAAAAAGAAAACGTTAGCTAACGGGTCGCGTGTCCCGTCTGTTCTCGGGAATCTTAAGCGCACGCGCGGCCTACCGGAGTTTTACTCGTAATTATCCCAAAGACAAAAAAAATTACGCGATTCTATCTTTGCTATTTTTATTATTTTTTTTTTTCTTTTTTTTTTTCTACACTTCACTGCACTATACTTAGCTTTTATCCTGGCGGGTTGTGCCCCCTCTGGTACGATCGTGCTCCCGACAGTCCTGCTCTATGTCCTCCTTCCTGTCCTTTCTCCCTTTTGTTTCGTTTCCCTTTTTATTCCTTTTTATTTTTCGTTAGCACAACTCGCGACTCTACTCTACTATATTTTTCTATCTTTCCAAGAAAAAAAAAACCGACAGAATTGCCTTCCGCAATTCGCAACTTTCGTTCAAAAAAAAAAAAAAACTTTGCTTTTCGCAACAAACAAGAAAAAAAAATCGCAAAATAAAATAAAAAAAAATTGGCTGACCCTCACGATTCGCTGGTCGTCACCAATCTGACCTCCAGATCTTTTCTAGTTCCACAGCTCCCGTCAACCATACACACATATTCACACGTACACTCTCTCGCACATTCATTCAGCGCTAGTGGACCCAACGACGGGATTTCTCGCTCCACAACTAGCAAGCTTTGCTAGTGTGTGCACCCGTGTCCGACTAGGCCTCTCACACATACCATTTTCCACATTCATGCTAAACTCCTCAGTCTCGGAGTTCGCTCCCGCTTCCAGTTATGACTGGGAACTCCACTGAGCGAGTTTATGGAAGCTGTGGATCCTAACTACGCCTAGCAATTTTCCTACTCTTACGTTCTACATACCATTTATTGCGAAAAGCAGAGTTTCTTTTCCTTCTGATTACCGGGTAATTTTCCCCCAATCGGAATACACTAAAAGTTTTTGCCAAAATTGACACGATCGCGAAGGGGGAAAGGAGTTGGACGGAACGATAGCTTGAGTGTTGGGACAAAGGGAAAAATTGTCGATACAATCCAGAAGGGATTGTATCTCGACCCAACCATCCGTTGGATCACCGCCCCTAACAAAAGCCAAGTTCAGTGCCTGTGCAATTTTAAAATTTTGTATTTATTTCCGCGGGTCCCTAGCTACTCCGGTGGACCGGCGTTCAGATTTGGGGGGGGTGGGACTGGCCAATAGCGGGTCACTCCTTACAATTCTTTATTATTATTATTTTTTTGTCATTGGGCCCTTCTGCCCTCTGGCCTCTCTGCCAGTTTTGGGGTTTGTACTTTTCTTCTTGTACAATAGTAATTGTTGGTTGGCGTTATTTGTTGTTGGTTGTTTGGTTGTTTGCTTGTTTGTGGTTTGTTGTTGGTTGTTCGATGTTTTTTTTTCTTGTTTGTGTGTTTGTCTGTTTGTCTGTTCCCTCGGTGGAGGCTGTCTTGTACTTGGCCGTCCGCCTACAAGCCTCTGCTGCTCCTTCGGTGCTCCATCGGTGGGGTGCTGGCTTAAAAGGGGTCGTCATCCCTTCACCCATCGAACCTAACTTTTAAAGCTGGTGCGTCGTTGGGGTGTGCTCGATTGTCTTGGCCGTCCGCCTGCACACCACTGTTGCTCCTTTGTTGCTCCCTCGTTGGGGCGTTGCTATAAAAGAGATCGTCGTCTCTTCACCCATCGATCACTTGTCTCGTTGCTAGCTCTGGCTAGCTGCATCCACATCAGTTATGGGATGTGATGCCTGTGTCCGCACCCACATCGGTAGCAGGATGGGGTGTTCTTTAAGCCTCCTATTGTTGGCTTTCGTTGGGGTGTCTGGATTAAAAGGACCGTCCGTCCCCACCCGTCGGCGACTTTCAGACGTCCTGTCTGATGCTGCCCGTTGCGAGTCTCCCGTCTGTCTATGGGCTCCGACAACGGTGTTCCCGGTGGACCTCCTGTCGCACCCTGGGGTTCCTGGTTCGTCGTGAGTCTCCCTACTGTCCTTAGGGCTTCACCGACCGAACCTCCTCGCACTCCTCTTGCTGGCAGACCCGCCCGTGAACCTACGTGGGTTGTTTTCCGAGGTCTGGGGTCGGTGGACCACTGGCTGATGGGACCATGGCTGCCCTCCACCTCCGCCAGAGCTCGGTGTTCCCACTCAAAGAGAAGAGGGACCGAAGGGACTTACAGGGAAAAAGAGAGCCAAACTTGTTGCGGGAAAATTTACCGCAACAAGCGATTTTAAAGTTTTGAATTTTCTTTTTTCTGGTGCATAATATGACCCCCGCAGACGCCTAGTTTAGGAGTATTAGCGATTTTAAAGTTTTGAATTTTCTTTTTTCTGGTGCATAATATGACCCCAGCAGACGCCTAGTTTAGGAGTTATAGCCATTTTAAGATTTTGAATTTTTTTTTTTCTGGTGCATAATATGACCCCCGCAGACGCCTAGTTTAGGAGTTATAGCGATTTTAAAGTTTTGAATTTTCTTTTTTCTGGTGCATAATGTGACCCCCGCAGACGCCTAGTTTAGGAGTTATAGCTATTTTAAGATTTTGAATTTTTTTTTCTGGTGCATAATATGACCCCCGCAGACGCCTAGTTTAGGAGTTATAGCGATTTTAAAGTTTTGAATTTTCTTTTTTGTGGTGCATAATATGACCCCCGCAGACGCCTAGTTTAGGAGTTATAGCGATTTTAAAGTTTTGAATTTTCTTTTTTCTGGTGCATAATATGACCCCCGCAGACGCCTAGTTTAGGAGTTATAGCCATTTTAAGATTTTGAATTTTTTTTTTCTTTTGAATAATATGACCCCCGCAGACGCCTAGTTTAGGAGTTATAGCGATTTTAAAGTTTTGAATTTTTTTTTTCTGCTGCATAATATGACCCCCACAGACGCCTAGTTTAGGAGTTATAGCCATTTTAAGATTTTGAATTTTTTTGTCTGGTGCATAATACGACCCCCGCAGACGCCTAGTTTAGGAGCTATAGCCATTTTAAGATTTCGAATTTTTTTTTTCTGGTGCATAATATGACCCCGCAGACGCCTAGTTTAGGAGTTACCGCTATTTTAAAGTTTTGAATTTTCTTTTTTCTGGTGCATCATATGACCCCCGCAGACGCCTAGTTTAGGAGTTATAGCCATTTTAAGATTTCGAATTTTTTTTTTTCTGGTGCATAATATGCCCCACGCAGACGCCTAGTTTGGGAGTTATAGCCATTTTAAGATTTTGAATTTTCTTTTTTCTGGTGCATAATATGACCCCCGCAGACGCCTAGTTTAGGAGTTATAGCCATTTTAAGATTTCGAATTTTCTTTTTTCTGGTGCATAATATGACCCCCGCAGACGCCTAGTTTAGGAGTTATAGCGATTTTAAAGTTTTGAATTTTTTTTTTCTGGTGCATAATATGACCCCCGCAGACGTCTAGTTTAGGAGTTATAGCCATTTTAAGATTTTGAATTTTTTTTTTCTGGTGCATAATATGACCCCCGCAGACGCCTAGTTTAGGAGTTATAGCCATTTTAAGATTTCGAATTTTCTTTTTTCTGGTGCATAATATGACCCCCGCAGACGCCTAGTTTAGGAGATATAGCGATTTTAAAGTTTTGAATTTTCTTTTTTCTGGTGCATAATATGACCCCCGCAGACGTCTAGTTTAGGAGTTATAGCCATTTTAAGATTTTGAATTTTTTTTTTCTGGTGCATAATATGACCCCCGCAGACGCCTAGTTTAGGAGTTATAGCCATTTTAAGATTTCGAATTTTCTTTTTTCTGGTGCATAATATGACCCCCGCAGACGTCTAGTTTAGGAGTTATAGCCATTTTAAGATTTCGAATTTTCTTTTTTCTGGTGCATAATATGACCCCCGCAGACGCCTAGTTTAGGAGTTATAGCGATTTTAAAGTTTTGAATTTTCTTTTTTCTGGTGCATAATATGACCCCCGCAAACGCCTAGTTTAGGAGTTATAGCGATTTTAAAGTTTTGAATTTTTTTTTTTCTGGTGCATAATATGACCTCCGCAGACGCCTAGTTTAGGAGTTATAGCCATTTTAAGATTTTGAATTTTTTTTTTCTGGTGCATAATATGACCTCCGCAGACGCCTAGTTTAGGAGTTATAGCCATTTTAAGATTTTGAATTTTCTTTTTTCTGGTGCATAATATGACCCCCGCAGACGCCTAGTTTAGGAGTTATAGCGATTTTAAAGTTTTGAATTTTCTTTTTTCTGGTGCATAATATGACCCCCGCAGACGCCTAGTTTAGGAGTTATAGCGATTTTAAAGTTTTGAATTTTTTTTTTTCTGGTGCATAATATGACCTCCGCAGACGCCTAGTTTAGGAGTTATAGCCATTTTAAGATTTTGAATTTTTTTTTTCTGGTGCATAATATGACCTCCGCAGACGCCTAGTTTAGGAGTTATAGCCATTTTAAGATTTTGAATTTTTTTTTTCTGGTGCATAATATGACCTCCGCAGACGCCTAGTTTAGGAGTTATAGCCATTTTAAGATTTTGAATTTTTTTTTTCTGGTGAATAATATGACCCCCGCAGACGCCTAGTTTAGGAGTTATAGCCATTTTAAGATTTCGAATTTTTTTTTTTTCTGGTGCATAATATGACCCCCGCAGACGCCTAGTTTAGGAATTATAGCCATTTTAAGATTTTGAATTTTCTTTTTTCTGGTGCATAATATGACCCCCGCAGACGCCTAGTTTAGGAGTTATAGCGATTTTAAAGTTTTGAATTTTTTTTTTTCTGGTGCATAATATGACCCCCGCAGACGCCTAGTTTAGGAGTTATAGCGATTTTAAAGTTTTGAATTTTTTTTTTTCTGCTGCATAATATGACCCCCACAGACGCCTAGTTTAGGAGTTATAGCCATTTTAAGATTTTGAATTTTTTTGTCTGGTGCATAATATGACCCCCGCAGACGCCTAGTTTAGGAGCTATAGCCATTTTAAGATTTCGAATTTTTTTTTTCTGGTGCATAATATGACCCCCGCAGACGCCTAGTTTAGGAGTTACCGCGATTTTAAAGTTTTGAATTTTCTTTTTTCTGGTGCATAATATGACCCCCGCAGACGTCTAGTTTAGGAGTTATAGCCATTTTAAGATTTTGAATTTTTTTTTCTGGTGCATAATATGACCCCCGCAGACGCCTAGTTTAGGAGTTATAGCCATTTTAAGATTTTGAATTTTTTTTTTCTGGTGCATAATATGATCCCCGCAGACGCCTAGTTTAGGAGTTATAGCCATTTTAAGATTTCGAATTTTTTTTTCTGGTGCATAATATGACCCCGCAGACGCCTAGTTTAGGAGTTACCGCTATTTTAAAGTTTTGAATTTTCTTTTTTCTGGTGCATCATATGACCCCCGCAGACGCCTAGTTTAGGAGTTATAGCCATTTTAAGATTTCGAATTTTCTTTTTTCTGGTGCATAATATGACCCCCGCAGACGCCTAGTTTAGGAGTTATAGCGATTTTAAAGTTTTGAATTTTTTTTTCTGGTGCATAATATGACCCCCGCAGACGTCTAGTTTAGGAGTTATAGCCATTTTAAGATTTTTAATTTTTTTTTTCTGGTGCATAATATGACCCCCGCAGACGCCTAGTTTAGGAGTTATAGCCATTTTAAGATTTCGAATTTTCTTTTTTCTCTTGCATAATATGACCCCCGCAGACGCCTAGTTTAGGAGTTATAGCGATTTTAAAGTTTTGAATTTTTTTTTTCTGGTGCATAATATGACCCCCGCAGACGCCTAGTTTAGGAGTTATAGCCATTTTAAGATTTCGAATTTTCTTTTTTCTGGTGCATAATATGACCCCCGCAGACGCCTAGTTTAGGAGTTATAGCGATTTTAAAGTTTTGAATTTTCTTTTTTCTGGTGCATAATATGACCCCCGCAGACGTCTAGTTTAGGAGTTATAGCTATTTTAAGGTTTTGAATTTTTTTTTTCTGGTGCATAATATGACCCCCGCAGACGCCTAGTTTAGGTGTTATAGCCATTTTAAGATTTCGAATTTTCTTTTTTCTGGTGCATAATATGACCCCCGCAGACGCCTAGTTTAGGAGTTATAGCGATTTTCAAGTTTTGAATTTTTTTTTTCTGCTGCATAATATGACCCCCGCAGACGTCTAGTTTAGGAGTTATAGCCATTTTAAGATTTTGAATTTTTTTGTCTGGTGCATAATATGAACCCCGCAGACGCCTAGTTTAGGAGTTATAGCCATTTTAAGATTTCGAATTTTTTTTTTTTCTGGTGCATAATATGACCCCCGCAGACGCCTAGTTTAGGAGTTATAGCCATTTTAAGATTTTGAATTTTCTTTTTTCTGGTGCATAATATGACCCCAGCAGACGCCTAGTTTAGGAGTTATAGCGGTTTTAAAGTTTTGAATTTTCTTTTTTCTGGTGCATAATATGACCCCCGCAGACGCCTAGTTTAGGAGTTATAGCCATTTTAAGATTTTGAATTTTTTTGTCTGGTGCATAATATGACCCCCGCAGACGCCTAGTTTAGGAGTTATAGCCATTTTAAGATTTCGAATTTTTTTTTTTTCTGGTGCATAATATGCCCCACGCAGACGCCTAGTTTGGGAGTTATAGCCATTTTAAGATTTTGAATTTTCTTTTTTCTGGTGCATAATATGACCCCCGCAGACGCCTAGTTTAGGAGTTATAGCCATTTTAAGATTTCGAATTTTCTTTTTTCTCTTGCATAATATGACCCCCGCAGACGCCTAGTTTAGGAGTTATAGCGATTTTAAAGTTTTGAATTTTTTTTTTCTGGTGCATAATATGACCCCCGCAGACGTCTAGTTTAGGAGTTATAGCCATTTTAAGATTTTGAATTTTTTTGTCTGGTGCATAATATGACCCCCGCAGACGCCTAGTTTAGGAGTTATAGCCATTTTAAGATTTCGAATTTTTTTTTTTTCTGGTGCATAATATGCCCCACGCAGACGCCTAGTTTGGGAGTTATAGCCATTTTAAGATTTTGAATTTTCTTTTTTCTGGTGCATAATATGACCCCCGCAGACGCCTAGTTTAGGAGTTATAGCCATTTTAAGATTTTGAATTTTCTTTTTTCTGGTGCATAATATGACCCCAGCAGACGCCTAGTTTAGGAGTTATAGCGATTTTAAAGTTTTGAATTTTCTTTTTTCTGGTGCATAATATGACCCCCGCAGACGCCTAGTTTAGGAGTTATAGCCATTTTAAGATTTTGAATTTTTTTGTCTGGTGCATAATATGACCCCCGCAGACGCCTAGTTTAGGAGTTATAGCCATTTTAAGATTTCGAATTTTTTTTTTTCTGGTGCATAATATGCCCCACGCAGACGCCTAGTTTGGGAGTTATAGCCATTTTAAGATTTTGAATTTTCTTTTTTCTGGTGCATAATATGCCCCACGCAGACGCCTAGTTTGGGAGTTATAGCCATTTTAAGATTTTGAATTTTCTTTTTTCTGGTGCATAATATGACCCCCGCAGACGCCTAGTTTAGGAGTTATAGCGATTTTAAAGTTTTGAATTTTTTTTTTCTGGTGCATAATATGACCCCCGCAGACGTCTAGTTTAGGAGTTATAGCCATTTTAAGATTTTGAATTTTTTTGTCTGGTGCATAATATGACCCCCGCAGACGTCTAGTTTAGGAGTTATAGCCATTTTAAGATTTTGAATTTTTTTTTTCTGGTGCATAATATGACCCCCGCAGACGCCTAGTTTAGGAGTTATAGCCATTTTAAGATTTCGAATTTTCTTTTTTCTGGTGCATAATATGACCCCCGCAGACGCCTAGTTTAGGAGATATAGCGATTTTAAAGTTTTGAATTTTCTTTTTTCTGGTGCATAATATGACCCCCGCAGACGTCTAGTTTAGGAGTTATAGCCATTTTAAGATTTTGAATTTTTTTTTTCTGGTGCATAATATGACCCCCGCAGACGCCTAGTTTAGGAGTTATAGCCATTTTAAGATTTCGAATTTTCTTTTTTCTGGTGCATAATATGACCCCCGCAGACGTCTAGTTTAGGAGTTATAGCCATTTTAAGATTTTGAATTTTTTTGTCTGGTGCATAATAAGACCCCCGCAGACGCCTAGTTTAGGAGTTATAGCCATTTTAAGATTTTGAATTTTCTTTTTTCTGGTGCATAATATGACCCCCGCAGACGCCTAGTTTAGGAGTTATAGCGATTTTAAAGTTTTGAATTTTCTTTTTTCTGGTGCATAATATGACCCCCGCAGACGCCTAGTTTAGGAGTTATAGCCATTTTAAGATTTTGAATTTTTTTGTCTGGTGCATAATATGACCCCCGCAGACGCCTAGTTTAGGAGTTATAGCGATTTTAAAGTTTTGAATTTTTTTTTTCTGGTGCATAATATGACCCCCGCAGACGTCTAGTTTAGGAGTTATAGCCATTTTAAGATTTTGAATTTTTTTGTCTGGTGCATAATATGACCCCCGCAGACGCCTAGTTTAGGAGTTATAGCCATTTTAAGATTTTGAATTTTCTTTTTTCTGGTGCATAATATGCCCCACGCAGACGCCTAGTTTGGGAGTTATAGCCATTTTAAGATTTTGAATTTTCTTTTTTCTGGTGCATAATATGACCCCCGCAGACGCCTAGTTTAGGAGTTATAGCGATTTTAAAGTTTTGAATTTTTTTTTTCTGGTGCATAATATGACCCCCGCAGCCGTCTAGTTTAGGAGTTATAGCCATTTTAAGATTTTGAATTTTTTTGTCTGGTGCATAATATGACCCCCGCAGACGCCTAGTTTAGGAGTTATAGCCATTTTAAGATTTCGAATTTTTTTTTTTTCTGGTGCATAATATGCCCCACGCAGACGCCTAGTTTGGGAGTTATAGCCATTTTAAGATTTTGAATTTTCTTTTTTCTGGTGCATAATATGACCCCCGCAGACGCCTAGTTTAGGAGTTATAGCCATTTTAAGATTTCGAATTTTCTTTTTTCTGGTGCATAATATGACCCCCGCAGACGCCTAGTTTAGGAGTTATAGCGATTTTAAAGTTTTGAATTTTTTTTTTCTGGTGCATAATATGACCCCCGCAGACGTCTAGTTTAGGAGTTATAGCCATTTTAAGATTTTGAATTTTTTTTTTCTGGTGCATAATATGACCCCCGCAGACGCCTAGTTTAGGAGTTATAGCCATTTTAAGATTTCGAATTTTCTTTTTTCTGGTGCATAATATGACCCCCGCAGACGCCTAGTTTAGGAGATATAGCGATTTTAAAGTTTTGAATTTTCTTTTTTCTGGTGCATAATATGACCCCCGCAGACGCCTAGTTTAGGAGTTATAGCGATTTTCAAGTTTTGAATTTTTTTTTTCTGCTGCATAATATGACCCCCGCAGACGTCTAGTTTAGGAGTTATAGCCATTTTAAGATTTTGAATTTTTTTGTCTGGTGCATAATATGAACCCCGCAGACGCCTAGTTTAGGAGTTATAGCCATTTTAAGATTTCGAATTTTTTTTTTTTCTGGTGCATAATATGACCCCCGCAGACGCCTAGTTTAGGAGTTATAGCGATTTTAAAGTTTTGAATTTTCTTTTTTCTGGTGCATAATATGACCCCCGCAGACGTCTAGTTTAGGAGTTATAGCCATTTTAAGATTTTGAATTTTTTTGTCTGGTGCATAATATGAACCCCGCAGACGCCTAGTTTAGGAGTTATAGCCATTTTAAGATTTCGAATTTTTTTTTTTTCTGGTGCATAATATGCCCCACGCAGACGCCTAGTTTGGGAGTTATGGCCATTTTAAGATTTTGAATTTTCTTTTTTCTGGTGCATAATATGACCCCCGCAGACGCCTAGTTTAGGAGTTATAGCCATTTTAAGATTTCGAATTTTCTTTTTTCTCTTGCATAATATGACCCCCGCAGACGCCTAGTTTAGGAGTTATAGCGATTTTAAAGTTTTGAATTTTTTTTTTCTGGTGCATAATATGACCCCCGCAGACGTCTAGTTTAGGAGTTATAGCCATTTTAAGATTTTGAATTTTTTTGTCTGGTGCATAATATGACCCCCGCAGACGCCTAGTTTAGGAGTTATAGCCATTTTAAGATTTCGAATTTTTTTTTTTTCTGGTGCATAATATGCCCCACGCAGACGCCTAGTTTGGGAGTTATAGCCATTTTAAGATTTTGAATTTTCTTTTTTCTGGTGCATAATATGACCCCCGCAGACGCCTAGTTTAGGAGTTATAGCCATTTTAAGATTTTGAATTTTCTTTTTTCTGGTGCATAATATGACCCCAGCAGACGCCTAGTTTAGGAGTTATAGCGATTTTAAAGTTTTGAATTTTCTTTTTTCTGGTGCATAATATGACCCCCGCAGACGCCTAGTTTAGGAGTTATAGCCATTTTAAGATTTTGAATTTTTTTGTCTGGTGCATAATATGACCCCCGCAGACGCCTAGTTTAGGAGTTATAGCCATTTTAAGATTTCGAATTTTTTTTTTTCTGGTGCATAATATGCCCCACGCAGACGCCTAGTTTGGGAGTTATAGCCATTTTAAGATTTTGAATTTTCTTTTTTCTGGTGCATAATATGCCCCACGCAGACGCCTAGTTTGGGAGTTATAGCCATTTTAAGATTTTGAATTTTCTTTTTTCTGGTGCATAATATGACCCCCGCAGACGCCTAGTTTAGGAGTTATAGCGATTTTAAAGTTTTGAATTTTTTTTTTCTGGTGCATAATATGACCCCCGCAGACGTCTAGTTTAGGAGTTATAGCCATTTTAAGATTTTGAATTTTTTTGTCTGGTGCATAATATGACCCCCGCAGACGCCTAGTTTAGGAGTTATAGCCATTTTAAGATTTCGAATTTTTTTTTTTTCTGGTGCATAATATGCCCCACGCAGACGCCTAGTTTGGGAGTTATAGCCATTTTAAGATTTTGAATTTTCTTTTTTCTGGTGCATAATATGACCCCCGCAGACGCCTAGTTTAGGAGTTATAGCCATTTTAAGATTTCGAATTTTCTTTTTTCTGGTGCATAATATGACCCCCGCAGACGCCTAGTTTAGGAGTTATAGCGATTTTAAAGTTTTGAATTTTTTTTTTCTGGTGCATAATATGACCCCCGCAGACGTCTAGTTTAGGAGTTATAGCCATTTTAAGATTTTGAATTTTTTTTTTCTGGTGCATAATATGACCCCCGCAGACGCCTAGTTTAGGAGTTATAGCCATTTTAAGATTTCGAATTTTCTTTTTTCTGGTGCATAATATGACCCCCGCAGACGCCTAGTTTAGGAGATATAGCGATTTTAAAGTTTTGAATTTTCTTTTTTCTGGTGCATAATATGACCCCCGCAGACGTCTAGTTTAGGAGTTATAGCCATTTTAAGATTTTGAATTTTTTTTTTCTGGTGCATAATATGACCCCCGCAGACGCCTAGTTTAGGAGTTATAGCCATTTTAAGATTTCGAATTTTCTTTTTTCTGGTGCATAATATGACCCCCGCAGACGTCTAGTTTAGGAGTTATAGCCATTTTAAGATTTTGAATTTTTTTGTCTGGTGCATAATAAGACCCCCGCAGACGCCTAGTTTAGGAGTTATAGCCATTTTAAGATTTTGAATTTTCTTTTTTCTGGTGCATAATATGACCCCCGCAGACGCCTAGTTTAGGAGTTATAGCGATTTTAAAGTTTTGAATTTTCTTTTTTCTGGTGCATAATATGACCCCCGCAGACGCCTAGTTTAGGAGTTATAGCGATTTTAAAGTTTTGAATTTTTTTTTTTCTGGTGCATAATATGACCTCCGCAGACGCCTAGTTTAGGAGTTATAGCCATTTTAAGATTTTGAATTTTTTTTTTCTGGTGCATAATATGACCTCCGCAGACGCCTAGTTTAGGAGTTATAGCCATTTTAAGATTTTGAATTTTTTTTTTCTGGTGCATAATATGACCTCCGCAGACGCCTAGTTTAGGAGTTATAGCCATTTTAAGATTTTGAATTTTTTTTTTCTGGTGAATAATATGACCCCCGCAGACGCCTAGTTTAGGAGTTATAGCCATTTTAAGATTTCGAATTTTTTTTTTTTCTGGTGCATAATATGACCCCCGCAGACGCCTAGTTTAGGAATTATAGCCATTTTAAGATTTTGAATTTTCTTTTTTCTGGTGCATAATATGACCCCCGCAGACGCCTAGTTTAGGAGTTATAGCGATTTTAAAGTTTTGAATTTTTTTTTTTCTGGTGCATAATATGACCCCCGCAGACGCCTAGTTTAGGAGTTATAGCGATTTTAAAGTTTTGAATTTTTTTTTTTCTGCTGCATAATATGACCCCCACAGACGCCTAGTTTAGGAGTTATAGCCATTTTAAGATTTTGAATTTTTTTGTCTGGTGCATAATATGACCCCCGCAGACGCCTAGTTTAGGAGCTATAGCCATTTTAAGATTTCGAATTTTTTTTTTCTGGTGCATAATATGACCCCCGCAGACGCCTAGTTTAGGAGTTACCGCTATTTTAAAGTTTTGAATTTTCTTTTTTCTGGTGCATCATATGACCCCCGCAGACGCCTAGTTTAGGAGTTATAGCCATTTTAAGATTTCGAATTTTCTTTTTTCTGGTGCATAATATGACCCCCGCAGACGCCTAGTTTAGGAGTTATAGCGATTTTAAAGTTTTGAATTTTTTTTTCTGGTGCATAATATGACCCCCGCAGACGTCTAGTTTAGGAGTTATAGCCATTTTAAGATTTTGAATTTTTTTTTTCTGGTGCATAATATGACCCCCGCAGACGCCTAGTTTAGGAGTTATAGCCATTTTAAGATTTCGAATTTTCTTTTTTCTCTTGCATAATATGACCCCCGCAGACGCCTAGTTTAGGAGTTATAGCGATTTTAAAGTTTTGAATTTTTTTTTTCTGGTGCATAATATGACCCCCGCAGACGCCTAGTTTAGGAGTTATAGCCATTTTAAGATTTCGAATTTTCTTTTTTCTGGTGCATAATATGACCCCCGCAGACGCCTAGTTTAGGAGTTATAGCGATTTTAAAGTTTTGAATTTTCTTTTTTCTGGTGCATAATATGATCCCCGCAGACGTCTAGTTTAGGAGTTATAGCTATTTTAAGATTTTGAATTTTTTTTTTCTGGTGCATAATATGACCCCCGCAGACGCCTAGTTTAGGAGTTATAGCCATTTTAAGATTTCGAATTTTCTTTTTTCTCTTGCATAATATGACCCCCGCAGACGCCTAGTTTAGGAGTTATAGCGATTTTAAAGTTTTGAATTTTTTTTTTCTGGTGCATAATATGACCCCCGCAGACGTCTAGTTTAGGAGTTATAGCCATTTTAAGATTTTGAATTTTTTTGTCTGGTGCATAATATGACCCCCGCAGACGCCTAGTTTAGGAGTTATAGCCATTTTAAGATTTCGAATTTTTTTTTTTTCTGGTGCATAATATGACCCCCGCAGACGCCTAGTTTAGGAGTTATAGCCATTTTAAGATTTTGAATTTTCTTTTTTCTGGTGCATAATATGACCCCAGCAGACGCCTAGTTTAGGAGTTATAGCGATTTTAAAGTTTTGAATTTTCTTTTTTCTGGTGCATAATATGACCCCCGCAGACGCCTAGTTTAGGAGTTATAGCGATTTTAAAGTTTTGAATTTTTTTTTTCTGTTGCATAATATGACCCCCGCAGACGCCTAGTTTAGGAGTTATAGCGATTTTAAAGTTTTGAATTTTTTTTTTCTGTTGCATAATATGACCCCCGCAGACGCCTAGTTTAGGAGTTATAGCCATTTTAAGATTTCGAATTTTCTTTTTTCTGGTGCATCATATGACCCCCGCAGACGCCTAGTTTAGCAGTTACCGCTATTTTAAAGTTTTGAATTTTCTTTTTTCTGGTGCATCATATGACCCCCGCAGACGCCTAGTTTAGGAGTTATAGCCATTTTAAGATTTCGAATTTTCTTTTTTCTGGTGCATAATATGACCCCCGCAGACGTCTAGTTTAGGAGTTATAGCCATTTTAAGATTTCGAATTTTCTTTTTTCTGGTGCATAATATGACCCCCGCAGACGCCTAGTTTAGGAGTTATAGCCATTTTAAGATTTTGAATTTTTTTTTTCTGGTGCATAATATGATCCCCGCAGACGCCTAGTTTAGGAGTTATAGCCATTTTAAGATTTTGAATTTTCTTTTTTCTGGTGCATAATATGACCCCCGCAGACGCCTAGTTTAGGAGTTATAGCGATTTTAAAGTTTTGAAGTTTCTTTTTTCTGGTGCATAATATGACCCCCGCAGACGCCTAGTTTAGGAGTTATAGCGATTTTAAAGTTTTGAATTTTTTTTTTTCTGGTGCATAATATGACCCCCGCAGACGCCTAGTTTAGGAGTTATAGCCATTTTAAGATTTCGAATTTTCTTTTTTCTGGTGCATAATATGACCCCCGCAGACGCCTAGTTTAGGAGTTATAGCGATTTTAAAGTTTTGAATTTTCTTTTTTCTGGTGCATAATATGACCCCCGCAGACGTCTAGTTTAGGAGTTATAGCCATTTTAAGATTTTGAATTTTTTTTTTCTGGTGCATAATATGACCCCCGCAGACGCCTAGTTTAGGAGTTATAGCCATTTTAAGATTTTGAATTTTTTTTTTCTGGTGCATAATATGATCCCCGCAGACGCCTAGTTTAGGAGTTATAGCCATTTTAAGATTTTGAATTTTCTTTTTTCTGGTGCATAATATGACCCCCGCAGGCGCCTAGTTTAGGAGTTATAGCGATTTTAAAGTTTTGAAGTTTCTTTTTTCTGGTGCATAATATGACCCCCGCAGACGCCTAGTTTAGGAGTTATAGCGATTTTAAAGTTTTGAATTTTTTTTTTTCTGGTGCATAATATGACCCCCGCAGACGCCTAGTTTAGGAGTTATAGCCATTTTAAGATTTCGAATTTTCTTTTTTCTGGTGCATAATATGACCCCCGCAGACGCCTAGTTTAGGAGTTATAGCGATTTTAAAGTTTTGAATTTTCTTTTTTCTGGTGCATAATATGACCCCCGCAGACGTCTAGTTTAGGAGTTATAGCCATTTTAAGATTTCGAATTTTTTTTTCTGGTGCATAATATGACCCCGCAGACGCCTAGTTTAGGAGTTACCGCTATTTTAAAGTTTTGAATTTTCTTTTTTCTGGTGCATCATATGACCCCCGCAGACGCCTAGTTTAGGAGTTATAGCCATTTTAAGATTTCGAATTTTTTTTTTTCTGGTGCATAATATGCCCCACGCAGACGCCTAGTTTAGGAGTTATAGCCATTTTAAGATTTTGAATTTTCTTTTTTCTGGTGCATCATATGACCCCCGCAGACGCCTAGTTTAGGAGTTATAGCCATTTTAAGATTTTGAATCTTTTTTTTTGGTGCATAATATGATCCCCGCAGACGCCTAGTTTAGGAGTTATAGCCATTTTAAGATTTCGAATTTTTTTTTCTGGTGCATAATATGACCCCGCAGACGCCTAGTTTAGGAGTTACCGCTATTTTAAAGTTTTGAATTTTCTTTTTTCTGGTGCATCATATGACCCCCGCAGACGCCTAGTTTAGGAGTTATAGCCATTTTAAGATTTCGAATTTTTTTTTTTCTGGCGCATAATATGCCCCACGCAGACGCCTAGTTTGGGAGTTATTGCCATTTTAAGATTTTGAATTTTCTTTTTTCTGGTGCATAATATGACCCCCGCAGACGCCTAGTTTAGGAGTTATAGCGATTTTAAAGTTTTGAATTTTCTTTTTTCTGGTGCATAATATGACCCCCGCAGACGCCTAGTTTAGGAGTTATAGCGATTTTAAAGTTTTGAATTTTTTTTTTTCTGGTGCATAATATGACCCCCGCAGACGCCTAGTTTAGGAGTTATAGCCATTTTAAGATTTCGAATTTTCTTTTTTCTGGTGCATAATATGACCCCCGCAGACGCCTAGTTTAGGAGTTATAGCGATTTTAAAGTTTTGAATTTTCTTTTTTCTGGTGCATAATATGACCCCCGCAGACGTCTAGTTTAGGAGTTATAGCTATTTTAAGATTTTGAATTTTTTTTTTCTGGTGCATAATATGACCCCCGCAGACGCCTAGTTTAGGAGTTATAGCCATTTTAAGATTTTGAATTTTTTTTTTCTGGTGCATAATATGATCCCCGCAGACGCCTAGTTTAGGAGTTATAGCCATTTTAAGATTTCGAATTTTTTTTTCTGGTGCATAATATGAAACCGCAGACGCCTAGTTTAGGAGTTATAGCGATTTTAAAGTTTTGAATTTTTTTTTTTCTGGTGCATAATATGCCCCACGCAGACGCCTAGTTTAGGAGTTATAGCCATTTTAAGATTTTGAATTTTCTTTTTTCTGGTGCATCATATGACCCCCGCAGACGCCTAGTTTAGGAGTTATAGCCATTTTAAGATTTTGAATTTTTTTTTTCTGGTGCATAATATGATCCCCGCAGACGCCTAGTTTAGGAGTTACCGCTATTTTAAAGTTTTGAATTTTCTTTTTTCTGGTGCATAATATGACCCCCTCAGACGCCTAGTTTAGGAGTTATAGCGATTTTAAAGTTTTGAATTTTTTTTTTTCTGGTGCATAATATGACCCCCGCAGACGCCTAGTTTAGGAGTTATAGCCATTTTAAGATTTCGAATTTTCTTTTTTCTGGTGCATAATATGACCCCCGCAGACGCCTAGTTTAGGAGTTATAGCCATTTTAAGATTTTGAATTTTTTTTTTCTGGTGCATAATATGATCCCCGCAGACGCCTAGTTTAGGAGTTACCGCTATTTTAAAGTTTTGAATTTTCTTTTTTCTGGTGCATAATATGACCCCCTCAGACGCCTAGTTTAGGAGTTATAGCGATTTTAAAGTTTTGAATTTTTTTTTTTCTGGTGCATAATATGACCCCCGCAGACGCCTAGTTTAGGAGTTATAGCCATTTTAAGATTTCGAATTTTCTTTTTTCTGGTGCATAATATGACCCCCGCAGACGCCTAGTTTAGGAGTTATAGCCATTTTAAGATTTTGAATTTTTTTTTTCTGGTGCATAATATGATCCCCGCAGACGCCTAGTTTAGGAGTTATAGCCATTTTAAGATTTCGAATTTTTTTTTCTGGTGCATAATATGACCCCGCAGACGCCTAGTTTAGGAGTTACCGCTATTTTAAAGTTTTGAATTTTCTTTTTTCTGGTGCATCATATGACCCCCGCAGACGCCTAGTTTAGGAGTTATAGCCATTTTAACATTTCGAATTTTCTTTTTTCTGGTGCATAATTTGACCCCCGCAGACGTCTAGTTTAGGAGTTATAGCCATTTTAAGATTTTGAATTTTTTTTTTCTGGTGCATAATATGATCCCCGCAGACGCCTAGTTTAGGAGTTATAGCCATTTTAAGATTTCGAATTTTTTTTTCTGGTGCATAATATGACCCCGCAGACGCCTAGTTTAGGAGTTACCGCTATTTTAAAGTTTTGAATTTTCTTTTTTCTGGTGCATCATATGACCCCCGCAGACGCCTAGTTTAGGAGTTATAGCCATTTTAAGATTTCGAATTTTTTTTTTTCTGGTGCATAATATGCCCCACGCAGACGCCTAGTTTAGGAGTTATAGCCATTTTAAGATTTTGAATTTTCTTTTTTCTGGTGCATAATATGACCCCCGCAGACGCCTAGTTTAGGAGTTATAGCCATTTTAAGATTTCGAATTTTTTTTTCTGTTGCATAATATGACCCCCGCAGACGCCTAGTTTAGGAGTTATAGCCATTTTAAGATTTCGAATTTTCTTTTTTCTGGTGCATAATATGACCCCCGCAGACGCCTAGTTTAGGAGTTATAGCCATTTTAAGATTTCGAATTTTTTTTTCTGGTGCATAATATGACCCCCGCAGACGCCTAGTTTAGGAGTTATAGCCATTTTAAGATTTCGAATTTTCTTTTTTCTGGTGCATCATATGACCCCCGCAGACGCCTAGTTTAGGAGTTACCGCTATTTTAAAGTTTTGAATTTTCTTTTTTCTGGTGCATCATATGACCCCCGCAGACGCCTAGTTTAGGAGTTATAGCCATTTTAAGATTTCGAATTTTTTTTTTCTGGTGCATAATATGCCCCACGCAGACGCCTAGTTTAGGAGTTATAGCCATTTTAAGATTTCGAATTTTTTTTTTCTGGTGCATAATATGACCCCCGCAGACGCCTAGTTTGGGAGTTATAGCCATTTTAAGATTTTGAATTTTTTTTTTTTCTGGTGCATAATATGACCCCCGCAGACGCCTAGTTTAGGAGTTATAGCGATTCTAAAGTTTTGAATTTTCTTTTTTCTGGTGCATAATATGACCCCCGCAGACGCCTAGTTTAGGAGTTATAGCGATTTTAAAGTTTTGAATTTTTTTTTTTCTGATGCATAATATGACCCCCGCAGACGCCTAGTTTAGGAGTTATAGCCATTTTAAGATTTCGAATTTTCTTTTTTCTGGTGCATAATATGACCCCCGCAGACGCCTAGTTTAGGAGTTATAGCGATTTTAAAGTTTTGAATTTTCTTTTTTCTGGTGCATAATATGACCCCCGCAGACGTCTAGTTTAGGAGTTATAGCCATTTTAAGATTTCGAATTTTTTTTTTCTGGTGCATAATATGATCCCCGCAGACGCCTAGTTTAGGAGTTATAGCCATTTTAAGATTTCGAATTTTTTTTTCTGGTGCATAATATGACCCCGCAGACGCCTAGTTTAGGAGTTATAGCCATTTTAAGATTTCGAATTTTTTTTTCTGGTGCATAATATGACCCCGCAGACGCCTAGTTTAGGAGTTATAGCCATTTTAAGATTTTGAATTTTCTTTTTTCTGGTGCATAATATGACCCCCGCAGACGCCTAGTTTAGGAGTTATAGCCAGGTTAAGATTTCGAATTTTTTTTTTTCTGGTGCATAATATGCCCCACGCAGACGCCTAGTTTAGGAGTTATAGCCATTTTAAGATTTTGAATTTTCTTTTTTCTGGTGCATAATATGACCCCCGCAGACGTCTAGTTTAGGAGTTATAGCCATTTTAAGATTTTGAATTTTTTTTTTCTGGTGCATAATATGACCCCCGCAGACGTCTAGTTTAGGAGTTATAGCCATTTTAAGATTTTGAATTTTTTTTTTCTGGTGCATAATATGACCCCCGCAGACGCCTAGTTTAGGAGTTATAGCCATTTTAAGATTTCGAATTTTTTTTTTTCTGGTGCATAATATGCCCCACGCAGACGCCTAGTTTAGGAGTTATAGCCATTTTAAGATTTTGAATTTTCTTTTTTCTGGTGCATAATATGACCCCCGCAGACGCCTAGTTTAGGAGTTATAGCCAGGTTAAGATTTCGAATTTTTTTTTCTGGTGCATAATATGACCCCCGCAGACGCCTAGTTTAGGAGTTATAGCCATTTTGAGATTTCGAATTTTCTTTTTTCTGGTGCATAATATGACCCCAGCAGACGCCTAGTTTAGGAGTTATAGCGATTTTAAAGTTTTGAATTTTCTTTTTTCTGGTGCATAATATGACCCCCGCAGACGCCTAGTTTAGGAGTTATAGCCATTTTAAGATTTTGAATTTTTTTGTCTGGTGCATAATATGACCCCCGCAGACGCCTAGTTTAGGAGTTATAGCCATTTTAAGATTTCGAATTTTTTTTTTTTCTGGTGCATAATATGCCCCACGCAGACGCCTAGTTTGGGAGTTATAGCCATTTTAAGATTTTGAATTTTCTTTTTTCTGGTGCATAATATGACCCCCGCAGACGCCTAGTTTAGGAGTTATAGCCATTTTAAGATTTTGAATTTTCTTTTTTCTGGTGCATAATATGACCCCAGCAGACGCCTAGTTTAGGAGTTATAGCGATTTTAAAGTTTTGAATTTTCTTTTTTCTGGTGCATAATATGACCCCCGCAGACGCCTAGTTTAGGAGTTATAGCCATTTTAAGATTTTGAATTTTTTTGTCTGGTGCATAATATGACCCCCGCAGACGCCTAGTTTAGGAGTTATAGCCATTTTAAGATTTGGAATTTTCTTTTTTCTGGTGCATAATATGCCCCACGCAGACGCCTAGTTTGGGAGTTATAGCCATTTTAAGATTTTGAATTTTCTTTTTTCTGGTGCATAATATGACCCCCGCAGACGCCTAGTTTAGGAGTTATAGCGATTTTAAAGTTTTGAATTTTTTTTTTCTGGTGCATAATATGACCCCCGCAGACGTCTAGTTTAGGAGTTATAGCCATTTTAAGATTTTGAATTTTTTTTTTCTGGTGCATAATATGACCCCCGCAGACGTCTAGTTTAGGAGTTATAGCCATTTTAAGATTTTGAATTTTTTTTTTCTGGTGCATAATATGACCCCCGCAGACGCCTAGTTTAGGAGTTATAGCCATTTTAAGATTTCGAATTTTCTTTTTTCTGGTGCATAATATGACCCCCGCAGACGCCTAGTTTAGGAGATATAGCGATTTTAAAGTTTTGAATTTTCTTTTTTCTGGTGCATAATATGACCCCCGCAGACGTCTAGTTTAGGAGTTATAGCCATTTTAAGATTTTGAATTTTTTTTTTCTGGTGCATAATATGACCCCCGCAGACGCCTAGTTTAGGAGTTATAGCCATTTTAAGATTTCGAATTTTCTTTTTTCTGGTGCATAATATGACCCCCGCAGACGTCTAGTTTAGGAGTTATAGCCATTTTAAGATTTTGAATTTTTTTGTCTGGTGCATAATAAGACCCCCGCAGACGCCTAGTTTAGGAGTTATAGCCATTTTAAGATTTTGAATTTTCTTTTTTCTGGTGCATAATATGACCCCCGCAGACGCCTAGTTTAGGAGTTATAGCGATTTTAAAGTTTTGAATTTTCTTTTTTCTGGTGCATAATATGACCCCCGCAGACGCCTAGTTTAGGAGTTATAGCGATTTTAAAGTTTTGAATTTTTTTTTTTCTGGTGCATAATATGACCTCCGCAGACGCCTAGTTTAGGAGTTATAGCCATTTTAAGATTTTGAATTTTTTTTTTCTGGTGCATAATATGACCTCCGCAGACGCCTAGTTTAGGAGTTATAGCCATTTTAAGATTTTGAATTTTTTTTTTCTGGTGCATAATATGACCTCCGCAGACGCCTAGTTTAGGAGTTATAGCCATTTTAAGATTTTGAATTTTTTTTTTCTGGTGAATAATATGACCCCCGCAGACGCCTAGTTTAGGAGTTATAGCCATTTTAAGATTTCGAATTTTTTTTTTTTCTGGTGCATAATATGACCCCCGCAGACGCCTAGTTTAGGAATTATAGCCATTTTAAGATTTTGAATTTTCTTTTTTCTGGTGCATAATATGACCCCCGCAGACGCCTAGTTTAGGAGTTATAGCGATTTTAAAGTTTTGAATTTTTTTTTTTCTGGTGCATAATATGACCCCCGCAGACGCCTAGTTTAGGAGTTATAGCGATTTTAAAGTTTTGAATTTTTTTTTTTCTGCTGCATAATATGACCCCCACAGACGCCTAGTTTAGGAGTTATAGCCATTTTAAGATTTTGAATTTTTTTGTCTGGTGCATAATATGACCCCCGCAGACGCCTAGTTTAGGAGCTATAGCCATTTTAAGATTTCGAATTTTTTTTTCTGGTGCATAATATGACCCCCGCAGACGCCTAGTTTAGGAGTTACCGCGATTTTAAAGTTTTGAATTTTCTTTTTTCTGGTGCATAATATGACCCCCGCAGACGCCTAGTTTAGGAGTTACAGCGATTTTAAAGTTTTGAATTTTTTTTTTCTGGTGCATAATATGACCCCCGCAGACGTCTAGTTTAGGAGTTATAGCCATTTTAAGATTTTGAATTTTTTTTTCTGGTGCATAATATGACCCCCGCAGACGCCTAGTTTAGGAGTTATAGCCATTTTAAGATTTTGAATTTTTTTTTTCTGGTGCATAATATGATCCCCGCAGACGCCTAGTTTAGGAGTTATAGCCATTTTAAGATTTCGAATTTTTTTTTCTGGTGCATAATATGACCCCGCAGACGCCTAGTTTAGGAGTTACCGCTATTTTAAAGTTTTGAATTTTCTTTTTTCTGGTGCATCATATGACCCCCGCAGACGCCTAGTTTAGGAGTTATAGCCATTTTAAGATTTCGAATTTTCTTTTTTCTGGTGCATAATATGACCCCCGCAGACGCCTAGTTTAGGAGTTATAGCGATTTTAAAGTTTTGAATTTTTTTTTCTGGTGCATAATATGACCCCCGCAGACGTCTAGTTTAGGAGTTATAGCCATTTTAAGATTTTGAATTTTTTTTTTCTGGTGCATAATATGACCCCCGCAGACGCCTAGTTTAGGAGTTATAGCCATTTTAAGATTTCGAATTTTCTTTTTTCTCTTGCATAATATGACCCCCGCAGACGCCTAGTTTAGGAGTTATAGCGATTTTAAAGTTTTGAATTTTTTTTTTCTGGTGCATAATATGACCCCCGCAGACGCCTAGTTTAGGAGTTATAGCCATTTTAAGATTTCGAATTTTCTTTTTTCTGGTGCATAATATGACCCCCGCAGACGCCTAGTTTAGGAGTTATAGCGATTTTAAAGTTTTGAATTTTCTTTTTTCTGGTGCATAATATGATCCCCGCAGACGTCTAGTTTAGGAGTTATAGCTATTTTAAGATTTTGAATTTTTTTTTTCTGGTGCATAATATGACCCCCGCAGACGCCTAGTTTAGGAGTTATAGCCATTTTAAGATTTCGAATTTTCTTTTTTCTCTTGCATAATATGACCCCCGCAGACGCCTAGTTTAGGAGTTATAGCGATTTTAAAGTTTTGAATTTTTTTTTTCTGGTGCATAATATGACCCCCGCAGACGTCTAGTTTAGGAGTTATAGCCATTTTAAGATTTTGAATTTTTTTGTCTGGTGCATAATATGACCCCCGCAGACGCCTAGTTTAGGAGTTATAGCCATTTTAAGATTTCGAATTTTTTTTTTTTCTGGTGCATAATATGACCCCCGCAGACGCCTAGTTTAGGAGTTATAGCCATTTTAAGATTTTGAATTTTCTTTTTTCTGGTGCATAATATGACCCCAGCAGACGCCTAGTTTAGGAGTTATAGCGATTTTAAAGTTTTGAATTTTCTTTTTTCTGGTGCATAATATGACCCCCGCAGACGCCTAGTTTAGGAGTTATAGCGATTTTAAAGTTTTGAATTTTTTTTTTCTGTTGCATAATATGACCCCCGCAGACGCCTAGTTTAGGAGTTATAGCGATTTTAAAGTTTTGAATTTTCTTTTTTCTGGTGCATAATATGACCCCCGCAGACGCCTAGTTTAGGAGTTATAGCGATTTTAAAGTTTTGAATTTTCTTCTTTCTGGTGCATAATATGACCCCAGCAGACGCCTAGTTTAGGAGTTATAGCCATTTTAAGATTTTGAATTTTTTTTTTTCTGGTGCATAATATGACCCCCGCAGACGCCTAGTTTATGAGTTATAGCGATTTTACAGTTTTGAATTTTCTTTTTTCTGGTGCATAATGTGACCCCCGCAGACGCCTAGTTTAGGAGTTATAGCCATTTTAAGATTTCGAATTTTCTTTTTTCTGGTGCATAATATGACCCCCGCAGACGCCTAGTTTAGGAGTTATAGCCATTTTAAGATTTCGAATTTTTTTTTCTGGTGCATAATATGACCCCCGCAGACGCCTAGTTTAGGAGTTATAGCCATTTTAAGATTTCGAATTTTCTTTTTTCTGGTGCATCATATGACCCCCGCAGACGCCTAGTTTAGCAGTTACCGCTATTTTAAAGTTTTGAATTTTCTTTTTTCTGGTGCATCATATGACCCCCGCAGACGCCTAGTTTAGGAGTTATAGCCATTTTAAGATTTCGAATTTTCTTTTTTCTGGTGCATAATATGACCCCCGCAGACGTCTAGTTTAGGAGTTATAGCCATTTTAAGATTTTGAATTTTTTTTTTCTGGTGCATAATATGACCCCCGCAGACGCCTAGTTTAGGAGTTATAGCCATTTTAAGATTTTGAATTTTTTTTTTCTGGTGCATAATATGATCCCCGCAGACGCCTAGTTTAGGAGTTATAGCGATTTTAAAGTTTTGAAGTTTCTTTTTTCTGGTGCATAATATGACCCCCGCAGACGCCTAGTTTAGGAGTTATAGCGATTTTAAAGTTTTGAATTTTTTTTTTTCTGGTGCATAATATGACCCCCGCAGACGCCTAGTTTAGGAGTTATAGCCATTTTAAGATTTCGAATTTTCTTTTTTCTGGTGCATAATATGACCCCCGCAGACGCCTAGTTTAGGAGTTATAGCGATTTTAAAGTTTTGAATTTTCTTTTTTCTGGTGCATAATATGACCCCCGCAGACGTCTAGTTTAGGAGTTATAGCCATTTTAAGATTTTGAATTTTTTTTTTCTGGTGCATAATATGACCCCCGCAGACGCCTAGTTTAGGAGTTATAGCCATTTTAAGATTTTGAATTTTTTTTTTCTGGTGCATAATATGATCCCCGCAGACGCCTAGTTTAGGAGTTATAGCCATTTTAAGATTTCGAATTTTTTTTTCTGGTGCATAATATGACCCCGCAGACGCCTAGTTTAGGAGTTACCGCTATTTTAATGTTTTGAATTTTCTTTTTTCTGGTGCATCATACGACCCCCGCAGACGCCTAGTTTAGGAGTTATAGCCATTTTAAGATTTCGAATTTTTTTTTTTCTGGTGCATAATATGCCCCACGCAGACGCCTAGTTTAGGAGTTATAGCCATTTTAAGATTTTGAATTTTCTTTTTTCTGGTGCATCATATGACCCCCGCAGACGCCTAGTTTAGGAGTTATAGCCATTTTAAGATTTTGAATCTTTTTTTTTGGTGCATAATATGATCCCCGCAGACGCCTAGTTTAGGAGTTATAGCCATTTTAAGATTTCGAATTTTTTTTCTGGTGCATAATATGACCCCGCAGACGCCTAGTTTAGGAGTTACCGCTATTTTAAAGTTTTGAATTTTCTTTTTTCTGGTGCATCATATGACCCCCGCAGACGCCTAGTTTAGGAGTTATAGCCATTTTAAGATTTCGAATTTTTTTTTTTCTGGTGCATAATATGCCCCACGCAGACGCCTAGTTTGGGAGTTATTGCCATTTTAAGATTTTGAATTTTCTTTTTTCTGGTGCATAATATGACCCCCGCAGACGCCTAGTTTAGGAGTTATAGCGATTTTAAAGTTTTGAATTTTCTTTTTTCTGGTGCATAATATGACCCCCGCAGACGCCTAGTTTAGGAGTTATAGCGATTTTAAAGTTTTGAATTTTTTTTTTTCTGGTGCATAATATGACCCCCGCAGACGCCTAGTTTAGGAGTTATAGCCATTTTAAGATTTCGAATTTTCTTTTTTCTGGTGCATAATATGACCCCCGCAGACGCCTAGTTTAGGAGTTATAGCGATTTTAAAGTTTTGAATTTTCTTTTTTCTGGTGCATAATATGACCCCCGCAGACGTCTAGTTTAGGAGTTATAGCCATTTTAAGATTTTGAATTTTTTTTTTCTGGTGCATAATATGACCCCCGCAGACGCCTAGTTTAGGAGTTATAGCCATTTTAAGATTTTGAATTTTTTTTTTCTGGTGCATAATATGATCCCCGCAGACGCCTAGTTTAGGAGTTATAGCCATTTTAAGATTTCGAATTTTTTTTTCTGGTGCATAATATGACCCCGCAGACGCCTAGTTTAGGAGTTATAGCGATTTTAAAGTTTTGAATTTTTTTTTTTCTGGTGCATAATATGCCCCACGCAGACGCCTAGTTTAGGAGTTATAGCGATTTTAAAGTTTTGAATTTTCTTTTTTCTGGTGCATAATATGACCCCCGCAGACGTCTAGTTTAGGAGTTATAGCCATTTTAAGATTTTGAATTTTTTTTTTCTGGTGCATAATATGACCCCCGCAGACGCCTAGTTTAGGAGTTATAGCCATTTTAAGATTTTGAATTTTTTTTTTCTGGTGCATAATATGATCCCCGCAGACGCCTAGTTTAGGAGTTACCGCTATTTTAAAGTTTTGAATTTTCTTTTTTCTGGTGCATAATATGACCCCCTCAGACGCCTAGTTTAGGAGTTATAGCGATTTTAAAGTTTTGAATTTTTTTTTTTCTGGTGCATAATATGACCCCCGCAGACGCCTAGTTTAGGAGTTATAGCCATTTTAAGATTTCGAATTTTCTTTTTTCTGGTGCATAATATGACCCCCGCAGACGCCTAGTTTAGGAGTTATAGCCATTTTAAGATTTTGAATTTTTTTTTTCTGGTGCATAATATGATCCCCGCAGACGCCTAGTTTAGGAGTTACCGCTATTTTAAAGTTTTGAATTTTCTTTTTTCTGGTGCATAATATGACCCCCTCAGACGCCTAGTTTAGGAGTTATAGCGATTTTAAAGTTTTGAATTTTTTTTTTCTGGTGCATAATATGACCCCCGCAGACGCCTAGTTTAGGAGTTATAGCCATTTTAAGATTTCGAATTTTCTTTTTTCTGGTGCATAATATGACCCCCGCAGACGCCTAGTTTAGGAGTTATAGCCATTTTAAGATTTTGAATTTTTTTTTTCTGGTGCATAATATGATCCCCGCAGACGCCTAGTTTAGGAGTTATAGCCATTTTAAGATTTCGAATTTTTTTTTCTGGTGCATAATATGACCCCGCAGACGCCTAGTTTAGGAGTTACCGCTATTTTAAAGTTTTGAATTTTCTTTTTTCTGGTGCATCATATGACCCCCGCAGACGCCTAGTTTAGGAGTTATAGCCATTTTAAGATTTCGAATTTTCTTTTTTCTGGTGCATAATATGACCCCCGCAGACGCCTAGTTTAGGAGTTATAGCCATTTTAAGATTTCGAATTTTCTTTTTTCTGGTGCATAATATGACCCCCGCAGACGCCTAGTTTAGGAGTTATAGCCATTTTAAGATTTCGAATTTTTTTTTCTGGTGCATAATATGACCCCCGCAGACGCCTAGTTTAGGAGTTATAGCCATTTTAAGATTTCGAATTTTCTTTTTTCTGGTGCATAATATGACCCCCGCAGACGCCTAGTTTAGGAGTTATAGCCATTTTAAGATTTTGAATTTTCTTTTTTCTGGTGCATCATATGACCCCCGCAGACGAGTAGTTTAGGAGTTACCGCTATTTTAAAGTTTTGAATTTTCTTTTTTCTGGTGCATCATATGACCCCCGCAGACGCCTTGTTTAGGTGTTATAGCCATTTTAAGTTTTCGAATTTTTTTTTTTCTGGTGCATAATATGCCCCACGCAGACGCCTAGTTTAGGAGTTATAGCCATTTTAAGATTTCGAATTTTTTTTTTCTGGTGAATAATATGACCCCCGCAGACGCCTAGTTTAGGAGTTATAGCCATTTTAAGATTTCGAATTTTCTTTTTTCTGGTGCATAATATGACCCCCGCAGACGCCTAGTTTAGGAGTTATAGCGATTTTAAAGTTTTGAATTTTCTTTTTTCTGGTGCATCATATGACCCCCGCAGACGCCTAGTTTAGGAGTTATAGCCATTTTAAGATTTCGAATTTTTTTTTTTCTGGTGCATAATATGCCCCACGCAGACGCCTAGTTTGGGAGTTATAGCCATTTTAAGATTTTGAATTTTTTTTTTTCTGGTGCATAATATGCACCCCGCAGACGCCTAGTTTAGGAGTTATAGCGATTTTAAAGTTTTGAATTTTCTTTTTTCTGGTGCATAATATGACCCCCGCAGACGCCTAGTTTAGGAGTTATAGCGATTTTAAAGTTTTGAATTTTTTTTTTTCTGGTGCATAATATGACCCCCGCAGACGCCTAGTTTAGGAGTTATAGCCATTTTAAGATTTCGAATTTTCTTTTTTCTGGTGCATAATATGACCCCCGCAGACGCCTAGTTTAGGAGTTATAGCCATTTTAAGATTTTGAATTTTTTTTTTCTGGTGCATAATATGATCCCCGCAGACGCCTAGTTTAGGAGTTATAGCCATTTTAAGATTTCGAATTTTTTTTTCTGGTGCATAATATGACCCCGCAGACGCCTAGTTTAGGAGTTACCGCTATTTTAAAGTTTTGAATTTTCTTTTTTCTGGTGCATCATATGACCCCCGCAGACGCCTAGTTTAGGAGTTATAGCCATTTTAACATTTCGAATTTTCTTTTTTCTGGTGCATAATTTGACCCCCGCAGACGTCTAGTTTAGGAGTTATAGCCATTTTAAGATTTTGAATTTTTTTTTTCTGGTGCATAATATGATCCCCGCAGACGCCTAGTTTAGGAGTTATAGCCATTTTAAGATTTCGAATTTTTTTTTCTGGTGCATAATATGACCCCGCAGACGCCTAGTTTAGGAGTTACCGCTATTTTAAAGTTTTGAATTTTCTTTTTTCTGGTGCATAATATGCCCCACGCAGACGCCTAGTTTAGGAGTTATAGCCATTTTAAGATTTTGAATTTTCTTTTTTCTGGTGCATAATATGACCCCCGCAGACGCCTAGTTTAGGAGTTATAGCGATTTTAAGATTTCGAATTTTCTTTTTTCTGGTGCATAATATGACCCCCGCAGACGCCTAGTTTAGGAGTTATAGCCATTTTAAGATTTCGAATTTTTTTTTCTGGTGCATAATATGACCCCCGCAGACGCCTAGTTTAGGAGTTATAGCCATTTTAAGATTTCGAATTTTCTTTTTTCTGGTGCATCATATGACCCCCGCAGACGCCTAGTTTAGGAGTTACCGCTATTTTAAAGTTTTGAATTTTCTTTTTTCTGGTGCATCATATGACCCCCGCAGACGCCTAGTTTAGGAGTTATAGCCATTTTAAGATTTCGAATTTTTTTTTTCTGGTGCATAATATGCCCCACGCAGACGCCTAGTTTAGGAGTTATAGCCATTTTAAGATTTCGAATTTTTTTTTTCTGGTGCATAATATGACCCCCGCAGACGCCTAGTTTGGGAGTTATAGCCATTTTAAGATTTTGAATTTTTTTTTTTCTGGTGCATAATATGACCCCCGCAGACGCCTAGTTTAGGAGTTATAGCGATTCTAAAGTTTTGAATTTTCTTTTTTCTGGTGCATAATATGACCCCCGCAGACGCCTAGTTTAGGAGTTATAGCGATTTTAAAGTTTTGAATTTTTTTTTTTCTGATGCATAATATGACCCCCGCAGACGCCTAGTTTAGGAGTTATAGCCATTTTAAGATTTCGAATTTTCTTTTTTCTGGTGCATAATATGACCGCCGCAGACGCCTAGTTTAGGAGTTATAGCGATTTTAAAGTTTTGAATTTTCTTTTTTCTGGTGCATAATATGACCCCCGCAGACGTCTAGTTTAGGAGTTATAGCCATTTTAAGATTTCGAATTTTTTTTTTCTGGTGCATAATATGATCCCCGCAGACGCCTAGTTTAGGAGTTATAGCCATTTTAAGATTTCGAATTTTTTTTCTGGTGCATAATATGACCCCGCAGACGCCTAGTTTAGGAGTTATAGCCATTTTAAGATTTCGAATTTTTTTTTCTGGTGCATAATATGACCCCGCAGACGCCTAGTTTAGGAGTTACCGCTATTTTAAAGTTTTGAATTTTCTTTTTTCTGGTGCATCATATGACCCCCGCAGACGCCTAGTTTAGGAGTTATAGCCATTTTAAGATTTCGAATTTTTTTTTTCTGGTGCATAATATGCCCCACGCAGACGCCTAGTTTAGGAGTTATAGCCATTTTAAGATTTTGAATTTTCTTTTTTCTGGTGCATAATATGACCCCCGCAGACGCCTAGTTTAGGAGTTATAGCCAGGTTAAGATTTCGAATTTTTTTTTCTGGTGCATAATATGACCCCCGCAGACGCCTAGTTTAGGAGTTATAGCCATTTTGAGATTTCGAATTTTCTTTTTTCTGGTGCATAATATGACCCCAGCAGACGCCTAGTTTAGGAGTTATAGCGATTTTAAAGTTTTGAATTTTCTTTTTTCTGGTGCATAATATGACCCCCGCAGACGCCTAGTTTAGGAGTTATAGCCATTTTAAGATTTTGAATTTTTTTGTCTGGTGCATAATATGACCCCCGCAGACGCCTAGTTTAGGAGTTATAGCCATTTTAAGATTTCGAATTTTTTTTTTTTCTGGTGCATAATATGCCCCACGCAGACGCCTAGTTTGGGAGTTATAGCCATTTTAAGATTTTGAATTTTCTTTTTTCTGGTGCATAATATGACCCCCGCAGACGCCTAGTTTAGGAGTTATAGCCATTTTAAGATTTTGAATTTTCTTTTTTCTGGTGCATAATATGACCCCAGCAGACGCCTAGTTTAGGAGTTATAGCGATTTTAAAGTTTTGAATTTTCTTTTTTCTGGTGCATAATATGACCCCCGCAGACGCCTAGTTTAGGAGTTATAGCCATTTTAAGATTTTGAATTTTTTTGTCTGGTGCATAATATGACCCCCGCAGACGCCTAGTTTAGGAGTTATAGCCATTTTAAGATTTCGAATTTTTTTTTTTTCTGGTGCATAATATGCCCCACGCAGACGCCTAGTTTGGGAGTTATAGCCATTTTAAGATTTTGAATTTTCTTTTTTCTGGTGCATAATATGCCCCACGCAGACGCCTAGTTTGGGAGTTATAGCCATTTTAAGATTTTGAATTTTCTTTTTTCTGGTGCATAATATGACCCCCGCAGACGCCTAGTTTAGGAGTTATAGCGATTTTAAAGTTTTGAATTTTTTTTTTCTGGTGCATAATATGACCCCCGCAGACGTCTAGTTTAGGAGTTATAGCCATTTTAAGATTTTGAATTTTTTTGTCTGGTGCATAATATGACCCCCGCAGACGCCTAGTTTAGGAGTTATAGCCATTTTAAGATTTCGAATTTTTTTTTTTCTGGTGCATAATATGCCCCACGCAGACGCCTAGTTTGGGAGTTATAGCCATTTTAAGATTTTGAATTTTCTTTTTTCTGGTGCATAATATGACCCCCGCAGACGCCTAGTTTAGGAGTTATAGCCATTTTAAGATTTCGAATTTTCTTTTTTCTGGTGCATAATATGACCCCCGCAGACGTCTAGTTTAGGAGTTATAGCCATTTTAAGATTTTGAATTTTTTTTTTCTGGTGCATAATATGATCCCCGCAGACGCCTAGTTTAGGAGTTACCGCTATTTTAAAGTTTTGAATTTTCTTTTTTCTGGTGCATAATATGACCCCCTCAGACGCCTAGTTTAGGAGTTATAGCGATTTTAAAGTTTTGAATTTTTTTTTTTCTGGTGCATAATATGACCCCCGCAGACGCCTAGTTTAGGAGTTATAGCCATTTTAAGATTTCGAATTTTCTTTTTTCTGGTGCATAATATGACCCCCGCAGACGCCTAGTTTAGGAGTTATAGCCATTTTAAGATTTTGAATTTTTTTTTTCTGGTGTATAATATGATCCCCGCAGACGCCTAGTTTAGGAGTTATAGCCATTTTAAGATTTCGAATTTTTTTTTCTGGTGCATAATATGACCCCGCAGACGCCTAGTTTAGGAGTTACCGCTATTTTAAAGTTTTGAATTTTCTTTTTTCTGGTGCATCATATGACCCCCGCAGACGACTAGTTTAGGAGTTATAGCCATTTTAAGATTTCGAATTTTTTTTTTTCTGGTGCATAATATGCCCCACACAGACGCCTAGTTTAGGAGTTATAGCCATTTTAAGATTTTGAATTTTCTTTTTTCTGGTGCATAATATGACCCCCGCAGACGCCTAGTTTAGGAGTTATAGCCATTTTAAGATTTCGAATTTTCTTTTTTCTGGTGCATAATATGACCCCCGCAGACGCCTAGTTTAGGAGTTATAGCCATTTTAAGATTTCGAATTTTCTTTTTTCTGGTGCATAATATGACCCCCGCAGACGCCTAGTTTAGGAGTTATAGCCATTTTAAGATTTCGAATTTTTTTTTCTGGTGCATAATATGACCCCCGCAGACGCCTAGTTTAGGAGTTATAGCCATTTTAAGATTTTGAATTTTCTTTTTTCTGGTGCATAATATGACCCCCGCAGACGCCTAGTTTAGGAGTTATAGCCATTTTAAGATTTTGAATTTTCTTTTTTCTGGTGCATAATATGACCCCCGCAGACGCCTAGTTTAGGAGTTATAGCCAGGTTAAGATTTCGAATTTTTTTTTCTGGTGCATAATATGACCCCCGCAGACGCCTAGTTTAGGAGTTATAGCCATTTTGAGATTTCGAATTTTCTTTTTTCTGGTGCATAATATGACCCCCGCAGACGCCTAGTTTAGGAGTTATAGCCATTTTAAGATTTCGAATTTTTTTTTCTGGTGCATAATATGACCCCCGCAGACGCCTAGTTTAGGAGTTAAAGCCATTTTAAGATTTCGAATTTTCTTTTTTCTGGTGCATCATATGACCCCCGCAGACGCCTAGTTTAGGAGTTACCGCTATTTTAAAATTTTGAATTTTCTTTTTTCTGGTGCATCATATGACCCCCGCAGACGCCTAGTTTAGGAGTTATAGCCATTTTAAGATTTCGAATTTTTTTTTTCTGGTGCATAATATGCCCCACGCAGACGCCTAGTTTAGGAGTTATAGCCATTTTAAGATTTCGAATTTTTTTTTTCTGGTGCATAATATGACCCCCGCAGACGCCTAGTTTAGGAGTTATAGCGATTTTAAAGTTTTGAATTTTCTTTTTTCTGGTGCATCATATGACCCCCGCAGACGCCTAGTTTAGGAGTTATAGCCATTTTAAGATTTCGAATTTTTTTTTTTCTGGTGCATAATATGCCCCACGCAGACGCCTAGTTTGGGAGTTATAGCCATTTTAAGATTTTGAATTTTCTTTTTTCTGGTGCATAATATGACCCCCGAAGACGCCTAGTTTAGGAGTTATAGCGATTTTAAAGTTTTGAATTTTCTTTTTTCTGGTGCATAATATGACCCCCGCAGACGCCTAGTTTAGGAGTTATAGCGATTTTAAAGTTTTGAATTTTTTTTTTTCTGGTGCATAATATGACCCCCGCAGACGCCTAGTTTAGGAGTTATAGCCATTTTAAGATTTCGAATTTTCTTTTTTCTGGTGCATAATATGACCCCCGCAGACGCCTAGTTTAGGAGTTATAGCCATTTTAAGATTTCGAATTTTTTTTTCTGGTGCATAATATGACCCCCGCAGACGCCTAGTTTAGGAGTTATAGCCATTTTAAGATTTCGAATTTTCTTTTTTCTGGTGCATCATATGACCCCCGCAGACGCCTAGTTTAGGAGTTACCGCTATTTTAAAGTTTTGAATTTTCTTTTTTCTGGTGCATCATATGACCCCCGCAGACGCCTAGTTTAGGAGTTATAGCCATTTTAAGATTTTGAATTTTTTTGTCTGGTGCATAATATGACCCCCGCAGACGCCTAGTTTAGGAGTTATAACCATTTTAAGATTTCGAATTTTTTTTTTTTCTGGTGCATAATATGCCCCACGCAGACGCCTAGTTTGGGAGTTATAGCCATTTTAAGATTTTGAATTTTCTTTTTTCTGGTGCATAATATGCCCCACGCAGACGCCTAGTTTGGGAGTTATAGCCATTTTAAGATTTTGAATTTTCTTTTTTCTGGTGCATAATATGACCCCCGCAGACGCCTAGTTTAGGAGTTATAGCGATTTTAAAGTTTTGAATTTTTTTTTTCTGGTGCATAATATGACCCCCGCAGACGTCTAGTTTAGGAGTTATAGCCATTTTAAGATTTTGAATTTTTTTGTCTGGTGCATAATATGACCCCCGCAGACGCCTAGTTTAGGAGTTATAGCCATTTTAAGATTTCGAATTTTTTTTTTTCTGGTGCATAATATGCCCCACGCAGACGCCTAGTTTGGGAGTTATAGCCATTTTAAGATTTTGAATTTTCTTTTTTCTGGTGCATAATATGCCCCACGCAGACGCCTAGTTTGGGAGTTATAGCCATTTTAAGATTTTGAATTTTCTTTTTTCTGGTGCATAATATGACCCCCGCAGACGCCTAGTTTAGGAGTTATAGCCATTTTAAGATTTCGAATTTTCTTTTTTCTGGTGCATAATATGACCCCCGCAGACGCCTAGTTTAGGAGTTATAGCCATTTTAAGATTTTGAATTTTTTTTTTCTGGTGCATAATATGATCCCCGCAGACGCCTAGTTTAGGAGTTACCGCTATTTTAAAGTTTTGAATTTTCTTTTTTCTGGTGCATAATATGACCCCCTCAGACGCCTAGTTTAGGAGTTATAGCGATTTTAAAGTTTTGAATTTTTTTTTTTCTGGTGCATAATATGACCCCCGCAGACGCCTAGTTTAGGAGTTATAGCCATTTTAAGATTTCGAATTTTCTTTTTTCTGGTGCATAATATGACCCCCGCAGACGCCTAGTTTAGGAGTTATAGCCATTTTAAGATTTTGAATTTTTTTTTTCTGGTGCATAATATGATCCCCGCAGACGCCTAGTTTAGGAGTTATAGCCATTTTAAGATTTCGAATTTTTTTTTCTGGTGCATAATATGACCCCGCAGACGCCTAGTTTAGGAGTTACCGCTATTTTAAAGTTTTGAATTTTCTTTTTTCTGGTGCATCATATGACCCCCGCAGACGCCTAGTTTAGGAGTTATAGCCATTTTAAGATTTCGAATTTTTTTTTTTCTGGTGCATAATATGCCCCACACAGACGCCTAGTTTAGGAGTTATAGCCATTTTAAGATTTTGAATTTTCTTTTTTCTGGTGCATAATATGACCCCCGCAGACGCCTAGTTTAGGAGTTATAGCCATTTTAAGATTTCGAATTTTCTTTTTTCTGGTGCATAATATGACCCCCGCAGACGCCTAGTTTAGGAGTTATAGCCATTTTAAGATTTCGAATTTTCTTTTTTCTGGTGCATAATATGACCCCCGCAGACGCCTAGTTTAGGAGTTATAGCCATTTTAAGATTTCGAATTTTTTTTTCTGGTGCATAATATGACCCCCGCAGACGCCTAGTTTAGGAGTTATAGCCATTTTAAGATTTTGAATTTTCTTTTTTCTGGTGCATAATATGACCCCCGCAGACGCCTAGTTTAGGAGTTATAGCCATTTTAAGATTTTGAATTTTCTTTTTTCTGGTGCATAATATGACCCCCGCAGACGCCTAGTTTAGGAGTTATAGCCAGGTTAAGATTTCGAATTTTTTTTTCTGGTGCATAATATGACCCCCGCAGACGCCTAGTTTAGGAGTTATAGCCATTTTGAGATTTCGAATTTTCTTTTTTCTGGTGCATAATATGACCCCCGCAGACGCCTAGTTTAGGAGTTATAGCCATTTTAAGATTTCGAATTTTTTTTTCTGGTGCATAATATGACCCCCGCAGACGCCTAGTTTAGGAGTTAAAGCCATTTTAAGATTTCGAATTTTCTTTTTTCTGGTGCATCATATGACCCCCGCAGACGCCTAGTTTAGGAGTTACCGCTATTTTAAAATTTTGAATTTTCTTTTTTCTGGTGCATCATATGACCCCCGCAGACGCCTAGTTTAGGAGTTATAGCCATTTTAAGATTTCGAATTTTTTTTTTCTGGTGCATAATATGCCCCACGCAGACGCCTAGTTTAGGAGTTATAGCCATTTTAAGATTTCGAATTTTTTTTTTCTGGTGCATAATATGACCCCCGCAGACGCCTAGTTTAGGAGTTATAGCGATTTTAAAGTTTTGAATTTTCTTTTTTCTGGTGCATCATATGACCCCCGCAGACGCCTAGTTTAGGAGTTATAGCCATTTTAAGATTTCGAATTTTTTTTTTTCTGGTGCATAATATGCCCCACGCAGACGCCTAGTTTGGGAGTTATAGCCATTTTAAGATTTTGAATTTTCTTTTTTCTGGTGCATAATATGACCCCCGAAGACGCCTAGTTTAGGAGTTATAGCGATTTTAAAGTTTTGAATTTTCTTTTTTCTGGTGCATAATATGACCCCCGCAGACGCCTAGTTTAGGAGTTATAGCGATTTTAAAGTTTTGAATTTTTTTTTTTCTGGTGCATAATATGACCCCCGCAGACGCCTAGTTTAGGAGTTATAGCCATTTTAAGATTTCGAATTTTCTTTTTTCTGGTGCATAATATGACCCCCGCAGACGCCTAGTTTAGGAGTTATAGCCATTTTAAGATTTCGAATTTTTTTTTCTGGTGCATAATATGACCCCCGCAGACGCCTAGTTTAGGAGTTATAGCCATTTTAAGATTTCGAATTTTCTTTTTTCTGGTGCATCATATGACCCCCGCAGACGCCTAGTTTAGGAGTTATAGCCATTTTAAGATTTCGAATTTTTTTTTTCTGGTGCATAATATGCCCCACGCAGACGCCTAGTTTAGGAGTTATAGCCATTTTAAGATTTCGAATTTTTTTTTTCTGGTGCATAATATGACCCCCGCAGACGCCTAGTTTAGGAGTTATAGCGATTTTAAAGTTTTGAATTTTCTTTTTTCTGGTGCATCATATGACCCCCGCAGACGCCTAGTTTAGGAGTTATAGCCATTTTAAGATTTCGAATTTTTTTTTTCTGGTGCATAATATGCCCCACGCAGACGCCTAGTTTGGGAGTTATAGCCATTTTAAGATTTTGAATTTTCTTTTTTCTGGTGCATAATATGACCCCCGAAGACGCCTAGTTTAGGAGTTATAGCGATTTTAAAGTTTTGAATTTTCTTTTTTCTGGTGCATAATATGACCCCCGCAGACGTCTAGTTTAGGAGTTATAGCCATTTTAAGATTTCGAATTTTTTTTTCTGGTGCATAATATGACCCCCGCAGACGCCTAGTTTAGGAGTTATAGCCATTTTAAGATTTCGAATTTTCTTTTTTCTGGTGCATCATATGACCCCCGCAGACGCCTAGTTTAGGAGTTACCGCTATTTTAAAGTTTTGAATTTTCTTTTTTCTGGTGCATCATATGACCCCCGCAGACGCCTAGTTTAGGAGTTATAGCCATTTTAAGATTTCGAATTTTTTTTTTCTGGTGCATAATATGCCCCACGCAGACGCCTAGTTTAGGAGTTATAGCCATTTTAAGATTTCGAATTTTTTTTTTCTGGTGCATAATATGACCCCCGCAGACGCCTAGTTTAGGAGTTATAGCGATTTTAAAGTTTTGAATTTTCTTTTTTCTGGTGCATCATATGACCCCCGCAGACGCCTAGTTTAGGAGTTATAGCCATTTTAAGATTTCGAATTTTTTTTTTCTGGTGCATAATATGCCCCACGCAGACGCCTAGTTTGGGAGTTATAGCCATTTTAAGATTTTGAATTTTCTTTTTTCTGGTGCATAATATGACCCCCGAAGACGCCTAGTTTAGGAGTTATAGCGATTTTAAAGTTTTGAATTTTCTTTTTTCTGGTGCATAATATGACCCCCGCAGACGTCTAGTTTAGGAGTTATAGCCATTTTAAGATTTCGAATTTTTTTTTCTGGTGCATAATATGATCCCCGCAGACGCCTAGTTTAGGAGTTATAGCCATTTTAAGATTTCGAATTTTTTTTTCTGGTGCATAATATGACCCCGCAGACGCCCAGTTTAGGAGTTACCGCTATTTTAAAGTTTTGAATTTTCTTTTTTCTGGTGCATCATATGACCCCCGCAGACGCCTAGTTTAATAGTTATAGCCATTTTAAGATTTCGAATTTTTTTTTTTCTGGTGCATAATATGCCCCACGCAGACGCCTAGTTTAGGAGTTATAGCCATTTTAAGATTTTGAATTTTCTTTTTTCTGGTGCATAATATGACCCCCGCAGACGCCTAGTTTAGGAGTTATAGCCATTTTAAGATTTCGAATTTTTTTTTCTGGTGCATAATATGACCCCCGCAGACGCCTAGTTTAGGAGTTATAGCCATTTTAAGATTTCGAATTTTCTTTTTTCTGGTGCATCATATGACCCCCGCAGACGCCTAGTTTAGGAGTTACCGCTATTTTAAAATTTTGAATTTTCTTTTTTCTGGTGCATCATATGACCCCCGCAGACGCCTAGTTTAGGAGTTATAGCCATTTTAAGATTTCGAATTTTTTTTTTCTGGTGCATAATATGCCCCACGCAGACGCCTAGTTTAGGAGTTATAGCCATTTTAAGATTTCGAATTTTTTTTTTCTGGTGCATAATATGACCCCCGCAGACGCCTAGTTTAGGAGTTATAGCGATTTTAAAGTTTTGAATTTTCTTTTTTCTGGTGCATCATATGACCCCCGCAGACGCCTAGTTTAGGAGTTATAGCCATTTTAAGATTTCGAATTTTTTTTTTTCTGGTGCATAATATGCCCCACGCAGACGCCTAGTTTGGGAGTTATAGCCATTTTAAGATTTTGAATTTTCTTTTTTCTGGTGCATAATATGACCCCCGAAGACGCCTAGTTTAGGAGTTATAGCGATTTTAAAGTTTTGAATTTTCTTTTTTCTGGTGCATAATATGACCCCCGCAGACGCCTAGTTTAGGAGTTATAGCGATTTTAAAGTTTTGAATTTTTTTTTTTCTGGTGCATAATATGACCCCCGCAGACGCCTAGTTTAGGAGTTATAGCCATTTTAAGATTTCGAATTTTCTTTTTTCTGGTGCATAATATGACCCCCGCAGACGCCTAGTTTAGGAGTTATAGCCATTTTAAGATTTCGAATTTTTTTTTCTGGTGCATAATATGACCCCCGCAGACGCCTAGTTTAGGAGTTATAGCCATTTTAAGATTTCGAATTTTCTTTTTTCTGGTGCATCATATGACCCCCGCAGACGCCTAGTTTAGGAGTTATAGCCATTTTAAGATTTCGAATTTTTTTTTTCTGGTGCATAATATGCCCCACGCAGACGCCTAGTTTAGGAGTTATAGCCATTTTAAGATTTCGAATTTTTTTTTTCTGGTGCATAATATGACCCCCGCAGACGCCTAGTTTAGGAGTTATAGCGATTTTAAAGTTTTGAATTTTCTTTTTTCTGGTGCATCATATGACCCCCGCAGACGCCTAGTTTAGGAGTTATAGCCATTTTAAGATTTCGAATTTTTTTTTTCTGGTGCATAATATGCCCCACGCAGACGCCTAGTTTGGGAGTTATAGCCATTTTAAGATTTTGAATTTTCTTTTTTCTGGTGCATAATATGACCCCCGAAGACGCCTAGTTTAGGAGTTATAGCGATTTTAAAGTTTTGAATTTTCTTTTTTCTGGTGCATAATATGACCCCCGCAGACGTCTAGTTTAGGAGTTATAGCCATTTTAAGATTTCGAATTTTTTTTTCTGGTGCATAATATGACCCCCGCAGACGCCTAGTTTAGGAGTTATAGCCATTTTAAGATTTCGAATTTTCTTTTTTCTGGTGCATCATATGACCCCCGCAGACGCCTAGTTTAGGAGTTACCGCTATTTTAAAGTTTTGAATTTTCTTTTTTCTGGTGCATCATATGACCCCCGCAGACGCCTAGTTTAGGAGTTATAGCCATTTTAAGATTTCGAATTTTTTTTTTCTGGTGCATAATATGCCCCACGCAGACGCCTAGTTTAGGAGTTATAGCCATTTTAAGATTTCGAATTTTTTTTTTCTGGTGCATAATATGACCCCCGCAGACGCCTAGTTTAGGAGTTATAGCGATTTTAAAGTTTTGAATTTTCTTTTTTCTGGTGCATCATATGACCCCCGCAGACGCCTAGTTTAGGAGTTATAGCCATTTTAAGATTTCGAATTTTTTTTTTCTGGTGCATAATATGCCCCACGCAGACGCCTAGTTTGGGAGTTATAGCCATTTTAAGATTTTGAATTTTCTTTTTTCTGGTGCATAATATGACCCCCGAAGACGCCTAGTTTAGGAGTTATAGCGATTTTAAAGTTTTGAATTTTCTTTTTTCTGGTGCATAATATGACCCCCGCAGACGTCTAGTTTAGGAGTTATAGCCATTTTAAGATTTCGAATTTTTTTTTCTGGTGCATAATATGATCCCCGCAGACGCCTAGTTTAGGAGTTATAGCCATTTTAAGATTTCGAATTTTTTTTTCTGGTGCATAATATGACCCCGCAGACGCCCAGTTTAGGAGTTACCGCTATTTTAAAGTTTTGAATTTTCTTTTTTCTGGTGCATCATATGACCCCCGCAGACGCCTAGTTTAATAGTTATAGCCATTTTAAGATTTCGAATTTTTTTTTTTCTGGTGCATAATATGCCCCACGCAGACGCCTAGTTTAGGAGTTATAGCCATTTTAAGATTTTGAATTTTCTTTTTTCTGGTGCATAATATGACCCCCGCAGACGCCTAGTTTAGGAGTTATAGCCATTTTAAGATTTCGAATTTTTTTTTCTGGTGCATAATATGACCCCCGCAGACGCCTAGTTTAGGAGTTATAGCCATTTTAAGATTTCGAATTTTCTTTTTTCTGGTGCATCATATGACCCCCGCAGACGCCTAGTTTAGGAGTTATAGCCATTTTAAGATTTCGAATTTTTTTTTTTCTGGTGCATAATATGCCCCACGCAGACGCCTAGTTTGGGAGTTATAGCCATTTTAAGATTTTGAATTTTCTTTTTTCTGGTGCATAATATGACCCCCGCAGACGCCTAGTTTAGGAGTTATAGCCATTTTAAGATTTCGAATTTTTTTTTCTGGTGCATAATATGACCCCGCAGACGCCTAGTTTAGGAGTTATAGCGATTTTAAACTTTTGAATTTTCTTTTTTCTGGTGCATAATATGACCCCCGCAGACGCCTAGTTTAGGAGTTATAGCGATTTTAAAGTTTTGAATTTTTTTTTTTCTGGTGCATAATATGACCCCCGCAGACGCCTAGTTTAGGAGTTATAGCCATTTTAGGATTTCGAATTTTCTTTTTTCTGGTGCATCATATGACCCCCGCAGACGCCTAGTTTAGGAGTTACCGCTATTTTAAAGTTTTGAATTTTCTTTTTTCTGGTGCATCATATGACCCCCGCAGACGCCTAGTTTAGGAGTTATAGCCATTTTAAGATTTCGAATTTTTTTTTTCTGGTGCATAATATGCCCCACGCAGACGCCTAGTTTGGGAGTTATAGCCATTTTAAGATTTTGAATTTTCTTTTTTCTGGTGCATAATATGACCCCCGCAGACGCCTAGTTTAGGAGTTATAGCCATTTTAAGATTTCGAATTTTTTTTTCTGGTGCATAATATGACCCCCGCAGACGCCTAGTTTAGGAGTTATAGCCATTTTAAGATTTCGAATTTTCTTTTTTCTGGTGCATCATATGACCCCCGCAGACGCCTAGTTTAGCAGTTACCGCTATTTTAAAGTTTTGAATTTTCTTTTTTCTGGTGCATCATATGACCCCCGCAGCCATTTTAAGATTTCGAATTTTTTTTTCTGGTGCATAATATGACCCCCGCAGACGCCTAGTTTAGGAGTTATAGCCATTTTAAGATTTCGAATTTTCTTTTTTCTGGTGCATCATATGACCCCCGCAGACGCCTAGTTTAGCAGTTACCGCTATTTTAAAGTTTTGAATTTTCTTTTTTCTGGTGCATCATATGACCCCCGCAGACGCCTAGTTTAGGAGTTATAGCCATTTTAAGATTTCGAATTTTCTTTTTTCTGGTGCATAATATGACCCCCGCAGACGTCTAGTTTAGGAGTTATAGCCATTTTAAGATTTTGAATTTTTTTTTTCTGGTGCATAATATGACCCCCGCAGACGCCTAGTTTAGGAGTTATAGCCATTTTAAGATTTTGAATTTTTTTTTTCTGGTGCATAATATGATCCCCGCAGACGCCTAGTTTAGGAGTTATAGCCATTTTAAGATTTTGAATTTTCTTTTTTCTGGTGCATAATATGACCCCCGCAGACGCCTAGTTTAGGAGTTATAGCGATTTTAAAGTTTTGAAGTTTCTTTTTTCTGGTGCATAATATGACCCCCGCAGACGCCTAGTTTAGGAGTTATAGCGATTTTAAAGTTTTGAATTTTTTTTTTTCTGGTGCATAATATGACCCCCGCAGACGCCTAGTTTAGGAGTTACAGCCATTTTAAGATTTCGAATTTTCTTTTTTCTGGTGCATAATATGACCCCCGCAGACGCCTAGTTTAGGAGTTATAGCGATTTTAAAGTTTTGAATTTTCTTTTTTCTGGTGCATAATATGACCCCCGCAGACGTCTAGTTTAGGAGTTATAGCCATTTTAAGATTTTGAATTTTTTTTTTCTGGTGCATAATATGACCCCCGCAGACGCCTAGTTTAGGAGTTATAGCCATTTTAAGATTTTGAATTTTTTTTTTCTGGTGCATAATATGATCCCCGCAGACGCCTAGTTTAGGAGTTATAGCCATTTTAAGATTTTGAATTTTCTTTTTTCTGGTGCATAATATGACCCCCGCAGGCGCCTAGTTTAGGAGTTATAGCGATTTTAAAGTTTTGAAGTTTCTTTTTTCTGGTGCATAATATGACCCCCGCAGACGCCTAGTTTAGGAGTTATAGCGATTTTAAAGTTTTGAATTTTTTTTTTTCTGGTGCATAATATGACCCCCGCAGACGCCTAGTTTAGGAGTTATAGCCATTTTAAGATTTCGAATTTTCTTTTTTCTGGTGCATAATATGACCCCCGCAGACGCCTAGTTTAGGAGTTATAGCGATTTTAAAGTTTTGAATTTTCTTTTTTCTGGTGCATAATATGACCCCCGCAGACGTCTAGTTAAGGAGTTATAGCCATTTTAAGATTTCGAATTTTTTTTTCTGGTGCATAATATGACCCCGCAGACGCCTAGTTTAGGAGTTACCGCTATTTTAAAGTTTTGAATTTTCTTTTTTCTGGTGCATCATATGACCCCCGCAGACGCCTAGTTTAGGAGTTATAGCCATTTTAAGATTTCGAATTTTTTTTTTTCTGGTGCATAATATGCCCCACGCAGACGCCTAGTTTAGGAGTTATAGCCATTTTAAGATTTTGAATTTTCTTTTTTCTGGTGCATCATATGACCCCCGCAGACGCCTAGTTTAGGAGTTATAGCCATTTTAAGATTTTGAATCTTTTTTTTTGGTGCATAATATGATCCCCGCAGACGCCTAGTTTAGGAGTTATAGCCATTTTAAGATTTCGAATTTTTTTTTCTGGTGCATAATATGACCCCGCAGACGCCTAGTTTAGGAGTTACCGCTATTTTAAAGTTTTGAATTTTCTTTTTTCTGGTGCATCATATGACCCCCGCAGACGCCTAGTTTAGGAGTTATAGCCATTTTAAGATTTCGAATTTTTTTTTTTCTGGCGCATAATATGCCCCACGCAGACGCCTAGTTTGGGAGTTATTGCCATTTTAAGATTTTGAATTTTCTTTTTTCTGGTGCATAATATGACCCCCGCAGACGCCTAGTTTAGGAGTTATAGCGATTTTAAAGTTTTGAATTTTCTTTTTTCTGGTGCATAATATGACCCCCGCAGACGCCTAGTTTAGGAGTTATAGCGATTTTAAAGTTTTGAATTTTTTTTTTTCTGGTGCATAATATGACCCCCGCAGACGCCTAGTTTAGGAGTTATAGCCATTTTAAGATTTCGAATTTTCTTTTTTCTGGTGCATAATATGACCCCCGCAGACGCCTAGTTTAGGAGTTATAGCGATTTTAAAGTTTTGAATTTTCTTTTTTCTGGTGCATAATATGACCCCCGCAGACGCCTAGTTTAGGAGTTATAGCCATTTTAAGATTTTGAATTTTTTTTTTCTGGTGCATAATATGATCCCCGCAGACGCCTAGTTTAGGAGTTATAGCCATTTTAAGATTTCGAATTTTTTTTTCTGGTGCATAATATGAAACCGCAGACGCCTAGTTTAGGAGTTATAGCGATTTTAAAGTTTTGAATTTTTTTTTTTCTGGTGCATAATATGCCCCACGCAGACGCCTAGTTTAGGAGTTATAGCCATTTTAAGATTTTGAATTTTCTTTTTTCTGGTGCATCATATGACCCCCGCAGACGCCTAGTTTAGGAGTTATAGCCATTTTAAGATTTTGAATTTTTTTTTTCTGGTGCATAATATGATCCCCGCAGACGCCTAGTTTAGGAGTTACCGCTATTTTAAAGTTTTGAATTTTCTTTTTTCTGGTGCATAATATGACCCCCTCAGACGCCTAGTTTAGGAGTTATAGCGATTTTAAAGTTTTGAATTTTTTTTTTTCTGGTGCATAATATGACCCCCGCAGACGCCTAGTTTAGGAGTTATAGCCATTTTAAGATTTCGAATTTTCTTTTTTCTGGTGCATAATATGACCCCCGCAGACGCCTAGTTTAGGAGTTATAGCCATTTTAAGATTTTGAATTTTTTTTTTCTGGTGCATAATATGATCCCCGCAGACGCCTAGTTTAGGAGTTACCGCTATTTTAAAGTTTTGAATTTTCTTTTTTCTGGTGCATAATATGACCCCCTCAGACGCCTAGTTTAGGAGTTATAGCGATTTTAAAGTTTTGAATTTTTTTTTTTCTGGTGCATAATAAGACCCCCGCAGACGCCTAGTTTAGGAGTTATAGCCATTTTAAGATTTCGAATTTTCTTTTTTCTGGTGCATAATATGACCCCCGCAGACGCCTAGTTTAGGAGTTATAGCCATTTTAAGATTTTGAATTTTTTTTTTCTGGTGCATAATATGATCCCCGCAGACGCCTAGTTTAGGAGTTATAGCCATTTTAAGATTTCGAATTTTTTTTTCTGGTGCATAATATGACCCCGCAGACGCCTAGTTTAGGAGTTACCGCTATTTTAAAGTTTTGAATTTTCTTTTTTCTGGTGCATCATATGACCCCCGCAGACGCCTAGTTTAGGAGTTATAGCCATTTTAACATTTCGAATTTTCTTTTTTCTGGTGCATAATTTGACCCCCGCAGACGTCTAGTTTAGGAGTTATAGCCATTTTAAGATTTTGAATTTTTTTTTTCTGGTGCATAATATGATCCCCGCAGACGCCTAGTTTAGGAGTTATAGCCATTTTAAGATTTCGAATTTTTTTTTCTGGTGCATAATATGACCCCGCAGACGCCTAGTTTAGGAGTTACCGCTATTTTAAAGTTTTGAATTTTCTTTTTTCTGGTGCATCATATGACCCCCGCAGACGCCTAGTTTAGGAGTTATAGCCATTTTAAGATTTCGAATTTTTTTTTTTCTGGTGCATAATATGCAGCACGCAGACGCCTAGTTTAGGAGTTATAGCCATTTTAAGATTTTGAATTTTCTTTTTTCTGGTGCATAATATGACCCCCGCAGACGCCTAGTTTAGGAGTTATAGCCATTTTAAGATTTCGAATTTTTTTTTCTGTTGCATAATATGACCCCCGCAGACGCCTAGTTTAGGAGTTATAGCCATTTTAAGATTTCGAATTTTCTTTTTTCTGGTGCATAATATGACCCCCGCAGACGCCTAGTTTAGGAGTTATAGCCATTTTAAGATTTCGAATTTTTTTTTCTGGTGCATAATATGACCCCCGCAGACGCCTAGTTTAGGAGTTATAGCCATTTTAAGATTTCGAATTTTCTTTTTTCTGGTGCATCATATGACCCCCGCAGACGCCTAGTTTAGGAATTACCGCTATTTTAAAGTTTTGAATTTTCTTTTTTCTGGTGCATCATATGACCCCCGCAGACGCCTAGTTTAGGAGTTATAGCCATTTTAAGATTTCGAATTTTTTTTTTCTGGTGCATAATATGCCCCACGCAGACGCCTAGTTTAGGAGTTATAGCCATTTTAAGATTTCGAATTTTTTTTTTCTGGTGCATAATATGACCCCCGCAGACGCCTAGTTTGGGAGTTATAGCCATTTTAAGATTTTGAATTTTTTTTTTTTCTGGTGCATAATATGACCCCCGCAGACGCCTAGTTTAGGAGTTATAGCGATTCTAAAGTTTTGAATTTTCTTTTTTCTGGTGCATAATATGACCCCCGCAGACGCCTAGTTTAGGAGTTATAGCGATTTTAAAGTTTTGAATTTTTTTTTTTCTGATGCATAATATGACCCCCGCAGACGCCTAGTTTAGGAGTTATAGCCATTTTAAGATTTCGAATTTTCTTTTTTCTGGTGCATAATATGACCCCCGCAGACGCCTAGTTTAGGAGTTATAGCGATTTTAAAGTTTTGAATTTTCTTTTTTCTGGTGCATAATATGACCCCCGCAGACGTCTAGTTTAGGAGTTATAGCCATTTTAAGATTTCGAATTTTTTTTTTCTGGTGCATAATATGATCCCCGCAGACGCCTAGTTTAGGAGTTATAGCCATTTTAAGATTTCGAATTTTTTTTTCTGGTGCATAATATGACCCCGCAGACGCCTAGTTTAGGAGTTATAGCCATTTTAAGATTTCGAATTTTTTTTTCTGGTGCATAATATGACCCCGCAGACGCCTAGTTTAGGAGTTACCGCTATTTTAAAGTTTTGAATTTTCTTTTTTCTGGTGCATCATATGACCCCCGCAGACGCCTAGTTTAGGAGTTATAGCCATTTTAAGATTTCGAATTTTTTTTTTTCTGGTGCATAATATGCCCCACGCAGACGCCTAGTTTAGGAGTTATAGCCATTTTAAGATTTTGAATTTTCTTTTTTCTGGTGCATAATATGACCCCCGCAGACGCCTAGTTTAGGAGTTATAGCCAGGTTAAGATTTCGAATTTTTTTTTCTGGTGCATAATATGACCCCCGCAGACGCCTAGTTTAGGAGTTATAGCCATTTTGAGATTTCGAATTTTCTTTTTTCTGGTGCATAATATGACCCCAGCAGACGCCTAGTTTAGGAGTTATAGCGATTTTAAAGTTTTGAATTTTCTTTTTTCTGGTGCATAATATGACCCCCGCAGACGCCTAGTTTAGGAGTTATAGCCATTTTAAGATTTTGAATTTTTTTGTCTGGTGCATAATATGACCCCCGCAGACGCCTAGTTTAGGAGTTATAGCCATTTTAAGATTTCGAATTTTTTTTTTTTCTGGTGCATAATATGCCCCACGCAGACGCCTAGTTTGGGAGTTATAGCCATTTTAAGATTTTGAATTTTCTTTTTTCTGGTGCATAATATGACCCCCGCAGACGCCTAGTTTAGGAGTTATAGCCATTTTAAGATTTTGAATTTTCTTTTTTCTGGTGCATAATATGACCCCAGCAGACGCCTAGTTTAGGAGTTATAGCGATTTTAAAGTTTTGAATTTTCTTTTTTCTGGTGCATAATATGACCCCCGCAGACGCCTAGTTTAGGAGTTATAGCCATTTTAAGATTTTGAATTTTTTTGTCTGGTGCATAATATGACCCCCGCAGACGCCTAGTTTAGGAGTTATAGCCATTTTAAGATTTGGAATTTTCTTTTTTCTGGTGCATAATATGCCCCACGCAGACGCCTAGTTTGGGAGTTATAGCCATTTTAAGATTTTGAATTTTCTTTTTTCTGGTGCATAATATGACCCCCGCAGACGCCTAGTTTAGGAGTTATAGCGATTTTAAAGTTTTGAATTTTTTTTTTCTGGTGCATAATATGACCCCCGCAGACGTCTAGTTTAGGAGTTATAGCCATTTTAAGATTTTGAATTTTTTTTTTCTGGTGCATAATATGACCCCCGCAGACGTCTAGTTTAGGAGTTATAGCCATTTTAAGATTTTGAATTTTCTTTTTCTGGTGCATAATATGACCCCCGCAGACGCCTAGTTTAGGAGTTATAGCCATTTTAAGATTTCGAATTTTCTTTTTTCTGGTGCATAATATGACCCCCGCAGACGCCTAGTTTAGGAGTTATAGCCATTTTAAGATTTCGAATTTTCTTTTTTCTGGTGCATAATATGACCCCCGCAGACGTCTAGTTTAGGAGTTATAGCCATTTTAAGATTTTGAATTTTTTTGTCTGGTGCATAATAAGACCCCCGCAGACGCCTAGTTTAGGAGTTATAGCCATTTTAAGATTTTGAATTTTCTTTTTTCTGGTGCATAATATGACCCCCGCAGACGCCTAGTTTAGGAGTTATAGCGATTTTAAAGTTTTGAATTTTCTTTTTTCTGGTGCATAATATGACCCCCGCAGACGCCTAGTTTAGGAGTTATAGCGATTTTAAAGTTTTGAATTTTTTTTTTTCTGGTGCATAATATGACCTCCGCAGACGCCTAGTTTAGGAGTTATAGCCATTTTAAGATTTTGAATTTTTTTTTTCTGGTGCATAATATGACCTCCGCAGACGCCTAGTTTAGGAGTTATAGCCATTTTAAGATTTTGAATTTTTTTTTTCTGGTGCATAATATGACCTCCGCAGACGCCTAGTTTAGGAGTTATAGCCATTTTAAGATTTTGAATTTTTTTTTTCTGGTGAATAATATGACCCCCGCAGACGCCTAGTTTAGGAGTTATAGCCATTTTAAGATTTCGAATTTTTTTTTTTTCTGGTGCATAATATGACCCCCGCAGACGCCTAGTTTAGGAATTATAGCCATTTTAAGATTTTGAATTTTCTTTTTTCTGGTGCATAATATGACCCCCGCAGACGCCTAGTTTAGGAGTTATAGCGATTTTAAAGTTTTGAATTTTTTTTTTTCTGGTGCATAATATGACCCCCGCAGACGCCTAGTTTAGGAGTTATAGCGATTTTAAAGTTTTGAATTTTTTTTTTTCTGCTGCATAATATGACCCCCACAGACGCCTAGTTTAGGAGTTATAGCCATTTTAAGATTTTGAATTTTTTTGTCTGGTGCATAATATGACCCCCGCAGACGCCTAGTTTAGGAGCTATAGCCATTTTAAGATTTCGAATTTTTTTTTTCTGGTGCATAATATGACCCCCGCAGACGCCTAGTTTAGGAGTTACCGCGATTTTAAAGTTTTGAATTTTCTTTTTTCTGGTGCATAATATGACCCCCGCAGACGCCTAGTTTAGGAGTTACAGCGATTTTAAAGTTTTGAATTTTTTTTTTCTGGTGCATAATATGACCCCCGCAGACGTCTAGTTTAGGAGTTATAGCCATTTTAAGATTTTGAATTTTTTTTTCTGGTGCATAATATGACCCCCGCAGACGCCTAGTTTAGGAGTTATAGCCATTTTAAGATTTTGAATTTTTTTTTTCTGGTGCATAATATGATCCCCGCAGACGCCTAGTTTAGGAGTTATAGCCATTTTAAGATTTCGAATTTTTTTTTCTGGTGCATAATATGACCCCGCAGACGCCTAGTTTAGGAGTTACCGCTATTTTAAAGTTTTGAATTTTCTTTTTTCTGGTGCATCATATGACCCCCGCAGACGCCTAGTTTAGGAGTTATAGCCATTTTAAGATTTCGAATTTTCTTTTTTCTGGTGCATAATATGACCCCCGCAGACGCCTAGTTTAGGAGTTATAGCGATTTTAAAGTTTTGAATTTTTTTTTCTGGTGCATAATATGACCCCCGCAGACGTCTAGTTTAGGAGTTATAGCCATTTTAAGATTTTGAATTTTTTTTTTCTGGTGCATAATATGACCCCCGCAGACGCCTAGTTTAGGAGTTATAGCCATTTTAAGATTTCGAATTTTCTTTTTTCTCTTGCATAATATGACCCCCGCAGACGCCTAGTTTAGGAGTTATAGCGATTTTAAAGTTTTGAATTTTTTTTTTCTGGTGCATAATATGACCCCCGCAGACGCCTAGTTTAGGAGTTATAGCCATTTTAAGATTTCGAATTTTCTTTTTTCTGGTGCATAATATGACCCCCGCAGACGCCTAGTTTAGGAGTTATAGCGATTTTAAAGTTTTGAATTTTCTTTTTTCTGGTGCATAATATGATCCCCGCAGACGTCTAGTTTAGGAGTTATAGCTATTTTAAGATTTTGAATTTTTTTTTTCTGGTGCATAATATGACCCCCGCAGACGCCTAGTTTAGGAGTTATAGCCATTTTAAGATTTCGAATTTTCTTTTTTCTCTTGCATAATATGACCCCCGCAGACGCCTAGTTTAGGAGTTATAGCGATTTTAAAGTTTTGAATTTTTTTTTTCTGGTGCATAATATGACCCCCGCAGACGTCTAGTTTAGGAGTTATAGCCATTTTAAGATTTTGAATTTTTTTGTCTGGTGCATAATATGACCCCCGCAGACGCCTAGTTTAGGAGTTATAGCCATTTTAAGATTTCGAATTTTTTTTTTTTCTGGTGCATAATATGACCCCCGCAGACGCCTAGTTTAGGAGTTATAGCCATTTTAAGATTTTGAATTTTCTTTTTTCTGGTGCATAATATGACCCCAGCAGACGCCTAGTTTAGGAGTTATAGCGATTTTAAAGTTTTGAATTTTCTTTTTTCTGGTGCATAATATGACCCCCGCAGACGCCTAGTTTAGGAGTTATAGCGATTTTAAAGTTTTGAATTTTCTTCTTTCTGGTGCATAATATGACCCCAGCAGACGCCTAGTTTAGGAGTTATAGCCATTTTAAGATTTTGAATTTTTTTTTTTCTGGTGCATAATATGACCCCCGCAGACGCCTAGTTTATGAGTTATAGCGATTTTACAGTTTTGAATTTTCTTTTTTCTGGTGCATAATGTGACCCCCGCAGACGCCTAGTTTAGGAGTTATAGCCATTTTAAGATTTCGAATTTTCTTTTTTCTGGTGCATAATATGACCCCCGCAGACGCCTAGTTTAGGAGTTATAGCCATTTTAAGATTTCGAATTTTTTTTTCTGGTGCATAATATGACCCCCGCAGACGCCTAGTTTAGGAGTTATAGCCATTTTAAGATTTCGAATTTTCTTTTTTCTGGTGCATCATATGACCCCCGCAGACGCCTAGTTTAGCAGTTACCGCTATTTTAAAGTTTTGAATTTTCTTTTTTCTGGTGCATCATATGACCCCCGCAGACGCCTAGTTTAGGAGTTATAGCCATTTTAATATTTCGAATTTTCTTTTTTCTGGTGCATAATATGACCCCCGCAGACGTCTAGTTTAGGAGTTATAGCCATTTTAAGATTTTGAATTTTTTTTTTCTGGTGCATAATATGACCCCCGCAGACGCCTAGTTTAGGAGTTATAGCCATTTTAAGATTTTGAATTTTTTTTTTCTGGTGCATAATATGATCCCCGCAGACGCCTAGTTTAGGAGTTATAGCCATTTTAAGATTTTGAATTTTCTTTTTTCTGGTGCATAATATGACCCCCGCAGACGCCTAGTTTAGGAGTTATAGCGATTTTAAAGTTTTGAAGTTTCTTTTTTCTGGTGCATAATATGACCCCCGCAGACGCCTAGTTTAGGAGTTATAGCGATTTTAAAGTTTTGAATTTTTTTTTTTCTGGTGCATAATATGACCCCCGCAGACGCCTAGTTTAGGAGTTATAGCCATTTTAAGATTTCGAATTTTCTTTTTTCTGGTGCATAATATGACCCCCGCAGACGCCTAGTTTAGGAGTTATAGCGATTTTAAAGTTTTGAATTTTCTTTTTTCTGGTGCATAATATGACCCCCGCAGACGTCTAGTTTAGGAGTTATAGCCATTTTAAGATTTTGAATTTTTTTTTTCTGGTGCATAATATGACCCCCGCAGACGCCTAGTTTAGGAGTTATAGCCATTTTAAGATTTTGAATTTTTTTTTTCTGGTGCATAATATGATCCCCGCAGACGCCTAGTTTAGGAGTTATAGCCATTTTAAGATTTCGAATTTTTTTTTCTGGTGCATAATATGACCCCGCAGACGCCTAGTTTAGGAGTTACCGCTATTTTAAAGTTTTGAATTTTCTTTTTTCTGGTGCATCATACGACCCCCGCAGACGCCTAGTTTAGGAGTTATAGCCATTTTAAGATTTCGAATTTTTTTTTTTCTGGTGCATAATATGCCCCACGCAGACGCCTAGTTTAGGAGTTATAGCCATTTTAAGATTTTGAATTTTCTTTTTTCTGGTGCATCATATGACCCCCGCAGACGCCTAGTTTAGGAGTTATAGCCATTTTAAGATTTTGAATCTTTTTTTTTGGTGCATAATATGATCCCCGCAGACGCCTAGTTTAGGAGTTATAGCCATTTTAAGATTTCGAATTTTTTTTCTGGTGCATAATATGACCCCGCAGACGCCTAGTTTAGGAGTTACCGCTATTTTAAAGTTTTGAATTTTCTTTTTTCTGGTGCATCATATGACCCCCGCAGACGCCTAGTTTAGGAGTTATAGCCATTTTAAGATTTCGAATTTTTTTTTTTCTGGTGCATAATATGCCACACGCAGACGCCTAGTTTAGGAGTTATAGCCATTTTAAGATTTTGAATTTTTTTTTTCTGGTGCATAATATGATCCCCGCAGACGCCTAGTTTAGGAGTTATAGCGATTTTAAAGTTTTGAATTTTTTTTTTTCTGGTGCATAATATGACCCCCGCAGACGCCTAGTTTAGGAGTTATAGCCATTTTAAGATTTCGAATTTTCTTTTTTCTGGTGCATAATATGACCCCCGCAGACGCCTAGTTTAGGAGTTATAGCGATTTTAAAGTTTTGAATTTTCTTTTTTCTGGTGCATAATATGACCCCCGCAGACGTCTAGTTTAGGAGTTATAGCCATTTTAAGATTTTGAATTTTTTTTTTCTGGTGCATAATATGACCCCCGCAGACGCCTAGTTTAGGAGTTATAGCCATTTTAAGATTTTGAATTTTTTTTTTCTGGTGCATAATATGATCCCCGCAGACGCCTAGTTTAGGAGTTATAGCCATTTTAAGATTTCGAATTTTTTTTTCTGGTGCATAATATGACCCCGCAGACGCCTAGTTTAGGAGTTATAGCGATTTTAAAGTTTTGAATTTTTTTTTTTCTGGTGCATAATATGCCCCACGCAGACGCCTAGTTTAGGAGTTATAGCGATTTTAAAGTTTTGAATTTTCTTTTTTCTGGTGCATAATATGACCCCCGCAGACGTCTAGTTTAGGAGTTATAGCCATTTTAAGATTTTGAATTTTTTTTTTCTGGTGCATAATATGACCCCCGCAGACGCCTAGTTTAGGAGTTATAGCCATTTTAAGATTTTGAATTTTTTTTTTCTGGTGCATAATATGATCCCCGCAGACGCCTAGTTTAGGAGTTACCGCTATTTTAAAGTTTTGAATTTTCTTTTTTCTGGTGCATAATATGACCCCCTCAGACGCCTAGTTTAGGAGTTATAGCGATTTTAAAGTTTTGAATTTTTTTTTTCTGGTGCATAATATGACCCCCGCAGACGCCTAGTTTAGGAGTTATAGCCATTTTAAGATTTCGAATTTTGTTTTTTCTGGTGCATAATATGACCCCCGCAGACGCCTAGTTTAGGAGTTATAGCCATTTTAAGATTTTGAATTTTTTTTTTCTGGTGCATAATATGATCCCCGCAGACGCCTAGTTTAGGAGTTACCGCTATTTTAAAGTTTTGAATTTTCTTTTTTCTGGTGCATAATATGACCCCCTCAGACGCCTAGTTTAGGAGTTATAGCGATTTTAAAGTTTTGAATTTTTTTTTTTCTGGTGCATAATATGACCCCCGCAGACGCCTAGTTTAGGAGTTATAGCCATTTTAAGATTTCGAATTTTCTTTTTTCTGGTGCATAATATGACCCCCGCAGACGCCTAGTTTAGGAGTTATAGCCATTTTAAGATTTTGAATTTTTTTTTTCTGGTGCATAATATGATCCCCGCAGACGCCTAGTTTAGGAGTTATAGCCATTTTAAGATTTCGAATTTTTTTTTCTGGTGCATAATATGACCCCGCAGACGCCTAGTTTAGGAGTTACCGCTATTTTAAAGTTTTGAATTTTCTTTTTTCTGGTGCATCATATGACCCCCGCAGACGCCTAGTTTAGGAGTTATAGCCATTTTAAGATTTCGAATTTTCTTTTTTCTGGTGCATAATATGACCCCCGCAGACGCCTAGTTTAGGAGTTATAGCCATTTTAAGATTTCGAATTTTCTTTTTTCTGGTGCATAATATGACCCCCGCAGACGCCTAGTTTAGGAGTTATAGCCATTTTAAGATTTCGAATTTTTTTTTCTGGTGCATAATATGACCCCCGCAGACGCCTAGTTTAGGAGTTATAGCAATTTTAAGATTTCGAATTTTCTTTTTTCTGGTGCATAATATGACCCCCGCAGACGCCTAGTTTAGGAGTTATAGCCATTTTAAGATTTTGAATTTTCTTTTTTCTGGTGCATCATATGACCCCCGCAGACGAGTAGTTTAGGAGTTACCGCTATTTTAAAGTTTTGAATTTTCTTTTTTCTGGTGCATCATATGACCCCCGCAGACGCCTTGTTTAGGTGTTATAGCCATTTTAAGATTTCGAATTTTTTTTTTTCTGGTGCATAATATGCCCCACGCAGACGCCTAGTTTAGGAGTTATAGCCATTTTAAGATTTCGAATTTTTTTTTTCTGGTGAATAATATGACCCCCGCAGACGCCTAGTTTAGGAGTTATAGCCATTTTAAGATTTCGAATTTTCTTTTTTCTGGTGCATAATATGACCCCCGCAGACGCCTAGTTTAGGAGTTATAGCGATTTTAAAGTTTTGAATTTTCTTTTTTCTGGTGCATCATATGACCCCCGCAGACGCCTAGTTTAGGAGTTATAGCCATTTTAAGATTTCGAATTTTTTTTTTTCTGGTGCATAATATGCCCCACGCAGACGCCTAGTTTGGGAGTTATAGCCATTTTAAGATTTTGAATTTTTTTTTTTCTGGTGCATAATATGCACCCCGCAGACGCCTAGTTTAGGAGTTATAGCGATTTTAAAGTTTTGAATTTTCTTTTTTCTGGTGCATAATATGACCCCCGCAGACGCCTAGTTTAGGAGTTATAGCGATTTTAAAGTTTTGAATTTTTTTTTTCTGGTGCATAATATGACCCCCGCAGACGCCTAGTTTAGGAGTTATAGCCATTTTAAGATTTCGAATTTTCTTTTTTCTGGTGCATAATATGACCCCCGCAGACGCCTAGTTTAGGAGTTATAGCCATTTTAAGATTTTGAATTTTTTTTTTCTGGTGCATAATATGATCCCCGCAGACGCCTAGTTTAGGAGTTATAGCCATTTTAAGATTTCGAATTTTTTTTTCTGGTGCATAATATGACCCCGCAGACGCCTAGTTTAGGAGTTACCGCTATTTTAAAGTTTTGAATTTTCTTTTTTCTGGTGCATCATATGACCCCCGCAGACGCCTAGTTTAGGAGTTATAGCCATTTTAACATTTCGAATTTTCTTTTTTCTGGTGCATAATTTGACCCCCGCAGACGTCTAGTTTAGGAGTTATAGCCATTTTAAGATTTTGAATTTTTTTTTTCTGGTGCATAATATGATCCCCGCAGACGCCTAGTTTAGGAGTTATAGCCATTTTAAGATTTCGAATTTTTTTTTCTGGTGCATAATATGACCCCGCAGACGCCTAGTTTAGGAGTTACCGCTATTTTAAAGTTTTGAATTTTCTTTTTTCTGGTGCATAATATGCCCCACGCAGACGCCTAGTTTAGGAGTTATAGCCATTTTAAGATTTTGAATTTTCTTTTTTCTGGTGCATAATATGACCCCCGCAGACGCCTAGTTTAGGAGTTATAGCGATTTTAAGATTTCGAATTTTCTTTTTTCTGGTGCATAATATGACCCCCGCAGACGCCTAGTTTAGGAGTTATAGCCATTTTAAGATTTCGAATTTTTTTTTCTGGTGCATAATATGACCCCCGCAGACGCCTAGTTTAGGAGTTATAGCCATTTTAAGATTTCGAATTTTCTTTTTTCTGGTGCATCATATGACCCCCGCAGACGCCTAGTTTAGGAGTTACCGCTATTTTAAAGTTTTGAATTTTCTTTTTTCTGGTGCATCATATGACCCCCGCAGACGCCTAGTTTAGGAGTTATAGCCATTTTAAGATTTCGAATTTTTTTTTTCTGGTGCATAATATGCCCCACGCAGACGCCTAGTTTAGGAGTTATAGCCATTTTAAGATTTCGAATTTTTTTTTTCTGGTGCATAATATGACCCCCGCAGACGCCTAGTTTGGGAGTTATAGCCATTTTAAGATTTTGAATTTTTTTTTTTCTGGTGCATAATATGACCCCCGCAGACGCCTAGTTTAGGAGTTATAGCGATTCTAAAGTTTTGAATTTTCTTTTTTCTGGTGCATAATATGACCCCCGCAGACGCCTAGTTTAGGAGTTATAGCGATTTTAAAGTTTTGAATTTTTTTTTTTCTGATGCATAATATGACCCCCGCAGACGCCTAGTTTAGGAGTTATAGCCATTTTAAGATTTCGAATTTTCTTTTTTCTGGTGCATAATATGACCCCCGCAGACGCCTAGTTTAGGAGTTATAGCGATTTTAAAGTTTTGAATTTTCTTTTTTCTGGTGCATAATATGACCCCCGCAGACGTCTAGTTTAGGAGTTATAGCCATTTTAAGATTTCGAATTTTTTTTTTCTGGTGCATAATATGATCCCCGCAGACGCCTAGTTTAGGAGTTATAGCCATTTTAAGATTTCGAATTTTTTTCTGGTGCATAATATGACCCCGCAGACGCCTAGTTTAGGAGTTATAGCCATTTTAAGATTTCGAATTTTTTTTTCTGGTGCATAATATGACCCCGCAGACGCCTAGTTTAGGAGTTACCGCTATTTTAAAGTTTTGAATTTTCTTTTTTCTGGTGCATCATATGACCCCCGCAGACGCCTAGTTTAGGAGTTATAGCCATTTTAAGATTTCGAATTTTTTTTTTCTGGTGCATAATATGCCCCACGCAGACGCCTAGTTTAGGAGTTATAGCCATTTTAAGATTTTGAATTTTCTTTTTTCTGGTGCATAATATGACCCCCGCAGACGCCTAGTTTAGGAGTTATAGCCAGGTTAAGATTTCGAATTTTTTTTTCTGGTGCATAATATGACCCCCGCAGACGCCTAGTTTAGGAGTTATAGCCATTTTGAGATTTCGAATTTTCTTTTTTCTGGTGCATAATATGACCCCAGCAGACGCCTAGTTTAGGAGTTATAGCGATTTTAAAGTTTTGAATTTTCTTTTTTCTGGTGCATAATATGACCCCCGCAGACGCCTAGTTTAGGAGTTATAGCCATTTTAAGATTTTGAATTTTTTTGTCTGGTGCATAATATGACCCCCGCAGACGCCTAGTTTAGGAGTTATAGCCATTTTAAGATTTCGAATTTTTTTTTTTTCTGGTGCATAATATGCCCCACGCAGACGCCTAGTTTGGGAGTTATAGCCATTTTAAGATTTTGAATTTTCTTTTTTCTGGTGCATAATATGACCCCCGCAGACGCCTAGTTTAGGAGTTATAGCCATTTTAAGATTTTGAATTTTCTTTTTTCTGGTGCATGATATGACCCCAGCAGACGCCTAGTTTAGGAGTTATAGCGATTTTAAAGTTTTGAATTTTCTTTTTTCTGGTGCATAATATGACCCCCGCAGACGCCTAGTTTAGGAGTTATAGCCATTTTAAGATTTCGAATTTTTTTTTCTGGTGCATAATATGACCCCCGCAGACGCCTAGTTTAGGAGTTATAGCCATTTTAAGATTTCGAATTTTTTTTTTTTCTGGTGCATAATATGCCCCACGCAGACGCCTAGTTTGGGAGTTATAGCCATTTTAAGATTTTGAATTTTCTTTTTTCTGGTGCATAATATGCCCCACGCAGACGCCTAGTTTGGGAGTTATAGCCATTTTAAGATTTTGAATTTTCTTTTTTCTGGTGCATAATATGACCCCCGCAGACGCCTAGTTTAGGAGTTATAGCGATTTTAAAGTTTTGAATTTTTTTTTTCTGGTGCATAATATGACCCCCGCAGACGTCTAGTTTAGGAGTTATAGCCATTTTAAGATTTTGAATTTTTTTGTCTGGTGCATAATATGACCCCCGCAGACGCCTAGTTTAGGAGTTATAGCCATTTTAAGATTTTGAATTTTCTTTTTTCTGGTGCATAATATGACCCCCGCAGACGCCTAGTTTAGGAGTTATAGCCATTTTAAGATTTCGAATTTTCTTTTTTCTGGTGCATAATATGACCCCCGCAGACGCCTAGTTTAGGAGTTATAGCCATTTTAAGATTTTGAATTTTTTTTTTCTGGTGCATAATATGATCCCCGCAGACGCCTAGTTTAGGAGTTACCGCTATTTTAAAGTTTTGAATTTTCTTTTTTCTGGTGCATAATATGACCCCCTCAGACGCCTAGTTTAGGAGTTATAGCGATTTTAAAGTTTTGAATTTTTTTTTTTCTGGTGCATAATATGACCCCCGCAGACGCCTAGTTTAGGAGTTATAGCCATTTTAAGATTTCGAATTTTCTTTTTTCTGGTGCATAATATGACCCCCGCAGACGCCTAGTTTAGGAGTTATAGCCATTTTAAGATTTTGAATTTTTTTTTTCTGGTGCATAATATGATCCCCGCAGACGCCTAGTTTAGGAGTTATAGCCATTTTAAGATTTCGAATTTTTTTTTCTGGTGCATAATATAACCCCGCAGACGCCTAGTTTAGGAGTTACCGCTATTTTAAAGTTTTGAATTTTCTTTTTTCTGGTGCATCATATGACCCCCGCAGACGCCTAGTTTAGGAGTTATAGCCATTTTAAGATTTCGAATTTTTTTTTTTCTGGTGCATAATATGCCCCACACAGACGCCTAGTTTAGGAGTTATAGCCATTTTAAGATTTTGAATTTTCTTTTTTCTGGTGCATAATATGACCCCCGCAGACGCCTAGTTTAGGAGTTATAGCCATTTTAAGATTTCGAATTTTCTTTTTTCTGGTGCATAATATGACCCCCGCAGACGCCTAGTTTAGGAGTTATAGCCATTTTAAGATTTCGAATTTTCTTTTTTCTGGTGCATAATATGACCCCCGCAGACGCCTAGTTTAGGAGTTATAGCCATTTTAAGATTTCGAATTTTTTTTTCTGGTGCATAATATGACCCCCGCAGACGCCTAGTTTAGGAGTTATAGCCATTTTAAGATTTTGAATTTTCTTTTTTCTGGTGCATAATATGACCCCCGCAGACGCCTAGTTTAGGAGTTATAGCCATTTTAAGATTTTGAATTTTCTTTTTTCTGGTGCATAATATGACCCCCGCAGACGCCTAGTTTAGGAGTTATAGCCAGGTTAAGATTTCGAATTTTTTTTTCTGGTGCATAATATGACCCCCGCAGACGCCTAGTTTAGGAGTTATAGCCATTTTGAGATTTCGAATTTTCTTTTTTCTGGTGCATAATATGACCCCCGCAGACGCCTAGTTTAGGAGTTATAGCCATTTTAAGATTTCGAATTTTTTTTTCTGGTGCATAATATGACCCCCCCAGACGCCTAGTTTAGGAGTTAAAGCCATTTTAAGATTTCGAATTTTCTTTTTTCTGGTGCATCATATGACCCCCGCAGACGCCTAGTTTAGGAGTTACCGCTATTTTAAAATTTTGAATTTTCTTTTTTCTGGTGCATCATATGACCCCCGCAGACGCCTAGTTTAGGAGTTATAGCCATTTTAAGATTTCGAATTTTTTTTTTCTGGTGCATAATATGCCCCACGCAGACGCCTAGTTTAGGAGTTATAGCCATTTTAAGATTTCGAATTTTTTTTTCTGGTGCATAATATGACCCCCGCAGACGCCTAGTTTAGGAGTTATAGCGATTTTAAAGTTTTGAATTTTCTTTTTTCTGGTGCATCATATGACCCCCGCAGACGCCTAGTTTAGGAGTTATAGCCATTTTAAGATTTCGAATTTTTTTTTTTCTGGTGCATAATATGCCCCACGCAGACGCCTAGTTTAGGAGTTATAGCGATTTTAAAGTTTTGAATTTTCTTTTTTCTGGTGCATAATATGACCCCCGCAGACGCCTAGTTTAGGAGTTATAGCGATTTTAAAGTTTTGAATTTTTTTTTTTCTGGTGCATAATATGACCCCCGCAGACGCCTAGTTTAGGAGTTATAGCGATTTTAAAGTTTTGAATTTTCTTTTTTCTGGTGCATAATATGACCCCCGCAGACGCCTAGTTTAGGAGTTATAGCGATTTTAAAGTTTTGAATTTTTTTTTTTCTGGTGCATAATATGACCCCCGCAGACGCCTAGTTTAGGAGTTATAGCCATTTTAAGATTTCGAATTTTCTTTTTTCTGGTGCATAATATGACCCCCGCAGACGCCTAGTTTAGGAGTTATAGCCATTTTAAGATTTCGAATTTTTTTTTCTGGTGCATAATATGACCCCCGCAGACGCCTAGTTTAGGAGTTATAGCCATTTTAAGATTTCGAATTTTCTTTTTTCTGGTGCATCATATGACCCCCGCAGACGCCTAGTTTAGGAGTTACCGCTATTTTAAAGTTTTGAATTTTCTTTTTTCTGGTGCATCATATGACCCCCGCAGACGCCTAGTTTAGGAGTTATAGCCATTTTAAGATTTTGAATTTTTTTGTCTGGTGCATAATATGACCCCCGCAGACGCCTAGTTTAGGAGTTATAGCCATTTTAAGATTTCGAATTTTTTTTTTTTCTGGTGCATAATATGCCCCACGCAGACGCCTAGTTTGGGAGTTATAGCCATTTTAAGATTTTGAATTTTCTTTTTTCTGGTGCATAATATGACCCCCGCAGACGCCTAGTTTAGGAGTTATAGCGATTTTAAAGTTTTGAATTTTTTTTTTCTGGTGCATAATATGACCCCCGCAGACGTCTAGTTTAGGAGTTATAGCCATTTTAAGATTTTGAATTTTTTTGTCTGGTGCATAATATGACCCCCGCAGACGCCTAGTTTAGGAGTTATAGCCATTTTAAGATTTCGAATTTTTTTTTTTCTGGTGCATAATATGCCCCACGCAGACGCCTAGTTTGGGAGTTATAGCCATTTTAAGATTTTGAATTTTCTTTTTTCTGGTGCATAATATGACCCCCGCAGACGCCTAGTTTAGGAGTTATAGCCATTTTAAGATTTCGAATTTTCTTTTTTCTGGTGCATAATATGACCCCCGCAGACGCCTAGTTTAGGAGTTATAGCCATTTTAAGATTTTGAATTTTTTTTTTCTGGTGCATAATATGATCCCCGCAGACGCCTAGTTTAGGAGTTATAGCCATTTTAAGATTTCGAATTTTCTTTTTTCTGGTGCATCATATGACCCCCGCAGACGCCTAGTTTAGGAGTTACCGCTATTTTAAAGTTTTGAATTTTCTTTTTTCTGGTGCATCATATGACCCCCGCAGACGCCTAGTTTAGGAGTTATAGCCATTTTAAGATTTTGAATTTTTTTGTCTGGTGCATAATATGACCCCCGCAGACGCCTAGTTTAGGAGTTATAGCCATTTTAAGATTTCGAATTTTTTTTTTTTCTGGTGCATAATATGCCCCACGCAGACGCCTAGTTTGGGAGTTATAGCCATTTTAAGATTTTGAATTTTCTTTTTTCTGGTGCATAATATGACCCCCGCAGACGCCTAGTTTAGGAGTTATAGCGATTTTAAAGTTTTGAATTTTTTTTTTCTGGTGCATAATATGACCCCCGCAGACGTCTAGTTTAGGAGTTATAGCCATTTTAAGATTTTGAATTTTTTTGTCTGGTGCATAATATGACCCCCGCAGACGCCTAGTTTAGGAGTTATAGCCATTTTAAGATTTCGAATTTTTTTTTTTCTGGTGCATAATATGCCCCACGCAGACGCCTAGTTTGGGAGTTATAGCCATTTTAAGATTTTGAATTTTCTTTTTTCTGGTGCATAATATGACCCCCGCAGACGCCTAGTTTAGGAGTTATAGCCATTTTAAGATTTCGAATTTTCTTTTTTCTGGTGCATAATATGACCCCCGCAGACGCCTAGTTTAGGAGTTATAGCCATTTTAAGATTTTGAATTTTTTTTTTCTGGTGCATAATATGATCCCCGCAGACGCCTAGTTTAGGAGTTACCGCTATTTTAAAGTTTTGAATTTTCTTTTTTCTGGTGCATAATATGACCCCCTCAGACGCCTAGTTTAGGAGTTATAGCGATTTTAAAGTTTTGAATTTTTTTTTTTCTGGTGCATAATATGACCCCCGCAGACGCCTAGTTTAGGAGTTATAGCCATTTTAAGATTTCGAATTTTCTTTTTTCTGGTGCATAATATGACCCCCGCAGACGCCTAGTTTAGGAGTTATAGCCATTTTAAGATTTTGAATTTTTTTTTTCTGGTGCATAATATGATCCCCGCAGACGCCTAGTTTAGGAGTTATAGCCATTTTAAGATTTCGAATTTTTTTTTCTGGTGCATAATATGACCCCGCAGACGCCTAGTTTAGGAGTTACCGCTATTTTAAAGTTTTGAATTTTCTTTTTTCTGGTGCATAATATGACCCCCGCAGACGCCTAGTTTAGGAGTTATAGCCATTTTAAGATTTCGAATTTTCTTTTTTCTGGTGCATCATATGACCCCCGCAGACGCCTAGTTTAGGAGTTACCGCTATTTTAAAGTTTTGAATTTTCTTTTTTCTGGTGCATCATATGACCCCCGCAGACGCCTAGTTTAGGAGTTATAGCCATTTTAAGATTTTGAATTTTTTTGTCTGGTGCATAATATGACCCCCGCAGACGCCTAGTTTAGGAGTTATAGCCATTTTAAGATTTCGAATTTTTTTTTTTTCTGGTGCATAATATGCCCCACGCAGACGCCTAGTTTGGGAGTTATAGCCATTTTAAGATTTTGAATTTTCTTTTTTCTGGTGCATAATATGCCCCACGCAGACGCCTAGTTTGGGAGTTATAGCCATTTTAAGATTTTGAATTTTCTTTTTTCTGGTGCATAATATGACCCCCGCAGACGCCTAGTTTAGGAGTTATAGCGATTTTAAAGTTTTGAATTTTTTTTTTCTGGTGCATAATATGACCCCCGCAGACGTCTAGTTTAGGAGTTATAGCCATTTTAAGATTTTGAATTTTTTTGTCTGGTGCATAATATGACCCCCGCAGACGCCTAGTTTAGGAGTTATAGCCATTTTAAGATTTCGAATTTTTTTTTTTCTGGTGCATAATATGCCCCACGCAGACGCCTAGTTTGGGAGTTATAGCCATTTTAAGATTTTGAATTTTCTTTTTTCTGGTGCATAATATGACCCCCGCAGACGCCTAGTTTAGGAGTTATAGCCATTTTAAGATTTCGAATTTTCTTTTTTCTGGTGCATAATATGACCCCCGCAGACGCCTAGTTTAGGAGTTATAGCCATTTTAAGATTTTGAATTTTTTTTTTCTGGTGCATAATATGATCCCCGCAGACGCCTAGTTTAGGAGTTACCGCTATTTTAAAGTTTTGAATTTTCTTTTTTCTGGTGCATAATATGACCCCCTCAGACGCCTAGTTTAGGAGTTATAGCGATTTTAAAGTTTTGAATTTTTTTTTTTCTGGTGCATAATATGACCCCCGCAGACGCCTAGTTTAGGAGTTATAGCCATTTTAAGATTTCGAATTTTCTTTTTTCTGGTGCATAATATGACCCCCGCAGACGCCTAGTTTAGGAGTTATAGCCATTTTAAGATTTTGAATTTTTTTTTTCTGGTGCATAATATGATCCCCGCAGACGCCTAGTTTAGGAGTTATAGCCATTTTAAGATTTCGAATTTTTTTTTCTGGTGCATAATATGACCCCGCAGACGCCTAGTTTAGGAGTTACCGCTATTTTAAAGTTTTGAATTTTCTTTTTTCTGGTGCATCATATGACCCCCGCAGACGCCTAGTTTAGGAGTTATAGCCATTTTAAGATTTCGAATTTTTTTTTTTCTGGTGCATAATATGCCCCACACAGACGCCTAGTTTAGGAGTTATAGCCATTTTAAGATTTTGAATTTTCTTTTTTCTGGTGCATAATATGACCCCCGCAGACGCCTAGTTTAGGAGTTATAGCCATTTTAAGATTTCGAATTTTCTTTTTTCTGGTGCATAATATGACCCCCGCAGACGCCTAGTTTAGGAGTTATAGCCATTTTAAGATTTCGAATTTTCTTTTTTCTGGTGCATAATATGACCCCCGCAGACGCCTAGTTTAGGAGTTATAGCCATTTTAAGATTTCGAATTTTTTTTTCTGGTGCATAATATGACCCCCGCAGACGCCTAGTTTAGGAGTTATAGCCATTTTAAGATTTTGAATTTTCTTTTTTCTGGTGCATAATATGACCCCCGCAGACGCCTAGTTTAGGAGTTATAGCCATTTTAAGATTTTGAATTTTCTTTTTTCTGGTGCATAATATGACCCCCGCAGACGCCTAGTTTAGGAGTTATAGCCATTTTGAGATTTCGAATTTTCTTTTTTCTGGTGCATAATATGACCCCCGCAGACGCCTAGTTTAGGAGTTATAGCCATTTTAAGATTTCGAATTTTTTTTTCTGGTGCATAATATGACCCCCGCAGACGCCTAGTTTAGGAGTTAAAGCCATTTTAAGATTTCGAATTTTCTTTTTTCTGGTGCATCATATGACCCCCGCAGACGCCTAGTTTAGGAGTTACCGCTATTTTAAAATTTTGAATTTTCTTTTTTCTGGTGCATCATATGACCCCCGCAGACGCCTAGTTTAGGAGTTATAGCCATTTTAAGATTTCGAATTTTTTTTTTCTGGTGCATAATATGCCCCACGCAGACGCCTAGTTTAGGAGTTATAGCCATTTTAAGATTTCGAATTTTTTTTTTCTGGTGCATAATATGACCCCCGCAGACGCCTAGTTTAGGAGTTATAGCGATTTTAAAGTTTTGAATTTTCTTTTTTCTGGTGCATCATATGACCCCCGCAGACGCCTAGTTTAGGAGTTATAGCCATTTTAAGATTTCGAATTTTTTTTTTTCTGGTGCATAATATGCCCCACGCAGACGCCTAGTTTGGGAGTTATAGCCATTTTAAGATTTTGAATTTTCTTTTTTCTGGTGCATAATATGACCCCCGAAGACGCCTAGTTTAGGAGTTATAGCGATTTTAAAGTTTTGAATTTTCTTTTTTCTGGTGCATAATATGACCCCCGCAGACGCCTAGTTTAGGAGTTATAGCGATTTTAAAGTTTTGAATTTTTTTTTTTCTGGTGCATAATATGACCCCCGCAGACGCCTAGTTTAGGAGTTATAGCCATTTTAAGATTTCGAATTTTCTTTTTTCTGGTGCATAATATGACCCCCGCAGACGCCTAGTTTAGGAGTTATAGCCATTTTAAGATTTCGAATTTTTTTTTCTGGTGCATAATATGACCCCCGCAGACGCCTAGTTTAGGAGTTACCGCTATTTTAAAGTTTTGAATTTTCTTTTTTCTGGTGCATCATATGACCCCCGCAGACGCCTAGTTTAGGAGTTATAGCCATTTTAAGATTTCGAATTTTTTTTTTCTGGTGCATAATATGCCCCACGCAGACGCCTAGTTTAGGAGTTATAGCCATTTTAAGATTTCGAATTTTTTTTTTCTGGTGCATAATATGACCCCCGCAGACGCCTAGTTTAGGAGTTATAGCGATTTTAAAGTTTTGAATTTTCTTTTTTCTGGTGCATCATATGACCCCCGCAGACGCCTAGTTTAGGAGTTATAGCCATTTTAAGATTTCGAATTTTTTTTTTCTGGTGCATAATATGCCCCACGCAGACGCCTAGTTTGGGAGTTATAGCCATTTTAAGATTTTGAATTTTCTTTTTTCTGGTGCATAATATGACCCCCGAAGACGCCTAGTTTAGGAGTTATAGCGATTTTAAAGTTTTGAATTTTCTTTTTTCTGGTGCATAATATGACCCCCGCAGACGTCTAGTTTAGGAGTTATAGCCATTTTAAGATTTCGAATTTTTTTTTCTGGTGCATAATATGATCCCCGCAGACGCCTAGTTTAGGAGTTATAGCCATTTTAAGATTTCGAATTTTTTTTTCTGGTGCATAATATGACCCCCGCAGACGCCTAGTTTAGGAGTTATAGCCATTTTAAGATTTCGAATTTTCTTTTTTCTGGTGCATCATATGACCCCCGCAGACGCCTAGTTTAGGAGTTATAGCCATTTTAAGATTTCGAATTTTTTTTTTTCTGGTGCATAATATGCCCCACGCAGACGCCTAGTTTGGGAGTTATAGCCATTTTAAGATTTTGAATTTTCTTTTTTCTGGTGCATAATATGACCCCCGCAGACGCCTAGTTTAGGAGTTATAGCCATTTTAAGATTTCGAATTTTTTTTTCTGGTGCATAATATGACCCCGCAGACGCCTAGTTTAGGAGTTATAGCGATTTTAAACTTTTGAATTTTCTTTTTTCTGGTGCATAATATGACCCCCGCAGACGCCTAGTTTAGGAGTTATAGCGATTTTAAAGTTTTGAATTTTTTTTTTTCTAGTTTAGGAGTTATAGCCATTTTAGGATTTCGAATTTTCTTTTTTCTGGTGCATCATATGACCCCCGCAGACGCCTAGTTTAGGAGTTACCGCTATTTTAAAGTTTTGAATTTTCTTTTTTCTGGTGCATCATATGACCCCCGCAGACGCCTAGTTTAGGAGTTATAGCCATTTTAAGATTTCGAATTTTTTTTTTTCTGGTGCATAATATGCCCCACGCAGACGCCTAGTTTGGGAGTTATAGCCATTTTAAGATTTTGAATATTCTTTTTTCTGGTGCATAATATGACCCCCGCAGACGCCTAGTTTAGGAGTTATAGCCATTTTAAGATTTCGAATTTTTTTTTCTGGTGCATAATATGACCCCGCAGACGCCTAGTTTAGGAGTTATAGCGATTTTAAACTTTTGAATTTTTTTTTTTCTGGTGCATAATATGACCCCCGCAGACGCCTAGTTTAGGAGTTAAAGCCATTTTAAGATTTCGAATTTTCTTTTTTCTGGTGCATCATATGACCCCCGCAGACGCCTAGTTTAGGAGTTACCGCTATTTTAAAGTTTTGAATTTTCTTTTTTCTGGTGCATCATATGACCCCCGCAGACGCCTAGTTTAGGAGTTATAGCCATTTTAAGATTTCGAATTTTTTTTTTCTGGTGCATAATATGCCCCACGCAGACGCCTAGTTTAGGAGTTATAGCCATTTTAAGATTTCGAATTTTTTTTTTCTGGTGCATAATATGACCCCCGCAGACGCCTAGTTTAGGAGTTATAGCGATTTTAAAGTTTTGAATTTTCTTTTTTCTGGTGCATCATATGACCCCCGCAGACGCCTAGTTTAGGAGTTATAGCCATTTTAAGATTTCGAATTTTTTTTTTTCTGGTGCATAATATGCCCCACGCAGACGCCTAGTTTGGGAGTTATAGCCATTTTAAGATTTTGAATTTTCTTTTTTCTGGTGCATAATATGACCCCCGAAGACGCCTAGTTTAGGAGTTATAGCGATTTTAAAGTTTTGAATTTTCTTTTTTCTGGTGCATAATATGACCCCCGCAGACGCCTAGTTTAGGAGTTATAGCGATTTTAAAGTTTTGAATTTTTTTTTTTCTGGTGCATAATATGACCCCCGCAGACGCCTAGTTTAGGAGTTATAGCCATTTTAAGATTTCGAATTTTCTTTTTTCTGGTGCATAATATGACCCCGCAGACGCCTAGTTTAGGAGTTATAGCCATTTTAAGATTTCGAATTTTTTTTTCTGGTGCATAATATGACCCCCGCAGACGCCTAGTTTAGGAGTTATAGCCATTTTAAGATTTCGAATTTTCTTTTTTCTGGTGCATCATATGACCCCCGCAGACGCCTAGTTTAGGAGTTACCGCTATTTTAAAGTTTTGAATTTTCTTTTTTCTGGTGCATCATATGACCCCCGCAGACGCCTAGTTTAGGAGTTATAGCCATTTTAAGATTTCGAATTTTTTTTTTCTGGTGCATAATATGCCCCACGCAGACGCCTAGTTTAGGAGTTATAGCCATTTTAAGATTTCGAATTTTTTTTTTCTGGTGCATAATATGACCCCCGCAGACGCCTAGTTTAGGAGTTATAGCGATTTTAAAGTTTTGAATTTTCTTTTTTCTGGTGCATCATATGACCCCCGCAGACGCCTAGTTTAGGAGTTATAGCCATTTTAAGATTTCGATTTTTTTTTTTCTGGTGCATAATATGCCCCACGCATTCGCCTAGTTTGGGAGTTATAGCCATTTTAAGATTTTGAATTTTCTTTTTTCTGGTGCATAATATGACCCCCGAAGACGCCTAGTTTAGGAGTTATAGCGATTTTAAAGTTTTGAATTTTCTTTTTTCTGGTGCATAATATGACCCCCGCAGACGTCTAGTTTAGGAGTTATAGCCATTTTAAGATTTCGAATTTTTTTTTTCTGGTGCATAATATGATCCCCGCAGACGCCTAGTTTAGGAGTTATAGCCATTTTAAGATTTCGAATTTTTTTTTCTGGTGCATAATATGACCCCGCAGACGCCTAGTTTAGGAGTTACCGCTATTTTAAAGTTTTGAATTTTCTTTTTTCTGGTGCATCATATGACCCCCGCAGACGCCTAGTTTAGGAGTTATAGCCATTTTAAGATTTTGAATTTTCTTTTTTCTGGTGCATAATATGACCCCCGCAGACGCCTAGTTTAGGAGTTATAGCCATTTTAAGATTTCGAATTTTTTTTTCTGGTGCATAATATGACCCCCGCAGACGCCTAGTTTAGGAGTTATAGCCATTTTAAGATTTCGAATTTTCTTTTTTCTGGTGCATCATATGACCCCCGCAGACGCCTAGTTTAGGAGTTATAGCCATTTTAAGATTTCGAATTTTTTTTTTTCTGGTGCATAATATGCCCCACGCAGACGCCTAGTTTGGGAGTTATAGCCATTTTAAGATTTTGAATTTTCTTTTTTCTGGTGCATAATATGACCCCCGCAGACGCCTAGTTTAGGAGTTATAGCCATTTTAAGATTTCGAATTTTTTTTTCTGGTGCATAATATGACCCCGCAGACGCCTAGTTTAGGAGTTATAGCGATTTTAAACTTTTGAATTTTCTTTTTTCTGGTGCATAATATGACCCCCGCAGACGCCTAGTTTAGGAGTTATAGCGATTTTAAAGTTTTGAATTTTTTTTTTTCTGGTGCATAATATGACCCCCGCAGACGCCTAGTTTAGGAGTTATAGCCATTTTAGGATTTCGAATTTTCTTTTTTCTGGTGCATAATATGACCCCCGCAGACGCCTAGTTTAGGAGTTATAGCGATTTTAAAGTTTTGAATTTTCTTTTTTCTGGTGCATAATATGACCCCCGCAGACGTCTAGTTTAGGAGTTATAGCCATTTTAAGATTTTGAATTTTTTTTTTCTGGTGCATAATATGACCCCCGCAGACGCCTAGTTTAGGAGTTATAGCCATTTTAAGATTTTGAATTTTTTTTTTCTGGTGCATAATATGATCCCCGCAGACGCCTAGTTTAGGAGTTATAGCCATTTTAAGATTTCGAATTTTTTTTTCTGGTGCATAATATGACCCCGCAGACGCCTAGTTTAGGAGTTACCGCTATTTTAAAGTTTTGAATTTTCTTTTTTCTGGTGCATCATATGACCCCCGCAGACGCCTAGTTTAGGAGTTATAGCCATTTTAAGATTTCGAATTTTTTTTTTTCTGGTGCATAATATGCCCCACGCAGACGCCTAGTTTAGGAGTTATAGCCATTTTAAGATTTTGAATTTTCTTTTTTCTGGTGCATAATATGACCCCCGCAGACGCCTAGTTTAGGAGTTATAGCCATTTTAAGATTTCGAATTTTTTTTTCTGGTGCATAATATGACCCCCGCAGACGCCTAGTTTAGGAGTTATAGCGATTTTAAAGTTTCGAATTTTCTTTTTTCTGGTGCATAATATGGCCCCCGCAGACGCCTAGTTAAGGAGTTATAGCGATTTTAAGATTTAGAATTTTTTTTTCTGGTGCATAATATGACCCCCGCAGACGCCTAGTTTAGGAGTTATAGCCATTTTAAGATTTTGAATTTTTTTTTTCTGGTGCATAATATGATCCCCGCAGACGCCTAGTTTAGGAGTTATAGCCATTTTAAGATTTCGAATTTTTTTTTTTCTGGTGCATAATATGCCCCACGCAGACGCCTAGTTTGGGAGTTATAGCCATTTTAAGATTTTGAATTTTCTTTTTTCTGGTGCATAATATGACCCCCGCAGACGCCTAGTTTAGGAGTTATAGCGATTTTAAAGTTTTGAATTTTCTTTTTTCTGGTGCATCATATGACCCCCGCAGACGTCTAGTTTAGGAGTTATAGCGATTTTAAAGTTTTGAATTTTCTTTTTTCTGGTGCATCATATGACCCCCGCAGACGTCTAGTTTAGGAGTTATAGCCATTTTAAGATTTTGAATTTTTTTTTCTGGTGCATAATATGACCCCCGCAGACGCCTAGTTTAGGAGTTATAGCGATTTTAAAGTTTTGAATTTTCTTTTTTCTGGTGCATCATATGACCCCCGCAGACGTCTAGTTTAGGAGTTATAGCCATTTTAAGATTTTGAATTTTTTTTTTCTGGTGCATCATATGACCCCCGCAGACGCCTAGTTTAGGAGTTATAGCCATTTTAAGATTTTGAATTTTCTTTTTTCTGGTGCATAATATGACCTCCGCAGACGCCCAGTTTAGGAGTTATAGCGATTTTAAAGTTTTGAATTTTCTTTTTTCTGGTGCATCATATGACCCCCGCAGACGTCTAGTTTAGTAGTTATAGCCATTTTAAGATTTTGAATTTTTTTTTTCTGGTGCATAATATGACCCCCGCAGACGCCTAGTTTAGGAGTTATAGCGATTTTAAAGTTTTGAATTTTCTTTTTTCTGGTGCATCATATGACCCCCGCAGACGTCTAGTTTAGGAGTTATAGCCATTTTAAGATTTTGAATTTTTTTTTTCTGGTGCATAATATGACCCCCGCAGACGCCTAGTTTAGGAGTTATAGCCATTTTAAGATTTCGAATTTTTTTTTTCTGGTGAATAATATGACCTCCGCAGACGCCTAGTTTAGGAGTTATAGCCATTTTAAGATTTCGAATTTTCTTTTTTCTGGTGCATAATATGACCCCCGCAGACGCCTAGTTTAGGAGTTATAGCGATTTTAAAGTTTTGAATTTTCTTTTTTCTGGTGCATAATATGACCCCCGCAGACGCCTAGTTTAGGAGTTATAGCGATTTTAAAGTTGTGAATTTTCTTTTTTCTGGTGCATAATATGACCCCCGCAGACGTCTAGTTTAGGAGTTATAGCCATTTTAAGATTTTGAATTTTTTTTTTCTGGTGCATAATATGATCCCCGCAGACGCCTAGTTTAGGAGTTATAGCCATTTTAAGATTTCGAATTTTTTTTTCTGGTGCATAATATGACCCCGCAGACGCCTAGTTTAGGAGTTACCGCTATTTTAAAGTTTTGAATTTTCTTTTTTCTGGTGCATCATATGACCCCCGCAGACGCCTAGTTTAGGAGTTATAGCCATTTTAAGATTTCGAATTTTTTTTTTTCTGGTGCATAATATGCCCCACGCAGACGCCTAGTTTAGGAGTTATAGCCATTTTAAGATTTTGAATTTTCTTTTTTCTGGTGCATAATATGACCCCCGCAGACGCCTAGTTTAGGAGTTATAGCCATTTTAAGATTTCGAATTTTTTTTTCTGGTGCATAATATGACCCCCGCAGACGCCTAGTTTAGGAGTTATAGCCATTTTAAGATTTCGAATTTTCTTTTTTCTGGTGCATAATATGACCCCCGCAGACGCCTAGTTTAGGAGTTATAGCCATTTTAAGATTTCGAATTTTTTTTTTTCTGGTGCATAATATGCCCCACGCAGACGCCTAGATTGGGAGTTATAGCCATTTTAAGATTTTGAATTTTCTTTTTTCTGGTGCATAATATGACCCCCGCAGACGCCTAGTTTAGGAGTTATAGCCATTTTAAGATTTCGAATTTTTTTTTCTCTTGCATAATATGACCACGCAGACGCCTAGTTTAGGAGTTATAGCCATTTTAGGATTTCGAATTTTCTTTTTTCTGGTGCATAATATGACCCCCGCAGACGCCTAGTTTAGGAGTTATAGCGATTTTAAGATTTCGAATTTTTTTTTCTGGTGCATAATATGACCCCCGCAGACGCCTAGTTTAGGAGTTATAGCCATTTTAAGATTTCGAATTTTCTTTTTTCTGGTGCATCATATGACCCCCGCAGACGCCTAGTTTAGGAGTTATAGCCATTTTAAGATTTCGAATTTTTTTTTTTCTGGTGCATAATATGCCCCACGCAGACGCCTAGTTTGGGAGTTATAGCCATTTTAAGATTTTGAATTTTCTTTTTTCTGGTGCATAATATGACCCCCGCAGACGCCTAGTTTAGGAGTTATAGCCATTTTAAGATTTCGAATTTTTTTTTCTGGTGCATAATATGACCCCGCAGACGCCTAGTTTAGGAGTTATAGCGATTTTAAACTTTTGAATTTTCTTTTTTCTGGTGCATAATATGACCCCCGCAGACGCCTAGTTTAGGAGTTATAGCGATTTTAAAGTTTTGAATTTTTTTTTTTCTGGTGCATAATATGACCCCCGCAGACGCCTAGTTTAGGAGTTATAGCCATTTTAGGATTTCGAATTTCCATTTTTCTGGTGCATAATATGACCCCCGCAGACGCCTAGTTTAGGAGTTATAGCGATTTTAAAGTTTTGAATTTTCTTTTTTCTGGTGCATAATATGACCCCCGCAGACGTCTAGTTTAGGAGTTATAGCCATTTTAAGATTTTGGATTTTTTTTTTCTGGTGCATAATATGACCCCCGCAGACGCCTAGTTTAGGAGTTATAGCCATTTTAAGATTTCGAATTTTTTTTTCTGGTGCATAATATGACCCCGCAGACGCCTAGTTTAGGAGTTACCGCTATTTTAAAGTTTTGAATTTTCTTTTTTCTGGTGCATCATATGACCCCCGCAGACGCCTAGTTTAGGAGTTATAGCCATTTTAAGATTTCGAATTTTTTTTTTTCTGGTGCATAATATGCCCCACGCAGACGCCTAGTTTAGGAGTTATAGCCATTTTAAGATTTTGAATTTTCTTTTTTCTGGTGCATAATATGACCCCCGCAGACGCTTAGTTTAGGAGTTATAGCCATTTTAAAGTTTTGAATTTTCTTTTTTCTGGTGCATCATATGACCCCCGCAGACGCCTAGTTTAGGAGTTATAGCCATTTTAAGATTTCGAATTTTTTTTTTTCTGGTGCATAATATGACCCCCGCAGACGCCTAGTTTAGGAGTTATAGCCATTTTAAGATTTCGAATTTTTTTTTCTGGTGCATAATATGACCCCCGCAGACGCCTAGTTTAGGAGTTATAGCGATTTTAAAGTTTCGAATTTTCTTTTTTCTGGTGCATAATATGGCCCCCGCAGACGCCTAGTTAAGGAGTTATAGCGATTTTAAGATTTAGAATTTTTTTTTCTGGTGCATAATATGACCCCCGCAGACGCCTAGTTTAGGAGTTATAGCCATTTTAAGATTTCGAATTTTCTTTTTTCTGGTGCATAATATGACCCCCGCAGACGCCTAGTTTAGGAGTTATAGCCATTTTAAGATTTCGAATTTTTTTTTCTGGTGCATAATATGACCCCCGCAGACGCCTAGTTTAGGAGTTATAGCCATTTTAAGATTTTGAATTTTCTTTTTTCTGGTGCATAATATGACCCCCGCAGACGCCTAGTTTAGGAGTTATAGCCATTTTAAGATTTCGAATTTTTTTTTTTCTGGTGCATAATATGCCCCACGCAGACGCCTAGTTTGGGAGTTATAGCCATTTTAAGATTTTGAATTTTCTTTTTTCTGGTGCATAATATGACCCCCGCAGACGCCTAGTTTAGGAGTTATAGCGATTTTAAAGTTTTGAATTTTCTTTTTTCTGGTGCATCATATGACCCCCGCAGACGTCTAGTTTAGGAGTTATAGCGATTTTAAAGTTTTGAATTTTCTTTTTTCTGGTGCATCATATGACCCCCGCAGACGTCTAGTTTAGGAGTTATAGCCATTTTAAGATTTTGAATTTTTTTTTTCTGGTGCATAATATGACCCCCGCAGACGCCTAGTTTAGGAGTTATAGCGATTTTAAAGTTTTGAATTTTCTTTTTTCTGGTGCATCATATGACCCCCGCAGACGTCTAGTTTAGGAGTTATAGCCATTTTAAGATTTTGAATTTTTTTTTTCTGGTGCATCATATGACCCCCGCAGACGCCTAGTTTAGGAGTTATAGCCATTTTAAGATTTTGAATTTTCTTTTTTCTGGTGCATAATATGACCCCCGCAGACGCCCAGTTTAGGAGTTATAGCGATTTTAAAGTTTTGAATTTTCTTTTTTCTGGTGCATCATATGACCCCCGCAGACGTCTAGTTTAGTAGTTATAGCCATTTTAAGATTTTGAATTTTTTTTTTCTGGTGCATAATATGACCCCCGCAGACGCCTAGTTTAGGAGTTATAGCGATTTTAAAGTTTTGAATTTTCTTTTTTCTGGTGCATCATATGACCCCCGCAGACGTCTAGTTTAGGAGTTATAGCCATTTTAAGATTTTGAATTTTTTTTTTCTGGTGCATAATATGACCCCCGCAGACGCCTAGTTTAGGAGTTATAGCCATTTTAAGATTTCGAATTTTTTTTTTCTGGTGAATAATATGACCTCCGCAGACGCCTAGTTTAGGAGTTATAGCCATTTTAAGATTTCGAATTTTCTTTTTTCTGGTGCATAATATGACCCCCGCAGACGCCTAGTTTAGGAGTTATAGCGATTTTAAAGTTTTGAATTTTCTTTTTTCTGGTGCATAATATGACCCCCGCAGACGCCTAGTTTAGGAGTTATAGCGATTTTAAAGTTGTGAATTTTCTTTTTTCTGGTGCATAATATGACCCCCGCAGACGTCTAGTTTAGGAGTTATAGCCATTTTAAGATTTTGAATTTTTTTTTTCTGGTGCATAATATGATCCCCGCAGACGCCTAGTTTAGGAGTTATAGCCATTTTAAGATTTCGAATTTTTTTTTCTGGTGCATAATATGACCCCGCAGACGCCTAGTTTAGGAGTTACCGCTATTTTAAAGTTTTGAATTTTCTTTTTTCTGGTGCATCATATGACCCCCGCAGACGCCTAGTTTAGGAGTTATAGCCATTTTAAGATTTCGAATTTTTTTTTTTCTGGTGCATAATATGCCCCACGCAGACGCCTAGTTTAGGAGTTATAGCCATTTTAAGATTTTGAATTTTCTTTTTTCTGGTGCATAATATGACCCCCGCAGACGCCTAGTTTAGGAGTTATAGCCATTTTAAGATTTCGAATTTTTTTTTCTGGTGCATAATATGACCCCCGCAGACGCCTAGTTTAGGAGTTATAGCCATTTTAAGATTTCGAATTTTCTTTTTTCTGGTGCATAATATGACCCCCGCAGACGCCTAGTTTAGGAGTTATAGCCATTTTAAGATTTCGAATTTTTTTTTCTGGTGCATAATATGACCCCCGCAGACGCCTAGTTTAGGAGTTATAGCCATTTTAAGATTTCGAATTTTCTTTTTTCTGGTGCATCATATGACCCCCGCAGACGCCTAGTTTAGGAGTTACCGCTATTTTAAAGTTTTGAATTTTCTTTTTTCTGGTGCATCATATGACCCCCGCAGACGCCTAGTTTAGGAGTTATAGCCATTTTAAGATTTCGAATTTTTTTTTTCTGGTGCATAATATGCCCCACGCAGACGCCTAGTTTAGGAGTTATAGCCATTTTAAGATTTCGAATTTTTTTTTTTCTGGTGAATAATATGACCCCCGCAGACGCCTAGTTTAGGAGTTATAGCCATTTTAAGATTTCGTATTTTCTTTTTTCTGGTGCATAATATGACCCCCGCAGACGCCTAGTTTAGGAGTTATAGCGATTTTAAAGTTTTGAATTTTCTTTTTTCTGGTGCATCATATGACCCCCGCAGACGCCTAGTTTAGGAGTTATAGCCATTTTAAGATTTCGAATTTTTTTTTTTCTGGTGCATAATATGCCCCACGCAGACGCCTAGTTTGGGAGTTATAGCCATTTTAAGATTTTGAATTTTCTTTTTTCTGGTGCATAATATGACCCCCGCAGACGCCTAGTTTAGGAGTTATAGCGATTTTAAAGTTTTGAATTTTCTTTTTTCTGGTGCATAATATGACCCCCGCAGACGCCTAGTTTAGGAGTTATAGCGATTTTAAAGTTTTGAATTTTTTTTTTTCTGGTGCATAATATGACCCCCGCAGACGCCTAGTTTAGGAGTTATAGCCATTTTAAGATTTCTAATTTTCTTTTTTCTGGTGCATAATATGACCCCCGCAGACGCCTAGTTTAGGAGTTATAGCGATTTTAAAGTTTTGAATTTTCTTTTTTCTGGTGCATAATATGACCCCCGCAGACGTCTAGTTTAGGAGTTATAGCCATTTTAAGATTTCGAATTTTTTTTTTCTGGTGCATAATATGATCCCCGCAGACGCCTAGTTTAGGAGTTATAGCCATTTCGAATTTTTTTTTCTGGTGCATAATATGACCCCGCAGACGCCTAGTTTAGGAGTTACCGCTATTTTAAAGTTTTGAATTTTCTTTTTTCTGGTGCATCATATGACCCCCGCAGACGCCTAGTTTAGGAGTTATAGCCATTTTAAGATTTCGAATTTTTTTTTTTCTGGTGCATAATATGCCCCACGCAGACGCCTAGTTTAGGAGTTATAGCCATTTTAAGATTTTGAATTTTCTTTTTTCTGGTGCATAATATGACCCCCGCAGACGCCTAGTTTAGGAGTTATAGCCATTTTAAGATTTTGAATTTTCTTTTTTCTGGTGCATAATATGACCCCCGCAGACGCCTAGTTTAGGAGTTATAGCCATTTTAAGATTTCGAATTTTTTTTTCTGGTGCATAATATGACCCCGCAGACGCCTAGTTTAGGAGTTATAGCGATTTTAAACTTTTGAATTTTCTTTTTTCTGGTGCATAATATGACCCCCGCAGACGCCTAGTTTAGGAGTTATAGCGATTTTAAAGTTTTGAATTTTTTTTTTTCTGGTGCATAATATGACCCCCGCAGACGCCTAGTTTAGGAGTTATAGCCATTTTAAGATTTCGAATTTTCTTTTTTCTGGTGCATAATATGACCCCCGCAGACGCCTAGTTTAGGAGTTATAGCCATTTTAAGATTTCGAATTTTTTTTTCTGGTGCATAATATGACCCCGCAGACGCCTAGTTTAGGAGTTATAGCGATTTTAAAGTTTTGAATTTTCTTTTTTCTGGTGCATAATATGACCCCCGCAGACGCCTAGTTTAGGAGTTATAGCGATTTTAAAGTTTTGAATTTTTTTTTTTCTGGTGCATTATATGACCCCCGCAGACGCCTAGTTTAGGAGTTATAGCCATTTTAAGATTTCGAATTTTCTTTTTTCTGGTGCATAATATGACCCCCGCAGACGCCTAGTTTAGGAGTTATAGCGATTTTAAAGTTTTGAATTTTCTTTTTTCTGGTGCATAATATGACCCCCGCAGACGTCTAGTTTAGGAGTTATAGCCATTTTAAGATTTTGAATTTTTTTTTTCTGGTGCATAATATGACCCCCGCAGACGCCTAGTTTAGGAGTTATAGCCATTTTAAGATTTTGAATTTTTTTTTTCTGGTGCATAATATGATCCCCGCAGACGCCTAGTTTAGGAGTTATAGCCATTTTAAGATTTCGAATTTTTTTTTCTGGTGCATAATATGACCCCGCAGACGCCTAGTTTAGGAGTTATAGCGATTTTAAAGTTTTGAATTTTCTTTTTTCTGGTGCATCATATGACCCCCGCAGACGCCTAGTTTAGGAGTTATAGCCATTTTAAGATTTCGAATTTTCTTTTTTCTGGTGCATAATATGACCCCCGCAGACGCCTAGTTTAGGAGTTATAGCGATTTTAAAGTTTTGAATTTTCTTTTTTCTGGTGCATAATATGACCCCCGCAGACGTCTAGTTTAGGAGTTATAGCCATTTTAAGATTTCGAATTTTTTTTTTCTGGTGCATAATATGATCCCCGCAGACGCCTAGTTTAGGAGTTATAGCCATTTTAAGATTTCGAATTTTTTTTTCTGGGGCATAATATGACCCCGCAGACGCCTAGTTTAGGAGTTACCGCTATTTTAAAGTTTTGAATTTTCTTTTTTCTGGTGCATCATATGACCCCCGCAGACGCCTAGTTTAGGAGTTATAGCCATTTTAAGATTTCGAATTTTTTTTTTCTGGTGCATAATATGCCCCACGCAGACGCCTAGTTTAGGAGTTATAGCCATATTAAGATTTTGAATTTTCTTTTTTCTGGTGCATAATATGACCCCCGCAGACGCCTAGTTTAGGAGTTATAGCCATTTTAAGATTTCGAATTTTTTTTTCTGGTGCATAATATGCCCCACGCAGACGCCTAGTTTGGGAGTTATAGCCATTTTAAGATTTTGAATTTTCTTTTTTCTGGTGCATAATATGACCCCCGCAGACGCCTAGTTTAGGAGTTATAGCCATTTTAAGATTTCGAATTTTTTTTTTTCTGGTGCATAATATGCCCCACGCAGACGCCTAGTTTGGGAGTTATAGCCATTTTAAGATTTTGAATTTTCTTTTTTCTGGTGCATAATATGACCCCCGCAGACGCCTAGTTTAGGAGTTATAGCCATTTTAAGATTTCGAATTTTTTTTTCTGGTGCATAATATGACCCCGCAGACGCCTAGTTTAGGAGTTATAGCGATTTTAAAGTTTTGAATTTTCTTTTTTCTGGTGCATAATATGACCCCCGCAGACGACTAGTTTAGGAGTTATAGCGATTTTAAAGTTTTGAATTTTTTTTTTTCTGGTGCATAATATGACCCCCGCAGACGCCTAGTTTAGGAGTTATAGCCATTTTAAGATTTCGAATTTTCTTTTTTCTGGTGCATAATATGACCCCCGCAGACGCCTAGTTTAGGAGTTATAGCGATTTAAAAGTTTTGAATTTTCTTTTTTCTGGTGCATAATATGACCCCCGCAGACGTCTAGTTTAGGAGTTATAGCCATTTTAAGATTTTGAATTTTTTTTTTCTGGTGCATAATATGACCCCCGCAGACGCCTAGTTTAGGAGTTATAGCCATTTTAAGATTTTGAATTTTTTTTTTCTGGTGCATAATATGATCCCCGCAGACGCCTAGTTTAGGAGTTATAGCCATTTTAAGATTTCGAATTTTTTTTTCTGGTGCATAATATGACCCCGCAGACGCCTAGTTTAGGAGTTACCGCTATTTTAAAGTTTTGAATTTTCTTTTTTCTGGTGCATCATATGACCCCCGCAGACGCCTAGTTTAGGAGTTATAGCCATTTTAAGATTTTGAATTTTCTTTTTTCTGGTGCATAATATGAACCACGCAGACGCCTAGTTTAGGAGTTATAGCCATTTTAAGATTTTGAATTTTCTTTTTTCTGGTGCATAATATGACCCCCGCAGACGCCTAGTTTAGGAGTTATAGCCATTTTAAGATTTCGAATTTTTTTTTCTGGTGGATAATATGACCCCCGCAGACGCCTAGTTTAGGAGTTATAGCGATTTTAAAGTTTCGAATTTTCTTTTTTCTGGTGCATAATATGGCCCCCGCAGACGCCTAGTTAAGGAGTTATAGCGATTTTAAGATTTAGAATTTTTTTTTCTGGTGCATAATATGACCCCCGCAGACGCCTAGTTTAGGAGTTATAGCCATTTTAAGATTTCGAATTTTCTTTTTTCTGGTGCATAATATGACCCCCGCAGACGCCTAGTTTAGGAGTTATAGCCATTTTAAGATTTCGAATTTTTTTTTCTGGTGCATAATATGACCCCCGCGGACGCCTAGTTTAGGAGTTATAGCCATTTTAAGATTTTGAATTTTCTTTTTTCTGGTGCATAATATGACCCCCGCAGACGCCTAGTTTAGGAGTTATAGCGATTTTAAAGTTTTGAATTTTCTTTTTTCTGGTGCATCATATGACCCCCGCAGACGCCTAGTTTAGGAGTTATAGCCATTTTAAGATTTTGAATTTTTTTTTTCTGGTGCATAATATGATCCCCGCAGACGCCTAGTTTAGGAGTTATAGCCATTTTAAGATTTCGAATTTTTTTTTTTCTGGTGCATAATATGCCCCACGCAGACGCCTAGTTTGGGAGTTATAGCCATTTTAAGATTTTGAATTTTCTTTTTTTTGCTGCATAATATGACCCCCGCAGACGCCTAGTTTAGGAGTTACCGCTATTTTAAAGTTTTGAATTTTCTTTTTTCTGGTGCATCATATGACCCCCGCAGACGCCTAGTTTAGGAGTTATAGCCATTTTAAGATTTCGAATTTTTTTTTTCTGGTGCATAATATACCCCACGCAGACGCCTAGTTTAGGAGTTATAGCCATTTTCAGATTTCGAATTTTTTTTTTCTGGTGAATAATATGACCTCCGCAGACGCCTAGTTTAGGAGTTATAGCCATTTTAAGATTTCGAATTTTCTTTTTTCTGGTGCATAATATGACCCCCGCAGACGCCTAGTTTAGGAGTTATAGCGATTTTAAAGTTTTGAATTTTCTTTTTTCTGGTGCATCATATGACCCCCGCAGACGCCTAGTTTAGGAGTTATAGCCATTTTAAGATTTCGAATTTTTTTTTTTCTGGTGCATAATATGCCCCACGCAGACGCCTAGTTTGGGAGTTATAGCCATTTTAAGATTTTGAATTTTCTTTTTTCTGGTGCATAATATGACCCCCGCAGACGCCTAGTTTAGGAGTTATAGCGATTTTAAAGTTTTGAATTTTCTTTTTTCTGGTGCATAATATGACCCCCGCAGACGCCTAGTTTAGGAGTTATAGCGATTTTAAAGTTTTGAATTTTTTTTTTTCTGGTGCATAATATGACCCCCGCAGACGCCTAGTTTAGGAGTTATAGCCATTTTAAGATTTCGAATTTTTTTTCTGGTGCATAATATGACCCCCGCAGACGCCTAGTTTAGGAGTTATAGCCATTTTAAGATTTCGAATTTTCTTTTTTCTGGTGCATAATATGGCCCCCGCAGACGCCTAGTTAAGGAGTTATAGCGATTTTAAGATTTAGAATTTTTTTTTCTGGTGCATAATATGACCCCCGCAGACGCCTAGTTTAGGAGTTATAGCCATTTTAAGATTTCGAATTTTCTTTTTTCTTTTGCATAATATGACCCCCGCAGACGCCTAGTTTAGGAGTTATAGCCATTTTAAGATTTCGAATTTTTTTTTTCTGGTGCATAATATGACCCCCGAAGACGCCTAGCTTAGGAGATATAGCCATTTTAAATTTCGAATTTTTTTTTCTGGTGCATAATATGACCCCCGCAGACGCCTAGTTTAGGAGTTATAGCGATATTAAAGTTTTGAATTTTCTTTTTTCTGGTGCATAATATGACCCCCGCAGACGCCTAGTTTAGGAGTTATAGCCATTTTAAGATTTTGAATTTTTTTTTTCTGGTGCTTAATATGACCCCCGCAGACGCCTAGTTTAGGAGTTATAGCGATATTAAAGTTTTGAATTTTCTTTTTTCTGGTGCATAATATGACCCCCGCAGACGCCTAGTTTAGGAGTTATAGCGATTTTAAAGTTTTGAATTTTTTTTTTCTGGTGCATAATATGACCCCCGCAGACGCCTAGTTTAGGAGTTATAGCGATTTTAAGGTTTTGAATTTTCTTTTTTCTGGTGCATAATATAACCCCCGCAGACGCCTAGTTTAGGAGTTATAGCGATTTTAAGGTTTTGAATTTTCTTTTTTCTGGTGCATAATATGACCCCGCAGACGCCTAGTTTAGGAGTTATAGCCATTTTAAGATTTCGAATTTTTTTTCTGGTGCATAATATGACCCCGCAGACGCCTAGTTTAGGAGTTATAGCGATTTTAAAGTTTTGAATTTTCTTTTTTCTGGTGCATAATATGACCCCCGCAGACGACTAGTTTAGGAGTTATAGCGATTTTAAAGTTTTGAATTTTTTTTTTCTGGTGCATAATATGACCCCCGCAGACGCCTAGTTTAGGAGTTATAGCGATTTTAAAGTTTTGAATTTTCTTTTTTCTGGTGCATAATAAGACCCCCGCAGACGCCTAGTTAAGGAGTTATAGCGATTTTAAAGTTTTGAATTTTCTTTTTTCTGGTGAATAATATGACCCCCGCCGACGCCTAGTTTAGGAGTTATAGCCATTTTAAGATTTCGAATTTTTTTTTCTGGTGCATAATATGACCCCCGCAGACGCCTAGTTTAGGAGTTACCGCTATTTTAAAGTTTTGAATTTTCTTTTTTCTGGTGCATCATATGACCCCCGCAGACGCCTAGTTTAGGAGTTATAGCCATTTTAAGATTTTGAATTTTTTTTTTTCTGGTGCATAATATGCCCCACGCAGACGCCTAGTTTAGGAGTTACCGCTATTTTAAAGTTTTGAATTTTCTTTTTTCTGGTGCATCATATGACCCCCGCAGACGCCTAGTTTAGGAGTTACCGCTATTTTAAAGTTTTGAATTTTCTTTTTTCTGGTGCATCATATGACCCACGCAGACGCCTAGTTTAGGAGTTATAGCCATTTTAAGATTTTGAATTTTCTTTTTTAGGAGTTATAGCGATTTTAAAGTTTTGAATTTTCTTTTTTCTGGTGCATAATATGACCCCCGCAGACGCCTAGTTTAGGAGTTATAGCGATTTTAAAGTTTTGAATTTTTTTTTTTCTGGGGCATAATATGACCCCCGCAGACGCCTAGTTTAGGAGTTATAGCCATTTTAAGATTTCGAATTTTTTTTTTTCTGGTGAATAATATGACCCCCGCAGACGCCTAGTTTAGGAGTTATAGCCATTTTAAGATTTCGAATTTTCTTTTTTCTGGTGCATAATATGACCCCCGCAGACGCCTAGTTTAGGAGTTATAGCGATTTTAAAGTTTTGAATTTTCTTTTTTCCCTTGCATAATATGACCCACGCAGACGCCTAGTTTAGGAGTTATAGCGATTTTAAAGTTTTGAATTTTTTTTTCTGGTGAATAATATGACCCCCGCAGACGCCTAGTTTAGGAGTTATAGCCATTTTAAGATTTCGAATTTTCTTTTTTCTGGTGCATAATATGACCCCCGCAGACGCCTAGTTTAGGAGTTATAGCGATTTTAAAGTTTTGAATTTTTTTTTTCTGGTGCATAATATGACCCCCGCAGACGCCTAGTTTAGGAGTTATAGCGATTTTAAAGTTTTGAATTTTCTTTTTTCTGGTGCATAATATGACCCCCGCAGACGCCTAGTTTAGGAGTTATAGCGATTTTAAAGTTTTGAATTTTCTTTTTTCTGGTGCATAATAAGACCCCCGCAGACGCCTAGTTAAGGAGTTATAGCGATTTTAAAGTTTTGAATTTTCTTTTTTCTGGTGCATAATATGACCCCCGCAGACGCCTAGTTTAGGAGTTATAACCATTTTAAGATTTCGAATTTTTTTTCTGGTGCATAATATGACCCGCGCAGACCTCTAGTTGAGGAGTTATAGCCATTTTAAGATTTTGAATTTTTTTTTTCTGGTGCATAATATGACCCCCGCAGACGCCTAGTTTAGGAGTTATAGCGATTTTAAAGTTTTGAATTTTCTTTTTTCTGGTGCATAATATGACCCCCGCAGACGCCTAGTTTAGGAGTTATAGCGATTTTAAAGTTTTGAATTTTCTTTTTTCTGGTGCATAATAAGACCCCCGCAGACGCCTAGTTAAGGAGTTATAGCGATTTTAAAGTTTTGAATTTTCTTTTTTCTGGTGCATAATAAGACCCCCGCAGACGCCTAGTTAAGGAGTTATAGCGATTTTAAAGTTTTGAATTTTCTTTTTTCTGGTGCATAATATGACCCCCGCAGACGCCTAGTTGAGGAGTTATAGCCATTTTAAGATTTTGAATTTTTTTTTTTCTGGTGCATAATATGACCCCCGCAGACGCCTAGTTTAGGAGTTATAGCCATTTAAGATTTCGAATTTTTTTTTCTGGTGCATAATATTACCCCCGCAGACGCCTAGTTTAGGAGTTATAGCGATTTTAAAGTTTTGAATTTTCTTTTTTCTGGTGCATAATATGACCCCCGCAGACGCCTAGTTTAGGAGTTATAGCGATTTTAAAGTTTTGAATTTTCTTTTTTCTGGTGCATAATATGACCCCCGCAGACGCCTAGTTTAGGAGCTATAGCCATTTTAAGATTTCGAATTTTTTTTTCTGGTGCATAATATGACCCCCGCAGACGCCTAGTTTAGGAGTAATAGCGATTTTAAGATTTTGAATTTTTTTTTTTCTGGTGCATAATATGACCCCCGCAGACGCCTAGTTTAGGAGTTATAGCCATTTAAGATTTCGAATTTTTTTTTCTGGTGCATAATATTACCCCCGCAGACGCCTAGTTTAGGAGTTATAGCGATTTTAAAGTTTTGAATTTTCTTTTTTCTGGTGCATAATATGACCCCCGCAGACGCCTAGTTTAGGAGTTATAGCGATTTTAAAGTTTTGAATTTTCTTTTTTCTGGTGCATAATATGACCCCCGCAGACGCCTAGTTTAGGAGTTATAGCCATTTAAGATTTCGAATTTTTTTTTCTGGTGCATAATATTACCCCCGCAGACGCCTAGTTTAGGAGTTATAGCGATTTTAAAGTTTTGAATTTTCTTTTTTCTGGTGCATAATATGACCCCCGCAGACGCCTAGTTTAGGAGTTATAGCGATTTTAAGGTTTTGAATTTTCTTTTTTCTGATGCATAATATTACCCCCGCAGACGCCTAGTTTAGGAGTTATAGCGATTTTAAAGTTTTGAATTTTCTTTTTTCTGGTGTATAATATGACCCCCGCAGACGCCTAGTTTAGGAGTTATAGCGATTTTAAAGTTTTGAATTTTCTTTTTTCTGGTGCATAATATGACCCCCGCAGACGCCTAGTTTAGGAGTTATAGCCATTTTAAGATTTCGAATTTTTTTTTCTGGTGCATAATATGACCCCCGCAGACGCCTAGTTTAGGAGTAATAGCGATTTTAAGATTTTGAATTTTTTTTTTTCTGGTGCATAATATGACCCCCGCAGACGCCTAGTTTAGGAGTTATAGCTATTTAAGATTTCGAATTTTTTTTTCTGGTGCATAATATTACCCCCGCAGACGCCTAGTTTAGGAGTTATAGCGATTTTAAAGTTTTGAATTTTCTTTTTTCTGGTGCATAATATGACCCCCGCAGACGCCTAGTTTAGGAGTTATAGCGATTTTAAAGTTTTGAATTTTCTTTTTTCTGGTGCATAATATGACCCCCGCAGACGCCTAGTTTAGGAGTTATAGCCATTTTAAGATTTCGAATTTTTTTTTCTGGTGCATAATATGACCCCCGCAGACGCCTAGTTTAGGAGTAATAGCGATTTTAAGATTTTGAATTTTTTTTTTTCTGGTGCATAATATGACCCCCGCAGACGCCTAGTTTAGGAGTTATAGCGATTTTAAGGTTTTGAATTTTCTTTTTTCTGGTGCATAATATGACCCCCGCAGACGCCTAGTTTAGGAGTTATAGCCATTTTAAGATTTCGAATTTTTTTTTTCTGGTGCATAATATGACCCCCGCAGACGCCTAGTTTAGGAGTTATAGCGATTTTAAAGTTTTGAATTTTCTTTTTTCTGGTGCATAATATGACCCCCGCAGACGCCTAGTTTAGGAGTTATAGCCATTTTAAGATTTCGAATTTTTTTTTCTGGTGCATAATATAACCCCCGCAGACGCCTAGTTTAGGAGTTATAGCCATTTTAAGATTTCGAATTTTTTTTTTCTGGTGCATAATATGACCCCCGCAGACGCCTAGTTTAGGAGTTATAGCGATTTTAAAGTTTTGAATTTTCTTTTTTCTGGTGCATAATATGACCCCAGCAGACGCCTAGTTTAGGAGTTATAACCATTTTAAGATTTCGAATTTTTTTTTTTCTGGTGCATAATATAACCCCCGCAGACGCCTAGTTTAGGAGTTATAGCCATTTTAAGATTTCGAATTTTTTTTTTCTGGTGCATAATATGACCCCCGCAGACGCCTAGTTTAGGAGTTATAGCGATTTTAAAGTCTTGAATTTTGTTTTTTCTGGTGCATAATATGACCCCCGCAGACGCCTAGTTTAGGAGTTATAGCCATTTTAAGATTTCGAATTTTTTTTTCTGGTGCATAATATGACCCCCGCAGACGCCTAGTTTAGGAGTAATAGCGATTTTAAGATTTTGAATTTTTTTTTTCTGGTGCATAATATGACCCCCGCAGACGCCTAGTTTAGGAGTTATAGCGATTTTAAAGTTTTGAATTTTCTTTTTTCTGGTGCATAATATGACCCCCGCAGACGCCTAGTTTAGGAGTTATAGCGATTTTAAAGTTTTGAATTTTCTTTTTTCTGGTGCATAATATGACCCCCGCAGACGCCTAGTTTAGGAGTTATAGCGATTTTAAAGTTTTGAATTTTCTTTTTTCTGGTGCATAATATGACCCCCGCAGACGCCTAGTTTAGGAGTTATAGCCATTTGAAGATTTCGAATTTTTTTTTCTGGTGCATAATATGACCCCCGCAGACGCCTAGTTTAGGAGTAATAGCGATTTTAAGATTTTGAATTTTTTTTTTCTGGTGCATAATATGACCCCCGCAGACGCCTAGTTTAGGAGTTATAGCGATTTTAAGGTTTTGAATTTTCTTTTTTCTGGTGCATAATATGACCCCCGCAGACGCCTAGTTTAGGAGTTATAGCCATTTTAAGATTTTGAATTTTTTTTTTCTGGTGCTGAATATGACCCCCGCAGACGCCTAGTTTAGGAGTTATAGCGATTTTAAAGTTTTGAATTTTCTTTTTTCTGGTGCATAATATGACCCCCGCAGACGCCTAGTTTAGGAGTTATAGCCATTTTAAGATTTCGAATTTTTTTTTCTGGTGCATAATATGACCCCCGAAGACGCCTAGTTTAGGAGATATAGCGATTTGAAGATTTCGAATTTTTTTTTCTGGTGCATAATATGACCCCCGCAGACGCCTAGTTTAGGAGTTATAGCGATTTTAAAGTTTAGAATTTTCTTTTTTCTGGTGCATAATTTGACCCCCGCAGACGCCTAGTTTAGGAGTTATAGCGATTTTAAAGTTTTCAATTTTTTTTTTCTGGTGCATAATATGGCCCCCGCAGACGCCTAGTTAAGGAGTTATAGCGATTTTAAGGTTTTGAATTTTCTTTTTTCTGGTGCATAATATGACCCCCGCAGACGCCTAGTTTAGGAGTTATAGCGATTTTAAAGTTTTGAGTTTTCTTTTTTCTGGTGCTTAATATGACCCCCGCAGACGCCTAGTTTAGGAGTTATAGCGATTTTAAAGTTTTGAATTTTTTTTTTTCTGGTGCATAATATGGCCCCCGCAGACGCCTAGTTAAGGAGTTATAGCGATTTTAAAGTTTTGAATTTTCTTTTTTCTGGTGCATAATATGACCCCCGCAGACGCCTAGTTTAGGAGTTATAGCGATTTTAAAGTTTTGAATTTTCTTTTTTCTGGTGAATAATATGACCCCCGCAGACGCCTAGTTTAGGAGTTATAGCCATTTTAAGATTTCGAATTTTTTTTTCTGGTGCATAATATGACCCCCGCAGACGCCTAGTTTAGGAGTTATAGCGATTTTAAGATTTTGAATTTTTTTTTTTCTGGTGCATAATATGACCCCCGCAGACGCCTAGTTAAGGAGTTATAGCGATTTTAAAGTTTTGAATTTTCTTTTTTCTGGTGCTTAATATGACCCCCGCAGACGCCTAGTTTAGGAGTTATAGCGATTTTAAGATTTTGAATTTTTTTTTTTCTGGTGCATAATATGACCCCCGCAGACGCCTAGTTTAGGAGTTATAGCGATTTTAAGGTTTTGAATTTTCTTTTTTCTGTTGCATAATATGACCCCCGCAGACGCCTAGTTAAGGAGTTATAGCGATTTTAAAGTTTTGAATTTTCATTTTTCTGGTGCATAATAAGACCCCCGCAGACGCCTAGTTAAGGAGTTATAGCGATTTTAAAGTTTTGAATTTTCTTTTTTCTGGTGCATAATAAGACCCCCGCAGACGCCTAGTTTTGGAGTTACAGCCATTTTAAGTTTTCGAATTTTTTTTTCTGGTGCATAATATGACCCCCGCAGACGACAAGTTTAGGAGTTAAAGCGATTTTAAAGTTTTGAATTTTCTTTTTTCTGGTGCATAATATGACCCCCGCAGACGCCTAGTTTAGGATTTATAGCCATTTTAAGATTTCGAATTTTTTTTTCTGGTGCATAATATGACCCCCGAAGACGCCTAGTTTAGGAGATATAGCGATTTTAAGATTTTGAATTTTTTTTTTCTGGTGCTTAATATGACCCCCGCAGACGCCTAGTTTAGGAGTTATAGCGATTTTAAAGTTTTGAATTTTCTTTTTTCTGGTGCATAATATGACCCCCGCAGACGCCTAGTTAAGGAGTTATAGCGATTTTAAAGTTTTGAATTTTCTTTTTTCTGTTGCATAATAAGACCCCCGCAGACGCCTAGTTAAGGAGTTATAGCGATTTTAAAGTTTTGAATTTTCTTTTTTCTGGTGCATAATAAGACCCCCGCAGACGACTAGTTTAGGAGTTATAGCGATTTTAAAGTTTTGAATTTTCTTTTTTCTGGTGCATAATATGACCCCCGCAGACGCCCAGTTTAGGAGTTATATCCATTTTAAGATTTCGAATTTTTTTTTCTGGTGCATAACCCCCGCAGACGCCTAGTTTAGGAGTTATAGCGATTTTAAAGTTTTGAATTTTTTTTTTTCTGGTGCATAATATGACCCCCGCAGACGCCTAGTTTAGGAGTTATAGCGATTTTAAAGTTTTGAATTTTCTTTTTTCTGGTGCATAATATGACCCCCGCAGACGCCTAGTTTAGGAGTTATAGCCATTTTAAGATTTCGAATTTTTTTTTTTGGTGCATAATATGACCCCCGCAGACGCCTAGTTTAGGAGTTATAGCGATTTTAAGATTTTAAATTTTTTTTTTTCTGGTGTATAATATGACCCCCGCAGACGCCTAGTTTAGGAGTTATAGCGATTTTAAGGTTTTGAATTTTCTTTTTTCTGGTGCATAATATGACCCCCGCAGACGCCTAGATAAGGAGTTATAGCGATTTTAAAGTTTTGAATTTTCTTTTTTCTGGTGCATAATAAGACCCCCGCAGACGCCTAGTTTTGGAGTTACAGCCATTTTAAGTTTTCGAATTTTTTTTTCTGGTGCATAATATGACCCCCGCAGACGACTAGTTTAGGAGTTATAGCGATTTTAAAGTTTTGAATTTTCTTTTTTCTTTTGCATAATATGACCCCCGCAGACGCCTAGTTTAGGAGTTATAGCCATTTTAAGATTTCGAATTTTTTTTCTGGTGCATAACCCCCGCAGACGCCTAGTTTAGGAGTTATAGCCATTTTAAAGTTTTGAATTTTCTTTTTTCTGGTGCATAATATGACCCCCGCAGACGCCTAGTTTAGGAGTTATAGCCATTTTAAGATTTCGAATTTTTTTTTCTGGTGCATAATATGACCCCCGCAGACGCCTAATTTAGGAGTTATAGCGATTTTAAAGTTTTGAATTTTCTTTTTTCTGGTGCATAATATGACCCCCGCAGACGCCTAGTTTAGGAGTTATAGCGATTTTAAAGTTTTGAATTTTCTTTTTTCTGGTGCATAATATGACCCCCGCAGACGCCTAGTTTAGGAGTTATAGCGATTCTAAAGTTTTGAATTTTCTTTTTTCTGGGGCATAATATGACCCCCGCAGACGCCTAGTTTAGGAGTTATAGCCATTTTAAGATTTCGATTTTTTTTTCTGGTGCATAATATGACCCCCGAAGACGCCTAGTTTAGGAGATATAGCGAGTTTAAGATTTTGAATTTTTTTTTTCTGGTGCTTAATATGACCCCCGCAGACGCCTAGTTTAGGAGTTATAGCCATTTTAAGATTTTGAATTTTTTTTTTCTGGTGCATAATAAGGCCCCCGCAGACGCCTAGTTAAGGAGTTATAGCGATTTTAAAGTTTTGAATTTTTTTTTTTCTGGTGCATAATATGACCCCCGCAGACGCCTAGTTTAGGAGTTATAGCCATTTTAAGATTTCGAATTTTTTTTTCTGGTGCATAATATGACCCCCGCAGACGCCTAGTTTAGGAGTTATAGCGATTTTAAGGTTTTGAATTTTTTTTTTCTGGTGCATAATATGACCCCCGCAGACGCCTAGTTTAGGAGTTATAGCGATTTTAAAGTTTTGAATTTTCTTTTTTCTGGTGCATAATATGACCCCCGCAGACGCCTAGTTTAGGAGTTATTGACATTTTAAGATTTTGAATTTTTTTTTTCTGGTGCATAATATGACCCCCGCAGACGCCTAGTTTAGGAGTTATAGCCATTTTAAGATTTCGAATTTTTTTTTCTGGTGCATAATATGACCCCCGCAGACGGCTAGTTTAGGAGTTATAGCGATTTTAAAGTTTTGAATTTTTTTTTTTTCTGGTGCATAATATGACCCCCGCAGACGCCTAGTTTAGGAGTTATAGCCATTTTAAGATTTCGATTTTTTTTTTCTGGTGCATAATATGACCCCCGCAGACGCCTAGTTTAGGAGTTGTAGCGATTTTAAGATTTTGAATTTTTTTTTTTCTGGTGCTTAATATGACCCCCGCAGACGCCTAGTTTAGGAGTTATAGCGATTTTAAAGTTTTGAATTTTCTTTTTTCTGGTGCATTATATAACCCCCCAGACGAATAGTTTAGGAGTTATAGCCATTTTAAGATTTCGAATTTTTTTTTTTCTGGTGCTTAATATGACCCCCGCAGACGCCTAGTTTAGGAGTTATAGCGATTTTAAAGTTTTGAATTTTTTTTTTTCTGGTGCATAATATGACCCCCGCAGACGCCTAGTTTAGGAGTTATAGCCATTTTAAGATTTCGAATTTTTTTTTTCTGGTGCATAATATGACCCCCACAGACGCATAGTTTAGGAGTTATAGCGATTTTAAAGTTTTGAATATTCTTTTTTCTGGTGCATAATATGACCAACGCAGACGCCTAGTTTAGGAGTTATAGCGATTTTAAGATTTTGAATTTTTTTTTTCTGGTGCATAATATGACCCCCGCAGACGCCTAGTTTAGGAGTTATAGCCATTTTAAGATTTCGAATTTTTTTTTCTGGTGCATAATATGACCCCCCCAGACGCCTAGTTTAGGAGTTATAGCGATTTTAAGATTTCGATTTTTTTTTTTCTGGTGCATTATATGACCCCCGCAGACGCCTAGTTTAGGAGTTATAGCCATTTTATGATTTCGAATTTTTTTTTTCTGGTGCATAATATGACCGCCGCAGACGCCTAGTTAAGGAGTTATAGCCATTTTAAGATTTCGATTTTTTTTTTTCTGGTGCATAATATGACCCCCGCAGACGCCTAGTTTAGGAGTTATAGCGATTTTAAAGTTTTGAATTTTCTTTTTTCTGGTGCATTATATAACCCCCCAGACGAATAGTTTAGGAGTTATAGCCATATTAAGATTTCGAATTTTTTTTTTTCTGGTGCTTAATATGACCCCCGCAGACGCCTAGTTTAGGAGTTATAGCGATTTTAAAGTTTTAAATTTTTTTTTCTGGTGCATAATATGACCCCCGCAGACGCCTAGTTTAGGAGTTATAGACATTTTAAGATTTTGAATTTTTTTTTTTCTGGTGCATAATATTACCCCCGCAGACGCCTAGTTTAGGAGTTATAGCCATTTTAAGATTTCGAATTTTTTTTTCTGGTGCATAATATGACCCCCGCAGACGGCTAGTTTAGGAGTTATAGCGATTTTAAAGTTTTGAATTTTTTTTTTTCTGGTGCATAATATGACCCCCGCAGACGCCTAGTTTAGGAGTTATAGCCATTTTAAGATTTCGATTTTTTTTTTCTGGTGCATAATATGACCCCCGCAGACGCCTAGTTTAGGAGTTGTAGCGATTTTAAGATTTTGAATTTTTTTTTTCTGGTGCTTAATATGACCCCCGCAGACGCCCAGTTTAGGAGTTATAGCGATTTTAAAGTTTTGAATTTTCTTTTTTCTGGTGCATTATATAACCCCCCAGACGAATAGTTTAGGAGTTATAGCCATTTGAAGATTTCGAATTTTTTTTTTTCTGGTGCTTAATATGACCCCCGCAGACGCCTAGTTTAGGAGTTATAGCGATTTTAAAGTTTTGAATTTTTTGTTTTCTGGTGCATAATATGACCCCCGCAGACGCCTAGTTTAGGAGTTATAGCCATTTTAAGATTTCGAATTTTTTTTTTCTGGTGCATAATATGACCCCCACAGACGCATAGTTTAGGAGTTATAGCGATTTTAAAGTTTTGAATATTCTTTTTTTCTGGTGCATAATATGACCCCCGCAGACGCCTAGTTTAGGAGTTATAGCCATTTTAAGATTTCGAATTTTTTTTTTCTGGTGCATAATATGACCCCCACAGACGCATAGTTTAGGAGTTATAGCGATTTTAAAGTTTTGAATATTCTTTTTTCTGGTGCATAATATGACCAACGCAGACGCCTAGTTTAGGAGTTATAGCGAGTTTAAGATTTTGAATTTTTTTTTTCTGGTGCATAATATGACCCCCTCAGACGCCTAGTTTAGGAGTTATAGCGATTTTAAGATTTTGAATTTTTTTTTTCTGGTGCATAATATGACCCCCGCAGACGCCTAGTTTAGGAGTTATAGCCATTTTAAGATTTTGAATTTTTTTTTCTGGTGCATAATATGACCCCCGCAGACGCCTAGTTTAGGAGTTATAGCGGTTTTAAGATTCTGATTTTTTTTTTCTGGTGCATAATAAGACCCCCGCGGACGCCTAGTTTAGGAGTTATAGCCATTTTAAGATTTTGAATTTTTTTTTTCTGGTGCATAATATGACCCCCGCAGACGCCTAGTTAAGGAGTTATAGCCATTTTAAGATTTCGAATTTTTTTTTTTCTGGTGCATAATATGACCCCCGCAGACGCCTAGCTTAGGAGTTATAGCCATTTTAAGATTTCGAATTTTTTTTTTCTGGTGTATAATATAACCCCCGCAGACGGCTAGTTTAGGAGTTATAGCGATTTTAAAGTTTTGAATTTTCTTTTTTCTGGTGCATAATATGACCCCCGCAGACGCCTAGTTTAGGAGTTATAGCGATTTTAAAGTTTTGAATTTTCTTTTTTCTGGTGCATAATATGACCCCCGCAGACGCCTAGTTTAGGAGTTATAGCCATTTTAAGATTTTGAATTTTTTTTTCTGGTGCATAATATGACCCCCGCAGACGCCTAGTTTAGGAGTTATAGCGGTTTTAAGATTCTGATTTTTTTTTTCTGGTGCATAATAAGACCCCCGCGGACGCCTAGTTTAGGAGTTATAGCCATTTTAAGATTTCGAATTTTTTTTTCTGGTGCGTAATATGACCCCCGCAGACGCCTAGCTTAGGAGTTATAGCGATTCTAAGATTTCGAATTTTTTTTTCTGGTGCATAATATGACCAACGCAGACGCCTAGTTTAAGAATTATAGCGATTTAAAATTTTGAATTTTCTTTTTTCTGGTGCATAATATGACCCTCGCAGACGCCTAGTTTAGGAGTTATAGCCATTTTAAGATTTCGAATTTTTTTTTCTGGTGCATAATATGACCCCCGCAGACGCCTAGTTTAAGAATTATAGCGATTTAAAATTTTGAATTTTCTTTTTTCTGGTGCATAATATGACCCCCGCAGACGCCTAGTTTAGGAGTTATAGCGATTTTAAAGTTTTGAATTTTCTTTTTTCTGGTGCATAATATGACCCCCGCAGACGCCTAGTGTAGGAGTTATAGCGATTTTAAAGTTTTGAATTTTCTTTTTTCTGGTGCATAATATGACCCCCGCAGACGCCTAGTTTAGGAGTTATAGCCATTTTAAGATTTTGAATTTTTTTTCTGGTGCATAATATGACCCCCGCAGACGCCTAGTTTAGGAGTTATAGCGGTTTTAAGATTCTGATTTTTTTTTTCTGGTGCATAATAAGACCCCCGCGGACGCCTAGTTTAGGAGTTATAGCCATTTTAAGATTTCGAATTTTTTTTTCTGGTGCGTAATATGACCCCCGCAGACGCCTAGTTTTGGAGTTATAGCCATTTTAAGATTTAGAATTTTTTTTTTCTGGTGCATAATATGACCCCCGCAGACGTCTAGTTAAGGAGTTATAGCTATTTTAAAGTTTTGAATTTTCTTTTTTCTGGTGCAAAATATGACCCCCGCAGACGCCTAGTTTAGGAGTTATAGCGGTTTTAAGATTCTGATTTTTTTTTTCTGGTGCATAATAAGACCCCCGCGGACGCCTAGTTTAGGAGTTATAGCGATTTTAAGGTTTTGAATTTTCTTTTTTCTGGTGCATAATATGACCCCCGCAGACGCCTAGTTTAGGAGTTATAGCCATTTTAAGATTTTGAATTTTTTTTTCTGGTGCATAATATGACCCCCGCAGACGCCTAGTTTAGGAGTTATAGCGATTTTAAGGTTTTGAATTTTCTTTTTTCTGGTGCATAATATGACCCCCGCAGACGCCTAGTTTAGGAGTTATAGCCATTTTAAGATTTTGAATTTTTTTTTCTGGTGCATAATATGACCCCCGCAGACGCCTAGTTTAGGAGTTATAGCGGTTTTAAGATTCTGATTTTTTTTTTCTGGTGCATAATAAGACCCCCGCGGACGCCTAGTTTAGGAGTTATAGCCATTTTAAGATTTTGAATTTTTTTTTTCTGGTGCATAATATGACCCCCGCAGACGCCTAGTTAAGGAGTTATAGCCATTTTAAGATTTCGAATTTTTTTTTTTCTGGTGCATAATATGACCCCCGCAGACGCCTAGCTTAGGAGTTATAGCCATTTTAAGATTTCGAATTTTTTTTTTCTGGTGTATAATATAACCCCCGCAGACGGCTAGTTTAGGAGTTATAGCGATTTTAAAGTTTTGAATTTTCTTTTTTCTGGTGCATAATATGACCCCCGCAGACGCCTAGTTTAGGAGTTATAGCGATTTTAAAGTTTTGAATTTTCTTTTTTCTGGTGCATAATATGACCCCCGCAGACGCCTAGTTTAGGAGTTATAGCCATTTTAAGATTTTGAATTTTTTTTTCTGGTGCATAATATGACCCCCGCAGACGCCTAGTTTAGGAGTTATAGCGGTTTTAAGATTCTGATTTTTTTTTTCTGGTGCATAATAAGACCCCCGCGGACGCCTAGTTTAGGAGTTATAGCCATTTTAAGATTTCGAATTTTTTTTTCTGGTGCGTAATATGACCCCCGCAGACGCCTAGCTTAGGAGTTATAGCGATTCTAAGATTTCGAATTTTTTTTTCTGGTGCATAATATGACCAACGCAGACGCCTAGTTTAAGAATTATAGCGATTTAAAATTTTGAATTTTCTTTTTTCTGGTGCATAATATGACCCTCGCAGACGCCTAGTTTAGGAGTTATAGCCATTTTAAGATTTCGAATTTTTTTTTCTGGTGCATAATATGACCCCCGCAGACGCCTAGTTTAAGAATTATAGCGATTTAAAATTTTGAATTTTCTTTTTTCTGGTGCATAATATGACCCCCGCAGACGCCTAGTTTAGGAGTTATAGCGATTTTAAAGTTTTGAATTTTCTTTTTTCTGGTGCATAATATGACCCCCGCGGACGCCTAGTGTAGGAGTTATAGCGATTTTAAAGTTTTGAATTTTCTTTTTTCTGGTGCATAATATGACCCCCGCAGACGCCTAGTTTAGGAGTTATAGCCATTTTAAGATTTTGAATTTTTTTTCTGGTGCATAATATGACCCCCGCAGACGCCTAGTTTAGGAGTTATAGCGGTTTTAAGATTCTGATTTTTTTTTTCTGGTGCATAATATGACCCCCGCAGACGCCTAGTTTAGGAGTTATAGCGGTTTTAAGATTCTGATTTTTTTTTTCTGGTGCATAATATGACCCCCGCAGACGCCTAGTTTAGGAGTTATAGCCATTTTAAGATTTTGAATTTTTTTTCTGGTGCATAATATGACCCCCGCAGACGCCTAGTTTAGGAGTTATAGCGGTTTTAAGATTTTGAATTTTTTTTTCTGGTGCATAATATGACCCCCGCAGACGCCTAGTTTAGGAGTTATAGCGGTTTTAAGATTCTGATTTTTTTTTTCTGGTGCATAATAAGACCCCCGCGGACGCCTAGTTTAGGAGTTATAGCCATTTTAAGATTTCGAATTTTTTTTTCTGGTGCGTAATATGACCCCCGCAGACGCCTAGTTTTGGAGTTATAGCCATTTTAAGATTTAGAATTTTTTTTTTTCTGGTGCATAATATGACCCCCGCAGACGTCTAGTTAAGGAGTTATAGCGATTTTAAAGTTTTGAATTTTCTTTTTTCTGGTGCAAAATATGACCCCCGCAGACGCCTAGTTTAGGAGTTATAGCCATTTTAAGATTTTGAATTTTTTTTTCTGGTGCATAATATGACCCCCGCAGACGCCTAGTTTAGGAGTTATAGCGGTTTTAAGATTTTGAATTTTTTTTTCTGGTGCGTAATATGACCCCCGCAGACGCCTAGCTTAGGAGTTATAGCGATTCTAAGATTTCGAATTTTTTTTTCTGGTGCATAATATGACCCCCGCAGACGCCTAGTTTAAGAATTATAGCGATTTAAAATTTTGAATTTTCTTTTTTCTGGTGCATAATATGACCCCCGCAGACGCCTAGTTTAAGAATTATAGCGATTTAAAATTTTGAATTTTCTTTTTTCTGGTGCATAATATGACCCCCGCAGACGCCTAGTTTAGGAGTTATAGCGATTTTAAAGTTTTGAATTTTCTTTTTTCTGGTGCATAATATGACCCCCGCAGACGCCTAGTTTAGGAGTTATAGCCATTTTAAGATTTCGAATTTTTTTTTCTGGTGCTTAATATGACCCCCGCAGACGCCTAGTTTATTAGTTATAGCGATTTTAAGATTTTGAATTTTTTTTTTTCTGGTGCTTAATATGACCCCCGCAGACGCCTAGTTTAGGAGTTATAGCCATTTTAAGATTTCGAATTTTTTTTTTTCTGGTGCATAATATGACCCCCCCAAACGCCTAGTTTAGGAGTTATAGCGATTTTAAAGTTTTGAATTTTCTTTTTTCTGGTGCATAATATGACCCCCGCAGACGCCTAGTTTAGGAGTTACAGCGATTTTAAAGTTTTGAATTTTCTTTTTTCTGGTGCATAATATGACCCCCGCAGACGCCTAGTTTAGGAGTTATAGCGATTTTAAAGTTTTGAATTTTCTTTTTTCTGGTGCATAATATGACCCCCGCAGACGCCTAGTTTAGGAGTTATAACGATTTTAAAGTTTTGAATTTTCTTTTTTCTGGTGCATAATATGATCCCAGCAGACGCCTAGTTTAGGAGTTATAGCGATTTTAAAATTTTGAATTTTTTTTTCCCCCGCAGACGCCTAGTTTAGGAGTTATAGCGATTTTAAAGTTTTGAATTTTCTTTTTTCTGATGCATAATATGACCCCCGCAGACGCCTAGTTTAGGAGTTATAGCCATTTTAAAGTTTTGAATTTTCTTTTTTCTGGTGCATAATATGACCCCCTCAGACGCCTAGTTTAGGAGTTATAGCCATTTTAAGATTTCGAAATTTTTTTTCTGGTGCATAATATGACCCCCGCAGACGCCTAGTTTAAGAGTTATAGCGATTTTAAGATTTAGAATTTTTTTTTTCTGATGCATAATATGAGCCCCGCAGACGCCTAGTTTAGGAGTTATAGCGATTTTAAAGTTTTGAATTTTCTTTTTTCTGGTGCATAATATGACCCCCGCAGACGCCTAGTTTAGGAGTTATAGCCATTTTAAGATTTCGAATTTTTTTTTCTGGTGCATAATATGACCCCCGCAGACGCCTAGTTTAGGAGTTATAGCGATTTTAAAGTTTTGAATTTTTTTTTTCTGGTGCATAATATGACCCCCGCAGACGCCTAGTTTAGGAGTTATAGCGATTTTAAAGTTTTGAATTTTCTTTTTTCTGGTGCATAATATGACCCCCGCAGACGCCTAGTTTAGGAGTTATAGCCATTTCAAGATTTCGAATTTTTTTTTTTCTGGTGCATAATATGACCCCCGCAGACGCCTAGTTTATTAGTTATAGCGATTTTAAGATTTTGAATTTTTTTTTTTCTGGTGCTTAATATGACCCCCGCAGACGCCTAGTTTAGGAGTTATAGCCATTTTAAGATTTCGAATTTTTTTTTTTCTGGTGCATAATATGACCCCCCCAAACGCCTAGTTTAGGAGTTATAGCGATTTTAAAGTTTTGAATTTTCTTTTTTCTGGTGCATAATATGACCCCCGCAGACGCCTAGTTTAGGAGTTACAGCGATTTTAAAGTTTTGAATTTTCTTTTTTCTGGTGCATAATATGACCCCCGCAGACGCCTAGTTTAGGAGTTATAGCGATTTTAAAGTTTTGAATTTTCTTTTTTCTGGTGCATAATATGACCCCCGCAGACGCCTAGTTTAGGAGTTATAACGATTTTAAAGTTTTGAATTTTCTTTTTTCTGGTGCATAATATGATCCCAGCAGACGCCTAGTTTAGGAGTTATAGCGATTTTAAAATTTTGAATTTTTTTTTCCCCCGCAGACGCCTAGTTTAGGAGTTATAGCGATTTTAAAGTTTTGAATTTTCTTTTTTCTGATGCATAATATGACCCCCGCAGACGCCTAGTTTAGGAGTTATAGCCATTTTAAAGTTTTGAATTTTCTTTTTTCTGGTGCATAATATGACCCCCTCAGACGCCTAGTTTAGGAGTTATAGCCATTTTAAGATTTCGAAATTTTTTTTCTGGTGCATAATATGACCCCCGCAGACGCCTAGTTTAAGAGTTATAGCGATTTTAAGATTTAGAATTTTTTTTTTCTGATGCATAATATGAGCCCCGCAGACGCCTAGTTTAGGAGTTATAGCGACTTTAAAGTTTTGAATTTTCTTTTTTCTGGTGCATAATATGACCCCCGCAGACGCCTAGTTTAGGAGTTATAGCCATTTTAAGATTTCGAATTTTTTTTTCTGGTGCATAATATGACCCCCGCAGACGCCTAGTTTAGGAGTTATAGCGATTTTAAAGTTTTGAATTTTTTTTTTCTGGTGCATAATATGACCCCCGCAGACGCCTAGTTTAGGAGTTATAGCGATTTTAAAGTTTTGAATTTTCTTTTTTCTGGTGCATAATATGACCCCCGCAGACGCCTAGTTTAGGAGTTATAGCGATTTTAAAGTTTTGAATTTTCTTTTTTCTGGTGCATAATATGACCCCCGCAGACGCCTAGTTTAGGAGTTATAGCCATTTCAAGATTTCGAATTTTTTTTTCTGGTGCATAATATGACCCCCGCAGGCGCCTAGTTTAGGAGTTATAGCGATTTTAAGAATTTGATTTTTTTTTTTTCTGGTGCATAATATGACCCCCGCAGACACCTAGTTTAGGAGTTATAGCGATTTTAAAGTTTTGAATTTTCTTTTTTCTGGTGCATAATATGACCCCCGCAGACGCCTAGTTTAGGAGTTATAGCGATTTTAAAGTTTTGAATTTTCTTTTTTCTGGTGCATAATATGATCCCAGCAGACGCCTAGTTTAGGAGTTATAGCGATTTTAAAATTTTGAATTTTTTTTTCTGGTGCATAATATGACCCCCGCAGACGCCTAGTTTAGGAGTTATAGCGATTTTAAAGTTTTGAATTTTCTTTTTTCTGGTGCATAATATGACCCCCGCAGACGCCTAGTTTAGGAGTTATAGCGATTTTAAAGTTTTGAATTTTCTTTTTTCTGGTGCATAATATGACCCCCTCAGACGCCTAGTTTAGGAGTTAAGCCATTTTAAGATTTCGAAATTTTTTTTCTGGTGCATAATATGACCCCCGCAGACGCCTAGTTTAAGAGTTATGGCGATTTTAAGATTTAGAATTTTTTTTTTTCTGGTGCATAATATGACCCCCGCAGACGCCTAGTTTAGGAGTTATAGCGATTTTGAAGTTTTGAATTTTCTTTTTTCTGGTGCATAATATGACCCCCTCAGACGCCTAGTTTAGGAGTTATAGCCATTTTAAGATTTCGAAATTTTTTTTCTGGTGCATAATATGACCCCCGCAGACGCCTAGTTTATTAGTTATAGCGATTTTAAGATTTTGAATTTTTTTTTTCTGGTGCTTAATATGACCCCCGCAGACGCATAGTTTAGGAGTTATAGCCATTTTAAGATTTCGAATTTTTTTTTTCTGGTGCATAATATGACCCCCCCAAACGCCTAGTTTAGGAGTTATAGCGATTTTAAAGTTTTGAATTTTCTTTTTTCTGGTGCATAATATGAGCCCCGCAGACGCCTAGTTTAGGAGTTATAGCGATTTTGAAGTTTTGAATTTTCTTTTTTCTGGTGCATAATATGAGCCCCGCAGACGCCTAGTTTAGGAGTTATAGCGATTTTGAAGTTTTGAATTTTCTTTTTTCTGGTGCATAATATGACCCCCGCAGACGCCTAGTTTAGGAGTTATAGCGATTTTAAAGTTTTGAATTTTCTTTTTTCTGGTGCATAATATGACCCCCGCAGACGCCTAGTTTAGGAGTTATAGCCATTTCAAGATTTCGAATTTTTTTTTCTGGTGCATAATATGACCCCCGCAGGCGCCTAGTTTAGGAGTTATAGCGATTTTAAGAATTTGATTTTTTTTTTTTCTGGTGCATAATATGACCCCCGCAGACACCTAGTTTAGGAGTTATAGCGATTTTAAAGTTTTGAATTTTCTTTTTTCTGGTGCATAATATGACCCCCGCAGACGCCTAGTTTAGGAGTTATAGCGATTTTAAAGTTTTGAATTTTCTTTTTTCTGGTGCATAATATGATCCCAGCAGACGCCTAGTTTAGGAGTTATAGCGATTTTAAAATTTTGAATTTTTTTTTCTGGTGCATAATATGACCCCCGCAGACGCCTAGTTTAGGAGTTATAGCGATTTTAAAGTTTTGAATTTTCTTTTTTCTGGTGCATAATATGACCCCCGCAGACGCCTAGTTTAGGAGTTATAGCGATTTTAAAGTTTTGAATTTTCTTTTTTCTGGTGCATAATATGACCCCCTCAGACGCCTAGTTTAGGAGTTAAGCCATTTTAAGATTTCGAAATTTTTTTTCTGGTGCATAATATGACCCCCGCAGACGCCTAGTTTAAGAGTTATGGCGATTTTAAGATTTAGAATTTTTTTTTTTCTGGTGCATAATATGACCCCCGCAGACGCCTAGTTTAGGAGTTATAGCGATTTTGAAGTTTTGAATTTTCTTTTTTCTGGTGCATAATATGACCCCCTCAGACGCCTAGTTTAGGAGTTATAGCCATTTTAAGATTTCGAAATTTTTTTTCTGGTGCATAATATGATCCCCGCAGACGCCTAGTTTATTAGTTATAGCGATTTTAAGATTTTGAATTTTTTTTTTCTGGTGCTTAATATGACCCCCGCAGACGCATAGTTTAGGAGTTATAGCCATTTTAAGATTTCGAATTTTTTTTTTCTGGTGCATAATATGACCCCCCCAAACGCCTAGTTTAGGAGTTATAGCGATTTTAAAGTTTTGAATTTTCTTTTTTCTGGTGCATAATATGACCCCCGCAGACGCCTAGTTTAGGAGTTATAGCCATTTTAAGATTTCGAATTTTTTTTTCTGGTGCATAATATGACCCCCGCAGGCGCCTAGTTTAGGAGTTATAGCGATTTTAAGATTTTGATTTTTTTTTTCTGGTGCATAATATGACCCCCGCAGACACCTAGTTTAGGAGTTATAGCGATTTAAAGTTTTGAATTTTCTTTTTTCTGGTGCATAATATGACCCCCGCAGACGCCTAGTTTAGGAGTCATAGCGATTTTAAAGTTTTGAATTTTCTTTTTTCTGGTGCATAATATGATCCCAGCAGACGCCTAGTTTAGGAGTTATAGCGATTTTAAAATTTTGAATTTTTTTTTCTGGTGCATAATATGACCCCCGCAGACGCCTAGTTTAGGAGTTATAGCGATTTTAAAGTTTTGAATTTTCTTTTTTCTGGTGCATAATATGACCCCCGCAGACGCCTAGTTTAGGAGTTATAGCGATTTTAAAGTTTTGAATTTTCTTTTTTCTGGTGCATAATATGACCCCCGCAGACGCCTAGTTTAGGAGTTATAGCCATTTTAAGATTTCGAATTTTTTTTTCTGGTGCATAATATGACCCCCGCAGGCGCCTAGTTTAGGAGTTATAGCGATTTTAAGATTTTGATTTTTTTTTTCTGGTGCATAATATGACCCCCGCAGACACCTAGTTTAGGAGTTATAGCGATTTAAAGTTTTGAATTTTCTTTTTTCTGGTGCATAATATGACCCCCGCAGACGCCTAGTTTAGGAGTCATAGCGATTTTAAAGTTTTGAATTTTCTTTTTTCTGGTGCATAATATGATCCCAGCAGACGCCTAGTTTAGGAGTTATAGCGATTTTAAAATTTTGAATTTTTTTTTCTGGTGCATAATATGACCCCCGCAGACGCCTAGTTTAGGAGTTATAGCGATTTTAAAGTTTTGAATTTTCTTTTTTCTGATGCATAATATGACCCCCGCAGACGCCTAGTTTAGGAGTTATAGCGATTTTAAAGTTTTGAATTTTCTTTTTTCTGGTGCATAATATGACCCCCGCAGACGCCTAGTTTAGGAGTTATAGCGATTTTAAAGTTTTGAATTTTCTTTTTTCTGGTGCATAATATGACCCCCGCAGACGCCTAGTTTAGGAGTTATAGCGATTTTAAAGTTTTGAATTTTCTTTTTCTGGTGCATAATATGACCCCCGCAGACGACTAGTTTAGGAGTTATTGCCATTTTAAGAATTTTAATTTTTTTTTTCTGGTGCATAATATGACCCCCGCAGACGCATAATTAGGAGTTATAGCGATTTTAAAGTTTTGAATTTTCTTTTTTCTGGTGCAAAATATGACCCCCGCAAACGCTTAGTTTAGGAGTTATAGCCATTTTAAGATTTGGAATTTTCTTTTTCTAGTGCATAATATGACCCCCGCAGATGCCTAGTTTAGGAGTTATAGCAATTTTAAGATTTAGAATTTTTTTTTCTGGTGCATAATATGACCCCCGCAGACACCTAGTTTAGGAGTTATAGCGATTTTAAGATTCTGATTTTTTTTTCTGGTGCATAATAAGACCCCCGCGGACGACTAGTTTAGGAGTTGTAGCCATTTTAAGATTTCGAATTTTTTTTTCTGGTGCGTAATATGACCCCCGCAGACGCCTAGTTTAGGAGTTATAGCCATTTTAAGATTTCGAATTTTTTTTTTTCTGGTGCATAATATGACCCACGCAGACGCCTAGTTTAGGAGTTATGACCATTTTAAGATATCGAATTTTTTTTTTCTGATGCATAATATGACCAACGCAGACGCCTAGTTTAAGAGTTATAGCAATTTTAAGATTTTGAATTTTTTTTTCTGGTGCATAATATGACCCCCGCAGACGGCTAGTTTAGGAGTTATAACGATTTTAAAGTTTTGAATTTTCTTTTTTCTGGTGCATATTATGATCCCAGCAGACGCCTAGTTTAGGAGTTATAGCGATTTTAAGATTTTGAATTTTTTTTTTTCTGGTGCATAATATGACCCCCGCAGACGCCTAGTTTAGGAGTTATAGCCATTTTAAGATTTCGAATTTTTTTTTCTGGTGCATAATATGACCCCCGCAGACGCCTAGTTTAAGAGTTATAGCAATTTTAAGATTTTGAATTTTTTTTTCTGGTGCATAATATGACCCCCGCAGACGGCTAGTTTAGGAGTTATAGCGATCTTAAAGTTTTGAATTTTCTTTTTTCTGGTGCATAATATGACCCCCGCAGACGCCTAGTTTAGGAGTTATAGCGATTTTAAAGTTTTGAATTTTCTTTTTTCTGGTGCATAATATGACCCCCGCAGACGCCTAGTTTAGGAGTTATAGCCATTTTAAGATTTCGAATTTTTTTTTCTGGTGCATAATATGACCCCCGCAGACGCCTAGTTTAGGAGTTATAGCGATTTTAAAGTTTTGAATTTTCTTTTTCTGGTGCATAATATGACCCCCGCAGACGCCTAGTTTAGGAGTTATAGCGATTTTAAGATTTTGAATTTTTTTTTTTCTGGTGCATAATATGACCTCCGCAGACGCCTAGTTTAGGAGTTATAGCGATTTTAAGATTTTGAATTTTTTTTTTTTCTGGTGCATAATATGACCCCCGCAGACGCCTAGTTTAGGAGTAATAGCGATTTTAAGATTTTGAATTTTTTTTTTTCTGGTGCATAATATGACCCCCGCAGACGCCTAGTTTAGGAGTTATAGCGATTTTAAAGTTTTGAATTTTCTTTTTTCTGGTGCATAATATGACCCCCGGAGACGCCTAGTTTAGGAGTTATAGCGATTTTAAGGTTTTGAATTTTCTTTTTTCTGGTGCATAATATGACCCCCGCAGACGCCTAGTTTAGGAGTTATAGCGATTTTAAGGTTTTGAATTTTCTTTTTTCTGGTGCATAATATGGCCCCCGCAGACGCCTAGTTAAGGAGTTATAGCGATTTTAAAGTTTTGAATTTTCTTTTTTCTGGTGCTTAATATGACCCCCGCAGACGTCTAGTTAAGGAGTTATAGCGATTTTAAAGTTTTGAATTTTGTTTTTTCTGGTGCATAATATGGCCCCCGCAGACGCCTAGTTAAGGAGTTATAGCGATTTTAAGATTTTGAATTTTTTTTTTCTGGTGCTTAATATGACCCCCGCAGACGCCTAGTTTAGGAGTTATAGCGATTTTAAAGTTTTGAATTTTTTTTTTTCTGGTGCATAATATGACCCCCGCAGACGCCTAGTTTAGGAGTTATAGCGATTTTAAAGTTTTGAATTTTCTTTTTTCTGGTGCATAATATGACCCCTGCAGACGCCTAGTTTAGGAGTTATAGCCATTTTAAGATTTTGAATTTTTTTTTTCTGGTGCATAATATGACCCCCGCAGACGGCTAGTTTAGGAGTTATAACGATTTTAAAGTTTTGAATTTTCTTTTTTCTGGTGCATAATATGACCCCCGCAGACGCCTAGTTTAGGAGTTATAGCGATTTTAAGGGTTTGAATTTTCTTTTTTCTGGTGCATAATATGACCCCCGCAGACGCCTAGTTAAGGAGTTATAGCGATTTTAAAGTTTTGAATTTTCTTTTTTCTGGTGCATAATAAGACCCCCGCAGACGCCTAGTTTTGGAGTTACAGCCATTTTAAGTTTTCGAATTTTTTTTTCTGGTGCATAATATGACCCCCGCAGACGACTAGTTTAGGAGTTAAAGCGATTTTAAAGTTTTGAATTTCCTTTTTTCTGGTGCATAATATGACCCCCGCAGACGCCTAGTTTAGGAGTTATAGCCAGTTTAAGATTTCGAATTTTTTTTTCTGGTGCATAATATGACCCCCGCAGACGCCTAGTTTAGGAGTTAAAGCGATTTTAAGATTTTGAATTTTTTTTTTTTCTGGTGCATAATATGACCCCCGCAGACGCCTAGTTTAAGAGTTATGACCATTTTAAGATATCGAATTTTTTTTTTCTGATGCATAATATGACCCCCGGAGACGCCTAGTTTAGGGGTTATAGCCATTTTAAGATTTCGAATTTTTTTCTGGTGCATAATATGACCCACGCAGACGCCTAGTTTAGGAGTTATGACCATTTTAAGATATCGAACTTTTTTTTCTGATGCATAATATGACCAACGCAGACGCCTAGTTTAGGAGTTATAGCGATTTTAAAGTTTTGAATTTTTTTTTTTCTGGTGCATAATATGACCCCCGCAGACGCCTAGTTTAGGAGTTATAGCGATTTTAAAGTTTTGAATTTTCTTTTTTCTGGTGCATAATATGACCCCTGCAGACGCCTAGTTTAGGAGTTATAGCCATTTTAAGATTTTGAATTTTTTTTTTCTGGTGCATAATATGACCCCCGCAGACGGCTAGTTTAGGAGTTATAACGATTTTAAAGTTTTGAATTTTCTTTTTTCTGGTGCATATTATGACCCCCGCAGACGCCTAGTTTAGGAGTTACAGCGATTTTAAAGTTTTGAATTTTCTTTTTTCTGGTGCATAATATGATCCCAGCAGACGCCTAGTTTAGGAGTTATAGCGATTTTAAAATTTTGAATTTTTTTTTTTCTGGTGCATAATATGACCCCCGCAGACGCCTAGTTTAGGAGTTATAGCCATTTTAAGATTTCGAATTTTTTTTTCTGGTGCATAATATGACCCCCGCAGACGCCTAGTTTAAGAGTTATAGCCATTTTAAGATTTAGAATTTTTTTTTTCTGGTGACCCCCGCAGACGGCTAGTTTAGGAGTTATAGCGATTTTAAAGTTTTGAATTTTCTTTTTTCTGGTGCATATTATGACCCCCGCAGACGCCTAGTTTAGGAGTTATAGCGATTTTAAAGTTATGAATTTTCTTTTTTCTGGTGCATAATATGACCCCCGCAAACGCCTAGTTTAGGAGTTATAGCCATTTTAAGATTTAGAATTTTTTTTTTTCTGGTGCATAATATGACCCCCGCAGACGCCTAGTTTAGGAGTTATAGCCATTTTAAGATTTCGAATTTTTTTTTCTGGTGAATAATATGACCCCCGCAGACGCCTAGTTAAGGAGTTATAGCGATGTTAAAGTTTTGAATTTTCTTTTTTCTGGTGCATAATATGACCCCCGCAGACGAGTAGTTTAGGAGTTATAGCGATTTTAAAGTTTTCAATTTTTTTTTTTCTGGTGCATAATATGGCCCCCTCAGACGCCTAGTTAAGGAGTTATAGCGATTTTAAAGTTTTGAGTTTTCTTTTTTCTGGTGCTTAATATGACCCCCGCAGACGCCTAGTTTAGGAGTTATAGCGATTTTAAAGTTTTGAATTTTTTTTTTCTGGTGCATAATATGGCCCCCGCAGACGCCTAGTTAAGGAGTTATAGCGATTTTAAAGTTTTGAATTTTCTTTTTTCTGGTGCATAATATGACCCCCGCAGACGCCTAGTTTAGGAGTTATAGCGATTTTAAAGTTTTGAATTTTCTTTTTTCTGGTGCATAATATGACCCCGCAGACGCCTAGTTTAGGAGCTATAGCGTTTTTAAAGTTTTGAATTTTCTTTTTCCTGGTGCGTAAATGACCCCCGCAGACGCCTAGTATAGGAGTTATAGCGATTTTAAAGTTTTGAATTTTCTTTTTTCTGGTGCATAATATGACCCCCGCAGACGCCTAGTTTAGGAGTTATAGCGATTTTAAGATTTTGAATTTTTTTTTTTCTGGTGCATAATATGACATCCGCAGACGCCTAGTTTAGGAGTTATAGCGATTTTAAGATTTTGAATTTTTTTTTTTCTGGTGCATAATATGACCCCCGCAGACGCCTAGTTTAGGAGTTATAGCGATTTTAAAGTTTTGAATTTTCTTTTTTCTGGTGCATAATATTACCCCCGCAGACGCCTAGTTTAGGAGTTATAGCGATTTTAAGGTTTTGAATTTTTTTTTTCTGGTGCATAATATGACCCCCGCAGACGCCTAGTTTAGGAGTTATAGCGATTTTAAGGTTTTGAATTTCCTTTTTTCTGGTGCATAATATGGCCCCCGCAGACGCCTAGTTTAGGAGTTATAGCGATTTTAAAGTTTTGAATTTTCTTTTTTCTGGTGCATAATATGACCCCCGCAGACGCCTAGTTAAGGAGTTATAGCGATTTTAAAGTTTTGAATTTTCTTTTTTCTGGTGCTTAATATGACCCCCGCAGACGCCTAGTTAAGGAGTTATAGCGATTTTAAAGTTTTGAATTTTCTTTTTTCTGGTGCATAATATGGCCCCCGCAGACGCCTAGTTAAGGAGCTATAGCGATTTTAAGATTTTGAATTTTTTTTTTCTGGTGCTTAATATGACCCCCGCAGACGCCTAGTTTAGGAGTTATAGCGATTTTAAAGTTTTGAATTTTTTTTTTTCTGGATTCATAATATGACCCCCGCAGACGCCTAGTTTAGGAGTTATAGCGATTTTAAAGTTTTGAATTTTCTTTTTTCTGGTGCATAATATGACCCCTGCAGACGCCTAGTTTAGGAGTTACAGCCATTTTAAGATTTCGAATTTTTTTTTCTGGTGCATAATATGACCCCCGCAGACGCCTAGTTTAGGAGTTATAGCGATTTTAAGATTTTGAATTTTTTTTTTTTCTGGTGCATAATATGACCCCCGCAGACGCCTAGTTTAGGAGTTATAGCGATTTTAAGGTTTTGAATTTTCTTTTTTCTGGTGCATAATATGACCCCCGCAGACGCCTAGTTAAGGAGTTATAGCGATTTTAAAGTTTTGAATTTTCTTTTTTCTGGTGCATAATAAGACCCCCGCAGACGCCTAGTTTTGGAGTTACAGCCATTTTAAGTTTTCGAATTTTTTTTTCTGGTGCATAATATGACCCCCGCAGACGACTAGTTTAGGAGTTAAAGCGATTTTAAAGTTTTGAATTTTCTTTTTTCTGGTGCATAATATGACCCCCGCAGACGCCTAGTTTAGGAGTTATAGCCATTTTAAGATTTCGAATTTTTTTTTCTGGTGCATAATATGACCCCCGCAGACGCCTAGTTTAGGAGTTATAACGATTTTAAGATTTTGAATTTTTTTTTTTTCTGGTGCATAATATGACCCCCGCAGACGCCTAGTTAAGGAGTTATAGCGATTTTAAGGTTTTGAATTTTCTTTTTTCTGGTGCATAATATGACCCCCGCAGACGCCTAGTTAAGGAGTTATAGCGATTTTAAAGTTTTGAATTTTCTTTTTTCTGGTGCATAATAGGACCCCCGGAGACGCCTAGTTAAGGAGTTATAGCGATTTTAAAGTTTTGAATTTTCTTTTTTCTGGTGCATAATAAGACCCCCGCAGACGCCTAGTTTTGGAGTTACAGCCATTTTAAGTTTTCGAATTTTTTTTTCTGGTGCATAATATGACCCCCGCAGACGACTAGTTTAGGAGTTATAGCGATTTTAAAGTTTTGAATTTTCTTTTTTCTGGTGCATAATATGACCCCCGCAGACGCCTAGTTTAGGAGTTATAGCCATTTTAAGATTTCGAATTTTTTTTCTGGTGCATAACCCCCGCAGACGCCTAGTTTAGGAGTTATAGCGATTTTAAAGTTTTGAATTTTTTTTTTTCTGGTGCATAATATGACCCCCGCAGACGCCTAGTTTAGGAGTTATAGCGATTTTAAAGTTTTGAATTTTCTTTTTTCTGGTGCATAATATGACCCCCGCAGACGCCTAGTTTAGGAGTTATAGCGATTTTAAGGTTTTGAATTTCCTTTTTTCTGGTGCATAATAAGACCCCCGCAGACGCCTAGTTTTGGAGTTACAGCCATTTTAAGTTTTCGAATTTTTTTTTCTGGTGCATAATATGACCCCCGCAGACGCCTAGTTTAGGAGTTATAGCGATTTTAAAGTTTTGAATTTTTTTTTTCTGGTGCATAATATGACCCCCGCAGACGCCTAGTTTAGGAGTTATAGCGATTTTAAGGTTTTGAATTTTCTTTTTTCTGGTGCATAATATGACCCCCGCAGACGCCTAGTTTAGGAGTTATAGCGATTTTAAAGTTTTGAATTTTCTTTTTTCTGGTGCATAATATGACCCCCGCAGACGCCTAGTTTAGGAGTTATAGCCATTTTAAGATTTCGAATTTTTTTTTCTGGTGCATAATATGACCCCCGCAGACGCCTAGTTTAGGAGTTAAAGCGATTTTAAGATTTTGAATTTTTTTTTTTTCTGGTGCATAATATGACCCCCGCAGACGCCTAGTTTAAGAGTTATGACCATTTTAAGATATCGAATTTTTTTTTCTGATGCATAATATGACCCCCGGAGACGCCTAGTTTAGGGGTTATAGCCATTTTAAGATTTCGAATTTTTTTCTGGTGCATAATATGACCCACGCAGACGCCTAGTTTAGGAGTTATGACCATTTTAAGATATCGAACTTTTTTTTCTGATGCATAATATGACCAACGCAGACGCCTAGTTTAGGAGTTATAGCGATTTTAAAGTTTTGAATTTTTTTTTTTCTGGTGCATAATATGACCCCCGCAGACGCCTAGTTTAGGAGTTATAGCGATTTTAAAGTTTTGAATTTTCTTTTTTCTGGTGCATAATATGACCCCTGCAGACGCCTAGTTTAGGAGTTATAGCCATTTTAAGATTTTGAATTTTTTTTTTCTGGTGCATAATATGACCCCCGCAGACGGCTAGTTTAGGAGTTATAACGATTTTAAAGTTTTGAATTTTCTTTTTTCTGGTGCATATTATGACCCCCGCAGACGCCTAGTTTAGGAGTTACAGCGATTTTAAAGTTTTGAATTTTCTTTTTTCTGGTGCATAATATGATCCCAGCAGACGCCTAGTTTAGGAGTTATAGCGATTTTAAAATTTTGAATTTTTTTTTTCTGGTGCATAATATGACCCCCGCAGACGCCTAGTTTAGGAGTTATAGCCATTTTAAGATTTCGAATTTTTTTTTCTGGTGCATAATATGACCCCCGCAGACGCCTAGTTTAAGAGTTATAGCCATTTTAAGATTTAGAATTTTTTTTTTCTGGTGACCCCCGCAGACGGCTAGTTTAGGAGTTATAGCGATTTTAAAGTTTTGAATTTTCTTTTTTCTGGTGCATATTATGACCCCCGCAGACGCCTAGTTTAGGAGTTATAGCGATTTTAAAGTTATGAATTTTCTTTTTTCTGGTGCATAATATGACCCCCGCAAACGCCTAGTTTAGGAGTTATAGCCATTTTAAGATTTAGAATTTTTTTTTTTCTGGTGCATAATATGACCCCCGCAGACGCCTAGTTTAGGAGTTATAGCCATTTTAAGATTTCGAATTTTTTTTTCTGGTGAATAATATGACCCCCGCAGACGCCTAGTTAAGGAGTTATAGCGATGTTAAAGTTTTGAATTTTCTTTTTTCTGGTGCATAATATGACCCCCGCAGACGAGTAGTTTAGGAGTTATAGCGATTTTAAAGTTTTCAATTTTTTTTTTTCTGGTGCATAATATGGCCCCCGCAGACGCCTAGTTAAGGAGTTATAGCGATTTTAAAGTTTTGAGTTTTCTTTTTTCTGGTGCTTAATATGACCCCCGCAGACGCCTAGTTTAGGAGTTATAGCGATTTTAAAGTTTTGAATTTTTTTTTTCTGGTGCATAATATGGCCCCCGCAGACGCCTAGTTAAGGAGTTATAGCGATTTTAAAGTTTTGAATTTTCTTTTTTCTGGTGCATAATATGACCCCCGCAGACGCCTAGTTTAGGAGTTATAGCGATTTTAAAGTTTTGAATTTTCTTTTTTCTGGTGCATAATATGACCCCGCAGACGCCTAGTTTAGGAGCTATAGCGTTTTTAAAGTTTTGAATTTTCTTTTTCCTGGTGCGTAAATGACCCCCGCAGACGCCTAGTATAGGAGTTATAGCGATTTTAAAGTTTTGAATTTTCTTTTTTCTGGTGCATAATATGACCCCCGCAGACGCCTAGTTTAGGAGTTATAGCGATTTTAAGATTTTGAATTTTTTTTTTTCTGGTGCATAATATGACATCCGCAGACGCCTAGTTTAGGAGTTATAGCGATTTTAAGATTTTGAATTTTTTTTTTTCTGGTGCATAATATGACCCCCGCAGACGCCTAGTTTAGGAGTTATAGCGATTTTAAAGTTTTGAATTTTCTTTTTTCTGGTGCATAATATTACCCCCGCAGACGCCTAGTTTAGGAGTTATAGCGATTTTAAGGTTTTGAATTTTTTTTTTCTGGTGCATAATATGACCCCCGCAGACGCCTAGTTTAGGAGTTATAGCGATTTTAAGGTTTTGAATTTCCTTTTTTCTGGTGCATAATATGGCCCCCGCAGACGCCTAGTTTAGGAGTTATAGCGATTTTAAAGTTTTGAATTTTCTTTTTTCTGGTGCATAATATGACCCCCGCAGACGCCTAGTTAAGGAGTTATAGCGATTTTAAAGTTTTGAATTTTCTTTTTTCTGGTGCTTAATATGACCCCCGCAGACGCCTAGTTAAGGAGTTATAGCGATTTTAAAGTTTTGAATTTTCTTTTTTCTGGTGCATAATATGGCCCCCGCAGACGCCTAGTTAAGGAGCTATAGCGATTTTAAGATTTTGAATTTTTTTTTTCTGGTGCTTAATATGACCCCCGCAGACGCCTAGTTTAGGAGTTATAGCGATTTTAAAGTTTTGAATTTTTTTTTTTCTGGATTCATAATATGACCCCCGCAGACGCCTAGTTTAGGAGTTATAGCGATTTTAAAGTTTTGAATTTTCTTTTTTCTGGTGCATAATATGACCCCTGCAGACGCCTAGTTTAGGAGTTACAGCCATTTTAAGATTTCGAATTTTTTTTTCTGGTGCATAATATGACCCCCGCAGACGCCTAGTTTAGGAGTTATAGCGATTTTAAGATTTTGAATTTTTTTTTTTTCTGGTGCATAATATGACCCCCGCAGACGCCTAGTTTAGGAGTTATAGCGATTTTAAGGTTTTGAATTTTCTTTTTTCTGGTGCATAATATGACCCCCGCAGACGCCTAGTTAAGGAGTTATAGCGATTTTAAAGTTTTGAATTTTCTTTTTTCTGGTGCATAATAAGACCCCCGCAGACGCCTAGTTTTGGAGTTACAGCCATTTTAAGTTTTCGAATTTTTTTTTCTGGTGCATAATATGACCCCCGCAGACGACTAGTTTAGGAGTTAAAGCGATTTTAAAGTTTTGAATTTTCTTTTTTCTGGTGCATAATATGACCCCCGCAGACGCCTAGTTTAGGAGTTATAGCCATTTTAAGATTTCGAATTTTTTTTTCTGGTGCATAATATGACCCCCGCAGACGCCTAGTTTAGGAGTTATAACGATTTTAAGATTTTGAATTTTTTTTTTTTCTGGTGCATAATATGACCCCCGCAGACGCCTAGTTAAGGAGTTATAGCGATTTTAAGGTTTTGAATTTTCTTTTTTCTGGTGCATAATATGACCCCCGCAGACGCCTAGTTAAGGAGTTATAGCGATTTTAAAGTTTTGAATTTTCTTTTTTCTGGTGCATAATAGGACCCCCGGAGACGCCTAGTTAAGGAGTTATAGCGATTTTAAAGTTTTGAATTTTCTTTTTTCTGGTGCATAATAAGACCCCCGCAGACGCCTAGTTTTGGAGTTACAGCCATTTTAAGTTTTCGAATTTTTTTTTCTGGTGCATAATATGACCCCCGCAGACGACTAGTTTAGGAGTTATAGCGATTTTAAAGTTTTGAATTTTCTTTTTTCTGGTGCATAATATGACCCCCGCAGACGCCTAGTTTAGGAGTTATAGCCATTTTAAGATTTCGAATTTTTTTTCTGGTGCATAACCCCCGCAGACGCCTAGTTTAGGAGTTATAGCGATTTTAAAGTTTTGAATTTTTTTTTTTCTGGTGCATAATATGACCCCCGCAGACGCCTAGTTTAGGAGTTATAGCGATTTTAAAGTTTTGAATTTTCTTTTTTCTGGTGCATAATATGACCCCCGCAGACGCCTAGTTTAGGAGTTATAGCGATTTTAAGGTTTTGAATTTCCTTTTTTCTGGTGCATAATAAGACCCCCGCAGACGCCTAGTTTTGGAGTTACAGCCATTTTAAGTTTTCGAATTTTTTTTTCTGGTGCATAATATGACCCCCGCAGACGCCTAGTTTAGGAGTTATAGCGATTTTAAAGTTTTGAATTTTTTTTTCTGGTGCATAATATGACCCCCGCAGACGCCTAGTTTAGGAGTTATAGCGATTTTAAGGTTTTGAATTTTCTTTTTTCTGGTGCATAATATGACCCCCGCAGACGCCTAGTTTAGGAGTTATAGCGATTTTAAAGTTTTGAATTTTCTTTTTTCTGGTGCATAATATGACCCCCGCAGACGCCTAGTTAAGGAGTTATAGCGATTTTAAAGTTTTGAATTTTCTTTTTTCTGGTGCTTAATATGACCCCCGCAGACGCCTAGTTAAGGAGTTATAGCGATTTTAAAGTTTTGAATTTTCTTTTTTCTGGTGCATAATATGGCCCCCGCAGACGCCTAGTTAAGGAGTTATAGCGATTTTAAGATTTTGAATTTTTTTTTTCTGGTGCTTAATATGACCCCCGCAGACGCCTAGTTTAGGAGTTATAGCGATTTTAAAGTTTTGAATTTTTTTTTTCTGGTGCATAATATGACCCCCGCAGACGCCTAGTTAAGGAGTTATAGCGATTTTAAGATTTTGAAGTTTTTTTTTTCTGGTGCATAATATGACCCCCGCAGACGCCTAGTTTAGGAGTTATAGCGATTTTAAAGTTTTGAATTTTCTTTTTTCTGGTGCATAATATGACCCCCGCAGACGCCTAGTTTAGGAGTTATAGCGATTTTAAGGTTTTGAATTTTCTTTTTTCTGGTGCATAATATGACCCCCGCAGACGCCTAGTTTAGGAGTTATAGCGATTTTAAGGTTTTGAATTTCCTTTTTTCTGGTGCATAATATGGCCCCCGCAGACGCCTAGTTAAGGAGTTATAGCGTTTTTAAGATTTTGATTTTTTTTTTCTGGTGCTTAATATGACCCCCGCAGACGCCTAGTTTAGGAGTTATAGCGATTTTAAAGTTTTGAATTTTTTTTTTCTGGTGCATAATATGACCCCCGCAGACGCCTAGTTTAGGAGTTATAGCGATTTTAAGGTTTTGAATTTTCTTTTTTCTGGTGCATAATATGACCCCCGCAGACGCCTAGTTTAGGAGTTATAGCGATTTTAAAGTTTTGAATTTTCTTTTTTCTGGTGCATAATATGACCCCCGCAGACGCCTAGTTAAGGAGTTATAGCGATTTTAAAGTTTTGAATTTTCTTTTTTCTGGTGCTTAATATGACCCCCGCAGACGCCTAGTTAAGGAGTTATAGCGATTTTAAAGTTTTGAATTTTCTTTTTTCTGGTGCATAATATGGCCCCCGCAGACGCCTAGTTAAGGAGTTATAGCGATTTTAAGATTTTGAATTTTTTTTTTCTGGTGCTTAATATGACCCCCGCAGACGCCTAGTTTAGGAGTTATAGCGATTTTAAAGTTTTGAATTTTTTTTTTCTGGTGCATAATATGACCCCCGCAGACGCCTAGTTAAGGAGTTATAGCGATTTTAAGATTTTGAAGTTTTTTTTTTCTGGTGCATAATATGACCCCCGCAGACGCCTAGTTTAGGAGTTATAGCGATTTTAAAGTTTTGAATTTTCTTTTTTCTGGTGCATAATATGACCCCCGCAGACGCCTAGTTTAGGAGTTATAGCGATTTTAAGGTTTTGAATTTTCTTTTTTCTGGTGCATAATATGACCCCCGCAGACGCCTAGTTTAGGAGTTATAGCGATTTTAAGGTTTTGAATTTCCTTTTTTCTGGTGCATAATATGGCCCCCGCAGACGCCTAGTTAAGGAGTTATAGCGTTTTTAAGATTTTGATTTTTTTTTTCTGGTGCTTAATATGACCCCCGCAGACGCCTAGTTTAGGAGTTATAGCGGTTTTAAAGTTTTGAATTTTTTTTTTCTGGTGCATAATATGACCCCCGCAGACGCCTAGTTTAGGAGTTATAGCGATTTTAAAGTTTTGAATTTTCTTTTTTCTGGTGCATAATATGACCCCTGCAGACGCCTAGTTTAGGAGTTATAGCGATTTTAAGATTTTGAATTTTTTTTTCTGGTGCATAATATGACCCCCGCAGACGCCTAGTTTAGGAGTTATAGCGATTTTAAGATTTTGAATTTTTTTTTTTTCTGGTGCATAATATGACCCCCGCAGACGCCTAGTTTAGGAGTTATAGCGATTTTAAGGTTTTGAATTTTCTTTTTTCTGGTGCATAATATGACCCCCGCAGACGCCTAGTTAAGGAGTTATAGCGATTTTAAAGTTTTGAATTTTCTTTTTTCTGGTGCATAATAAGACCCCCGCAGACGCCTAGTTTTGGAGTTACAGCCATTTTAAGTTTTCGAATTTTTTTTTCTGGGGCATAATATGACCCCCGCAGACGACTAGTTTAGGAGTTAAAGCTATTTTAAAGTTTTGAATTTTCTTTTTTCTGGTGCATAATATGACCCCCGCAGACGCCTAGTTTAGGAGTTATAGCCATTTTAAGATTTCGAATTTTTTTTTCTGGTGCATAATATGACCCCCGCAGACGCCTAGTTTAGGAGTTATAGCGATTTTAAGATTTTGAATTTTTTTTTTTCTGGTGCATAATATGACCCCCGCAGACGCCTAGTTTAGGAGTTATAGCGATTTTAAGGTTTTGAATTTTCTTTTTTCTGGTGCATAATATGACCCCCGCAGACGCCTAGTTAAGGAGTTATAGCGATTTTAAAGTTTTGAATTTTCTTTTTTCTGGTGCATAATAAGACCCCCGGAGACGCCTAGTTAAGGAGTTATAGCGATTTTAAAGTTTTGAATTTTCTTTTTTCTGGTGCATAATAAGACCCCCGCAGACGCCTAGTTTTGGAGTTACAGCCATTTTAAGTTTTCGAATTTTTTTTTCTGGTGCATAATATGACCCCCGCAGACGACTAGTTTAGGAGTTATAGCGATTTTAAAGTTTTGAATTTTCTTTTTTCTGGTGCATAATATGACCCCCGCAGACGCCTAGTTTAGGAGTTATAGCCATTTTAAGATTTCGAATTTTTTTTTCTGGTGCATAACCCCCGCAGACGCCTAGTTTAGGAGTTATAGCGATTTTAAAGTTTTGAATTTTTTTTTTTCTGGTGCATAATATGACCCCCGCAGACGCCTAGTTTAGGAGTTATAGCGATTTTAAAGTTTTGAATTTTCTTTTTTCTGGTGCATAATATGACCCCCGCAGACGCCTAGTTTTGGAGTTACAGCCATTTTAAGTTTTCGAATTTTTTTTTCTGGTGCATAATATGACCCCCGCAGACGACTAGTTTAGGAGTTATAGCGATTTTAAAGTTTTGAATTTTCTTTTTTCTGGTGCATAATAAGACCCCCGCAGACGCCTAGTTTTGGAGTTACAGCCATTTTAAGTTTTCGAATTTTTTTTTCTGGTGCATAATATGACCCCCGCAGACGACTAGTTTAGGAGTTATAGCGATTTTAAAGTTTTGAATTTTCTTTTTTCTGGTGCATAATAAGACCCCCGCAGACGCCTAGTTTTGGAGTTACAGCCATTTTAAGTTTTCGAATTTTTTTTTCTGGTGCATAATATGACCCCCGCAGACGACTAGTTTAGGAGTTATAGCGATTTTAAAGTTTTGAATTTTCTTTTTTCTGGTGCATAATATGACCCCCGCAGACGCCTAGTTTAGGAGTTATAGCCATTTTAAGATTTCGAATTTTTTTTCTGGTGCATAACCCCCGCAGACGCCTAGTTTAGGAGTTATAGCGATTTTAAAGTTTTGAATTTTTTTTTTTCTGGTGCATAATATGACCCCCGCAGACGCCTAGTTTAGGAGTTATAGCGATTTTAAAGTTTTGAATTTTCTTTTTTCTGGTGCATAATATGACCCCCGCAGACGCCTAGTTTAGGAGTTATAGCGATTTTAAGGTTTTGAATTTCCTTTTTTCTGGTGCATAATAAGACCCCCGCAGACGCCTAGTTTTGGAGTTACAGCCATTTTAAGTTTTCGAATTTTTTTTTCTGGTGCATAATATGACCCCCGCAGACGCCTAGTTTAGGAGTTATAGCGATTTTAAAGTTTTGAATTTTTTTTTTCTGGTGCATAATATGACCCCCGCAGACGCCTAGTTTAGGAGTTATAGCGATTTTAAGGTTTTGAATTTTCTTTTTTCTGGTGCATAATATGACCCCCGCAGACGCCTAGTTTAGGAGTTATAGCGATTTTAAAGTTTTGAATTTTCTTTTTTCTGGTGCATAATATGACCCCCGCAGACGCCTAGTTAAGGAGTTATAGCGATTTTAAAGTTTTGAATTTTCTTTTTTCTGGTGCTTAATATGACCCCCGCAGACGCCTAGTTAAGGAGTTATAGCGATTTTAAAGTTTTGAATTTTCTTTTTTCTGGTGCATAATATGGCCCCCGCAGACGCCTAGTTAAGGAGTTATAGCGATTTTAAGATTTTGAATTTTTTTTTTCTGGTGCTTAATATGACCCCCGCAGACGCCTAGTTTAGGAGTTATAGCGATTTTAAAGTTTTGAATTTTTTTTTTCTGGTGCATAATATGACCCCCGCAGACGCCTAGTTAAGGAGTTATAGCGATTTTAAGATTTTGAATTTTTTTTTTTCTGGTGCATAATATGACCCCCGCAGACGCCTAGTTTAGGAGTTATAGCGATTTTAAAGTTTTGAATTTTCTTTTTTCTGGTGCATAATATGACCCCCGCAGACGCCTAGTTTAGGAGTTATAGCGATTTTAAGGTTTTGAATTTTCTTTTTTCTGGTGCATAATATGACCCCCGCAGACGCCTAGTTTAGGAGTTATAGCGATTTTAAGGTTTTGAATTTCCTTTTTTCTGGTGCATAATATGGCCCCCGCAGACGCCTAGTTAAGGAGTTATAGCGATTTTAAAGTTTTGAATTTTCTTTTTTCTGGTGCTTAATATGACCCCCGCAGACGCCTAGTTAAGGAGTTATAGCGATTTTAAAGTTTTGAATTTTCTTTTTTCTGGTGCATAATATGGCCCCCGCAGACGCCTAGTTAAGGAGTTATAGCGATTTTAAGATTTTGATTTTTTTTTTCTGGTGCTTAATATGACCCTCGCAGACGCCTAGTTTAGGAGTTATAGCGATTTTAAAGTTTTGAATTTTTTTTTTCTGGTGCATAATATGACCCCCGCAGACGCCTAGTTTAGGAGTTATAGCGATTTTAAAGTTTTGAATTTTCTTTTTTCTGGTGCATAATATGACCCCTGCAGACGCCTAGTTTAGGAGTTATAGCGATTTTAAGATTTTGAATTTTTTTTTCTGGTGCATAATATGACCCCCGCAGACGCCTAGTTTAGGAGTTATAGCGATTTTAAGATTTTGAATTTTTTTTTTTTCTGGTGCATAATATGACCCCCGCAGACGCCTAGTTTAGGAGTTATAGCGATTTTAAGGTTTTGAATTTTCTTTTTTCTGGTGCATAATATGACCCCCGCAGACGCCTAGTTAAGGAGTTATAGCGATTTTAAAGTTTTGAATTTTCTTTTTTCTGGTGCATAATAAGACCCCCGCAGACGCCTAGTTTTGGAGTTACAGCCATTTTAAGTTTTCGAATTTTTTTTTCTGGTGCATAATATGACCCCCGCAGACGACTAGTTTAGGAGTTAAAGCGATTTTAAAGTTTTGAATTTTGTTTTTTCTGGTGCATAATATGACCCCCGCAGACGCCTAGTTTAGGAGTTATAGCCATTTTAAGATTTCGAATTTTTTTTTCTGGTGCATAATATGACCCCCGCAGACGCCTAGTTTAGGAGTTATAGCGATTTTAAGATTTTGAATTTTTTTTTTTCTGGTGCATAATATGACCCCCGCAGACGCCTAGTTTAGGAGTTATAGCGATTTTAAGGTTTTGAATTTTCTTTTTTCTGGTGCATAATATGACCCCCGCAGACGCCTAGTTAAGGAGTTATAGCGATTTTAAAGTTTTGAATTTTCTTTTTTCTGGTGCATAATCAGACCCCCGGAGACGCCTAGTTAAGGAGTTATAGCGATTTTAAAGTTTTGAATTTTCTTTTTTCTGGTGCATAATAAGACCCCCGCAGACGCCTAGTTTTGGAGTTACAGCCATTTTAAGTTTTCGAATTTTTTTTTCTGGTGCATAATATGACCCCCGCAGACGACTGGTTTAGGAGTTATAGCGATTTTAAAGTTTTGAATTTTCTTTTTTCTGGTGCATAATATGACCCCCGCAGACGCCTAGTTTAGGAGTTATAGCCATTTTAAGATTTCGAATTTTTTTTTCTGGTGCATAACCCCCGCAGACGCCTAGTTTAGGAGTTATAGCGATTTTAAAGTTTTGAATTTTTTTTTTCTGGTGCATAATATGACCCCCGCAGACGCCTAGTTTAGGAGTTATAGCGATTTTAAAGTTTTGAATTTTCTTTTTTCTGGTGCATAATATGACCCCCGCAGACGCCTAGTTTAGGAGTTATAGCCATTTTAAGATTTCGAATTTTTTTTTTTGGTGCATAATATGACCCCCGCAGACGCCTAGTTTAGGAGTTATAGCGATTTTAAGATTTTGAATTTTTTTTTTTCTGGTGCATAATATGACCCCCGCAGACGCCTAGTTTAGGAGTTATAGCGATTTTAAGGTTTTGAATTTTCTTTTTTCTGGTGCATAATATGACCCCCGCAGACGCCTAGATAAGGAGTTATAGCGATTTTAAAGTTTTGAATTTTCTTTTTTCTGGTGCATAATATGACCCCCGCAGACGCCTAGTTTTGGAGTTACAGCCATTTTAAGTTTTCGAATTTTTTTTTCTGGTGCATAATATGACCCCCGCAGACGACTAGTTTAGGAGTTATAGCGATTTTAAAGTTTTGAATTTTCTTTTTTCTGGTGCATAATATGACCCCCGCAGACGCCTAGTTTAGGAGTTATAGCCATTTTAAGATTTCGAATTTTTTTTCTGGTGCATAACCCCCGCAGACGCCTAGTTTAGGAGTTATAGCGATTTTAAAGTTTTGAATTTTCTTTTTTCTGGTGCATAATATGACCCCCGCAGACGCCTAGTTTAGGAGTTATAGCCATTTTAAGATTTCGAATTTTTTTTTCTGGTGCATAATATGACCCCCGCAGACGCCTAGTTTAGGAGTTATAGCGATTTTAAAGTTTTGAATTTTCTTTTTTCTGGTGCATAATATGACCCCCGCAGACGCCTAGTTTAGGAGTTATAGCCATTTTAATATTTCGAATTTTTTTTCTGGTGCATAATATGACCCCCGCAGACGCATAATTTAGGAGTTATAGCGATTTTAAAGTTTTGAATTTTCTTTTTTCTGGTGCATAATATGACCCCCGCAGACGCCTAGTTTAGGAGTTATAGCCATTTTAAGATTTCGAATTTTTTTTCTGGTGCATAACCCCCGCAGACGCCTAGTTTAGGAGTTATAGCGATTTTAAAGTTTTGAATTTTCTTTTTTCTGGTGCATAATAAGACCCCCGCAGACGCCTAGTTTAGGAGTTATAGCGATTTTAAAGTTTTGAATTTTCTTTTTTCTGGTGCATAATATGACCCCCGCAGACGCCTAGTTTAGGAGTTATAGCCATTTTAAGATTTCGAATTTTTTTTTCTGGTGCATAATATGACCCCCGCAGACGCCTAGTTTAGGAGTTATAGCGATTTTAAAGTTTTGAATTTTCTTTTTTCTGGTGCATAATATGACCCCCGCAGACGCCTAGTTTAGGAGTTATAGCGATTTTAAAGTTTTGAATTTTCTTTTTTCTGGTGCATAATATGACCCCCGCAGACGCCTAGTTTAGGAGTTATAGCGATTTTAAAGTTTTGAATTTTCTTTTTTCTGGTGCATAATATGACCCCCGCAGACGCCTAGTTTAGGAGTTATAGCGATTTTAAAGTTTTGAATTTTCTTTTTTCTGGTGCATAATATGACCCCCGCAGACGCCTAGTTTAGGAGTTATAGCCATTTTAAGATTTCGAATTTTTTTTTTTGGTGCATAATATGACCCCCGCAGACGCCTAGTTTAGGAGTTATAGCGATTTTAAGATTTTGAATTTTTTTTTTTCTGGTGCATAATATGACCCCCGCAGACGCCTAGTTTAGGAGTTATAGCGATTTTAAGGTTTTGAATTTTCTTTTTTCTGGTGCATAATATGACCCCCGCAGACGCCTAGTTTAGGAGTTATAGCGATTTTAAGGTTTTGAATTTTCTTTTTTCTGGTGCATAATATGACCCCCGCAGACGCCTAGATAAGGAGTTAAAGCGATTTTAAAGTTTTGAATTTTCTTTTTTCTGGTGCATAATAAGACCCCCGCAGACGCCTAGTTTTGGAGTTACAGCCATTTTAAGTTTTCGAATTTTTTTTTCTGGTGCATAATATGACCCCCGCAGACGACTAGTTTAGGAGTTATAGCGATTTTAAAGATTTGAATTTTCTTTTTTCTGGTGCATAATATGACCCCCGCAGACGCCTAGTTTAGGAGTTATAGCCATTTTAAGATTTCGAATTTTTTTTCTGGTGCATAACCCCCGCAGACGCCTAGTTTAGGAGTTATAGCGATTTTAAAGTTTTGAATTTTCTTTTTTCTGGTGCATAATATGACCCCCGCAGACGCCTAGTTTAGGAGTTATAGCGATTTTAAAGTTTTGAATTTTCTTTTTTCTGGTGCATAATATGACCCCCGCAGACGCCTAGTTTAGGAGTTATAGCCATTTTAAGATTTCGAATTTTTTTTCTGGGGCATAACCCCCGCAGACGCCTAGTTTAGGAGTTATAGCGATTTTAAAGTTTTGAATTTTCTTTTTTCTGGTGCATAATATGACCCCCGCAGACGCCTAGTTTAGGAGTTATAGCGATTTTAAAGTTTTGAATTTTCTTTTTTCTGGTGCATAATATGACCCCCGCAGACGCCTAGTTTAGGAGTTATAGCCATTTTAAGATTTCGAATTTTTTTTTCTGGTGCATAATATGACCCCCGCAGACGCCTAGTTTAGGAGTTATAGCGATTTTAAAGTTTTGAATTTTCTTTTTTCTGGTGCATAATATGACCCCCGCAGACGCCTAGTTTAGGAGTTATAGCCATTTTAATATTTCGAATTTTTTTTCTGGTGCATAATATGACTACCGCAGACGCATAATTTAGGAGTTATAGCGTTTTTAAAGTTTTGAATTTTCTTTTTTCTGGTGCATAATATGACCCCCGCAGACGACTAGTTTAGGAGTTATAACCATTTTAAGATTTCGAATTTTTTTTCTGGTGCATAATATGTCCCCCTCAGACGCCTAGTTTAGGAGTTATAGCCATTTTAAGATTTCGAATTTTTTTTTCTGGTGCATAATATGACCCCCGCAGACGCCTAGTTTAGGAGTTACAGCGATTTTAAAGTTTTGAATTTTCTTTTTTCTGGTGCATAATATGACCCCCGCAGACGCCTAGTTTAGGAGTTATAGCGATTTTAAAGTTTTGAATTTTCTTTTTTCTGGTGCATAATATGACCCCCGCAGACGCCTAGTTTAGGAGTTATAGCCATTTTAATATTTCGTATTTTTTTTCTGGTGCATAATATGACCCCCGCAGACGCATAATTTAGGAGTTATAGCGTTTTTAAAGTTTTGAATTTTCTTTTTTCTGGTGCATAATATGACCCCCGCAGACGACTAGTTTAGGAGTTATAACCATTTTAAGATTTCGAATTTTTTTTTCTGGTGCATAATATGTCCCCCGCAGACGCCTAGTTTAGGAGTTATAGCCATTTTAAGATTTCGAATTTTTTTTTCTGGTGCATAATATGACCCCCGCAGACGTCTAGTTAAGGAGTTATAGCGATTTTAAAGGTTTGAATTTTTTTTTTCTGGTGCATAATATGACCCCCGCAGACGCCTAGTTTAGGAGTTATAGCCATTTTAAGATTTCGAATTTTTTTTTCTGGTGCATAATATGACCCCCGCAGACGCCTAGTTTAGGAGTTATAGCGTTTTTAAAGTTTTGAATTTTCTTTTTTCTGCTGCATAATATGACCCCCGCAGACGCCTAGTTTAGGAGTTATAGCCATTTTAAGATTTCGAATTTTTTTTTACAGGTGCATAATATGACCCCCGCAGACGCCTAGTTTAGGAGTTATAGCGTTTTTAAAGTTCTGAATTTTCTTTTTTCTGCTGCATAATATGACCCCCGCAGACGCCTAGTTTAGGAGTTATATCGATTTTAAAGTTGTGAATTTTTTTTTCTGGTGCATAATATGACCCCCGCAGACGCCTAGTTTAGGAGTTATAGCCATTTTAAGATTTCGAATTTTTTTTTCTGGTGCATAATATGACCCCCGCAGACGCCTAGTTTAGGAGTTATAGCGATTTTAAAGTTTTGAATTTTTTTTTTTCTGGTGCATTATATGACCCCCGCAGACGCCTAGTTTAGGAGTTATAGCCATTTTAAGATTTCGAATTTTTTTTTCTGGTGCATAATATGACCCCCGCAGACGCCTAGTTTAGGAGATATAGCGTTTTTAAAGTTTTGAATTTTCTTTTTTCTGCTGCATAATATGACCACCGCAGACGCGTAGTTTAGGAGTTATAGCCATTTTAAGATTTCGAATTTTTTTTTTCTGGTGCCTAATATGACCCCCGCAGACGCCTAGTTTAGGAGTTATAGCGTTTTTAAAGTTTTGAATTTTCATTTTTCTGCTGCATAATATGACCCCCGCAGACGCCTAGTTTAGGAGTTATAGCGATTTTAAAGTTTTGAATTTTCTTTTTTCTGGTGCATAAAATGAACCCCGCAGACGCCTAGTTTAGGAGTTATAGCCATTTTAAGATTTTGAATTTTTTTTCTCTGGTGCATAATATGTCCCCCGCAGACGCCTAGTTTAGGAGTTATAGCCATTTTAAGATTTCGAATATTTTTTTCTGGTGCATAATATGACCCCCGCAGACGCCTAGTTTAGGAGTTATAGCCATTTTAAGATTTCGAATTTTTTTTTACAGGTGCATAATATGACCTCCGCAGACGCCTAGTTTAGGAGTTATAGCGATTTTAAAGTTTTGAATTTTCTTTTTTCTGGTGCATAATATGACCCCCGCAGACGCCTAGTTTAGGAGTTATAGCCATTTTAAGATTTTGAATTTTTTTTCTCTGGTGCATAATATGTCCCCCGCAGACGCCTAGTTTAGGAGTTATAGCCATTTTAAGATTTCGAATATTTTTTTCTGGTGCATAATATGACCCCCGCAGACGCCTAGTTTAGGAGTTATAGCGATTTTAAAGTTTTGAATTTTCTTTTTTCTGGTGCAAAATATGACCCCCGCAGACGCCTAGTTTAGGAGTTATAGCCATTTTAAGATTTCGATTTTTTTTTACAGGTGCATAATATGACCCCCGCAGACGCCTAGTTAAGTAGTTATAGCGATTTTAAAGTTTTGATTTTTTTTTTTTCCGGTGCATAATATTACCCCCGCAGTCGCCTAGTTTAGGAGTTATAGCGATTTTAAAGTTTTGAATTTTCTTTTTCTTTTGCATAATATGACCCCCGCAGACGCCTAGTTTAGGAGTTATAGAAATTTTAAGATTTTGAATTTTTTTTTCTGGTGCATAATATAACCCCCGCAGACGGCTAGTTTAGGAGTTATAGCCATTTTAAGATTTCGAATTTTTTTTTACAGGTGCATAATATGACCCCCGCAGACGCCTAGTTTAGGAGTTACAGCGATTTTAAAGTTTTTAATTTTCTTTTTTCTGGTGCATAATATGACCCCCGCAGACGCCTAGTTTAGGAGTTACAGCGATTTTAAAGTTTTGAATTTTCTTTTTTCTGGTGCATAATATGACCCCCGCAGACGCCTAGTTTAGGAGTTATAGCGATTTTAAAGATTTGAATTTTCTTTTTTCTGGTGCATAATATGACCCCCGCAGACGCCTAGTTTAGGAGTTATAGCCATTTTAAGATTTCGAATTTTTTTTCTGGTGCATAACCCCCGCAGACGCCTAGTTTAGGAGTTATAGCGATTTTAAAGTTTTGAATTTTCTTTTTTCTGGTGCATAATATGACCCCCGCAGACGCCTAGTTTAGGAGTTATAGCGATTTTAAAGTTTTGAATTTTCTTTTTTCTGGTGCATAATATGACCCCCGCAGACGCCTAGTTTAGGAGTTATAGCCATTTTAAGATTTCGAATTTTTTTTTCTGGTGCATAATATGACCCCCGCAGACGCCTAGTTTAGGAGTTATAGCGATTTTAAAGTTTTGAATTTTCTTTTTTCTGGTGCATAATATGACCCCCGCAGACGCCTAGTTTAGGAGTTATAGCCATTTTAATATTTCGAATTTTTTTTCTGGTGCATAATATGACTACCGCAGACGCATAATTTAGGAGTTATAGCGTTTTTAAAGTTTTGAATTTTCTTTTTTCTGGTGCATAATATGACCCCCGCAGACGACTAGTTTAGGAGTTATAACCATTTTAAGATTTCGAATTTTTTTTCTGGTGCATAATATGTCCCCCTCAGACGCCTAGTTTAGGAGTTATAGCCATTTTAAGATTTCGAATTTTTTTTTCTGGTGCATAATATGACCCCCGCAGACGCCTAGTTAAGTAGTTATAGCGATTTTAAAGTTTTGATTTTTTTTTTTTCCGGTGCATAATATTACCCCCGCAGTCGCCTAGTTTAGGAGTTATAGCGATTTTAAAGTTTTGAATTTTCTTTTTCTTTTGCATAATATGACCCCCGCAGACGCCTAGTTTAGGAGTTATAGAAATTTTAAGATTTCGAATTTTTTTTTCTGGTGCATAATATGACCCCCGCAGACGCCTAGTTTAGGAGTTATAGCGATTTTAAAGTTTTGAATTTTCTTTTTTCTGGTGCATAATATGACCCCTGCAGACGCCTAGTTTAGGAGTTATAGCGATTTTAAGATTTTGAATTTTTTTTTCTGGTGCATAATATGACCCCCGCAGACGCCTAGTTTAGGAGTTATAGCGATTTTAAAGTTTTGAATTTTCTTTTTTCTGGTGCATAATATGACCCCCGCAGACGCCTAGTTTAGGAGTTATAGCGATTTTAAAGTTTTGAATTTTCTTTTTTCTGGTGCATAATATGACCCCCGCAGACGCCTAGTTTAGGAGTTATAGCGATTTTAAAGTTTTGAATTTTCTTTTTTCTGGTGCATAATATGACCCCCGCAGACGCCTAGTTTAGGAGTTATAGCCATTTTAAGATTTCGAATTTTTTTTTCTGGTGCATAATATGACCCCCGCAGACGCCTAGTTTAGGAGTTACAGCGATTTTAAAGTTTTGAATTTTCTTTTTTCTGGTGCATAATATGACCCCCGCAGACGCCTAGTTTAGGAGTTATAGCGATTTTAAAGTTTTGAATTTTCTTTTTTCTGGTGCATAATATGACCCCCGCAGACGCCTAGTTTAGGAGTTATAGCGATTTTAAAGTTTTGAATTTTTTTTTTTCTGGTGCATTATATGACCCCCGCAGACGCCTAGTTTAGGAGTTATAGCCATTTTAAGATTTCGAATTTTTTTTTCTGGTGCATAATATGACCCCCACAGACGTCTAGTTTAGGAGTTATAGCGATTTTAAAGTTTTGAATTTTTTTTTTCTGGTGCATAATATGACCCCCGCAGACGCCTAGTTTAGGAGTTATAGCGATTTTAAAGTTTTGAATTTTTTTTTTCTGGTGCATAATATGACCCCCGCAGACGCCTAGTTTAGGAGTTATAGCGATTTTAAAGTTTTGAATTTTCTTTTTTCTGGTGCATAATATGACCCCCGCAGACGCCTAGTTTAGGAGTTATAGCCATTTTAAGATTTCGAATATTTTTTTCTGGTGCATAATATGACCCCCGCAGACGCCTAGTTTCGGAGTTATAGCCATTTTAAGATTTCGAATTTTTTTTTACAGGTGCATAATATGACCCCCACAGACGTCTAGTTTAGGAGTTATAGCGATTTTAAAGTTTTGAATTTTTTTTTTCTGGTGCATAATATGACCCCCGCAGACGCCTAGTTTAGGAGTTATAGCGATTTTAAAGTTTTGAATTTTTTTTTTCTGGTGCATAATATGACCCCCGCAGACGCCTAGTTTAGGAGTTATAGCGATTTTAAAGTTTTGAATTTTCTTTTTTCTGGTGCATAATATGACCCCCGCAGACGCCTAGTTTAGGAGTTATAGCCATTTTAAGATTTTGAATTTTTTTTCTCTGGTGCATAATATGTCCCCCGCAGACGCCTAGTTTAGGAGTTATAGCCATTTTAAGATTTCGAATATTTTTTTCTGGTGCATAATATGACCCCCGCAGACGCCTAGTTTCGGAGTTATAGCCATTTTAAGATTTCGAATTTTTTTTTACAGGTGCATAATATGACCCCCACAGACGTCTAGTTTAGGAGTTATAGCGATTTTAAAGTTTTGAATTTTTTTTTTCTGGTGCATAATATGACCCCCGCAGACGCCTAGTTTAGGAGTTATAGCGATTTTAAAGTTTTGAATTTTTTTTTTCTGGTGCATAATATGACCCCCGCAGACGCCTAGTTTAGGAGTTATAGCGATTTTAAAGTTTTGAATTTTCTTTTTTCTGGTGCATAATATGACCCCCGCAGACGCCTAGTTTAGGAGTTATAGCCATTTTAAGATTTTGAATTTTTTTTCTCTGGTGCATAATATGTCCCCCGCAGACGCCTAGTTTAGGAGTTATAGCCATTTTAAGATTTCGAATATTTTTTTCTGGTGCATAATATGACCCCCGCAGACGCCTAGTTTAGGAGTTATAGCGATTTTAAAGTTTTGAATTTTCTTTTTTCTGGTGCAAAATATGACCCCCGCAGACGCCTAGTTTAGGAGTTATAGCCATTTTAAGATTTCGATTTTTTTTTACAGGTGCATAATATGACCCCCGCAGACGCCTAGTTAAGTAGTTATAGCGATTTTAAAGTTTTGAGTTTTTTTTTTTTCCGGTGCATAATATTACCCCCGCAGTCGCCTAGTTTAGGAGTTATAGCGATTTTAAAGTTTTGAATTTTCTTTTTTCTTTTGCATAATATGACCCCCGCAGACGCCTAGTTTAGGAGTTATAGCCATTTTAAGATTTTGAATTTTTTTTTCTGGTGCATAATATAACCCCCGCAGACGGCTAGTTTAGGAGTTATAGCCATTTTAAGATTTCGAATTTTTTTTTACAGGTGCATAATATGACCCCCGCAGACGCCTAGTTTAGGAGTTACAGCGATTTTAAAGTTTTTAATTTTCTTTTTTCTGGTGCATAATATGACCCCCGCAGACGCCTAGTTTAAGAGTTACAGCGATTTTAAAGTTTTGAATTTTCTTTTTTCTGGTGCATAACATGACCCCCGCAGACGCCTAGTTTAGGAGTTATAGCGATTTTAAAGTTTTGAATTTTCTTTTTTCTGGTGCATAATATGACCCCCGCAGACGCCTAGTTTAGGAGTTACAGCGATTTTAAAGTTTTGAATTTTCTTTTTTCTGGTGCATAACATGACCCCCGCAGACGCCTAGTTTAGGAGTTATAGCGATTTTAAAGTTTTGAATTTTCTTTTTTCTGGTGCATAACATGACCCCCGCAAACGCCTAGTTTAGGAGTTATAGCGTTTTTAAAGTTCTGAATTTTCTTTTTTCTGCTGCATAATATGACCCCCGCAGACGCCTAGTTTAGGAGTTATAGCGATTTTAAAGTTTTGAATTTTCTTTTTTCTGGTGCATAATATGACCCCCGCAGACGCCTAGTTTAGGAGTTATAGCCATTTTAAGATTTCGAATTTTTTTTTACAGGTGCATAATATGACCCCCGCAGACGCCTAGTTTAGGAGTTACAGCGATTTTAAAGTTTTGAATTTTCTTTTTTCTGGTGCATAATATGACCCCCGCAGACGCCTAGTTTAGGAGTTATAGCGATTTTAAAGTTTTGAATTTTCTTTTTTCTGGTGCATAATATGACCCCCGCAGACGCCTAGTTTAGGAGTTATAGCCATTTTAAGATTTCGATTTTTTTTTACAGGTGCATAATATGACCCCCGCAGACGCCTAGTTTAGGAGTTACAGCGATTTTAAAGTTTTGAATTTTCTTTTTTCTGGTGCATAACATGACCCCCGCAGACGCCTAGTTTAGGAGTTATAGCGATTTTAAAGTTTTGAATTTTTTTTTCTGGTGCATAATATGACCCCCGCAGACGCCTAGTTTAGGAGTTATAGCCATTTTAAGATTTCGAATTTTTTTTTACAGGTGCATAATATGACCCCCGCAGACGCCTAGTTTAGGAGTTACAGCGGTTTTAAAGTTTTGAATTTTCTTTTTTCTGGTGCATAATATGAACGCCGCAGACGCCTAGTTTAGGAGTTACAGCGATTTTAAAGTTTTGAATTTTCTTTTTTCTGGTGCATAACACGACCCCCGCAGACGCCTAGTTTAGGAGTTATAGCGATTTTAAAGTTTTGAATTTTCTTTTTTCTGGTGCATAATATGACCCCCGCAGACGCCTAGTTTAGGAGTTACAGCGATTTTAAAGTTTTGAATTTTCTTTTTTCTGGTGCATAACATGACCCCCGCAGACGCCTAGTTTAGGAGTTATAGAGATTTTAAAGTTTTGAATTTTTTTTTCTGGTGCATAATATGACCCCCGCAGACGCCTAGTTTAGGAGATATAGCGTTTTTAAAGTTTTGAATTTTCTTTTTTCTGCTGCATAATATGACCACCGCAGACGCCTAGTTTAGGAGTTATAGCCATTTTAAGATTTCGAATTTTTTTTTTCTGGTGCCTAATATGACCCCCGCAGACGCCTAGTTTAGGAGTTATAGCCATTTTAAGATTTTGAATTTTTTTTTTCTGGTGCATAATATGACCCCCACAGACGTCTAGTTTAGGAGTTTTAGCGATTTTAAAGTTTTGAATTTTTTTTTTCTGGTGCATAATATGACCCCCGCAGACGCCTAGTTTAGGAGTTATAGCGATTTTAAAGTTTTGAATTTTCTTTTTTCTGGTGCATAATATGACCCCCGCAGACGCCTAGTTTAGGAGTTATAGCCATTTTAAGATTTTGAATTTTTTTTCTCTGGTGCATAATATGACCCCCGCAGACGCCTAGTTTAGGAGTTATAGCCATTTTAAGATTTCGAATTTTTTTTTACAGGTGCATAATATGACCCCCGCAGACGCCTAGTTTAGGAGTTATAGCGTTTTTAAAGTTCTGAATTTTCTTTTTTCTGCTGCATAATATGACCCCCGCAGACGCCTAGTTTAGGAGTTATAGCGATTTTAAAGTTTTGAATTTTCTTTTTTCTGGTGCATAATATGACCCCCGCAGACGCCTAGTTTAGGAGTTATAGCCATTTTAAGATTTCGAATTTTTTTTTACAGGTGCATAATATGACCCCCGCAGACGCCTAGTTTAGGAGTTACAGCGATTTTAAAGTTTTGAATTTTCTTTTTTCTGGTGCATAATATGACCCCCGCAGACGCCTAGTTTAGGAGTTAAAGCCATTTTAAGATTTCGAATTTTTTTTTTCTGGTGCATAATATGACCCCCGCAGACGCCTAGTTTAGGAGTTATAGCGATTTTAAAGTTTTGAATTTTCTTTTTTCTGGTGCATAATATGACACCCGCAGACGCCTAGTTTAGGAGTTATAGCCATTTTAAGATTTCGAATTTTATTTTCTGGTGCATAATATGACCCCCGCAGACGCCTAGTTTAGGAGTTATAGCCATTTTAAGATTTCGAATTTTTTTTTTCTGGTGCATAATATGACCCCCGCAGACGCCTAGTTTAGGAGTTATAGCGATTTTAAAGTTTTGAATTTTCTTTTTTCTGGTGCATAATATGACCCCCGCAGACGCCTAGTTTAGGAGTTATAGCCATTTTAAGATTTCGAATTTTTTTTTCTGGTGCATAATATGACCCCCGCAGACGCCTAGTTTAGGAGTTATAGCGTTTTTAAAGTTCTGAATTTTCTTTTTTCTGCTGCATAATATGACCCCCGCAGACGCCTAGTTTAGGAGTTATAGCCATTTTAAGATTTCGAATTTTTTTTTACAGGTGCATAATATGACCCCCGCAGACGCCTAGTTTAGGAGTTATAGCGTTTTTAAAGTTCTGAATTTTCTTTTTTCTGCTGCATAATATGACCCCCGCAGACGCCTAGTTTAGGAGTTATAGCGATTTTAAAGTTTTGAATTTTCTTTTTTCTGGTGCATAATATGACCCCCGCAGACGCCTAGTTTAGGAGTTATAGCCATTTTAAGATTTCGAATTTTTTTTTACAGGTGCATAATATGACCCCCGCAGACGCCTAGTTTAGGAGTTACAGCGATTTTAAAGTTTTGAATTTTCTTTTTTCTGGTGCATAATATGACCCCCGCAGACGCCTAGTTTAGGAGTTATAGCGATTTTAAAGTTTTGAATTTTCTTTTTTCTGGTGCATAATATGACCCCCGCAGACGCCTAGTTTAGGAGTTATAGCCATTTTAAGATTTCGAATTTTTTTTTCTGGTGCCTAATATGACCCCCGCAGACGCCTAGTTTAGGAGATATAGCGTTTTTAAAGTTTTGAATTTTCTTTTTTCTGCTGCATAATATGACCCCCGCAGACGCCTAGTTTAGGAGTTATAGCGATTTTAAAGTTTTGAATTTTCTTTTTTCTGGTGCATAAAATGACCCCCGCAGACGCCTAGTTTAGGAGTTATAGCCATTTTAAGATTTTGAATTTTTTTTTTCTGGTGCATAATATGACCCCACAGACGTCAAGTTTAGGAGTTATAGCGATTTTAAGGTTTTGAATTTTCTTTTTTCTGGTGCATAATATGACCCCCGCAGACGCCTAGTTTAGGAGTTACAGCGATTTTAAAGTTTTGAATTTTCTTTTTTCTGGTGCATAATATGACCCCCGCAGACGCCTAGTTTAGGAGTTATAGCCATTTTAAGATTTTGAATTTTTTTTTTCTGGTGCATAATATGACCCCCGCCGACGCCTAGTTTAGGAGTTATAGCGATTTTAAAGTTTTGAATTTCCTTTTTTCTGGTGCAGAATATGACCCCCGAAAACGCCTAGTTTAGGAGTTATAGCCATTTTAAGATTTTGAATTTTTTTTTTCTGGTGCATAATATGACCCCCGCAGACGCCTAGTTTAGGAGTTACAGCGATTTTAAAGTTTTGAATTTTCTTTTTTCTGGTGCATAATATGACCCCCGCAGACGCCTAGTTTAGGAGTTATAGCCATTTTAAGATTTTGAATTTTTTTTTTCTGGTGCATAATATGACCCCCGCCGACGCCTAGTTTAGGAGTTATAGCGATTTTAAAGTTTTGAATTTCCTTTTTTCTGGTGCAGAATATGACCCCCGAGAACGCCTAGTTTAGGAGTTATAGCCATTTTAAGATTTTGAATTATTTTTTTCTGGTGCATAATACGACCCCCGCAGACGCCTAGTTTAGGAGTTATAGCGATTTTAAAGTTTTGAATTTTCTTTTTTCTGGTGCATAATATGACCCCCGCGGACGCCTAGTTTAGGAGTTATAGCCATTTTAAGATTTTGAATTTTTTTTTTCTGGTGCATAATATGACCCCCGCAGACGCCTAGTTTAGGAGTTATAGCGATTTTAAAGTTTTGAATTTTCTTTTTTCTGGTGCATAATATGACCCCCGCAGACGCCTAGTTTAGGAGTTATAGCCATTTTAAGATTTCGAATTTTTTTTTTCTGGTGCATAATATGACCCCCGCAGACGCCTAGTTTAGGAGTTATAGCGATTTTAAGATTTTGAATTTTTTTTTCTGGTGCATAATATGTCCCCCGCAGACGCCTAGTTTAGGAGTTATAGCCATTTTAAGATTTCGAATTTTTTTTTTCTGGTGCATAATATGACCCCCGCAGACGCCTAGTTTAGGAGTTATACCGATTTTAAAGTTTTGAATTTTTTTTTTCTGGTGCATAATATGACCCCCGCAGACGCCTAATTTAGGAGTTATAGCGATTTTAAAGTTTCGAATTTTCTTTTTCTGGTGCATAATATGACCCCGCAGACGCCTAGTTTAGGAGTTATAGCCAATTTAAAGTTTTGAATTTTCTTTTTTCTGGTGCATAATATGACTCCCGCAGACGCCTAGTTTAGGAGTTATAGCCATTTTAAGATTTCGAATTTTTTTTTTCTGGTGCATAATATGACCCCCGCAGACGCCTAGTTTAGGAGTTATAGCGATTTTGAAGTTTTGAATTTTCTTTTTTCTGGTGCATAATATGACCCCCGCAGACGCCTAGTTTAGGAGTTATAGCCATTTTAAGATTTCGAATTTTATTTTCTGGTGCATAATATGACCCCCGCAGACGCCTAGTTTAGGAGTTATAGCCATTTTAAGATTTCGAATTTTATTTTCTGGTGCATAATATGACCCCCGCAGACGCCTAGTTTAGGAGTTATAGCCATTTTAAGATTTTGAATTTTTTTTTCCGGTGCATAATATGACCCCCGCAGACGCCTAGTTTAGGAGTTATAGCGATTTTAAAGTTTTGAATTTTCTTTTTTCTGGTGCATAATATGACCCCCGCAGACGCCTAGTTTAGGAGTTATAGCCATTCTAAGATTTCGAATTTTTTTTTTCTGGTGCATAATATGACCCCCGCAGACGCCTAGTTTAGGAGTTATAGCCATTTTAAGATTTCGAATTTTTTTTTTCTGGTGCATAATATGACCCCCGCAGACGCCTAGTTTAGGAGTTATAGCCATTTTAAGATTTCGAATTTTATTTTCTGGTGCATAATATGACCCCCGCAGACGCCTAGTTTAGGAGTTATAGCCATTTTAAGATTTCGAATTTTTTTTTTCTGGTGCGTAATATGACCCCCGCAGACGCCTAGTTTAGGAGTTATAGCGATTTTAAAGTTTTGAATTTTCTTTTTTCTGGTGCATAATATGACCCCCGCAGACGCCTAGTTTAGGAGTTATAGCCATTTTAAGATTTCGAATTTTTTTTTCTGGTGCATAATATGACCCCCGCAGATGCCTAGTTTAGGAGTTATAGCCATTTTAAGATTTTGAATTTTTTTTTCTGGTGCATAATATGACCCCCGCAGACGCCTAGTTTAGGAGTTATAGCCATTTTAAGATTTCGAATTTTTTTTTTCTGGTGCATAATATGACTCCCGCAGACGCCTAGTTTAGGAGTTATAGCCATTTTAAGATTTTGAATTTTTTTTTCTGGTGCATAATATGACTCCCGCAGACGCCTAGTTTAGGAGTTCTAGCGATTTTAAAGTTTTGAATTTTCTTTTTTCTGGTGCATAATATGACCCCCGCAGACGCCTAGTTTAGGAGTTATACCGATTTTAAAGTTTTGAATTTTTTTTTTTCTGGTGCATAATATGACCCCCGCAGACGCCTAATTTAGGAGTTATAGCGATTTTAAAGTTTCGAATTTTCTTTTTCTGGTGCATAATATGACCCCCGCAGACGCCTAGTTTAGGAGTTATAGCCAGTTTAAGATTTTGAATTTTTTTTTCTTTTGCATAATATGACCCCCGCAGACGCCTAGTTTAGGAGTTATAGCCATTTTAAGATTTCGAATTTTTTTTTTCTGGTGCATAATATGACTCCCGCAGACGCCTAGTTTAGGAGTTCTAGCGATTTTAAAGTTTTGAATTTTCTTTTTTCTGGTGCATAATATGACCCCGCAGACGCCTAGTTTAGGAGTTATACCGATTTTAAAGTTTTGAATTTTTTTTTTTCTGGTGCATAATATGACCCCCGCAGACGCCTAATTTAGGAGTTATAGCGATTTTAAAGTTTCGAATTTTCTTTTTCTGGTGCATAATATGACCCCCGCAGACGCCTAGTTTAGGAGTTATAGCCAATTTAAGATTTTGAATTTTTTTTTCTGGTGCATAATATGACCCCCGCAGACGCCTAGTTTAGGAGTTATAGCCATTTTAAGATTTCGAATTTTTTTTTTCTGGTGCATAATATGACTCCCGCAGACGCCTAGTTTAGGAGTTCTAGCGATTTTAAAGTTTCGAATTTTCTTTTTTCTGGTGCATAATATGACCCCCGCAGACGCCTAGTTTAGGAGTTATAGCGATTTTAAAGTTTTGAATTTTCTTTTTTCTGGTGCATAATATGAACCCCGCAGACGCCTAGTTTAGGAGTTATAGCCATTTTAAGATTTCGAATTTTTTTTTCTGGTGCATAATATGACCCCCGCAGACGCCTAGTTTAGGAGTTATAGCCATTTTAAGATTTCGAATTTTTTTTTCTGGTGCATAATATGACTCCCGCAGACGCCTAGTTTAGGAGTTCTAGCGATTTTAAAGTTTTGAATTTTCTTTTTTCTGGTGCATAATATGACCCCCGCAGACGCCTAGTTTAGGAGTTATAGCGATTTTAAAGTTTTGAATTTTCTTTTTTCTGGTGCATAATATGACCCCCGCAGACGCCTAGTTTAGGAGTTATAGCCATTTTAAGATTTCGAATTTTATTTTCTGGTGCATAATATGACCCCCGCAGACGCCTAGTTTAGGAGTTATAGCCATTTTAAGATTTCGAATTTTTTTTTTCTAATATGACCCCCGCAGACGCCTAGTTTAGGAGTTATAGCGATTTTAAAGTTTTGAATTTTCTTTTTTCTGGTGCATAATATGACCCCCGCAGACGCCTAGTTTAGGAGTTATAGCCATTTTAAGATTTCGAATTTTTTTTTCTGGTGCATAATATGACCCCCGCAGACGCCTAGTTTAGGAGTTATAGCCATTCTAAGATTTCGAATTTTTTTTTTCTGGTGCATAATATGACCCCCGCAGACGCCTAGTTTAGGAGTTATAGCCATTTTAAGATTTCGAAGTTTTTTTTTCTGGTGCATAATATGACCCCCGCAGACGCCTAGTTTAGGAGTTATAGCCATTTTAAGATTTCGAATTTTATTTTCTGGTGCATAATATGACCCCCGCAGACGCCTAGTTTAGGAGTTATAGCCATTTTAAGATTTCGAATTTTTTTTTTCTGGTGCGTAATATGACCCCCGCAGACGCCTAGTTTAGGAGTTATAGCGATTTTAAAGTTTTGAATTTTCTTTTTTCTGGTGCATAATATGACCCCCGCAGACGCCTAGTTTAGGAGTTATAGCCATTTTAAGATTTCGAATTTTTTTTTCTGGTGCATAATATGACCCCCGCAGATGCCTAGTTTAGGAGTTATAGCCATTTTAAGATTTTGAATTTTTTTTTCTGGTGCATAATATGACCCCCGCAGACGCCTAGTTTAGGAGTTATAGCCATTTTAAGATTTCGAATTTTTTTTTTCTGGTGCATAATATGACTCCCGCAGACGCCTAGTTTAGGAGTTATAGCCATTTTAAGATTTTGAATTTTTTTTTCTGGTGCATAATATGACTCCCGCAGACGCCTAGTTTAGGAGTTCTAGCGATTTTAAAGTTTTGAATTTTCTTTTTTCTGGTGCATAATATGACCCCCGCAGACGCCTAGTTTAGGAGTTATACCGATTTTAAAGTTTTGAATTTTTTTTTTTCTGGTGCATAATATGACCCCCGCAGACGCCTAATTTAGGAGTTATAGCGATTTTAAAGTTTCGAATTTTCTTTTTTCTGGTGCATAATATGACCCCCGCAGACGCCTAGTTTAGGAGTTCTAGCGATTTTAAAGTTTTGAATTTTCTTTTTTCTGGTGCATAATATGACCCCCGCAGACGCCTAGTTTAGGAGTTATACCGATTTTAAAGTTTTGAATTTTTTTTTTTCTGGTGCATAATATGACCCCCGCAGACGCCTAGTTTAGGAGTTATAGCCAATTTAAGATTTTGAATTTTTTTTTCTGGTGCATAATATGACCCCCGCAGACGCCTAGTTTAGGAGTTATAGCCATTTTAAGATTTCGAATTTTTTTTTTCTGGTGCATAATATGACTCCCGCAGACGCCTAGTTTAGGAGTTCTAGCGATTTTAAAGTTTTGAATTTTCTTTTTTCTGGTGCATAATATGACCCCCGCAGACGCCTAGTTTAGGAGTTATACCGATTTCAAAGTTTTGAATTTTTTTTTTCTGGTGCATAATATGACCCCCGCAGACGCCTAATTTAGGAGTTATAGCGATTTTAAAGTTTCGAATTTTCTTTTTTCTGGTGCATAATATGACCCCCGCAGACGCCTAGTTTAGGAGTTATAGCGATTTTAAAGTTTTGAATTTTCTTTTTTCTGGTGCATAATATGAACCCCGCAGACGCCTAGTTTAGGAGTTATAGCCATTTTAAGATTTCGAATTTTTTTTTCTGGTGCATAATATGACCCCCGCAGACGCCTAGTTTAGGAGTTATAGCCATTTTAAGATTTAGAATTTTTTTTTCTGGTGCATAATATGTCCCCCGCAGACGCCTAGTTTAGGAGTTATAGCCATTTTAAGATTTCGAATTTTTTTTTCTGGTGCATAATATGACTCCCGCAGACGCCTAGTTTAGGAGTTCTAGCGATTTTAAAGTTTTGAATTTTCTTTTTTCTGGTGCATAATATGACCCCCGCAGACGCCTAGTTTAGGAGTTATACCGATTTTAAAGTTTTGAATTTTTTTTTTTCTGGTGCATAATATGACCCCCGCAGACGCCTAATTTAGGAGTTATAGCGATTTTAAAGTTTCGAATTTTCTTTTTCTGGTGCATAATATGACCCCCGCAGACGCCTAGTTTAGGAGTTATAGCCATTTTAAGATTTTGAATTTTTTTTTCTGGTGCATAATATGACTCCCGCAGACGCCTAGTTTAGGAGTTCTAGCGATTTTAAAGTTTTGAATTTTCTTTTTTCTGGTGCATAATATGACCCCCGCAGATGCCTAGTTTAGGAGTTATAGCCATTTTAAGATTTTGAATTTTTTCTGGTGTATAATATGACCCCCGCAGACGCCTAGTTTAGGAGTTATAGCCATTTTAAGATTTCGAATTTTTTTTCTCTGGTGCATAATATGACTCCCGCAGACGCCTAGTTTAGGAGTTATAGCCATTTTAAGATTTTGAATTTTTTTTTCTGGTGCATAATATGACTCCCGCAGACGCCTAGTTTAGGAGTTCTAGCGATTTTAAAGTTTTGAATTTTCTTTTTTCTGGTGTATAATATGACCCCCGCAGACGCCTAGTTTAGGAGTTATACCGATTTTAAAGTTTTGAATTTTTTTTTTTCTGGTGCATAATATGACCCCCGCAGACGCCTAATTTAGGAGTTATAGCGATTTTAAAGTTTCGAATTTTCTTTTTCTGGTGCATAATATGACCCCCGCAGACGCCTAGTTTAGGAGTTATAGCCAATTTAAGATTTCGAATTTTTTTTTTCTGGTGCATAATATGACTCCCGCAGACGCCTAGTTTAGGAGTTCTAGCGATTTTAAAGTTTTGAATTTTCTTTTTTCTGGTGCATAATATGACCCCCGCAGACGCCTAGTTTAGGAGTTATAGCGATTTTAAAGTTTTGAATTTTCTTTTTTCTGGTGCATAATATGACCCCCGCAGACGCCTAGTTTAGGAGTTATAGCCATTTTAAGATTTCGAATTTTATTTTCTGGTGCATAATATGACCCCCGCAGACGCCTAGTTTAGGAGTTATAGCCATTTTAAGATTTCGAATTTTTTTTTTCTAATATGACCCCCGCAGACGCCTAGTTTAGGAGTTATAGCGATTTTAAAGTTTTGAATTTTCTTTTTTCTGGTGCATAATATGACCCCCGCAGACGCCTAGTTTAGGAGTTATAGCCATTTTAAGATTTCGAATTTTTTTTTCTGGTGCATAATATGACCCCCGCAGACGCCTAGTTTAGGAGTTATAGCCAATTTAAGATTTTGAATTTTTTTTTCTGGTGCATAATATGACCCCCGCAGACGCCTAGTTTAGGAGTTATAGCCATTTTAAGATTTCGAATTTTTTTTTTCTGGTGCATAATATGACTCCCGCAGACGCCTAGTTTAGGAGTTCTAGCGATTTTAAAGTTTTGAATTTTCTTTTTTCTGGTGCATAATATGACCCCCGCAGACGCCTAGTTTAGGAGTTATAGCGATTTTAAAGTTTTGAATTTTCTTTTTTCTGGTGCATAATATGACCCCCGCAGACGCCTAGTTTAGGAGTTATAGCCATTTTAAGATTTCGAATTTTATTTTCTGGTGCATAATATGACCCCCGCAGACGCCTAGTTTAGGAGTTATAGCCATTTTAAGATTTCGAATTTTTTTTTTCTAATATGACCCCCGCAGACGCCTAGTTTAGGAGTTATAGCGATTTTAAAGTTTTGAATTTTCTTTTTTCTGGTGCATAATATGACCCCCGCAGACGCGTAGTTTAGGAGTTATAGCGATTTTAAAGTTTTGAATTTTCTTTTTTCTGGTGCATAATACGACCCCCGCAGACGCCTAGTTTAGGAGTTATAGCCATTTTAAGATTTCGAATTTTTTTTTTCTGGTGCATAATATGACCCCCGCAGACGCCTAGTTTAGGAGTTATAGCGATTTTGAAGTTTTGAATTTTCTTTTTTCTGGTGCATAATATGACCCCCGCAGACGCCTAGTTTAGGAGTTATAGCCATTTTAAGATTTCGAATTTTATTTTCTGGTGCATAATATGACCCCCGCAGACGCCTAGTTTAGGAGTTATAGCCATTTTAAGATTTCGAATTTTATTTTCTGGTGCATAATATGACCCCCGCAGACGCCTAGTTTAGGAGTTATAGCCATTTTAAGATTTTGAATTTTTTTTTCCGGTGCATAATATGACCCCCGCAGACGCCTAGTTTAGGAGTTATAGCGATTTTAAAGTTTTGAATTTTCTTTTTTCTGGTGCATAATATGACTCCCGCAGACGCCTAGTTTAGGAGTTATAGCCATTTTAAGATTTCGAATTTTTTTTTTCTGGTGCATAATATGACCCCCGCAGACGCCTAGTTTAGGAGTTATAGCGATTTTGAAGTTTTGAATTTTCTTTTTTCTGGTGCATAATATGACCCCCGCAGACGCCTAGTTTAGGAGTTATAGCCATTTTAAGATTTCGAATTTTTTTTTTCTGGTGCATAATATGACCCCCGCAGACGCCTAGTTTAGGAGTTATAGCGATTTTAAGATTTTGAATTTTTTTTTCTGGTGCATAATATGTCCCCCGCAGACGCCTAGTTTAGGAGTTATAGCCATTTTAAGATTTCGAATTTTTTTTTTCTTTTGCATAATATGACCCCCGCAGACGCCTAATTTAGGAGTTATAGCGATTTTAAAGTTTCGAATTTTCTTTTTCTGGTGCATAATATGACCCCGCAGACGCCTAGTTTAGGAGTTATAGCCAATTTAAAGTTTTGAATTTTCTTTTTTCTGGTGCATAATATGACTCCCGCAGACGCCTAGTTTAGGAGTTATAGCCATTTTAAGATTTCGAATTTTTTTTTTCTGGTGCATAATATGACCCCCGCAGACGCCTAGTTTAGGAGTTATAGCGATTTTGAAGTTTTGAATTTTCTTTTTTCTGGTGCATAATATGACCCCCGCAGACGCCTAGTTTAGGAGTTATAGCCATTTTAAGATTTCGAATTTTATTTTCTGGTGCATAATATGACCCCCGCAGACGCCTAGTTTAGGAGTTATAGCCATTTTAAGATTTCGAATTTTATTTTCTGGTGCATAATATGACCCCCGCAGACGCCTAGTTTAGGAGTTATAGCCATTTTAAGATTTTGAATTTTTTTTTCCGGTGCATAATATGACCCCCGCAGACGCCTAGTTTAGGAGTTATAGCGATTTTAAAGTTTTGAATTTTCTTTTTTCCGGTGCATAATATGACCCCCGCAGACGCCTAGTTTAGGAGTTATAGCCATTCTAAGATTTCGAATTTTTTTTTCTGGTGCATAATATGACCCCCGCAGACGCCTAGTTTAGGAGTTATAGCCATTTTAAGATTTCGAATTTTTTTTTTCTGGTGCATAATATGACCCCCGCAGACGCCTAGTTTAGGAGTTATAGCCATTTTAAGATTTCGAATTTTATTTTCTGGTGCATAATATGACCCCCGCAGACGCCTAGTTTAGGAGTTATAGCCATTTTAGGATTTCGAATTTTTTTTTTCTGGTGCGTAATATGACCCCCGCAGACGCCTAGTTTAGGAGTTATAGCGATTTTAAAGTTTTGAATTTTCTTTTTTCTGGTGCATAATATGACCCCCGCAGACGCCTAGTTTAGGAGTTATAGCCATTTTAAGATTTCGAATTTTTTTTTCTGGTGCATAATATGACCCCCGCAGATGCCTAGTTTAGGAGTTATAGCCATTTTAAGATTTTGAATTTTTTTTCTGGTGCATAATATGACCCCCGCAGACGCCTAGTTTAGGAGTTATAGCCATTTTAAGATTTCGAATTTTTTTTTCTGGTGCATAATATGACTCCCGCAGACGCCTAGTTTAGGAGTTCTAGCGATTTTAAAGTTTTGAATTTTCTTTTTTCTGGTGCATAATATGACCCCCGCAGACGCCTAGTTTAGGAGTTATACCGATTTTAAAGTTTTGAATTTTTTTTTTTCTGGTGCATAATATGACCCCCGCAGACGCCTAATTTAGGAGTTATAGCGATTTTAAAGTTTCGAATTTTCTTTTTCTGGTGCATAATATGACCCCCGCAGACGAATAGTTTAGGAGTTATAGCCAATTTAAGATTTTGAATTTTTTTTTCTGGTGCATAATATGACCCCCGCAGACGCCTAGTTTAGGAGTTATAGCCATTTTAAGATTTCGAATTTTTTTTTTCTGGTGCATAATATGACTCCCGCAGACGCCTAGTTTAGGAGTTCTAGCGATTTTAAAGTTTTGAATTTTCTTTTTTCTGGTGCATAATATGACCCCCGCAGACGCCTAGTTTAGGAGTTATACCGATTTCAAAGTTTTGAATTTTTTTTTTCTGGTGCATAATATGACCCCCGCAGACGCCTAATTTAGGAGTTATAGCGATTTTAAAGTTTCGAATTTTCTTTTTTCTGGTGCATAATATGACCCCCGCAGACGCCTAGTTTAGGAGTTATAGCGATTTTAAAGTTTTGAATTTTCTTTTTTCTGGTGCATAATATGAACCCCGCAGACGCCTAGTTTAGGAGTTATAGCCATTTTAAGATTTCGAATTTTTTTTTCTGGTGCATAATATGACCCCCGCAGACGCCTAGTTTAGGAGTTATAGCCATTTTAAGATTTAGAATTTTTTTTTCTGGTGCATAATATGTCCCCCGCAGACGCCTAGTTTAGGAGTTATAGCCATTTTAAGATTTCGAATTTTTTTTTCTGGTGCATAATATGACTCCCGCAGACGCCTAGTTTAGGAGTTCTAGCGATTTTAAAGTTTTGAATTTTCTTTTTTCTGGTGCATAATATGACCCCCGCAGACGCCTAGTTTAGGGTTATACCGATTTTAAAGTTTTGAATTTTTTTTTTTCTGGTGCATAATATGACCCCCGCAGACGCCTAATTTAGGAGTTATAGCGATTTTAAAGTTTCGAATTTTCTTTTTCTGGTGCATAATATGACCCCCGCAGACGCCTAGTTTAGGAGTTATAGCCAATTTAAAGTTTTGAATTTTCTTTTTTCTGGTACATAATATGACCCCCGCAGACGCCTATTTTAGGAGTTATAGCGATTTTAAGATTTTGAATTTTTTTTTTCTGGTGCATAATATGACCCCCGCAGACGCCTAGTTTAGGAGTTATAGCGATTTTAAAGTTTTGAATTTTCTTTTTTCTGGTGCATAATATGACCCCCGCAGATGCCTAGTTTAGGAGTTATAGCCATTTTAAGATTTTGAATTTTTTTTTCTGGTGCATAATATGACCCCCGCAGACGCCTAGTTTAGGAGTTATAGCCATTTTAAGATTTCGAATTTTTTTTTTCTGGTGCATAATATGACTCCCGCAGACGCCTAGTTTAGGAGTTATAGCCATTTTAAGATTTTGAATTTTTTTTTCTGGTGCATAATATGACTCCCGCAGACGCCTAGTTTAGGAGTTCTAGCGATTTTAAAGTTTTGAATTTTTTTTTTCTGGTGCATAATATGACCCCCGCAGACGCCTAATTTAGGAGTTATAGCGATTTTAAAGTTTCGAATTTTCTTTTTCTGGTGCATAATATGACCCCCGCAGACGCCTAGTTTAGGAGTTATAGCCAATTTAAGATTTTGAATTTTTTTTTCTGGTGCATAATATGACCCCCGCAGACGCCTAATTTAGGAGTTATAGCCATTTTAAGATTTCGAATTTTTTTTTTCTGGTGCATAATATGACTCCCGCAGACGCCTAGTTTAGGAGTTCTAGCGATTTTAAAGTTTTGAATTTTCTTTTTTCTGGTGCATAATATGACCCCCGCAGACGCCTAGTTTAGGAGTTATAGCGATTTTAAAGTTTTGAATTTTCTTTTTTCTGGTGCATAATATGACCCCCGCAGACGCCTAGTTTAGGAGTTATAGCCATTTTAAGATTTCGAATTTTATTTTCTGGTGCATAATATGACCCCCGCAGACGCCTAGTTTAGGAGTTATAGCCATTTTAAGATTTCGAATTTTTTTTTTCTAATATGACCCCCGCAGACGCCTAGTTTAGGAGTTATAGCGATTTTAAAGTTTTGAATTTTCTTTTTTCTGGTGCATAATATGACCCCCGCAGACGCCTAGTTTAGGAGTTATAGCCATTTTAAGATTTCGAATTTTTTTTTCTGGTGCATAATATGACCCCCGCAGACGCCTAGTTTAGGAGTTATAGCGATTTTAAAGTTTTGAATTTTCTTTTTTCTGGTGCATAATATGACCCCCGCAGACGCGTAGTTTAGGAGTTATAGCGATTTTAAAGTTTTGAATTTTCTTTTTTCTGGTGCATAATACGACCCCCGCAGACGCCTAGTTTAGGAGTTATAGCCATTTTAAGATTTCGAATTTTTTTTTTCTGGTGCATAATATCACCCCCGCAGACGCCTAGTTTAGGAGTTATAGCGATTTTGAAGTTTTGAATTTTCTTTTTTCTGGTGCATAATATGACCCCCGCAGACGCCTAGTTTAGGAGTTATAGCCATTTTAAGATTTCGAATTTTATTTTCTGGTGCATAATATGACCCCCGCAGACGCCTAGTTTAGGAGTTATAGCCATTTTAAGATTTCGAATTTTATTTTCTGGTGCATAATATGACCCCCGCAGACGCCTAGTTTAGGAGTTATAGCCATTTTAAGATTTCGAATTTTTTTTCTCTGGTGCGTAATATGACCCCCGCAGACGCCTAGTTTAGGAGTTATAGCGATTTTAAAGTTTTGAATTTTCTTTTTTCTGGTGCATAATATGACCCTCGCAGACGCCTAGTTTAGGAGCTATAGCCATTTTAAGATTTCGAATTTTTTTTTCTGGTGCATAATATGACCCCCGCAGACGCCTAGTTTAGGAGTTATAGCCATTTTAAGATTTCGAATTTTATTTTCTGGTGCATAATATGACCCCCGCAGACGCCTAGTTTAGGAGTTATAGCCATTTTAAGATTTCGAAATTTATTTTCTGGTGCATAATATGACCCCCGCAGACGCCTAGTTTAGGAGTTATAGCCATTTTAAGATTTCGAATTTTTTTTTCTGGTGCCTAATATGACCCCCGCAGACGCCTAGTTTAGGAGTTATAGCGTTTTTAAAGTTTTGAATTTTCTTTTTTCTGCTGCATAATATGACCCCCGCAGACGCCTAGTTTAGGAGTTATAGCCATTTTAAGATTTTGAATTTTTTTTGCTGGTGCCTAATATGACCCCCGCAGACGCCTAGTTTAGGAGTTATAGCGATTTTAAAGTTTTGAATTTTCTTTTTTCTGGTGCATAATATGACCCCCGCAGACGCAGTTACAGCGATTTTAAAGTTTTGAATTTTCTTTTTTCTGGTGCATAATATGACCCCCGCAGACGCCTAGTTTAGGAGTTATAGCCATTTTAAGATTTTGAATTTTTTTTTCCGGTGCATAATATGACCCCCGCAGACGCCTAGTTTAGGAGTTATAGCGATTTTAAAGTTTTGAATTTTCTTTTTTATGGTGCATAATATGACCCCCGCAGACGCCTAGTTTAGGAGTTATAGCCATTTTAAGATTTTGAATTTTTTTTTCTGGTGCATAATATGACCCCCGCAGACGCCTAGTTTAGGAGTTATAGCCATTTTAAGATTTCGAATTTTTTTTTTCTGGTGCATAATATGACTCCCGCAGACGCCTAGTTTAGGAGTTCTAGCGATTTTAAAGTTTTGAATTTTCTTTTTTCTGGTGCATAATATGACCCCCGCAGACGCCTAGTTTAGGAGTTATAGCCATTTTAAGATTTCGAATTTTATTTTCTGGTGCATAATATGACCCCCGCAGACGCCTAGTTTAGGAGTTATAGCCGTTTTAAGATTTCGAATTTTTTTTTTCTGGTGCGTAATATGACCCCCGCAGACGCCTAGTTTAGGAGCTATAGCCATTTTAAGATTTTGCATTTTTTTTTCTGGTGCATAATATGACCCCCGCAGACGCCTAGTTTAGGAGTTATAGCGATTTTAAAGTTTTGAATTTTCTTTTTTCTGGTGCATAATATGACCCCCACAGACGCCTAGTTTAGGAGTTATAGCGATTTTAAAGTTTTGAATTTTTTTTTTCTGGTGCATAATATGACCCCCGCAGACGCCTAGTTTAGGAGTTATAGCGATTTTAAAGTTTTGAATTTTCTTTTTTCTGCTGCATAATATGACCCCCGCAGACGCCTAGTTTAGGAGTTATAGCCATTTTAAGATTTTGAATTTTTTTTGCTGGTGCCTAATATGACCCCCGCAGACGCCTAGTTTAGGAGTTATAGCGTTTTTAAAGTTTTGAATTTTCTTTTTTCTGCTGCATAATATGACCAACGCAGACGCCTAGTTTAGGAGTTATAGCCATTTTAAGATTTCGAATTTTTTTTTCTGGTGCATAATATGACTCCCGCAGACGCCTAGTTTAGGAGTTCTAGCGATTTTAAAGTTTTGAATTTTCTTTTTTCTGGTGCATAATATGACCCCCGCAGACGCCTAGTTTAGGAGTTATACCGATTTTAAAGTTTTGAATTTTTTTTTTTTTGGTGCATAATATGACCCCCGCAGACGGCTAGTTTAGGAGTTATAGCGATTTTAAAGTTTTGAATTTTCTTTTTTCTGGTGCATAATATGACCCCCGCAGACGCCTAGTTTCGGAGTTCTAGCGATTTTAAAGTTTTGAATTTTCTTTTTTCTGGTGCATAATATGACCCCCGCAGACGCAGTTACAGCGATTTTAAAGTTTTTAATTTTCTTTTTTCTGGTGCATAATATGACCCCCGCAGACGCCTATTTTAGGAGTTATAGCCATTTTAAGATTTCGAATTTTTTTTTTCTGGTGCATAATATGACCCCCGCAGACGCCTAGTTTAGGAGTTATAGCGATTTTAAAGTTTTGAATTTTCTTTTTTATGGTGCATAATATGACCCCCGCAGACGCCTAGTTTAGGAGTTATAGCCATTTTAAGATTTTGAATTTTTTTTTCTGGTGCATAATATGACCCCCGCAGACGCCTAGTTTAGGAGTTATAGCCATTTTAAGATTTCGAATTTTTTTTTTCTGGTGCATAATATGACTCCCGCAGACGCCTAGTTTAGGAGTTCTAGCGATTTTAAAGTTTTGAATTTTCTTTTTTCTGGTGCATAATATGACCCCCGCAGACGCCTAGTTTAGGAGTTATACCGATTTTAAAGTTTTGAATTTTTTTTTTTCTGGTGCATAATATGACCCCCGCAGACGCCTAGTTTAGGAGTTATAGCGATTTTAAAGTTTTGAATTTTTTTTTTTTTGGTGCATAATATGACCCCCGCAGACGGCTAGTTTAGGAGTTATAGCGATTTTAAAGTTTTGAATTTTCTTTTTTCTGGTGCATAATATGACCCCCGCAGACGCCTAGTTTCAGAGTTCTAGCGATTTTAAAGTTTTGAATTTTCTTTTTTCTGGTGCATAATATGACCCCCGCAGACGCCTAATTTAGGAGTTAACGCGATTTTAAAGTTTCGAATTTTCTTTTTTCTGGTGCATAATATGACCCCCGCAGACGCCTAGGTTAGGAGTTATAGCCAATTTAAAGTTTTGAATTTTCTTTTTTCTGGTGCATAATATGACCCCCGCAGACGCCTAGTTTAGGAGTTATAGCGATTTTAAAGTTTTGAATTTTTTTTTTTTTGGTGCATAATATGACCCCCGCAGACGGCTAGTTTAGGAGTTATAGCGATTTTAAAGTTTTGAATTTTCTTTTTTCTGGTGCATAATATGACCCCCGCAGACGCCTAGTTTCAGAGTTCTAGCGATTTTAAAGTTTTGAATTTTCTTTTTTCTGGTGCATAATATGACCCCCGCAGACGCCTAATTTAGGAGTTAACGCGATTTTAAAGTTTCGAATTTTCTTTTTTCTGGTGCATAATATGACCCCCGCAGACGCCTAGGTTAGGAGTTATAGCCAATTTAAAGTTTTGAATTTTCTTTTTTCTGGTGCATAATATGACCCCCGCAGACGCCTAGTTTAGGAGTTATAGCGATTTTAAAGTTTTGAATTTTTTTTTTTTTGGTGCATAATATGACCCCCGCAGACGGCTAGTTTAGGAGTTATAGCGATTTTAAAGTTTTGAATTTTCTTTTTTCTGGTGCATAATATGACCCCCGCAGACGCCTAGTTTAGGAGTTATAGCCATTTTAAGATTTTGAATTTTTTTTCTGGTGCATAATATGACCCCCGCAGACGCCTAGTTTAGGAGTTATAGCGATTTTAAAGTTTTGAATTTTTTTTTTTCCTGGTGCATAATATGACCCCCGCAGACGCCTAGTTTAGGAGTTATAGCGATTTTAAAGTTTTGAATTTTCTTTTTTCTGGTGCATAATATGACCCCCGCAGACGCCTAGTTTAGGAGTTATAGCCATTTTAAGATTTTGAATTTTTTTTTCCGGTGCATAATATGACCCCCGCAGACGCCTAGTTTAGGAGTTATAGCGATTTTAAAGTTTTGAATTTTCTTTTTTATGGTGCATAATATGACCCCCGCAGACGCCTAGTTTAGGAGTTATAGCCATTTTAAGATTTTGAATTTTTTTTTTCTGGTGCATAATATGACCCCCGCAGACGCCTAGTTTAGGAGTTATAGCGATTTTAAAGTTTTGAATTTTCTTTTTTCTGCTGCATAATATGACCACCGCAGACGCCTAGTTTAGGAGTTATAGCCATTTTAAGATTTCGAATTTTTTTTTCTGGTGCCTAATATGACCCCCGCAGACGCCTAGTTTAGGAGTTATAGCGATTTTAAAGTTTTGAATTTTCTTTTTTCTGTTGCATAAAATGACCCCCACAGACGCCTAGTTTAGGAGTTATAGCGATTTTAAAGTTTTGAATTTTTTTTTTCTGGTGCATAATATGACCCCCGCAGACGCCTAGTTTAGGAGTTATAGCGATTTTAAAGTTTTGAATTTTCTTTTTTCTGCTGCATAATATGACCACCGCAGACGCCTAGTTTAGGAGTTATAGCCATTTTAAGATTTCGAATTTTTTTTTCTGGTGCCTAATATGACCCCCGCAGACGCCTAGTTTAGGAGTTATAGCGTTTTTAAAGTTTTGAATTTTCTTTTTTCTGCTGCATAATATGACCACCGCAGACGCCTAGCTTAGGAGTTATAGCCATTTTAAGATTTCGAATTTTTTTTTCTGGTGCCTAATATGACCCCCGCAGACGCCTAGTTTAGGAGTTATAGCGTTTTTAAAGTTTTGAATTTTCTTTTTTCTGCTGCATAATATGACCCCCGCAGACGCCTAGTTTAGGAGTTATAGCCATTTTAAGATTTTGAATTTTTTTTTTCTGGTACCTAATATGACCCCCGCAGACGCCTAGTTTAGGTGTTATAGCGATTTTAAAGTTTTGAATTTTCTTTTTTCTGGTGCATAATATGACCCCCGCAGACGCAGTTACAGCGATTTTAAAGTTTTGAATTTTCTTTTTTCTGGTGCATAATATGACCCCCGCAGACGCCTAGTTTAGGAGTTATAGCCATTTTAAGATTTTGAATTTTTTTTTCCGGTGCATAATATGACCCCCGCAGACGCCTAATTTAGGAGTTATAGCGATTTTAAAGTTTTGAATTTTCTTTTTTATGGTGCCTAATATGACCCCCGCAGACGCCTAGTTTAGGAGTTATAGCCATTTTAAGATTTTGAATTTTTTTTTCTGGTGCATAATATGACCCCCGCAGACGCCTAGTTTAGGAGTTATAGCCATTTTAAGATTTCGAATTTTTTTTTTCTGGTGCATAATATGACTCCCGCAGACGCCTAGTTTAGGAGTTCTAGCGATTTTAAAGTTTTGAATTTTCTTTTTTCTGGTGCATAATATGACCCCCGCAGACGCCTAGGTTAGGAGTTATAGCCAATTTAAAGTTTTGAATTTTCTTTTTTCTGGTGCATAATATGACCCCCGCAGACGCCTAGTTTAGGAGTTATAGCGATTTTAAAGTTTTGAATTTTCTTTTTTCTGGTGCATAATATGACCCCCGCAGACGCCTAGTTTAGGAGTTATAGCGATTTTAAAGTTTTGAATTTTCTTTTTTCTGGTGCATAATATGACCCCCGCAGACGCCTAGTTTAGGAGTTATAGCCATTTTAAGATTTCGAATTTTATTTTCTGGTGCATAATATGACCCCCGCAGACGCCTAGTTTAGGAGTTATAGCCGTTTTAAGATTTCGAATTTTTTTTTTTCTGGTGCGTAATATGACCCCCGCAGACGCCTAGTTTAGGAGCTATAGCCATTTTAAGATTTTGCATTTTTTTTTCTGGTGCATAATATGACCCCCGCAGACGCCTAGTTTAGGAGTTATAGCGATTTTAAAGTTTTGAATTTTCTTTTTTCTGGTGCATAATATGACCCCCGCAGACGCCTAGTTTAGGAGTTATAGCGATTTTAAAGTTTTGAATTTTCTTTTTTCTGCTGCATAATATGACCACCGCAGACGCCTAGTTTAGGAGTTATAGCCATTTTAAGATTTCGAATTTTTTTTTCTGGTGCCTAATATGACCCCCGCAGACGCCTAGTTTAGGAGTTATAGCGATTTTAAAGTTTTGAATTTTCTTTTTTCTGTTGCATAAAATGACCCCCACAGACGCCTAGTTTAGGAGTTATAGCGATTTTAAAGTTTTGAATTTTTTTTTTCTGGTGCATAATATGACCCCCGCAGACGCCTAGTTTAGGAGTTATAGCGATTTTAAAGTTTTGAATTTTCTTTTTTCTGCTGCATAATATGACCACCGCAGACGCCTAGTTTAGGAGTTATAGTCATTTTAAGATTTCGAATTTTTTTTTCTGGTGCCTAATATGACCCCCGCAGACGCCTAGTTTAGGAGTTATAGCGTTTTTAAAGTTTTGAATTTTCTTTTTTCTGCTGCATAATATGACCACCGCAGACGCCTAGTTTAGGAGTTATAGCCATTTTAAGATTTCGAATTTTTTTTTCTGGTGCCTAATATGACCCCCGCAGACGCCTAGTTTAGGAGTTATAGCGTTTTTAAAGTTTTGAATTTTCTTTTTTCTGCTGCATAATATGACCCCCGCAGACGCCTAGTTTAGGAGTTATAGCCATTTTAAGATTTTGAATTTTTTTTTTCTGGTGCCTAATATGACCCCCGCAGACGCCTAGTTTAGGAGTTATAGCGATTTTAAAGTTTTGAATTTTCTTTTTTCTGGTGCATAATATGACCCCCGCAGACGCAGTTACAGCGATTTTAAAGTTTTGAATTTTCTTTTTTCTGGTGCACAATATGACCCCCGCAGACGCCTAGTTTAGGAGTTATACCGATTTTAAAGTTTTGAATTTTTTTTTTTCTGGTGCATAATATGACCCCCGCAGACGCCTAATTTAGGAGTTAACGCGATTTTAAAGTTTCGAATTTTCTTTTTTCTGGTGCATAATATGACCCCCGCAGACGCCTAGGTTAGGAGTTATAGCCAATTTAAAGTTTTGAATTTTCTTTTTTCTGGTGCATAATATGACCCCCGCAGACGCCTAATTTAGGAGTTAACGCGATTTTAAAGTTTCGAATTTTCTTTTTTGTGGTGCATAATATGACCCCCGCAGACGCCTAGTTTAGGAGTTATAGCCATTTTAAGATTTTGAATTTTTTTTTCCGGTGCATAATATGACCCCCGCAGACGCCTAGTTTAGGAGTTATAGCGATTTTAAAGTTTTGAATTTTCTTTTTTATGGTGCATAATATGACCCCCGCAGACGCCTAGTTTAGGAGTTATAGCCATTTTAAGATTTTGAATTTTTTTTTCTGGTGCATAATATGACCCCCGCAGACGCCTAGTTTAGGAGTTATAGCCATTTTAAGATTTCGAATTTTTTTTTCTGGTGCCTAATATGACCCCCGCAGACGCCTAGTTTAGGAGTTATAGCGTTTTTAAAGTTTTGAATTTTCTTTTTTCTGCTGCATAATATGACCACCGCAGACGCCTAGTTTAGGAGTTATAGCCATTTTAAGATTTCGAATTTTTTTTTCTGGTGCCTAATATGACCCCCGCAGACGCCTAGTTTAGGAGTTATAGCGTTTTTAAAGTTTTGAATTTTCTTTTTTCTGGTGCATAATATGACCCCCGCAGACGCCTAGTTTAGGAGTTATACCGATTTTAAAGTTTTGAATTTTTTTTTTTCTGGTGCATAATATGACCCCCGCAGACGCCTAATTTAGGAGTTAACGCGATTTTAAAGTTTCGAATTTTCTTTTTTCTGGTGCATAATATGACCCCCGCAGACGCCTAGGTTAGGAGTTATAGCCAATTTAAAGTTTTGAATTTTCTTTTTTCTGGTGCATAATATGACCCCCGCAGACGCCTAGTTTAGGAGTTATAGCGATTTTAAAGTTTTGAATTTTTTTTTTTTTGGTGCATAATATGACCCCCGCAGACGCCTAGTTTCGGAGTTCTAGCGATTTTAAAGTTTTGAATTTTCTTTTTTCTGGTGCATAATATGACCCCCGCAGACGCCTAGTTTAGGAGTTATACCGATTTTAAAGTTTTGAATTTTTTTTTTTCTGGTGCATAATATGACCCCCGCAGACGCCTAATTTAGGAGTTAACGCGATTTTAAAGTTTCGAATTTTCTTTTTTCTGGTGCATAATATGACCCCCGCAGACGCCTAGTTTAGGAGTTATAGCGATTTTAAAGTTTTGAATTTTTTTTTTTTTGGTGCATAATATGACCCCCGCAGACGCCTAGTTTCGGAGTTCTAGCGATTTTAAAGTTTTGAATTTTCTTTTTTCTGGTGCATAATATGACCCCCGCAGACGCCTAGTTTCGGAGTTCTAGCGATTTTAAAGTTTTGAATTTTCTTTTTTCTGGTGCATAATATGACCCCCGCAGACGCCTAGTTTAGGAGTTATAGCCATTTTAAGATTTTGAATTTTTTTTCTGGTGCATAATATGACCCCCGCAAACGCCTAGTTTAGGAGTTATAGCGATTTTAAAGTTTTGAATTTTTTTTTTTCCTGGTGCATAATATGACCCCCGCAGACGCCTAGTTGAGGAGTTATAGCGATTTTAAAGTTTTGAATTTTCTTTTTTCTGGTGCATAATATGACCCCCGCAGACGCCTAGTTTAGGAGTTATAGCCATTTTAAGATTTTGAATTTTTTTTTTCTGGTGCATAATATGACCCCCGCAGACGCCTAGTTTAGGAGTTATAGCGATTTTAAAGTTTTGAATTTTCTTTTTTCTGCTGCATAATATGACCACCGCAGACGCCTAGTTTAGGAGTTATAGCCATTTTAAGATTTCGAATTTTTTTTTCTGGTGCCTAATATGACACCCGCAGACGCCTAGTTTAGGAGTTATAGCGATTTTAAAGTTTTGAATTTTCTTTTTTCTGTTGCATAAAATGACCCCCACAGACGCCTAGTTTAGGAGTTATAGCGATTTTAAAGTTTTGAATTTTTTTTTTCTGGTGCATAATATGACCCCCGCAGACGCCTAGTTTAGGAGTTATAGCGATTTTAAAGTTTTGAATTTTCTTTTTTCTGCTGCATAATATGACCACCGCAGACGCCTAGTTTAGGAGTTATAGCCATTTTAAGATTTCGAATTTTTTTTTCTGGTGCCTAATATGACCCCCGCAGACGCCTAGTTTAGGAGTTATAGCGTTTTTAAAGTTTTGAATTTTCTTTTTTCTGCTGCATAATATGACCCCCGCAGACGCCTAGTTTAGGAGTTATAGCCATTTTAAGATTTTGAATTTTTTTTTTCTGGTGCCCAATATGACCCCCGCAGACGCCTAGTTTAGGAGTTATAGCGATTTTAAAGTTTTGAATTTTCTTTTTTCTGGTGCATAATATGACCCCCGCAGACGCAGTTACAGCGATTTTAAAGTTTTGAATTTTCTTTTTTCTGGTGCATAATATGACCCCCGCAGACGCCTAGTTTAGGAGTTATAGCCATTTTAAGATTTTGAATTTTTTTTTCCGGTGCATAATATGACCCCCGCAGACGCCTAGTTTAGGAGTTATAGCGATTTTAAAGTTTTGAATTTTCTTTTTTATGGTGCATAATATGACCCCCGCAGACGCCTAGTTTAGGAGTTATAGCCATTTTAAGATTTTGAATTTTTTTTTCTGGTGCATAATATGACCCCCGCAGACGCCTAGTTTAGGAGTTATAGCCATTTTAAGATTTCGAATTTTTTTTTTCTGGTGCATAATATGACTCCCGCAGACGCCTAGTTTAGGAGTTCTAGCGATTTTAAAGTTTTGAATTTTCTTTTTTCTGGTGCATAATATGACCCCCGCAGACGCCTAGTTTAGGAGTTATACCGATTTTAAAGTTTTGAATTTTTTTTTTTCTGGTGCATAATATGACCCCCGCAAACGCCTAATTTAGGAGTTAACGCGATTTTAAAGTTTCGAATTTTCTTTCTTCTGGTGCATAATATGACCCCCGCAGACGCCTAGGTTAGGAGTTATAGCCAATTTAAAGTTTTGAATTTTCTTTTTTCTGGTGCATAATATGACCCCCGCAGACGCCTAGTTTAGGAGTTATAGCGATTTTAAAGTTTTGAATTTTTTTTTTTTTGGTGTATAATATGACCCCCGCAGACGGCTAGTTTAGGAGTTATAGCGATTTTAAAGTTTTGAATTTTCTTTTTTCTGGTGCATAATATGACCCCCGCAGACGCCTAGTTTCGGAGTTCTAGCGATTTTAAAGTTTTGAATTTTCTTTTTTCTGGTGCATAATATGACCCCCGCAGACGCCTAGTTTAGGAGTTATAGCCATTTTAAGATTTTGAATTTTTTTTCTGGTGCATAATATGACCCCCGCAGACGCCTAGTTTAGGAGTTATAGCGATTTTAAAGTTTTGAATTTTTTTTTTTCCTGGAGCATAATATGACCCCCGCAGACGCCTAGTTTAGGAGTTATAGCGATTTTAAAGTTTTGAATTTTCTTTTTTCTGGTGCAGAATATGACCCCCGCAGACGCCTAGTTTAGGAGTTATAGCCATTTTAAGATTTTGAATTTTTTTTTCCGGTGCATAATATGACCCCCGCAGACGGCTAGTTTAGGAGTTATAGCGATTTTAAAGTTTTGAATTTTCTTTTTTATGGTGCATAATATGACCCCCGCAGACGCCTAGTTTAGGAGTTATAGCCATTTTAAGATTTTGAATTTTTTTTTCTGGTGCATAATATGACCCCCGCAGACGCCTAGTTTAGGAGTTATAGCCATTTTAAGATTTCGAATTTTTTTTTTCTGGTGCATAATATGACTCCCGCAGACGCCTAGTTTAGGAGTTCTAGCGATTTTAAAGTTTTGAATTTTCTTTTTTCTGGTGCATAATATGACCCCCGCAGACGCCTAGGTTAGGAGTTATAGCCAATTTAAAGTTTTGAATTTTCTTTTTTCTGGTGCATAATATGACCCCCGCAGACGCCTAGTTTAGGAGTTATAGCGATTTTAAAGTTTTGAATTTTTTTTTTTTTGGTGCATAATATGACCCCCGCAGACGCCTAGTTTAGCAGTTATACCGATTTTAAAGTTTTGAATTTTTTTTTTTCTGGTGCATAATATGACCCCCGCAGACGCCTAATTTAGGAGTTAACGCGATTTTAAAGTTTCGAATTTTCTTTTTTCTGGTGCATAATATGACCCCCGCAGACGCCTAGGTTAGGAGTTATAGCCAATTTAAAGTTTTGAATTTTCTTTTTTCTGGTGCATAATATGACCCCCGCAGACGCCTAGTTTAGGAGTTATAGCGATTTTAAAGTTTTGAATTTTTTTTTTTTTGGTGCATAATATGACCCCCGCAGACGGCTAGTTTAGGAGTTATAGCGATTTTAAAGTTTTGAATTTTCTTTTTTCTGGTGCATAATATGACCCCCGCAGACGCCTAGTTTCGGAGTTATAGCGATTTTAAAGTTTTGAATTTTTTTTTTCTGGTGCATAATATGACCCCCGCAGACGCCTAGTTTAGGACTTATAGCGATTTTAAAGTTTTGAATTTTCTTTTTTCTGGTGCATAATATGACCCCCGCAGACGCCTAGTTTAGGAGTTATAGCCATTTTAAGATTTTGAATTTTTTTTCTGGTGCATAATATGACCCCCGCAGACGCCTAGTTTAGGAGTTATAGCGATTTTAAGATTTCGAATTTTTTTTTTCTGCTGCATAATATGACCCCCGCAGACGCCTATTTTAGGAGTTATAGCGATTTTAAGATTTTGAATTCTTTTTTTTCTGGTGCATAATATGACCCCCGCAGACGCCTAGTTTAGGAGTTATAGCGATTTTAAAGTTTTGATTTTTCTTTTTTCTGGTGCATAATATGACCCCCGCAGACGCCTAGTTTAGGAGTTATAGCGATTTTAAGATTTTGAATTTTTTTTTTTCTGGTGCATAATATGACCCCCGCAGACGCCTAGTTTAGGAGTTATAGCCATTTTAAGATTTCGAATTTTATTTTCTGGTGCATAATATGACCCCCGCAGACGCCTAGTTTAGGAGTTATAGCGATTTTAAAGTTTTGAATTTTCTTTTTTCTGGTGCATAATATGACCCCCGCAGACGCCTAGTTTAGGAGTTATAGCGATTTTAAAGTTTTGAATTTTTTTTTTTCCTGGTGCATAATATGACCCCCGCAGACGCCTAGTTTAGGAGTTATAGCGATTTTAAAGTTTTGAATTTTCTTTTTTCTGGTGCATAATATGACCCCCGCAGACGCCTAGTTTAGGAGTTATAGCGATTTTAAAGTTTTGAATTTTTTTTTTTTTGGTGCATAATATGACCCCCGCAGACGCCTAGTTTAGCAGTTATACCGATTTTAAAGTTTTGAATTTTTTTTTTTCTGGTGCATAATATGACCCCCGCAGACGCCTAATTTAGGAGTTAACGCGATTTTAAAGTTTCGAATTTTCTTTTTTCTGGTGCATAATATGACCCCCGCAGACGCCTAGGTTAGGAGTTATAGCCAATTTAAAGGTTTGAATTTTCTTTTTTCTGGTGCATAATATGACCCCCGCAGACGCCTAGTTTAGGAGTTATAGCGATTTTAAAGTTTTGAATTTTTTTTTTTTTGGTGCATAATATGACCCCCGCAGACGGCTAGTTTAGGAGTTATAGCGATTTTAAAGTTTTGAATTTTCTTTTTTCTGGTGCATAATATGACCCCCGCAGACGCCTAGTTTCGGAGTTATAGCGATTTTAAAGTTTTGAATTTTTTTTTTCTGGTGCATAATATGACCCCCGCAGACGCCTAGTTTAGGAGTTATAGCCATTTTAAGATTTTGAATTTTTTTTCTGGTGCATAATATGACCCCCGCAGACGCCTAGTTTAGGAGTTATAGCGATTTTAAGATTTCGAATTTTTTTTTTCTGCTGCATAATATGACCCCCGCAGACGCCTAGTTTAGGAGTTATAGCGATTTTAAGATTTTGAATTCTTTTTTTTCTGGTGCATAATATGACCCCCGCAGACGCCTAGTTTAGGAGTTATAGCGATTTTAAAGTTTTGAATTTTCTTTTTTCTGGTGCATAATATGACCCCCGCAGACGCCTAGTTTAGGAGTTATAGCCATTTTAAGATTTCGAATTTTTTTTTTCTGGTGCATAATATGACCCCCGCAGACGCCTAGTTTAGGAGTTATAGCGATTTTAAGATTTTGAATTTTTTTTTTTCTGGTGCATAATATGACCCCCGCAGACGCCTAGTTTAGGAGTTATAGCCATTTTAAGATTTCGAATTTTATTTTCTGGTGCATAATATGACCCCCGCAGACGCCTAGTTTAGGAGTTATGGCCATTTTAAGATTTCGAATTTTATTTTCTGGTGCATAATATGACACCCGCAGACGCCTAGTTAAGGAGTTATAGCGATTTTAAAGTTTTGAATTTTCTTTTTTCTGGTGCATAACATGACCCCCGCAGACGCCTAGTTTAGGAGTTATAGCCATTTTAAGATTTCGAATTTTATTTTCTGGTGCATAATATGACCCCCGCAGACGCCTAGTTTAGGAGTTATGGCCATTTTAAGATTTCGAATTTTATTTTCTGGTGCATAATATGACCCCCGCAGACGCCTAGTTTAGGAGTTATAGCCATTTTAAGATTTTGAATTTTCGTTTTTCTGGTGCATAATATGACCCCCGCAGACGCCTAGTGGAGGAGTTATAGCGATTTTAAAGTTTTGAATTTTCTTTTTTCTGGTGCATAATATGACCCCCGCAGACGCCTAGTTTAGGAGTTATAGCCATTTTAAAGTTTTGAATTTTCTTTTTTCTGGTGCATAATACGACCCCCGCAGACGCCTAGTTTAGGAGTTATAGCGATTTTAAGATATTGAATTTTTTTTTTTCTGGTGCTTAATATGACCCCCGCAGACGCCTAGTTTAGGAGTTATAGCCATTTTAAGATTTCGAATTTTATTTTCTGGTGCATAATATGACCCCCGCAGACGCCTAGTTTAGGAGTTATGGCCATTTTAAGATTTCGAATTTTATTTTCTGGTGCATAATATGACCCCCGCAGACGCCTAGTTTAGGAGTTATAGCGATTTTAAAGTTTTGAATTTTCTTTTTTCTGGTGCATAATACGACCCCCGCAGACGCCTAGTTTAGGAGTTATAGCGATTTTAAAGTTTTGAATTTTCTTTTTTCTGGTGCATAATATGACCTCCGCAGACGCCTAGTTTAGGAGTTATAGCCATTTTAAGATTTCGAATTTTATTTTCTGGTGCATAATATGACCCCCGCTGACGCCTAGTTTAGGAGTTATAGCCATTTTAAGATATCGAATTTTATTTTCTGGTGCATAATATGACCCCCGCAGACGCCTAGTTTAGGAGTTATGGCCATTTTAAGATTTCGAATTTTTTTTTTCTGGTGCATAATATGACCCCCGCAGACGCCTAGTTTAGGAGCTATAGCGATTTTAAGATTTTGAATTTTTTTTTTCTGGTGCATAATATGACCCCCGCAGACGCCTAGTTTAGGAGTTATAGCCATTTTAAGTTTTCGAATTTTATTTTCTGGTGCATAATATGACCCCCGCAGACGCCTAGTTTAGGAGTTATGCCCATTTTAAGATTTCGAATTTTTTTTTTCTGGTGCATAATATGACCCCCGCAGACGCCTAGTTTAGGAGTTATAGCGATTTTAAAGTTTTGAATTTTCTTTTTTCTGGTGCATAATATGACCCCCGCAGACGCCTAGTTTAGGAGTTATAGCCATTTTAAGATTTCGAATTTTTTTTTTTCTGGTGCATAATATGACCCCCGCAGACGCCTAGTTTCGGAGTTATAGCGATTTTAAAGTTTTGAATTTTCTTTTTTCTGGTGCATAATACGACCCCCGCAGACGCCTAGTTTAGGAGTTATAGCGATTTTAAAGTTTTGAATTTTCTTTTTTCTGGTGCATAATATGACCCCCGCAGACGCCTAGTTTAGGAGTTATAGCCATTTTAAGATTTCGAATTTTATTTTCTGGTGCATAATATGACCCCCGCAGACGCCTAGTTTAGGAGTTATAGCCATTTTAAGATTTCGAATTTTATTTTCTGGTGCATAATATGACCCCCGCAGACGCCTAGTTTAGGAGTTATGGCCATTTTAAGATTTCGAATTTTATTTTCTGGTGCATAATATGACCCCCGCAGACGCCTAGTTTAGGAGTTATAGCGATTTTAAAGTTTTGAATTTTCTTTTTTCTGGTGCATAATACGACCCCCGCAGACGCCTAGTTTAGGAGCTACAGCCATTTTAAGATTTTGAATTTTATTTTCTGGTGCATAATATGACCCCCGCAGACGCCTAGTTTAGGAGTTATAGCCATTTTAAGATTTCGAATTTTATTTTCTGGTGCATAATATGACCCCCGCAGACGCCTAGTTTAGGAGTTATAGCGATTTTAAAGTTTTGAATTTTCTTTTTTCTGGTGCATAATATGACCCCCGCAGACGCCTAGTTTAGGAGTTATAGCCATTTTAAGATTTCGAATTTTTTTTTTTCTGGTGCATAATATGACCCCCGCAGACGCCTAGTTTAGGAGTTATAGCGATTTTAAAGTTTTGAATTTTCTTTTTTCTGGTGCATAATACGACCCCCGCAGACGCCTAGTTTAGGAGTTATAGCGATTTTAAAGTTTTGAATTTTCTTTTTTCTGGTGCATAATATGACCCCCGCAGACGCCTAGTTTAGGAGTTATAGCCATTTTAAGATTTCGAATTTTATTTTCTGGTGCATAATATGACCCCCGCAGACGCCTAGTTTAGGAGTTATAGCCATTTTAAGATTTCGAATTTTATTTTCTGGTGCATAATATGACCCCCGCAGACGCCTAGTTTAGGAGTTATAGCGATTTTAAAGTTTTGAATTTTCTTTTTTCTGGTGAATAATATGACCCCCGCAGACGCCTAGTTTAGGAGCTATAGCCATTTTAAGACGCCTAGTTTAGGAGTTATAGCCATTTTAAGATTTCGAATTTTTTTTTTTCTGGTGCATAATATGACCCCCGCAGACGCCTAGTTTAGGAGTTATAGCGATTTTAAAGTTTTGAATTTTCTTTTTTCTGGTGCATAATACGACCCCCGCAGACGCCTAGTTTAGGAGTTATAGCGATTTTAAAGTTTTGAATTTTCTTTTTTCTGGTGCATAATATGACCCCCGCAGACGCCTAGTTTAGGAGTTATAGCCATTTTAAGATTTCGAATTTTATTTTCTGGTGCATAATATGACCCCCGCAGACGCCTAGTTTAGGAGTTATAGCCATTTTAAGATTTCGAATTTTATTTTCTGGTGCATAATATGACCCCCGCAGACGCCTAGTTTAGGAGTTATGGCCATTTTAAGATTTCGAATTTTATTTTCTGGTGCATAATATGACCCCCGCAGACGCCTAGTTTAGGAGTTATAGCGATTTTAAAGTTTTGAATTTTCTTTTTTCTGGTGCATAATACGACCCCCGCAGACGCCTAGTTTAGGAGCTACAGCCATTTTAAGATTTTGAATTTTATTTTCTGGTGCATAATATGACCCCCGCAGACGCCTAGTTTAGGAGTTATAGCCATTTTAAGATTTCGAATTTTATTTTCTGGTGCATAATATGACCCCCGCAGACGCCTAGTTTAGGAGTTATAGCGATTTTAAAGTTTTGAATTTTCTTTTTTCTGGTGCATAATATGACCCCCGCAGACGCCTAGTTTAGGAGTTATAGCCATTTTAAGATTTCGAATTTTTTTTTTTCTGGTGCATAATATGACCCCCGCAGACGCCTAGTTTAGGAGTTATAGCGATTTTAAAGTTTTGAATTTTCTTTTTTCTGGTGCATAATACGACCCCCGCAGACGCCTAGTTTAGGAGTTATAGCGATTTTAAAGTTTTGAATTTTCTTTTTTCTGGTGCATAATATGACCCCCGCAGACGCCTAGTTTAGGAGTTATAGCCATTTTAAGACTTCGAATTTTTTTTTTCTGGTGCATAATATGACCCCCGCAGACGCCTAGTTTAGGAGTTATAGCCATTTTAAGATTTCGAATTTTATTTTCTGGTGCATAATATGACCCCCGCAGACGCCTAGTTTAGGAGTTATAGCCATTTTAAGATTTCGAATTTTATTTTCTGGTGCATAATATGACCCCCGCAGACGCCTAGTTTAGGAGTTATGGCCATTTTAAGATTTCGAATTTTATTTTCTGGTGCATAATATGACCCCCGCAGACGCCTAGTTTAGGAGTTATAGCGATTTTAAAGTTTTGAATTTTCTTTTTTCTGGTGCATAATACGACCCCCGCAGACGCCTAGTTTAGGAGCTACAGCCATTTTAAGATTTTGAATTTTATTTTCTGGTGCATAATATGACCCCCGCAGACGCCTAGTTTAGGAGTTATAGCCATTTTAAGATTTCGAATTTTATTTTCTGGTGCATAATATGACCCCCGCAGACGCCTAGTTTAGGAGTTATAGCGATTTTAAAGTTTTGAATTTTCTTTTTTCTGGTGCATAATATGACCCCCGCAGACGCCTAGTTTAGGAGTTATAGCCATTTTAAGATTTCGAATTTTTTTTTTTCTGGTGCATAATATGACCCCCGCAGACGCCTAGTTTAGGAGTTATAGCGATTTTAAAGTTTTGAATTTTCTTTTTTCTGGTGCATAATACGACCCCCGCAGACGCCTAGTTTAGGAGTTATAGCGATTTTAAAGTTTTGAATTTTCTTTTTTCTGGTGCATAATATGACCCCCGCAGACGCCTAGTTTAGGAGTTATAGCCATTTTAAGACTTCGAATTTTTTTTTTCTGGTGCATAATATGACCCCCGCAGACGCCTAGTTTAGGAGTTATAGCCATTTTAAAGTTTTGAATTTTCTTTTTTCTGGTGAATAATATGACCCCCGCAGACGCCTAGTTTAGGAGCTATAGCCATTTTAAGACGCCTAGTTTAGGAGTTATAGCCATTTTAAGATTTCGAATTTTTTTTTTCTAATATGACCCCCGCAGACGCCTAGTTTAGGAGTTATGGCCATTTTAAGACTTCGAATTTTTTTTTTCTGGTGCATAATATGACCCCCGCAGACGCCTAGTTTAGGAGTTATAGCCATTTTAAAGTTTTGAATTTTCTTTTTTCTGGTGAATAATATGACCCCCGCAGACGCCTAGTTTAGGAGCTATAGCCATTTTAAGATTTTGAATTTTATTTTCTGGTGCATAATATGACCCCCGCAGACGCCTAGTTTAGGAGTTATAGCCATTTTAAGATTTCGAATTTTATTTTCTGGTGCATAATATGACCCCCGCAGACGCCTAGTTTAGGAGTTATAGCCATTTTAAAGTTTTGAATTTTCTTTTTTCTGGTGCATAATATGACCCCCGCAGACGCCTAGTTTAGGAGTTATAGCCATTTTAAGATTTCGAATTTTTTTTTTCTAATATGACCCCCGCAGACGCCTAGTTTAGGAGTTATAGCGATTTTAAAGTTTTGAATTTTCTTTTTTCTGGTGCATAATATGACCCCCGCAGACGCCTAGTTTAGGAGTTATAGCCATTTTAAAGTTTTGAATTTTCTTTTTTCTGGTGAATAATATGACCCCCGCAGACGCCTAGTTTAGGAGCTATAGCCATTTTAAGATTTTGAATTTTATTTTCTGGTGCATAATATGACCCCCGCAGACGCCTAGTTTAGGAGTTATAGCCATTTTAAGATTTCGAATTTTATTTTCTGGTGCATAATATGACCCCCGCAGACGCCTAGTTTAGGAGTTATAGCCATTTTAAAGTTTTGAATTTTCTTTTTTCTGGTGCATAATATGACCCCCGCAGACGCCTAGTTTAGGAGTTATAGCCATTTTATGATTTCGAATTTTTTTTTTCTGGTGCATAATATGACCCCCGCAGACGCCTAGTTTAGGAGTTAACGATTTTAAAGTTTTGAATTTTCTTTTTTCTGGTGCATAATACGACCCCCGCAGACGCCTAGTTTAGGAGTTATAGCGATTTTAAAGTTTTGAATTTTCTTTTTTCTGGTGCATAATATGACCCCCGCAGACGCCTAGTTTAGGAGTTATAGCCATTTTAAGATTTCGAATTTTATTTTCTGGTGCATAATATGACCCCCGCAGACGCCTAGTTTAGGAGTTATAGCCATTTTAAGATTTCGAATTTTATTTTCTGGTGCATAATATGACCCCCGCAGACGCCTAGTTTAGGAGTTATGCCCATTTTAAGATTTCGAATTTTTTTTTTCTGGTGCATAATATGACCCCCGCAGACGCCTAGTTTAGGAGTTATAGCGATTTTAAAGTTTTGAATTTTCTTTTTTCTGGTGCATAATATGACCCCCGCAGACGCCTAGTTTAGGAGTTATAGCCATTTTAAGATTTCGAATTTTTTTTTTTCTGGTGCATAATATGACCCCCGCAGACGCCTAGTTTAGGAGTTATAGCGATTTTAAAGTTTTGAATTTTCTTTTTTCTGGTGCATAATACGACCCCCGCAGACGCCTAGTTTAGGAGTTATAGCGATTTTAAAGTTTTGAATTTTCTTTTTTCTGGTGCATAATATGACCCCCGCAGACGCTTAGTTTAGGAGTTATAGCCATTTTAAGATTTCGAATTTTATTTTCTGGTGCATAATATGACCCCCGCAGACGCCTAGTTTAGGAGTTATAGCCATTTTAAGATTTCGAATTTTATTTTCTGGTGCATAATATGACCCCCGCAGGCGCCTAGTTTAGGAGTTATGGCCATTTTAAGATTTCGAATTTTATTTTCTGGTGCATAATATGACCCCCGCAGACTCCTAGTTTAGGAGTTATAGCGATTTTAAAGTTTTGAATTTTCTTTTTTCTGGTGCATAATACGACCCCCGCAGACGCCTAGTTTAGGAGTTATAGCGATTTTAAAGTTTTGAATTTTCTTTTTTCTGGTGCATAATATGACCCCCGCAGACGCCTAGTTTAGGAGTTATAGCCATTTTAAGATTTCGAATTTTATTTTCTGGTGCATAATATGACCCCCGCAGACGCCTAGTTTAGGAGTTATAGCCATTTTAAGATTTTGAATTTTTTTTTTCTGGTGCAAATATGACCCCCGCAGACGCCTAGTTTAGGAGTTATAGCGATTTTAAAGTTTTGAATTTTCTTTTTTCTGGTGCATAATACGACCCCCGCAGACGCCTAGTTTAGGAGTTATAGCGATTTTAAGATTTTGAATTTTTTTTTTTCTGGTGCATAATATGACCCCCGCAGACGCCTAGTTTAGGAGTTATAGCCATTTTAAGATTTCGAATTTTATTTTCTGGTGCATAATATGACCCCGCAGACGCCTAGTTTAGGAGTTATAGCCATTTTAAGATTTCGAATTTTATTTTCTGGTGCATAATATGACCCCCGCAGACGCCTAGTTAAGGAGTTATGGCCATTTTAAGATTTCGAATTTTATTTTCTGGTGCATAATATGACCCCCGCAGACGCCTAGTTTAGGAGTTATAGCGATTTTAAAGTTTTGAATTTTCTTTTTTCTGGTGCATAATACGACCCCCGCAGACGCCTAGTTTAGGAGTTATAGCGATTTTAAAGTTTTGAATTTTCTTTTTTCTGGTGCATAATATGACCCCCGCAGACGCCTAGTTTAGGAGTTATAGCCATTTTAAGATTTCGAATTTTATTTTCTGGTGCATAATATGACCCCCGCAGACGCCTAGTTTAGGAGTTATAGCCATTTTAAGATTTCGAATTTTATTTTCTGGTGCATAATATGACCCCCGCAGACGCCTAGTTTAGGAGTTATGGCCATTTTAAGATTTCGAATTTTATTTTCTGGTGCATAATATGACCCCCGCAGACGCCTAGTTTAGGAGTTATAGCGATTTTAAAGTTTTGAATTTTCTTTTTTCTGGTGCATAATACGACCCCCGCAGACGCCTAGTTTAGGAGTTATAGCGATTTTAAAGTTTTGAATTTTCTTTTTTCTGGTGCATAATATGACCCCCGCAGACGCCTAGTTTAGGAGTTATAGCCATTTTAAGATTTCGAATTTTATTTTCTGGTGCATAATATGACCCCCGCAGACGCCTAGTTTAGGAGTTATAGCCATTTTAAGATTTTGAATTTTTTTTTTCTGGTGCAAATATGACCCCCGCAGACGCCTAGTTTAGGAGTTATAGCGATTTTAAAGTTTTGAATTTTCTTTTTTCTGGTGCATAATACGACCCCCGCAGACGCCTAGTTTAGGAGTTATAGCGATTTTAAGATTTTGAATTTTTTTTTTTCTGGTGCATAATATGACCCCCGCAGATGCCTAGTTTAGGAGTTATAGCCATTTTAAGATTTCGAATTTTATTTTCTGGTGCATAATATGACCCCCGCAGACGCCTAGTTTAGGAGTTATAGCCATTTTAAGATTTCGAATTTTTTTTTTCTAATATGACCCCCGCAGACGCCTAGTTTAGGAGTTATAGCGATTTTAAGATTTCGAATTTTTTTTTTCTGCTGCATAATATGACCCCCGCAGACGCCTAGTTTAGGAGTTATAGCGATTTTAAAGTTTTGAATTTTCTTTTTTCTGGTGCATAATATGACCCCCGCAGACGCCTAGTTTAGGAGTTATAGCCATTTTAAGATTTCGAATTTTATTTTCTGGTGCATAATATGACCCCCGCAGACGCCTAGTTTAGGAGTTATAGCGATTTTAAAGTTTTGAATTTTCTTTTTTCTGGTGCATAATACGACCCCCGCAGACGCCTAGTTTAGGAGTTATAGCGATTTTAAGATTTTGAATTTTTTTTTTTTCTGGTGCATAATATGACCCCCGCAGACGCCTAGTTTAGGAGTTATAGCCATTTTAAGATTTCGAATTATATTTTCTGGTGCATAATATGACCCCCGCAGACGCCTAGTTTAGGAGTTATAGCCATTTTAAGATTTCGAATTTTTTTTTTCTAATATGACCCCCGCAGACGCCTAGTTTAGGAGTTATAGCCATTTTAAGATTTTGAATTTTTTTTCTGGTGCATAATATGACCCCCGCAGACGCCTAGTTTAGGAGTTATAGCGATTTTAAGATTTCGAATTTTATTTTCTGGTGCATAATATGACCCCCGCAGACGCCTAGTTTAGGAGTTATAGCGATTTTAAAGTTTTGAATTTTCTTTTTTCTGGTGCATAATATGACCCCCGCAGACGCCTAGTTTAGGAGTTATAGCGATTTTAAAGTTTTGAATTTTATTTTTTCTGGTGCATAATATGACCCCCGCAGACGCCTAGTTTAGGAGTTATACCCATTTTAAGATTTCGAATTTTATTTTCTGGTGCATAATATGACCCCCGCAGACGCCTAGTTTAGGAGTTATAGCCATTTTAAGATTTCGAATTTTTTTTTTCTAATATGACCCCCGCAGACGCCTAGTTTAGGAGTTATAGCCATTTTAAGATTTTGAATTTTTTTTCTGGTGCATAATATGACCCCCGCAGACGCCTAGTTTAGGAGTTATAGCGATTTTAAGATTTCGAATTTTTTTTTTCTGCTGCATAATATGACCCCCGCAGACGCCTAGTTTAGGAGTTATAGCGATTTTAAAGTTTTGAATTTTCTTTTTTCTGGTGCATAATATGACCCCCGCAGACGCCTAGTTTAGGAGTTATAGCCATTTTAAGATTTCGAATTTTTTTTTTCTGGTGCATAATATGACCCCCGCTGACGCCTAGTTTAGGAGTTATAGCGATTTTAAAGTTTTGAATTTTCTTTTTTCTGGTGCATAATACGACCCCCGCAGACGCCTAGTTTAGGAGTTATGGCCATTTTAAGATTTCGAATTTTATTTTCTGGTGCATAATATGACCCCCGCAGACGCCTAGTTTAGGAGTTATGGCCATTTTAAGATTTCGAATTTTTTTTTTCTGCTGCATAATATGACCCCCGCAGACGCCTAGTTTAGGAGTTATAGCCATTTTAAGATTTCGAATTTTTTTTTTCTGGTGCATAATATGACCCCCGCAGACGCCTAGTTTAGGAGTTATAGCGATTTTAAAGTTTTGAATTTTCTTTTTTCTGGTGCATAATACGACCCCCGCAGACGCCTAGTTTAGGAGTTATAGCCATTTTAAGATTTCGAATTTTATTTTCTGGTGCATAATATGACCCCCGCAGACGCCTAGTTTAGGAGTTATAGCCATTTTAAGATTTCGAATTTTTTTTTTCTAATATTACCCCCGCAGACGCCTAGTTTAGGAGTTATAGCCATTTTAAGATTTTGAATTTTTTTTCTGGTGCATAATATGACCCCCGCAGACGCCTAGTTTAGGAGTTATAGCGATTTTAAGATTTCGAATTTTTTTTTTCTGCTGCATAATATGACCCCCGCAGACGCCTAGTTTAGGAGTTATAGCGATTTTAAAGTTTTGAATTTTCTTTTTTCTGGTGCATAATACGACCCCCGCAGACGCCTAGTTTAGGAGTTATGGCCATTTTAAGATTTCGAATTTTATTTTCTGGTGCATAATATGACCCCCGCAGACGCCTAGTTTAGGAGTTATGGCCATTTTAAGATTTCGAATTTTATTTTCTGGTGCATAATATGACCCCCGCAGACGCCTAGTTTAGGAGTTATGGCCATTTTAAGATTTCGAATTTTTTTTTTCTGCTGCATAATATGACCCCCGCAGACGCCTAGTTTAGGAGTTATAGCCATTTTAAGATTTCGAATTTTATTTTCTGGTGCATAATATGACCCCCGCAGACGCCTAGTTTAGGAGTTATAGCGATTTTAAAGTTTTGAATTTTCTTTTTTCTGGTGCATAATATGACCCCCGCAGACGCCTAGTTTAGGAGTTATAGCCATTTTAAGATTTCGAATTTTATTTTCTGGTGCATAATATGACCCCCGCAGACGCCTAGTTTAGGAGTTATAGCGATTTTAAAGTTTTGAATTTTCTTTTTTCTGGTGCATAATACGACCCCCGCAGACGCCTAGTTTAGGAGTTATAGCGATTTTAAGATTTTGAATTTTTTTTTTCTGCTGCATAATATGACCCCCGCAGACGCCTAGTTTAGGAGTTATAGCGATTTTAAAGTTTTGAATTTTCTTTTTTCTGGTGCATAATATGACCCCCGCAGACGCCTAGTTTAGGAGTTATAGCCATTTTAAGATTTCGAATTTTATTTTCTGGTGCATAAAATGACCCCCGCAGACGCCTAGTTTAGGAGTTATAGAAATTTTAAGATTTCGAATTTTTTTTTTCTAATATGACCCCCGCAGACGCCTAGTTTAGGAGTTATAGCCATTTTAAGATTTTGAATTTTTTTTCTGGTGCATAATATGACCCCCCCAGACGCCTAGTTTAGGAGTTATAGCGATTTTAAGATTTCGAATTTTTTTTTTCTGCTGCATAATATGACCCCCGCAGACGCCTAGTTTAGGAGTTATAGCGATTTTAAAGTTTTGAATTTTCTTTTTTCTGGTGCATAATACGACCCCCGCAGACGCCTAGTTTAGGAGTTATGGCCATTTTAAGATTTCGAATTTTATTTTCTGGTGCATAATATGACCCCCGCAGACGCCTAGTTTAGGAGTTATGGCCATTTTAAGATTTCGAATTTTTTTTTTCTGCTGCATAATATGACCCCCGCAGACGCCTAGTTTAGGAGTTATAGCCATTTTAAGATTTCGAATTTTTTTTTTCTGGTGCATAATATGACCCCCGCAGACGCCTAGTTTAGGAGTTATAGCGATTTTAAAGTTTTGAATTTTCTTTTTTCTGGTGCATAATACGACCCCCGCAGACGCCTAGTTTAGGAGTTATAGCCATTTTAAGATTTCGAATTTTATTTTCTGGTGCATAATATGACCCCCGCAGACGCCTAGTTTAGGAGTTATAGCCATTTTAAGATTTCGAATTTTTTTTTTCTAATATTACCCCCGCAGACGCCTAGTTTAGGAGTTATAGCCATTTTAAGATTTTGAATTTTTTTTCTGGTGCATAATATGACCCCCGCAGACGCCTAGTTTAGGAGTTATAGCGATTTTAAGATTTCGAATTTTTTTTTTCTGCTGCATAATATGACCCCCGCAGACGCCTAGTTTAGGAGTTATAGCGATTTTAAAGTTTTGAATTTTCTTTTTTCTGGTGCATAATACGACCCCCGCAGACGCCTAGTTTAGGAGTTATGGCCATTTTAAGATTTCGAATTTTATTTTCTGGTGCATAATATGACCCCCGCAGACGCCTAGTTTAGGAGTTATGGCCATTTTAAGATTTCGAATTTTATTTTCTGGTGCATAATATGACCCCCGCAGACGCCTAGTTTAGGAGTTATGGCCATTTTAAGATTTCGAATTTTTTTTTTCTGCTGCATAATATGACCCCCGCAGACGCCTAGTTTAGGAGTTATAGCCATTTTAAGATTTCGAATTTTATTTTCTGGTGCATAATATGACCCCCGCAGACGCCTAGTTTAGGAGTTATAGCGATTTTAAAGTTTTGAATTTTCTTTTTTCTGGTGCATAATATGACCCCCGCAGACGCCTAGTTTAGGAGTTATAGCCATTTTAAGATTTCGAATTTTATTTTCTGGTGCATAATATGACCCCCGCAGACGCCTAGTTTAGGAGTTATAGCGATTTTAAAGTTTTGAATTTTCTTTTTTCTGGTGCATAATACGACCCCCGCAGACGCCTAGTTTAGGAGTTATAGCGATTTTAAGATTTTGAATTTTTTTTTTCTGGTGCATAATATGACCCCCGCAGACGCCTAGTTTAGGAGTTATAGCGATTTTAAAGTTTTGAATTTTCTTTTTTCTGGTGCATAATATGACCCCCGCAGACGCCTAGTTTAGGAGTTATAGCCATTTTAAGATTTCGAATTTTATTTTCTGGTGCATAAAATGACCCCCGCAGACGCCTAGTTTAGGAGTTATAGAAATTTTAAGATTTCGAATTTTTTTTTTCTAATATGACCCCCGCAGACGCCTAGTTTAGGAGTTATAGCCATTTTAAGATTTTGAATTTTTTTTCTGGTGCATAATATGACCCCCGCAGACGCCTAGTTTAGGAGTTATAGCGATTTTAAGATTTCGAATTTTTTTTTTCTGCTGCATAATATGACCCCCGCAGACGCCTAGTTTAGGAGTTATAGCGATTTTAAAGTTTTGAATTTTCTTTTTTCTGGTGCATAATATGACCCCCGCAGACGCCTAGTTTAGGAGTTATAGCGATTTTAAAGTATTGAATTTTCTTTTTTCTGGTGCATAATATGACCCCCGCAGACGCCTAGTTTAGGAGTTATAGCCATTTTAAGATTTCGAATTTTATTTTCTGGTGCATAATATGACCCCCGCAGACGCCTAGTTTAGGAGTTATAGCCATTTTAAGATTTCGAATTTTTTTTTTCTAATATTACCCCCGCAGACGCCTAGTTTAGGAGTTATAGCCATTTTAAGATTTCGAATTTTTTTTTTCTAATATTACCCCCGCAGACGCCTAGTTTAGGAGTTATAGCCATTTTAAGATTTTGAATTTTTTTTCTGGTGCATAATATGACCCCCGCAGACGCCTAGTTTAGGAGTTATAGCGATTTTAAGATTTCGAATTTTTTTTTTCTGCTGCATAATATGACCTCCGCAGACGCCTAGTTTAGGAGTTATAGCGATTTTAAGATTTTGAATTTTTTTTTTCTGGTGCATAATATGACCCCCGCAGACGCCTAGTTTAGGAGTTATAGCGATTTTAAAGTTTTGAATTTTCTTTTTTCTGGTGCATAATATGACCCCCGCAGACGCCTAGTTTAGGAGTTATAGCCATTTTAAGATTTCGAATTTTTTTTTTCTGGTGCATAATATGACCCCCGCAGACGCCTAGTTTAGGAGTTATAGCGATTTTAAAGTTTTGAATTTTCTTTTTTCTGGTGCATAATACGACCCCCGCAGACGCCTAGTTTAGGAGTTATGGCCATTTTAAGATTTCGAATTTTATTTTCTGGTGCATAATATGACCCCCGCAGACGCCTAGTTTAGGAGTTATGGCCATTTTAAGATTTCGAATTTTATTTTCTGGTGCATAATATGACCCCCGCAGACGCCTAGTTTAGGAGTTATGGCCATTTTAAGATTTCGAATTTTTTTTTTCTGCTGCATAATATGACCCCCGCAGACGCCTAGTTTAGGAGTTATAGCCATTTTAAGATTTCGAATTTTATTTTCTGGTGCATAATATGACCCCCGCAGACGCCTAGTTTAGGAGTTATAGCGATTTTAAAGTTTTGAATTTTCTTTTTTCTGGTGCATAATATGACCCCCGCAGACGCCTAGTTTAGGAGTTATAGCCATTTTAAGATTTCGAATTTTATTTTCTGGTGTATAATATGACCCCCGCAGACGCCTAGTTTAGGAGTTATGGCCATTTTAAGATTTCGAATTTTATTTTCTGGTGCATAATATGACCCCCGCAGACGCCTAGTTTAGGAGTTATAGCGATTTTAAAGTTTTGAATTTTCTTTTTTCTGGTGCATAATATGACCCCCGCAGACGCCTAGTTTAGGAGTTATAGCCATTTTAAGATTTCGAATTTTTTTTTTCTGGTGCATAATATGACCCCCGCAGACGACTAGTTTAGGAGTTATAGCGATTTTAAAGTTTTAAATTTTCTTTTTTCTGGTGCATAATACGACCCCCGCAGACGCCTAGTTTAGGAGTTATAGCGATTTTAAGATTTTGAATTTTTTTTTTCTGGTGCATAATATGACCCCCGCAGACGCCTAGTTTAGGAGTTATAGCCATTTTAAGATTTCGAATTTTATTTTCTGGTGCATAATATGACCCCCGCAGACGCCTAGTTTGGGAGTTATGGCCATTTTAAGATTTCGAATTTTATTTTCTGGTGCATAATATGACCCCCGCAGACGCCTAGTTTAGGAGTTATAGCGATTTTAAATTTTTGAATTTTTTTTTTCTGGTGCATAATATGACCCCCGCAGACGCCTAGTTTAGGAGTTATAGCGATTTTAAAGTTTTGAATTTTCTTTTTTCTGGTGCATAATATGACCCCCGCAGACGCCTAGTTTAGGAGTTATAGCCATTTTAAGATTTCGAATTTTTTTTTTCTGGTGCATAATATGACCCCCGCAGACGCCTAGTTTAGGAGTTATAGCGATTTTAAAGTTTTGAATTTTCTTTTTTCTGGTGCATAATACGACCCCCGCAGACGCCTAGTTTAGGAGTTATGGCCATTTTAAGATTTCGAATTTTATTTTCTGGTGCATAATATGACCCCCGCAGACGCCTAGTTTAGGAGTTATGGCCATTTTAAGATTTCGAATTTTATTTTCTGGTGCATAATATGACCCCCGCAGACGCCTGGTTTAGGAGTTATGGCCATTTTAAGATTTCGAATTTTTTTTTTCTGCTGCATAATATGACCCCCGCAGACGCCTAGTTTAGGAGTTATAGCCATTTTAAGATTTCGAATTTTATTTTCTGGTGCATAATATGACCCCCGCAGACGCCTAGTTTAGGAGTTATAGCGATTTTAAAGTTTTGAATTTTCTTTTTTCTGGTGCATAATATGACCCCCGCAGACGCCTAGTTTAGGAGTTATAGCCATTTTAAGATTTCGAATTTTATTTTCTGGTGCATAATATGACCCCCGCAGACGCCTAGTTTAGGAGTTATGGCCATTTTAAGATTTCGAATTTTATTTTCTGGTGCATAATATGACCCCCGCAGACGCCTAGTTTAGGAGTTATAGCGATTTTAAAGTTTTGAATTTTCTTTTTTCTGGTGCATAATATGACCCCCGCAGACGCCTAGTTTAGGAGTTATAGCCATTTTAAGATTTCGAATTTTTTTTTTCTGGTGCATAATATGACCCCCGCAGACGACTAGTTTAGGAGTTATAGCGATTTTAAAGTTTTGAATTTTCTTTTTTCTGGTGCATAATACGACCCCCGCAGACGCCTAGTTTAGGAGTTATAGCGATTTTAAGATTTTGAATTTTTTTTTTCTGGTGCATAATATGACCCCCGCAGACGCCTAGTTTAGGAGTTATAGCCATTTTAAGATTTCGAATTTTATTTTCTGGTGCATAATATGACCCCCGCAGACGCCTAGTTTGGGAGTTATGGCCATTTTAAGATTTCGAATTTTATTTTCTGGTGCATAATATGACCCCCGCAGACGCCTAGTTTAGGAGTTATAGCGATTTTAAATTTTTGAATTTTCTTTTTTCTGGTGCATAATATGACCCCCGCAGACGCCTAGTTTAGGAGTTATAGCGATTTTAAAGTTTTGAATTTTCTTTTTTCTGGTGCATAATATGACCCCCGCAGACGCCTAGTTTAGGAGTTATAGCCATTTTAAGATTTCGAATTTTATTTTCTGGTGCATAATATGACCCCCGCAGACGCCTAGTTTAGGAGTTATAGCCATTTTAAGATTTCGAATTTTTTTTTTCTAATATGACCCCCGCAGACGCCTAGTTTAGGAGTTATAGCCATTTTAAGATTTTGAATTTTTTTTCTGGTGCATAATATGACCCCCGCAGACGCCTAGTTTAGGAGTTATAGCGATTTTAAGATTTCGAATTTTTTTTTTCTGCTGCATAATATGAGCCCCGCAGACGCCTAATTTAGGAGTTATAGCGATTTTAAGATTTTGAATTTTTTTTTTCTGGTGCATAATATGACCCCCGCAGACGCCTAGTTTAGGAGTTATCGCGATTTTAAAGTTTTGAATTTTCTTTTTTCTGGTGCATAATATGACCCCCGCAGACGCCTAGTTTAGGAGTTATAGCCATTTTAAGATTTCGAATTTTTTTTTTCTGGTGCATAATATGACCCCCGCAGACGCCTAGTTTAGGAGTTATAGCCATTTTAAGATTTCGAATTTTATTTTCTGGTGCATAATATGACCCCCGCAGACGCCTAGTTTAGGAGTTATAGCGATTTTAAAGTTTTGAATTTTCTTTTTTCTGGTGCATAATATGACCCCCGCAGACGCCTAGTTTAGGAGTTATAGCCATTTTAAGATTTCGAATTTTTTTTTTCTAATATGACCCCCGCAGACGCCTAGTTTAGGAGTTATAGCCATTTTAAGATTTTGAATTTTTTTTCTGGTGCATAATATGACCCCCGCAGACGCCTAGTTTAGGAGTTATGGCCATTTTAAGATTTCGAATTTTATTTTCTGTTGCATAATATGACCCCCGCAGACGCCTAGTTTAGGAGTTATGGCCATTTTAAGATTTCGAATTTTTTTTTTTCTGCTGCATAATATGACCCCCGCAGACGCCTAGTTTAGGAGTTATAGCCATTTTAAGATTTCGAATTTTATTTTCTGGTGCATAATATGACCCCCGCAGACGCCTAGTTTAGGAGTTATAGCGATTTTAAAGTTTTGAATTTTCTTTTTTCTGGTGCATAATATGACCCCCGCAGACGCCTAGTTTAGGAGTTATAGCCATTTTAAGATTTCGAATTTTATTTTCTGGTGCATAATATGACCCCCGCAGACGCCTAGTTTAGGAGTTATGGCCATTTTAAGATTTCGAATTTTATTTTCTGGTGCATAATATGACCCCCGCAGACGCCTAGTTTAGGAGTTATAGCGATTTTAAAGTTTTGAATTTTCTTTTTTCTGGTGCATAATATGACCCCCGCAGACGCCTAGTTTAGGAGTTATAGCCATTTTAAGATTTCGAATTTTTTTTTTCTGGTGCATAATATGACCCCCGCAGACGCCTAGTTTAGGAGTTATAGCCATTTTAAGATTTCGAATTTTATTTTCTGGTGCATAATATGACCCCCGCAGACGCCTAGTTTAGGAGTTATGGCCATTTTAAGATTTCGAATTTTATTTTCTGGTGCATAATATGACCCCCGCAGACGCCTAGTTTAGGAGTTATAGCGATTTTAAAGTTTTGAATTTTCTTTTTTCTGGTGCATAATACGACCCCCGCAGACGCCTAGTTTAGGAGTTATAGCGATTTTAAAGTTTTGAATTTTCTTTTTTCTGGTGCATAATATGACCCACGCAGACGCCTAGTTTAGGAGTTATAGCCATTTTAAGATTTCGAATTTTATTTTCTGGTGCATAATATGACCCCCGCAGACGCCTAGTTTAGGAGTTATAGCCATTTTAAGATTTCGAATTTTATTTTCTGGTGCATAATATGACCCCCGCAGACGCCTAGTTTAGGAGTTATGGCCATTTTAAGATTTCGAATTTTTTTTTTCTGGTGCGTAATATGACCCCCGCAGACGCCTAGTTTTGGAGCTATAGCCATTTTAATATTTTGAATTTTTTTTTCTGGTGCATAATACGACCCCCGCAGACGCCTAGTTTAGGAGTTATGGCCATTTTAAGATTTCGAATTTTCTTTTTTCTGGTGCATAATATGACCCCCGCAGACGCCTAGTTTAGGAGTTATAGCCATTTTAAGATTTCGAATTTTTTTTTTCTGGTGCGTAATATGACCCCCGCAGACGCCTAGTTTAGGAGTTATAGCCATTTTAAGATTTCGAATTTTTTTTTTCTAATATGACCCCCGCAGACGCCTAGTTTAGGAGTTATAGCCATTTTAAGATTTTGAATTTTTTTTCTGGTGCATAATATGACCCCCGCAGACGCATAGTTTAGGAGTTATAGCGATTTTAAGATTTCGAATTTTTTTTTCTGCTGCATAATATGACCCCCGCAGACGCCTAGTTTAGGAGTTATAGCGATTTTAAAGTTTTGAATTTTCTTTTTTCTGGTGCATAATATGACCCCCGCACACGCCTAGTTTAGGAGTTATAGCCATTTTAAGATTTCGAATTTTTTTTTTCTGGTGCATAATATGACCCCCGCAGACGCCTAGTTTAGGAGTTATAGCGATTTTAAAGTTTTGAATTTCCTTTTTTCTGGTGCATAATACGACCCCCGCAGACGCCTAGTTTAGGAGTTATGGCCATTTTAAGATTTCGAATTTTATTTTCTGGTGCATAATATGACCCCCGCAGACGCCTAGTTTAGGAGTTATGGCCATTTTAAGATTTCGAATTTTATTTTCTGGTGCATAATATGACCCCCGCAGACGCCTAGTTTAGGAGTTATGGCCATTTTAAGATTTCGAATTTTTTTTTTCTGCTGCATAATATGACCCCCGCAGACGCCTAGTTTAGGAGTTATAGCCATTTTAAGATTTTGAATTTTATTTTCTGGTGCATAATATGACCCCCGCAGACGCCTAGTTTAGGAGTTATAGCGATTTTAAAGTTTTGAATTTTTTTTTTCCTGGTGCATAATATGACCCCCGCAGACGCCTAGTTTAGGAGTTATGGCCATTTTAAGATTTTGAATTTTTTTTTCTGGTGCATAATACGACCCCCGCAGACGCCTAGTTTAGGAGTTATAGCCATTTTAAGATTTCGAATTTTATTTTCTGGTGCATAATATGACCCCCGCAGACGCCTAGTTTAGGAGTTATAGCCATTTTAAGATTTCGAATTTTTTTTTTCTAATATGACCCCCGCAGACGCCTAGTTTAGGAGTTATAGCCATTTTAAGATTTTGAATTTTTTTTCTGGTGCATAATATGACCCCCGCAGACGCCTAGTTTAGGAGTTATAGCGATTTTAAGATTTCGAATTTTTTTTTTCTGCTGCATAATATGACCCCCGCAGACGCCTAGTTTAGGAGTTATAGCGATTTTAAAGTTTTGAATTTTCTTTTTTCTGGTGCATAATATGACCCCCGCAGACGCCTAGTTTAGGAGTTATAGCGATTTTAAAGTTTTGAATTTTCTTTTTTCTGGTGCATAATATGACCCCCGCAGACGCCTAGTTTAGGAGTTATAGCCATTTTAAGATTTCGAATTTTATTTTCTGGTGCATAATATGACCCCCGCAGACGCCTAGTTTAGGAGTTATAGCCATTTTAAGATTTCGAATTTTTTTTTTCTAATATGACCCCCGCAGACGCCTAGTTTAGGAGTTATAGCCATTTTAAGATTTTGAATTTTTTTTCTGGTGCATAATATGACCCCCGCAGACGCCTAGTTTAGGAGTTATAGCGATTTTAAGATTTCGAATTTTTTTTTTCTGCTGCATAATATGACCTCCGCAGACGCCTAGTTTAGGAGTTATAGCGATTTTAAGATTTTGAATTTTTTTTTCTGGTGCATAATATGACCCCCGCAGACGCCTAGTTTATAAGTTATAGCGATTTTAAAGTTTTGAATTTTCTTTTTTCTGGTGCATAATACGACCCCCGCAGACGCCTAGTTTAGGAGTTATGGCCATTTTAAGATTTCGAATTTTATTTTCTGGTGCATAATATGACCCCCGCAGACGCCTAGTTTAGGAGTTATGGCCATTTTAAGATTTCGAATTTTATTTTCTGGTGCATAATATGACCCCCGCAGACGCCTAGTTTAGGAGTTATAGCGATTTTAAAGTTTTGAATTTTCTTTTTTCTGGTGCATAATATGACCCCCGCAGACGCCTAGTTTAGGAGTTATAGCCATTTTAAGATTTCGAATTTTATTTTCTGGTGCATAATATGACCCCCGCAGACGCCTAGTTTAGGAGTTATAGCCATTTTAAGATTTCGAATTTTTTTTTTCTAATATGACCCCCGCAGACGCCTAGTTTAGGAGTTATAGCCATTTTAAGATTTTGAATTTTTTTTCTGGTGCATAATATGACCCCCGCAGACGCCTAGTTTAGGAGTTATAGCGATTTTAAGATTTCGAATTTTTTTTTTCTGCTGCATAATATGACCCCCGCAGACGCCTAGTTTAGGAGTTATAGCGATTTTAAAGTTTTGAATTTTCTTTTTTCTGGTGCATAATATGACCCCCGCAGACGCCTAGTTTAGGAGTTATAGCGATTTTAAAGTTTTGAATTTTCTTTTTTCTGGTGCATAATATGACCCCCGCAGACGCCTAGTTTAGGAGTTATTGCCATTTTAAGATTTCGAATTTTATTTTCTGGTGCATAATATGACCCCCGCAGACGCCTAGTTTAGGAGGTATAGCCATTTTAAGATTTCGAATTTTTTTTTTCTAATATGACCCCCGCAGACGCCTAGTTTAGGAGTTATAGCCATTTTAAGATTTTGAATTTTTTTTCTGGTGCATAATATGACCCCCGCAGACGCCTAGTTTAGGAGTTATAGCGATTTTAAGATTTCGAATTTTTTTTTCTGCTGCATAATATGACCCCCGCAGACGCCTAGTTTAGGAGTTATAGCGATTTTAAGATTTTGAATTTTTTTTTTCTGGTGCATAATATGACCCCCGCAGACGCCTAGTTTAGGAGTTATAGCGATTTTAAAGTTTTGAATTTTCTTTTTTCTGGTGCATAATATGACCCCCGCAGACGCCTAGTTTAGGAGTTATAGCCATTTTAAGATTTCGAATTTTTTTTTTCTGGTGCATAATATGACCCCCGCAGACGCCTAGTTTAGGAGTTATAGCGATTTTAAAGTTTTGAATTTTCTTTTTTCTGGTGCATAATACGACCCCCGCAGACGCCTAGTTTAGGAGTTATGGCCATTTTAAGATTTCGAATTTTATTTTCTGGTGCATAATATGACCCCCGCAGACGCCTAGTTTAGGAGTTATGGCCATTTTAAGATTTCGAATTTTATTTTCTGGTGCATAATATGACCCCCGCAGACGCCTAGTTTAGGAGTTATGGCCATTTTAAGATTTCGAATTTTTTTTTTCTGCTGCATATTATGACCCCCGCAGACGCCTAGTTTAGGAGTTATAGCCATTTTAAGATTTCGAATTTTATTTTCTGGTGCATAATATGACCCCCGCAGACGCCTAGTTTAGGAGTTATAGCGATTTTAAAGTTTTGAATTTTCTTTTTTCTGGTGCATAATATGACCCCCGCAGACGCCTAGTTTAGGAGTTATAGCCATTTTAAGATTTCGAATTTTATTTTCTGGTGCATAATATGACCCCCGCAGACGCCTAGTTTAGGAGTTATGGCCATTTTAAGATTTCGAATTTTATTTTCTGGTGCATAATATGACCCCCGCAGACGCCTAGTTTAGGAGTTATGGCCATTTTAAGATTTCGAATTTTATTTTCTGGTGCATAATATGACCCCCGCAGACGCCTAGTTTAGGAGTTATGGCCATTTTAAGATTTCGAATTTTTTTTTTCTGCTGCATAATATGACCCCCGCAGACGCCTAGTTTAGGAGTTATAGCCATTTTAAGATTTCGAATTTTATTTTCTGGTGCATAATATGACCCCCGCAGACGCCTAGTTTAGGAGTTATAGCGATTTTAAAGTTTTGAATTTTCTTTTTTCTGGTGCATAATATGACCCCCGCAGACGCCTAGTTTAGGAGTTATAGCGATTTTAAAGTTTTGAATTTTCTTTTTTCTGGTGCATAATACGACCCCCGCAGACGCCTAGTTTAGGAGTTATAGCGATTTTAAAGTTTTGAATTTTCTTTTTTCTGGTGCATAATACGACCCCCGCAGACGCCTAGTTTAGGAGTTATAGCGATTTTAAGATTTTGAATTTTTTTTTTCTGGTGCATAATATGACCCCCGCAGTCGCCTAGTTTAGGAGTTATAGCCATTTTAAGATTTCGAATTTTATTTTCTGGTGCATAATATGACCCCCGCAGACGCCTAGTTTAGGAGTTATGGCCATTTTAAGATTTCGAATTTTATTTTCTGGTGCATAATATGACCCCCGCAGACGCCTAGTTTAGGAGTTATAGCGATTTTAAAGTTTTGAATTTTCTTTTTTCTGGTGCATAATATGACCTCCGCAGACGCCTAGTTTAGGAGTTATAGCGATTTTAAAGTTTTGAATTTTCTTTTTTCTGGTGCATAATATGACCCCCGCAGACGCCTAGTTTAGGAGTTATGGCCATTTTAAGATTTCGAATTTTATTTTCTGGTGCATAATATGACCCCCGCAGACGCCTAGTTTAGGAGTTATGGCCATTTTAAGATTTCGAATTTTTTTTTTCTGGTGCGTAATATGACCCCCGCAGACGCCTAGTTTAGGAGTTATAGCCATTTTAAGATTTCGAATTTTATTTTCTGGTGCATAATATGACCCCCGCAGACGCCTAGTTTAGGAGTTATAGCGATTTTAAAGTTTTGAATTTTCTTTTTTCTGGTGCATAATATGACCCCCGCAGACGCCTAGTTTAGGAGTTATAGCCATTTTAAGATTTCGAATTTTATTTTCTGGTGCATAATATGACCCCCGCAGACGCCTAGTTTAGGAGTTATGGCCATTTTAAGATTTCGAATTTTATTTTCTGGTGCATAATATGACCCCCGCAGACGCCTAGTTTAGGAGTTATGGCCATTTTAAGATTTCGAATTTTATTTTCTGGTGCATAATATGACCCCCGCAGACGCCTAGTTTAGGAGTTATGGCCATTTTAAGATTTCGAATTTTTTTTTTCTGCTGCATAATATGACCCCCGCAGACGCCTAGTTTAGGAGTTATAGCCATTTTAAGATTTCGAATTTTATTTTCTGGTGCATAATATGACCCCCGCAGACGCCTAGTTTAGGAGTTATAGCGATTTTAAAGTTTTGAATTTTCTTTTTTCTGGTGCATAATATGACCCCCGCAGACGCCTAGTTTAGGAGTTATAGCGATTTTAAAGTTTTGAATTTTCTTTTTTCTGGTGCATAATACGACCCCCGCAGACGCCTAGTTTAGGAGTTATAGCGATTTTAAAGTTTTGAATTTTCTTTTTTCTGGTGCATAATACGACCCCCGCAGACGCCTAGTTTAGGAGTTATAGCGATTTTAAGATTTTGAATTTTTTTTTTCTGGTGCATAATATGACCCCCGCAGTCGCCTAGTTTAGGAGTTATAGCCATTTTAAGATTTCGAATTTTATTTTCTGGTGCATAATATGACCCCCGCAGACGCCTAGTTTAGGAGTTATGGCCATTTTAAGATTTCGAATTTTATTTTCTGGTGCATAATATGACCCCCGCAGACGCCTAGTTTAGGAGTTATAGCGATTTTAAAGTTTTGAATTTTCTTTTTTCTGGTGCATAATATGACCCCCGCAGACGCCTAGTTTAGGAGTTATAGCGATTTTAAAGTTTTGAATTTTCTTTTTTCTGGTGCATAATATGACCCCCGCAGACGCCTAGTTTAGGAGTTATGGCCATTTTAAGATTTCGAATTTTATTTTCTGGTGCATAATATGACCCCCGCAGACGCCTAGTTTAGGAGTTATAGCGATTTTAAAGTTTTGAATTTTCTTTTTTCTGGTGCATAATATGACCCCCGCAGACGCCTAGTTTAGGAGTTATGGCCATTTTAAGATTTCGAATTTTTTTTTTCTGGTGCGTAATATGACCCCCGCAGACGCCTAGTTTTGGAGCTATAGCCATTTTAAGATTTCGAATTTTTTTTTTCTGGTGCATAATACGACCCCCGCAGACGCCTAGTTTAGGAGTTATAGCGATTTTAAAGTTTTGAATTTTTTTTTTCCTGGTGCATAATATGACCCACGCAGACGCCTAGTTTAGGAGTTATAGCCATTTTAAGATTTCGAATTTTTTTTTTCTGGTGCATAATATGACCCCCGCAGACGCCTAGTTTAGGAGTTATAGCGATTTTAAAGTTTTGAATTTTCTTTTTTCTGGTGCATAATACGACCCCCGCAGACGCCTAGTTTAGGAGTTATAGCGATTTTAAGATTTTGAATTTTTTTTTTCTGGTGCATAATATGACCCCCGCAGACGCCTAGTTTAGGAGTTATAGCCATTTTAAGATTTCGAATTTTATTTTCTGGTGCATAATATGACCCCCGCAGACGCCTAGTTTAGGAGTTATGACCATTTTAAGATTTCGAATTTTATTTTCTGGTGCATAATATGACCCCCGCAGACGCCTAGTTTAGGAGTTATAGCGATTTTAAAGTTTTGAATTTTCTTTTTTCTGGTGCATAATATGACCCCCGCAGACGCCTAGTTTAGGAGTTATAGCGATTTTAAAGTTTTGAATTTTCTTTTTTCTGGTGCATAATATGACCCCCGCAGACGCCTAGTTGAGGAGTTATAACCATTTTAAGATTTCGAATTTTATTTTCTGGTGCATAATATGACCCCCGCAGACGCCTAGTTTAGGAGTTATAGCCATTTTAAGATTTCGAATTTTTTTTTTCTAATATGACCCCCGCAGACGCCTAGTTTAGGAGTTATAGCCATTTTAAGATTTTGAATTTTTTTTCTGGTGCATAATATGACCCCCGCAGACGCCTAGTTTAGGAGTTATAGCGATTTTAAGATTTCGAATTTTTTTTTTCTGCTGCATAATATGACCCCCGCAGACGCCTAGTTTAGGAGTTATAGCGATTTTAAAGTTTTGAATTTTCTTTTTTCTGGTGCTTAATATGACCCCCGCAGACGCCTAGTTAAGGAGATATAGCGATTTTAAAGTTTTGAATTTTCTTTTTTCTGGTGCATAATATGACCCCCGCAGACGCCTAGTTTAGGAGTTATAGCCATTTTAAGATTTCGAATTTTATTTTCTGGTGCATAATATGACCCCCGCAGACGCCTAGTTTAGGAGTTATAGCCATTTTAAGATTTCGAATTTTGTTTTTCTAATATGACCCCCGCAGACGCCTAGTTTAGGAGTTATAGCCATTTTAAGATTTTGAATTTTTTTTCTGGTGCATAATATGACCCCCGCAGACGCCTAGTTTAGGAGTTATAGCGATTTTAAGATTTCGAATTTTTTTTTTCTGCTGCATAATATGACCCCCGCAGACGCCTAGTTTAGGAGTTATAGCGATTTTAAGATTTTGAATTTTTTTTTTCTGGTGCATAATATGACCCCCGCAGACGCCTAGTTTAGGAGTTATAGCGATTTTAAAGTTTTGAATTTTCTTTTTTCTGGTGCATAATATGACCCCCGCAGACGCCTAGTTTAGGAGTTATAGCCATTTTAAGATTTCGAATTTTTTTTTTCTGGTGCATAATATGACCCCCGCAGACGCCTAGTTTAGGAGTTATAGCCATTTTAAGATTTCGAATTTTATTTTCTGGTGCATAATATGACCCCCGCAGACGCCTAGTTTAGGAGTTATGGCCATTTTAAGATTTCGAATTTTATTTTCTGGTGCATAATATGACCCCCGCAGACGCCTAGTTTAGGAGTTATAGCGATTTTAAAGTTTTGAATTTTCTTTTTTCTGGTGCATAATACGACCCCCGCAGACGCCTAGTTTAGGAGTTATAGCGATTTTAAGATTTTGAATTTTTTTTTTTCTGGTGCATAATATGACCCCCGCAGACGCCTAGTTTAGGAGTTATAGCCATTTTAAGATTTCGAATTTTATTTTCTGGTGCATAATATGACCCCCGCAGACGCCTAGTTTAGCTGTTATGACCATTTTAAGATTTCGAATTTTATTTTCTGGTGCATAATATGACCCCCGCAGACGCCTAGTTTAGGAGTTATAGCCATTTTAAGATTTCGAATTTTTTTTTTCTAATATGACCCCCGCAGACGCCTAGTTTAGGAGTTATAGCCATTTTAAGATTTTGAATTTTTTTTCTGGTGCATAATATGACCCCCGCAGACGCCTAGTTTAGGAGTTATAGCGATTTTAAGATTTCGAATTTTTTTTTTCTGCTGCATAATATGACCCCCGCAGACGCCTAGTTTAGGAGTTATAGCGATTTTAAAGTTTTGAATTTTCTTTTTTCTGGTGCTTAATATGACCCCCGCAGACGCCTAGTTAAGGAGTTATAGCGATTTTAAAGTTTTGAATTTTCTTTTTTCTGGTGCATAATATGACCCCCGCAGACGCCTAGTTTAGGAGTTATAGCCATTTTAAGATTTCGAATTTTATTTTCTGGTGCATAATATGACCCCCGCAGACGCCTAGTTTAGGAGTTATAGCCATTTTAAGATTTCGAATTTTGTTTTTCTAATATGACCCCCGCAGACGCCTAGTTTAGGAGTTATAGCCATTTTAAGATTTTGAATTTTTTTTCTGGTGCATAATATGACCCCCGCAGACGCCTAGTTTAGGAGTTATAGCGATTTTAAGATTTCGAATTTTTTTTTTCTGGTGCATAATATGACCCCCGCAGACGCCTAGTTTAGGAGTTATAGCGATTTTAAGATTTCGAATTTTTTTTTTCTGGTGCATAATATGACCCCCGCAGACGCCTAGTTTAGGAGTTATAGCGATTTTAAGATTTTGAATTTTTTTTTTCTGGTGCATAATATGACCCCCGCAGACGCCTAGTTTAGGAGTTATAGCCATTTTAAGATTTCGAATTTTATTTTCTGGTGCATAATATGACCCCCGCAGACGCCTAGTTTAGGAGTTATGGCCATTTTAAGATTTCGAATTTTATTTTCTGGTGCATAATATGACCCCCGCAGACGCCTAGTTTAGGAGTTATAGCGATTTTAAAGTTTTGAATTTTCTTTTTTCTGGTGCATAATACGACCCCCGCAGACGCCTAGTTTAGGAGTTATAGCGATTTTAAAGTTTTGAATTTTCTTTTTTCTGGTGCATAATATGACCCCCGCAGACGCCTAGTTTAGGAGTTATAGCCATTTTAAGATTTCGAATTTTATTTTCTGGTGCATAATATGACCCCCGCAGACGCCTAGTTGAGGAGTTATAGCCATTTTAAGATTTCGAATTTTATTTTCTGGTGCATAATATGACCCCCGCAGACGCCTAGTTTAGGAGTTATGGCCATTTTAAGATTTCGAATTTTTTTTTTCTGGTGCGTAATATGACCCCCGCAGACGCCTAGTTTTGGAGCTATAGCCATTTTAAGATTTTGAATTTTTTTTTCTGGTGCATAATATGACCCCCGCAGACGCCTAGTTTAGGAGTTATAGCGATTTTAAAGTTTTGAATTTTTTTTTTCCTGGTGCATAATATGACCCCCGCAGACGCCTAGTTTAGGAGTTATAGCCATTTTAAGATTTCGAATTTTATTTTCTGGTGCATAATATGACCCCCGCAGACGCCTAGTTTAGGAGTTATAGCCATTTTAAGATTTCGAATTTTTTTTTTCTGGTGCATAATATGACCCCCGCAGACGCCTAGTTTAGGAGTTATGGCCATTTTAAGATTTCGAATTTTCTTTTTTCTGGTGCGTAATAAGACCCCCGCAGACGCCTAGTTTTGGAGCTATAGCCATTTTAAGATTTTGAATTTTTTTTTCTGGTGCATAATATGACCCCCGCAGACGCCTAGTTTAGGAGTTATAGCCATTTTAAAGTTTTGAATTTTCTTTTTTCTGGTGCATAATATGACCCCCGCAGACGCCTAGTTTAGGAGTTATGGCCATTTTAAGATTTCGAATTTTCTTTTTTCTGGTGCATAATATGACCCCCGCAGACGCCTAGTTTAGGAGTTATGGCCATTTTAAGATTTCGAATTTTCTTTTTTCTGGTGCATAATATGACCCCCGCAGACGCCTAGTTTAGGAGTTATAGCCATTTTAAGATTTCGAATTTTATTTTCTGGTGCATAATATGACCCCCGCAGACGCCTAGTTTAGGAGTTATAGCCATTTTAAGATTTCGAATTTTTTTTTTCTGGTGCGTAATATGACCCCCGCAGACGCCTAGTTTTGGAGCTATAGCCATTTTAAGATTTAGAATTTTTTTTTCTGGTGCATAATATGACCCCCGCAGACGCCTAGTTTAGGAGTTATAGCGATTTTAAAGTTTTGAATTTTCTTTTTTCTGGTGCATAATATGACCCCCGCAGACGCCTAGTTTAGGAGTTATGGCCATTTTAAGATTTCGAATTTTATTTTCTGGTGCATAATATGACCCCCGCAGACGCCTAGTTTAGGAGTTATAGCCATTTTAAGATTTCGAATTTTATTTTCTGGTGCATAATATGACCCCCGCAGACGCCTAGTTTAGGAGTTATAGCCATTTTAAGATTTCGAATTTTTTTTTTCTAATATGACCTTCGCAGACGCCTAGTTTAGGAGTTATAGCCATTTTAAGATTTTGAATTTTTTTTCTGGTGCATAATATGACCCCCGCAGACGCCTAGTTTAGGAGTTATAGCGATTTTAAGATTTCGAATTTTTTTTTTCTGCTGCATAATATGACCCCCGCAGACGCCTAGTTTAGGAGTTATAGCGATTTTAAAGTTTTGAATTTTCTTTTTTCTGGTGCATAATATGACCCCCGCAGACGCCTAGTTTAGGAGTTATAGCGATTTTAAGATTTCGAATTTTTTTTTTCTGCTGCATAATATGACCCCCGCAGACGCCTAGTTTAGGAGTTATAGCGATTTTAAGATTTTGAATTTTTTTTTTCTGGTGCATAATATGACCCCCGCAGACGCCTAGTTTAGGAGTTATAGCGATTTTAAAGTTTTGAATTTTCTTTTTTCTGGTGCATAATATGACCCCCGCAGACGCCTAGTTTAGGAGTTATAGCCATTTTAAGATTTCGAATTTTTTTTTTCTGGTGCATAATATGACCCCCGCAGACGCCTAGTTTAGGAGTTATAGCGATTTTAAAGTTTTGAATTTTCTTTTTTCTGGTGCATAATACGACCCCCGCAGACGCCTAGTTTAGGAGTTATGGCCATTTTAAGATTTCGAATTTTATTTTCTGGTGCATAATATGACCCCCGCAGACGCCTAGTTTAGGAGTTATGGCCATTTTAAGATTTCGAATTTTATTTTCTGGTGCATAATATGACCCCCGCAGACGCCTAGTTTAGGAGTTATGGCCATTTTAAGATTTCGAATTTTTTTTTTCTGCTGCATAATATGACCCCCGCAGACGCCTAGTTTATTAGTTATAGCCATTTTAAGATTTCGAATTTTATTTTCTGGTGCATAATATGACCCCCGCAGACGCCTAGTTTAGGAGTTATAGCGATTTTAAAGTTTTGAATTTTCTTTTTTCTGGTGCATAATATGACCCCCGCAGACGCCTAGTTTAGGAGTTATAGCCATTTTAAGATTTCGAATTTTATTTTCTGGTGCATAATATGACCCCCGCAGACGCCTAGTTTAGGAGTTATGGCCATTTTAAGATTTCGAATTTTATTTTCTGGTGCATAATATGACCCCCGCAGACGCCTAGTTTAGGAGTTATAGCGATTTTAAAGTTTTGAATTTTCTTTTTTCTGGTGCATAATATGACCCCCGCAGACGCCTAGTTTAGGAGTTATAGCCATTTTAAGATTTCGAATTTTTTTTTTCTGGTGCATAATATGACCCCCGCAGACGCCTAGTTTAGGAGTTATAGCGATTTTAAAGTTTTGAATTTTCTTTTTTCTGGTGCATAATACGACCCCCGCAGACGCCTAGTTTAGGAGTTATAGCGATTTTAAGATTTTGAATTTTTTTTTTCTGGTGCATAATATGACCCCGCAGACGCCTAGTTTAGGAGTTATAGCCATTTTAAGATTTCGAATTTTATTTTCTGGTGCATAATATGACCCCCGCAGACGCCTAGTTTAGGAGTTATGGCCATTTTAAGATTTCGAATTTTATTTTCTGGTGCATAATATGACCCCCGCAGACGCCTAGTTTAGGAGTTATAGCGATTTTAAAGTTTCGAATTTTCTTTTTTCTGGTGCATAATACGACCCCCGCAGACGCCTAGTTTAGGAGTTATAGCGATTTTAAAGTTTTGAATTTTCTTTTTTCTGGTGCATAATATGACCCCCGCAGACGCCTAGTTTAGGAGTTATAGCCATTTTAAGATTTCGAATTTTATTTTCTGGTGCATAATATGACCCCCCCAGACGCCTAGTTTAGGAGTTATGGCCATTTTAAGATTTCGAATTTTTTTTTTCTGGTGCGTAATATGACCCCCGCAGACGCCTAGTTTTGGAGCTATAGCCATTTTAAGATTTTGAATTTTTTTTTCTGGTGCATAATATGACCCCCGCAGACGCCTAGTTTAGGAGTTATAGCGATTTTAAAGTTTTGAATTTTTTTTTTCCTGGTGCATAATATGACCCCCGCAGTCGCCTAGTTTAGGAGTTATAGCCATTTTAAGATTTCGAATTTTTTTTTTCGGGTGCATAATATGACCCCCGCAGACGCCTAGTTTAGGAGTTATAGCGATTTTAAAGTTTTGAATTTTCTTTTTTCTGGTGCATAATACGACCCCCGCAGACGCCTAGTTTAGGAGTTATAGCCATTTTAAGATTTCGAATTTTATTTTCTGGTGCATAATATGACCCCCGCAGACGCCTAGTTTAGGAGTTATGGCCATTTTAAGATTTCGAATTTTATTTTCTGGTGCATAATATGACCCCCGCAGACGCCTAGTTTAGGAGTTATAGCGATTTTAAAATTTTGAATTTTTTTTTTCTGGTGCATAATATGACCCCCGCAGACGCCTAGTTTAGGAGTTATAGCGATTTTAAAGTTTTGAATTTTCTTTTTTCTGGTGCATAATATGACCCCCGCAGACGCGTAGTTTAGGAGTTATAGCGATTTTAAAGTTTTGAATTTTCTTTTTTCTGGTGCATAATATGACCCCCGCAGACGCCTAGTTTAGGAGTTATAGCCATTTTAAGATTTCGAATTTTATTTTCTGGTGCATAATATGACCCCCGCAGACGCCTAGTTTAGGAGTTATAGCCATTTTAAGATTTCGAATTTTTTTTTTCTAATATGACCCCCGCAGACGCCTAGTTTAGGAGTTATAGCGATTTTAAAGTTTTGAATTTTCTTTTTTCTGGTGCATAATATGACCCCCGCAGACGCCTAGTTTAGGAGTTATAGCGATTTTAAAGTTTTGAATTTTCTTTTTTCTGGTGCATAATATGACCCCCGCAGACGCCTAGTTTAGGAGTTATAGCCATTTTAAGATTTCGAATTTTTTTTTTCTGGTGCATAATATGACCCCCGCAGACGCCTAGTTTAGGAGTTATAGCGATTTTAAAGTTTTGAATTTTCTTTTTTCTGGTGCATAATACGACAACCGCAGACGCCTAGTTTAGGAGTTATGGCCATTTTAAGATTTCGAATTTTATTTTCTGGTGCATAATATGACCCCCGCAGACGCCTAGTTTAGGAGTTATGGCCATTTTAAGATTTCGAATTTTATTTTCTGGTGCATAATATGACCCCCGCAGACGCCTAGTTTAGGAGTTATGGCCATTTTAAGATTTCGAATTTTTTTTTCTGGTGCATAATATGACCCCCGCAGACGCCTAGTTTAGGAGTTATGGCCATTTTAAGATTTCGAATTTTTTTTTTCTGGTGCGTAATATGACCCCCGCAGACGCCTAGTTTTGGAGCTATAGCCATTTTAAGATTTTGAATTTTTTTTTCTGGTGCATAATATGACCCCCGCAGACGCCTAGTTTAGGAGTTATAGCGATTTTAAAGTTTTGAATTTTTTTTTTCCTGGTGCATAATATGACCCCCGCAGACGCCTAGTTTAGGAGTTATAGCCATTTTAAGATTTCGAATTTTTTTTTTCGGGTGCATAATATGACCCCCGCAGACGCCTAGTTTAGGAGTTATAGCGATTTTAAAGTTTTGAATTTTCTTTTTTCTGGTGCATAATACGACCCCCGCAGACGCCTAGTTTAGGAGTTATAGCCATTTTAAGATTTCGAATTTTATTTTCTGGTGCATAATATGACCCCCGCAGACGCCTAGTTTAGGAGTTATGGCCATTTTAAGATTTCGAATTTTATTTTCTGGTGCATAATATGACCCCCGCAGACGCCTAGTTTAGGAGTTATAGCGATTTTAAAGTTTTGAATTTTCTTTTTTCTGGTGCATAATATGACCCCCGCAGACGCCTAGTTTAGGAGTTATAGCGATTTTAAAGTTTTGAATTTTCTTTTTTCTGGTGCATAATATGACCCGCGCAGACGCCTAGTTTAGGAGTTATAGCTATTTTAAGATTTCAAATTTTATTTTCTGGTGCATAATATGACCCCCGCAGACGCCTAGTTTAGGAGTTATAGCCATTTTAAGATTTCGAATTTTATTTTCTGGTGCATAATATGACCCCCGCAGACGCCTAGTTTAGGAGTTATGGCCATTTTAAGATTTCGAATTTTATTTTCTGGTGCATAATATGACCCCCGCAGACGCCTAGTTTAGGAGTTATAGCGATTTTAAAGTTTTGAATTTTCTTTTTTCTGGTGCATAATATGACCCCCGCAGACGCCTAGTTTAGGAGTTATAGCGATTTTAAAGTTTTGAATTTTCTTTTTTCTGGTGCATAATATGACCCCCGCAGACGCCTAGTTTAGGAGTTATAGCCATTTTAAGATTTCGAATTTTATTTTCTGGTGCATAATATGACCCCCGCAGACGCCTAGTTTAGGAGTTATAGCCATTTTAAGATTTCGAATTTTTTTTTTCTAATATGACCCCCGCAGACGCCTAGTTTAGGAGTTATAGCGATTTTAAGATTTTGAATTTTTTTTTTCTGGTGCATAATATGACCCCCGCAGACGCCTAGTTTAGGAGTTATAGCGATTTTAAAGTTTTGAATTTTCTTTTTTCTGGTGCATAATATGACCCCCGCGGACGCCTAGTTTCGGAGTTATAGCGATTTTAAAGTTTTGAATTTTCTTTTTTCTGGTGCATAATATGACCACCGCAGACGCCTAGTTTAGGAGTTATAGCCGTTTTAAGATTTCGAATTTTTTTTTCTGGTGCATAATATGACCCCCGCAGACGCCTAGTTTCGGAGTTATAGCGATTTTAAAGTTTTGAATTTTCTTTTTTCTGGTGCATAATATGACCCCCGCAGACGCCTAGTTTAGGAGTTATAGCGATTTTAAAGTTTTGAATTTTCTTTTTTCTGGTGCATAATATGACCCCCGCAGACGCCTAGTTTCGGAGTTATAGCGATTTTTTTTATTTTGAATTTTTTTTTCTGGTGCATAATATGACCCCCGAAGACGCCTAGTTTAGGAGTTATAGCCATTTTAAGATTTCGAATTTTTTTTTTTCTGGTGTATAATATGACACCCGCAGACGCCTAGTTTTAGAGTTATAGCGATTTTAAAGTTTTGAATTTTCTTTTTTCTGGTACATAATATGACCCCCGCAGACGCCTAGTTTAGGAGTTATAGCGATATTAAAGTTTTGAATTTTCTTTTTTCTGGTGCATAATATGACCCCCGCAGACGCCTAGTTTAGGAGTTATAACCATTTTAAGATTTGGAATTTTTTTTTCTGGTGCATAATATGACCCCCGCAGACGCCTAGTTTAGGAGTTATAGCGATTTTAAAGTTTTGAATTTTCTTGTTTCTGGTGCATAATATGACCCCCGCAGACACCTAGTTTAGGAGCTATAGCCATTTAAAGATTTCGAATTTTTTTTTCTGGTGCATAATATGACCCCCGCAGATGCCTAGTTTAGGAGTTATAGCCGTTTTAAGATTTCGAATTTTTTTTTCTGGTGCATAATATGACCCCCGCAGACGCGTAGTTTAGGAGTTATAGCGATTTTAAAGTTTTGAATTTTCTTTTTTCTGGTGCATAATATGACCCCCGCAGATGCCTAGTTTAGGAGTTATAGCCGTTTTAAGATTTCGAATTTTTTTTTCTGGTGCATAATATGACCCCCGCAGACGCCTAGTTTAGGAGTTATAGCGATTTTAAAGTTTTGAATTTTCTTTTTTCTGGTGCATAATATGACCCCCGCAGATGCCTAGTTTAGGAGTTATAGCCGTTTTAAGATTTCGAATTTTTTTTTCTGGTGCATAATATGACCCTCGCAGACGCCTAATTTAGGAGTTATAGCGATTTTAAAGTTTTGAATTTTCTTTTTTCTGGTGCGTAATATGATCCCCGCAGATGCCTAGTTTAGGAGCTATAGCCATTTAAAGATTTCGAATTTTTTTTTCTGGTGCATAATATGACCCCCGCAGACGCCTAGTTTAGGAGTTATAGCGATTTTAAAGTTTTGAATTTTCTTTTTTCTGGTGCATAATATGACCCCCGCAGACGCCTAGTTTAGGAGTTATAACCATTTTAAGATTTGGAATTTTTTTTCTGGTGCATAATATGACCAACGCAGACGCCTAGTTTAGGAGTTATAGCGATTTTAAAGTTTTGAATTTTCTTTTTTCTGGTGCATAATATGACCCCCGCAGACGCCTAGTTTAGGAGTTATAGCCATTTTAAGATTTTGAATTTTTTTTTCTGGTGCATAATATGACCCCCGCAGACGCATAATTTAGGAGTTATAGCGATTTTAAAGTTTTGAATTTTCTTTTTTCTGGTGCGTAATATGATCCCCGCAGATGCCTAGTTTAGGAGCTATATCCATTTAAAGATTTCGATTTTTTTTTCTGGTGCATAATATGACCCCCGCAGACGCCTAGTTTAGGAGTTATAGCGATTTTAAAGTTTTGAATTTTCTTTTTTCTGGTGCATAATATGACCCCCGCAGACGCCTAGTTTAGGAGCTATAGCCATTTAAAGATTTCGAATTTTTTTTTCTGGTGCATAATATGACCCCCGCAGACGCCTAGTTTAGGAGCTATAGCCATTTAAAGATTTCGAATTTTTTTTTCTGGTGCATAATATGACCCCCGCAGACGCCTAGTTTAGGAGCTATAGCCATTTAAAGATTTCGAATTTTTTTTTCTGGTGCATAATATGACCCCCGCAGACGCCTAGTTTAGGAGTTATAGCGATTTTAAAGTTTTGAATTTTCTTTTTTCTGGTGCATAATATGACCCCCGCGGACGCCTAGTTTCGGAGTTATAGCGATTTTAAAGTTTTGAATTTTCTTTTTTCTGGTGCATAATATGACCACCGCAGACGCCTAGTTTAGGAGTTATAGCCGTTTTAAGATTTCGAATTTTTTTTTCTGGTGCATAATATGACCCCCGCAGACGCCTAGTTTCGGAGTTATAGCGATTTTAAAGTTTTGAATTTTCTTTTTTCTGGTGCATAATATGACCCCCGCAGACGCCTAGTTTTAGAGTTATAGCGATTTTAAAGTTTTGAATTTTCTTTTTTCTGGTACATAATATGACCCCCGCAGACGCCTAGTTTAGGAGTTATAGCGATTTTAAAGTTTTGAATTTTCTTTTTTCTGGTGCATAATATGACCCCCGCAGACGCCTAGTTTAGGAGTTATAGCCATTTTAAGATTTTGAATTTTTTTTTCTGGTGCATAATATGACCCCCGCAGACGCATAATTTAGGAGTTATAGCGATTTTAAAGTTTTGAATTTTCTTTTTTCTGGTGCGTAATATGATCCCCGCAGATGCCTAGTTTAGGAGCTATATCCATTTAAAGATTTCGATTTTTTTTTCTGGTGCATAATATGACCCCCGCAGACGCCTAGTTTAGGAGTTATAGCGATTTTAAAGTTTTGAATTTTCTTTTTTCTGGTGCATAATATGACCCCCGCAGACGCCTAGTTTAGGAGCTATAGCCATTTAAAGATTTCGAATTTTTTTTTCTGGTGCATAATATGACCCCCGCAGACGCCTAGTTTAGGAGCTATAGCCATTTAAAGATTTCGAATTTTTTTTTCTGGTGCATAATATGACCCCCGCAGACGCCTAGTTTAGGAGCTATAGCCATTTAAAGATTTCGAATTTTTTTTTCTGGTGCATAATATGACCCCCGCAGACGCCTAGTTTAGGAGTTATAGCGATTTTAAAGTTTTGAATTTTCTTTTTTCTTGTGCATAATATGACCCCCGCGGACGCCTAGTTTCGGAGTTATAGCGATTTTAAAGTTTTGAATTTTCTTTTTTCTGGTGCATAATATGACCACCGCAGACGCCTAGTTTAGGAGTTATAGCCGTTTTAAGATTTCGAATTTTTTTTTCTGGTGCATAATATGACCCCCGCAGACGCCTAGTTTCGGAGTTATAGCGATTTTAAAGTTTTGAATTTTCTTTTTTCTGGTGCATAATATGACCCCCGCAGACGCCTAGTTTAGGAGTTATAGCGATTTTAAAGTTTTGAATTTTCTTTTTTCTGGTGCATAATATGACCCCCGCAGACGCCTAGTTTCGGAGTTATAGCGATTTTTTTTATTTTGAATTTTTTTTTCTGGTGCATAATATGACCCCCGAAGACGCCTAGTTTAGGAGTTATAGCCATTTTAAGATTTCGAATTTTTTTTTTTCTGGTGTATAATATGACACCCGCAGACGCCTAGTTTTAGAGTTATAGCGATTTTAAAGTTTTGAATTTTCTTTTTTCTGGTACATAATATGACCCCCGCAGACGCCTAGTTTAGGAGTTATAGCGATTTTAAAGTTTTGAATTTTCTTTTTTCTGGTGCATAATATGACCCCCGCAGACGCCTAGTTTAGGAGTTATAACCATTTTAAGATTTGGAATTTTTTTTTCTGGTGCATAATATGACCCCCGCAGACGCCTAGTTTAGGAGTTATAGCGATTTTAAAGTTTTGAATTTTCTTGTTTCTGGTGCATAATATGACCCCCGCAGACACCTAGTTTAGGAGCTATAGCCATTTAAAGATTTCGAATTTTTTTTTCTGGTGCATAATATGACCCCCGCAGATGCCTAGTTTAGGAGTTATAGCCGTTTTAAGATTTCGAATTTTTTTTTCTGGTGCATAATATGACCCCAGCCGACGCCTAGTTTAGGAGTTATAGCCATTTTAAGATTTCGAATTTTTTTTCCTGGTGCATAATATGACCCCCGCAGACGCCTAGTTAAGGAGTTATAGCGATTTTAATATTTTGAATTTTTTTTTCTGGTGCATAATATGACCCCCGAAGACGCCTAGTTTAGGAGTTATAGCCATTTTAAGATTTCGAATTTTTTTTTTTCTGGTGTATAATATGACACCCGCAGACGCCTAGTGTTGGAGTTATAGCGATTTTAAAGTTTTGAATTTTCTTTTTTCTGGTACATAATATGACCCCCGCAGACGCCTAGTTTAGGAGTTATAGCCATTTTAAGATTTCGATTTTTTTTTTCTGGTGCATAATATGACCCCCGCAGACGCCTAGTTTAGGAGTTATAGCCGTTTTAAGATTTCGAATTTTTTTTTCTGGTGCATAATATGACCCCCGCAGACGCCTAGTTTAGGAGTTATAGCCATTTTAAGATTTCGAATTTTTTTTTTTCTGGTGTATAATATGACACCCGCAGACGCCTAGTTTTGGAGTTATAGCGATTTTAAAGTTTTGAATTTTCTTTTTTCTGGTGCATAATATGACCCCCGCAGTCGCCTAGTTTAGGAGTTATAGCGATTTTAAAGTTTTGAATTTTCTTTTTTCTGGTGCATAATATGACCCCCGCAGTCGCCTAGTTTAGGAGTTATAGCGATTTTAAAGTTTTGAATTTTCTTTTTTCTGGTGCATAATATGACCCCCGCAGATGCCTAGTTTAGGAGTTATAGCGATTTTAAGGTTTTGAATTTTCTTTTTTCTGGTGCATAATATGACCCCCGCAGACGCCTAGTTTAGGAGTTATAGCGATTTTAAAGTTTTGAATTTTCTTTTTTCTGGTGCATAATATGACCCCCGCAGACGCCTAGTTTAGGAGTTATAGCCATTTTAAGATTTCGAATTTTTTTTTTTCTGGTGTATAATATGACACCCGCAGACGCCTAGTTTTGGAGTTATAGCGATTTTAAAGTTTTGAATTTTCTTTTTTCTGGTGCATAATATGACCCCCGCAGTCGCCTAGTTTAGGAGTTATAGCGATTTTAAAGTTTTGAATTTTCTTTTTTCTGGTGCATAATATGACCCCCGCAGATGCCTAGTTTAGGAGTTATAGCGATTTTAAGGTTTTGAATTTTCTTTTTTCTGGTGCATAATATGACCCCCGCAGACGCCTAGTTTAGGAGTTATAGCGATTTTAAAATTTTGAATTTTTTTTTTTCTGGTGCATAATATGACCCCCGCAGACGCCTAGTTTAGGAGTTATAGCGATTTTAAAGTTTTGAATTTTCTTTTTTCTGGTGCATAATATGACCCCAGCAGACGCCTAGTTTAGGAGTTATAGCCATTTTAAGATTTCGAATTTTTTTTTTTTCTGGTGCATAATATGACCCCCGCAGACGAATAGTTTAGTAGTTATAGCCATTTTAAGATTTTGAATTTTTTTTTTCTCGTGCATAATATGACCCCCGCAGACTCCTAGTTTAGGAGTTATAGCGATTTTAAAATTCTGATTTTTTTTTTCTGGTGCATAATAAGACCCCCGCGGACGCCTAGTTTAGGAGTTATAGCCATTTTAAGATTTCGAATTTTTTTTTCTGGTGCGTAATATGACCCCCGCAGACGCCTAGTTTAGGAGTTATAGCCATTTTAAGATTTCGATTTTTTTTTTTTCTGGTGCTTAATATGACCCCCGCAGACGACTAGTTTAGGAGTTATAGCGATTTTAAAGTTTTGAATTTTCTTTTTTCTGGTGCATAATATGACCCCCGCAGACTCCTAGTTTAGGAGTTATAGCGATTTTAAAATTCTGATTTTTTTTTCTGGTACATAATAAGACCCCCGCGGACGCCTAGTTTAGGAGTTATAGCCATTTTAAGATTTCGAATTTTTTTTTCTGGTGCGTAATATGACCCCCGCAGACGCCTAGTTTAGGAGTTATAGCCATTTTAAGATTTCGAATTTTTTTTTCTGGTGCTTAATATGACCCCCGCAGACGACTAGTTTAGGAGTTATAGCGATTTTAAAGTTTTGAATTTTCTTTTTTCTGGTGCATTATATAACCCCCGCAGACGCCTAGTTTAGGAGTTATAGAAATTTTAAGATTTTGAATTTTTTTTTTCTGGTGCATAATATGGCCCCCGCAGACGCCTAGTTAAGGAGTTATAGCGATTTTAAAGTTTTGAATTTTTTTTTTTCTGGTGCATAATATGACCCCCGCAGACGCCTAGTTTAGGAGTTATAGCGATTTTAAAGTTTTGAATTTTCTTTTTTCTGGTGCATAATATGACCCCCGCAGACGCCTAGTTTAGGAGTTATAGCCATTTTAAGATTTCGAATTTTTTTTTCTGGTGCATAATATGACCCCCGCAGACTGCTAGTTTAGGAGTTATAGCGAGTTTAAATTTTTGAATTTTCTTTTTTCTGGTGCATAATATGACCCCCGCAGACGCCTAGTTTAGGAGTTATAGCCATTTTAAGATTTCGAATTTTTTTTTCTAGTGCATAATATGACCCCCGCAGACGCCTAGTTTAGGAGTTATAGCAATTTTAAGATTTTGAATTTTTTTTTTCTGGTGCATAATATGACCCCCGCAGACGATTAGGTTAGGAGTTATAGCTAATTTAAAGTTTTGAATTTTTTTTTTTCTGGTGCATAATATGACCCCCGCAGACGCCTAGTTTAGGAGTTATAGCGATTTTAAAGTTTTGAATTTTTTTTTTTCTGGTGCATAAAATGACCCCCGCGGACGCCTAGTTTAGGAGTTATAGCCATTTTAAGATTTCGAATTTTTTTTTTTCTGGGGCATAATATGACCCCCGCAGACGCCTAGTTTAGGAGTTATAGCCATTTTAAGATTTTGAATTTTTTTTTTTCTGGTGCATAATATGATCCCCGCAGACGCCTAGTTTAGGAGTTATAGCGATTTTAAAGTTTTGAATTTTCTTTTTTCTGGTGCATAATATGACCCCCGCAGACGCCTAGTTTAGGAGTTATAGCGATTTTAAAGTTTTGAATTTTCTTTTTTCTGGTGCATAATATGACCCCCGCAGACGCCTAGTTTAGGAGTTATAGCCATTTTAAGATTTCGAATTTTTTTTTCTGGTGCATAATATGACCCCCGCAGACGGCTAGTTTAGGAGTTATAGCAATTTTAAGATTTTGAATTTTTTTTTTTCTGGTGCATAATATGACAGCCGCAGACGCCTAGTTTAGGAGTTATAGCGATTTTAAAGTTTTGAATTTTCTTTTTTCTGGTGCATTATATAACCCCCGCAGACGCCTAGTTTAGGCGTTATAGCCATTTTAAGATTTCGAATTTTTTTTTTTTCTGGTGCATAATATGACCCCCGCAGACGCCTAGTTTAGGAGTTATAGCGATTCTAATATTTTGAATTTTTTTTTTTCTGGTGCATAATATGATCCCCGCAGACGCCTAGTTTAGGAGTTATAGCCATTTTAAGATTTCGAATTTTTTTTTTTCTGGTGCATAATATGACCCTCGCAGACGCCTAGTTTAGGAGTTATAGCGATTCTAAGATTTTGAATTTTTTTTTTCTGGTGCATAATATGACAGCCGCAGACGCCTAGTTTAGGAGTTATAGCGATTTTAAAGTTTTGAATTTTCTTTTTTCTGGTGCATAATATGACCCCCGCAGACGCCTAGTTTAGGAGTTATAGCCATTTTAAGATTTCGAATTTTTTTTTTTTCAGGTGCATAATATGACCCCCGCAGACGCCTAGTTAAGGAGTTATAGCGATTTTAAAATTTTGAATTTTTTTTTTTCTGGTGCATAATATGACCCCCGCAGACGCCTAGTTTAGGAGTTATAGCGATTTTAAAGTTTTGAATTTTTTTTTTTCTGGTGCCTAATATGACCCCCGCAGACGCCTAGTTTAGGAGTTATAGCTAATTTAAAATTTTGAATTTTTTTTTTTCTGGTGCATAATATGACCCCCACAGACGCCTAGTTTAGGAGTTATAGCCATTTTAAGATTTCGAATTTTTTTTTCTGGTGCGTAATATGACCCCCGCAGACGCCTAGTTTAGGAGTTATAGCCATTTTAAGATTTCGAATTTTTTTTTTTCTGGTGCATAATATGACCCTCGCAGACGCCTAGTTTAGGAGTTATAGCGATTCTAAGATTTTGAATTTTTTTTTTTCTGGTGCATAATATGATCCCCGCAGACGCCTAGTTTAGGAGTTATAGCCATTTTAAGATTTCGAATTTTTTTTTTTCTGGTGCATAATATGACCCTCGCAGACGCCTAGTTTAGGAGTTATAGCGATTTTAAGATTTTGAAATTTTTTTTTCTGGTGCTTAATATGACCCCCGCAGACGACTAGTTTAGGAGTTATAGCGATTTTAAAGTTTTGAATTTTCTTTTTTCTGGTGCATTATATAACCCCCGCAGACGCCTAGTTTAGGAGTTATAGAAATTTTAAGATTTTGAATTTTTTTTTTCTGGTGCATAATATGGCCCCCGCAGACGCCTAGTTAAGGAGTTATAGCGATTTTAAAGTTTTGAATTTTTTTTTTTCTGGTGCATAATATGACCCCCGCAGTCGCCTAGTTTAGGAGTTATAGCGATTTTAAAGTTTTGAATTTTCTTTTTTCTGGTGCATAATATGACCCCCGCAGACGCCTAGTTTAGGAGTTATAGCCATTTTAAGATTTCGAATTTTTTTTTCTGGTGCATAATATGACCCCCGCAGACGGCTAGTTTAGGAGTTATAGCGAGTTTAAAGTTTTGAATTTGCTTTTTTCTGGTGCATAATATGACCCCCGCAGACGCCTAGTTTAGGAGTTATAGCAATTTTAAGATTTCGAATTTTTTTTTCTAGTGCATAATATGACCCCCGCAGACGCCTAGTTTAGGAGTTATAGCAATTTTAAGATTTTGAATTTTTTTTTTTCTGGTGCATAATATGACCCCCGCAGACGATTAGGTTAGGAGTTACAGCGATTTTAAAGTTTTGAATTTTCATTTTTCTGGTGCATAATATGACCCCCGCAGACGGCTAGTTTAGGAGTTATAGCCATTTTAAGATTTCGAATTTTTTTTTCTGGTGCATAATATGACCCCCGCAGACGGCTAGTTTAGGAGTTATAGCGAGTTTAAAGTTTTGAATTTGCTTTTTTCTGGTGCATAATATGACCCCCGCAGACGCCTAGTTTAGGAGTTATAGCCATTTTAAGATTTCGAAGTTTTTTTTCTGATGCATAATATGACCCCCGCAGACGGCTAGTTTAGGAGTTATAGCGAGTTTAAAGTTTTGAATTTGCTTTTTTCTGGTGCATAACATGACCCCCGCAGACGCCTAGTTTAGGAGTTATAGCCATTTTAAGATTTCGAATTTTTTTTTCTAGTGCATAATATGACCCCCGCAGACGCCTAGTTTAGGAGTTATGGCCATTTTAAGATTTCGAATTTTTTTTTTCTGGTGCGTAATATGACCCCCGCAGACGCCTAGTTTTGGAGCTATAGCCATTTTAAGATTTTGAATTTTTTTTTCTGGTGCATAATATGACCCCCGCAGACGCCTAGTTTAGGAGTTATAGCGATTTTAAAGTTTTGAATTTTTTTTTTCCTGGTGCATAATATGACCCCCGCAGACGCCTAGTTTAGGAGTTATAGCCATTTTAAGATTTCGAATTTTTTTTTTCGGGTGCAAAATATGACCCCCGCAGACGCCTAGTTTAGGAGTTATAGCGATTTTAAAGTTTTGAATTTTCTTTTTTCTGGTGCATAATACGACCCCCGCAGACGCCTAGTTTAGGAGTTATAGCGATTTTAAGATTTTGAATTTTTTTTTCTGGTGCATAATATGGCCCCCGCAGACGCCTAGTTAAGGAGTTATAGCGATTTTAAGATTTTGAATTTTTTGTTTCTGGTGCATAATATGGCCCCCGCAGACGCCTAGTTAAGGAGTTATAGCGATTTTAAAATTTTGAATTTTTTTTTTTTCTGGTGCATAATATGACCCCCGCAGACGCCTAGTTTAGGAGTTATAGCGATTTTAAGATTTTGAATTTTTTTTTTCTGGTGCTTAATATGACCCCAACAGACGCCTAGTTTAGGAGTTATAGCCATTTTAAGATTTCGAATTTTTTTTTTTTCTGGTGCATAATATGACCCCCGCAGACGCCTAGTTTAGGAGTTATAGCGATTTTAAGATTTTGAATTTTTTTTTTCTGGTGCTTAATATGACCCCAACAGACGCCTAGTTTAGGAGTTATAGCCATTTTAAGATTTCGAATTTTTTTTTCTGGTGCGTAATATGACCCCCGCAGACGCCTAGTTTAGGAGTTATAGCCATTTTAAGATTTCGAATTTTTTTTTTTCTGGTGCATAATATGACCCCCGCAGACGCCTAGTTTAGGAGTTATAGCGATTTTAAGATTTTGAATTTTTTTTTTCTGGTGCTTAATATGACCCCAACAGACGCCTAGTTTAGGAGTTATAGCCATTTTAAGATTTCGAATTTTTTTTTCTGGTGCGTAATATGACCCCCGCAGACGCCTAGTTTAGGAGTTATAGCCATTTTAAGATTTCGAATTTTTTTTTTTCTGGTGCATAATATGACCCCCGCAGACGCCTAGTTTAGGAGTTATAGCCATTCTAAGATTTCGAATTTTTTTTCTGGTGCATAATATGACCCCCGCAGACGCCTAGATTAGGAGTTATAGCGATTTTAAAGTTTTGAATTTTTTTTTTTCTGGTGCATAATATGACCCCCGCAGACGCCTAGTTTAGGAGTTATAGCCATTTTAAGATTTCGAATTTTTTTTTCTGGTGCATAATATGACCCCCGCAGACGCCTAGTTTAGGAGTTATAGCGATTTTAAAGTTTTGAATTTTCTTTTTTCTGGTGCATAATATGACCCCCGCAGACGCCTAGTTTAGGAGTTATAGCCATTTTAAGATTTCGAATTTTTTTTTCTGGTGCATAATATGACCCCCGCAGACGCCTAGTTTAGGAGTTATAGCGATTTTAAAGTTTTGAATTTTCTTTTTTCTGGTGCATAATATGACCCCCGCAGACGCCTAGTTTAGGAGTTATAGCGATTTTAAAGTTTTGAATTTTCTTTTTTCTGGTGCATAATATGACCCCCGCAGACGCCTAGTTTAGGAGTTATAGCGATTTTAAAGTTTTGAATTTTCTTTTTTCTGGTGCATAATATGACCCCCGCAGACGCCTAGTTTAGGAGTTACAGCGATTTTAAGATTTTGAATTTTTTTTTTCTGGTGCATAACCCCCGCAGACGCCTAGTTTAGGAGTTATAGCGATTTTAAGATTTTGAATTTTTTTTTCTGGTGCATAATATGACCCCCGCAGACGCCTAGTTTAGGAGTTATAGCGATTTTAAGATTTTGAATTTTTTTTTTCGGGTGCAAAATATGACCCCCGCAGACGCCTAGTTTAGGAGTTATAGCGATTTTAAAGTTTTGAATTTTCTTTTTTCTGGTGCATAATACGACCCCCGCAGACGCCTAGTTTAGGAGTTATAGCCATTTTAAGATTTCGAATTTTTTTTTTCGGGTGCAAAATATGACCCCCGCAGACGCCTAGTTTAGGAGTTATAGCGATTTTAAAGTTTTGAATTTTCTTTTTTCTGGTGCATAATACGACCCCCGCAGACGCCTAGTTTAGGAGTTATAGCGATTTTAAGATTTTGAATTTTTTTTTCTGGTGCATAATATGACCCCGCAGACGCCTAGTTTAGGAGTTATAGCCATTTTAAGATTTCGAATTTTATTTTCTGGTGCATAATATGACCCCCGCAGACGCCTAGTTTAGGAGTTATGGCCATTTTAAGATTTCGAATTTTATTTTCTGGTGCATAATATGACCCCCGCAGACGCCTAGTTTAGGAGTTATAGCGATTTTAAAGTTTTGAATTTTCTTTTTTCTGGTGCATAATAAGACCCCCGCAGACGCCTCGTTTAGGAGTTATAGCCATTTTAAGACTTCGAATTTTTTTTTTTTCTGGTGCATAATATGACCCCCGCAGACGCCTAGTTTAGGAGTTATAGCGATTCTAAGATTTTGAATTTTTTTTTTTCTGGTGCATTATATGACCCCCGCAGACGCCTAGTTTAGGAGTTATAGCGATTTTAAAGTTTTGAATTTTCTTTTTTCTGGTGCATAATATGACCCCCGCAGACGCCTAGTTTAGGAGTTATAGCGATTTTAAAGTTTTGAATTTTCTTTTTTCTGGTGCATAATATGACCCCCGCAGACGCCTAGTTTAGGAGTTATAGCGATTTTAAAGTTTTGAATTTTCTTTTTTCTGGTGCATAATATGACCCCCGCAGACGCCTATTGTAGGAGTTATAGCGATTTTAAAGTTTTGAATTTTTTTTTTTCTGGTGCATAATATGACCCCCGCAGACGCCTAGTTTAGGAGTTATAGCGATTTTAAAGTTTTGAATTTTCTTTTTTCTGGTGCATTATATAACCCCCGCAGACGCCTAGTTTAGGAGTTATAGCCATTTTAAGATTTTGAATTTTTTGTTTCTGGTGCATAATATGGCCCCCGCAGACGCCTAGTTAAGGAGTTATAGCGATTTTAAAATTTTGAATTTTTTTTTTTTCTGGTGCATAATATGACCCCCGCAGACGCCTAGTTTAGGAGTTATAGCGATTTTAAGATTTTGAATTTTTTTTTTCTGGTGCTTAATATGACCCCAACAGACGCCTAGTTTAGGAGTTATAGCCATTTTAAGATTTCGAATTTTTTTTTCTGGTGCGTAATATGACCCCCGCAGACGCCTAGTTTAGGAGTTATAGCCATTTTAAGATTTCGAATTTTTTTTTTTCTGGTGCATAATATGACCCCCGCAGACGCCTAGTTTAGGAGTTATAGCCATTCTAAGATTTCGAATTTTTTTTCTGGTGCATAATATGACCCCCGCAGACGCCTAGTTTAGGAGTTATAGCGATTTTAAGATTTTGAATTTTCTTTTTTCTGGTGCATAATATGACCCCCGCAGACGCCTATTGTAGGAGTTATAGCGATTTTAAAGTTTTGAATTTTTTTTTTTCTGGTGCATAATATGACCCCCGCAGACGCCTAGTTTAGGAGTTATAGCGATTTTAAAGTTTTGAATTTTCTTTTTTCTGGTGCATTATATAACCCCCGCAGACGCCTAGTTTAGGAGTTATAGCCATTTTAAGATTTTGAATTTTTTGTTTCTGGTGCATAATATGGCCCCCGCAGACGCCTAGTTAAGGAGTTATAGCGATTTTAAAATTTTGAATTTTTTTTTTTTCTGGTGCATAATATGACCCCCGCAGACGCCTAGTTTAGGAGTTATAGCGATTTTAAGATTTTGAATTTTTTTTTTCTGGTGCTTAATATGACCCCAACAGACGCCTAGTTTAGGAGTTATAGCCATTTTAAGATTTCGAATTTTTTTTTCTGGTGCGTAATATGACCCCCGCAGACGCCTAGTTTAGGAGTTATAGCCATTTTAAGATTTCGAATTTTTTTTTTTCTGGTGCATAATATGACCCCCGCAGACGCCTAGTTTAGGAGTTATAGCCATTCTAAGATTTCGAATTTTTTTTCTGGTGCATAATATGACCCCCGCAGACGCCTAGTTTAGGAGTTATAGCCATTCTAAGATTTCGAATTTTTTTTCTGGTGCATAATATGACCCCCGCAGACGCCTAGTTTAGGAGTTATAGCGATTTTAAGATTTTGAATTTTCTTTTTTCTGGTGCATAATATGACCCCCGCAGACGCCTAGTTTAGGAGTTATAGCGATTTTAAAGTTTTGAATTTTTTTTTTTCTGGTGCATAATATGACCCCCGCAGACGCCTAGTTTAGGAGTTATAGCCATTTTAAGATTTCGAATTTTTTTTTCTGGTGCATAATATGACCCCCGCAGACGCCTAGTTTAGGAGTTATAGCGATTTTAAAGTTTTGAATTTTCTTTTTTCTGGTGCATAATATGACCCCCGCAGACGCCTAGTTTAGGAGTTATAGCCATTTTAAGATTTCGAATTTTTTTTTCTGGTGCATAATATGACCCCCGCAGACGCCTAGTTTAGGAGTTATAGCGATTTTAAAGTTTTGAATTTTCTTTTTTCTGGTGCATAATATGACCCCCGCAGACGCCTAGTTTAGGAGTTATAGCGATTTTAAAGTTTTGAATTTTCTTTTTTCTGGTGCATAATATGACCCCCGCAGACGCCTAGTTTAGGAGTTACAGCGATTTTAAGATTTTGAATTTTTTTTTTCTGGTGCATAACCCCCGCAGACGCCTAGTTTAGGAGTTATAGCGATTTTAAGATTTTGAATTTTTTTTTCTGGTGCATAATATGACCCCCGCAGACGCCTAGTTTAGGAGTTATAGCGATTTTAAGATTTTGAATTTTTTTTTTCTGGTGCATAATATGACCCCCGCAGACGCCTAGTTTAGGAGTTACAGCGATTTTAAAGTTTTGAATTTTCTTTTTTCTGGTGCATAATATGACCCCCGCAGACGCCTAGTTTAGGAGTTATAGCGATTTTAAAGTTTTGAATTTTCTTTTTTCTGGTGCATAATATGACCCCCGCAGACGCCTAGTTTAGGAGTTATAGCGATTTTAAAGTTTTGAATTTTCTTTTTTCTGGTGCATAATATGACCCCCGCAGACGCCTAGTTTAGGAGTTATAGCGAATTTAAGATTTTGAATTTTTTTTTTCTGGTGCATATCCCCCGCAGACGCCTAGTTTTGGAGTTATAGCGATTTTAAGATTTTGAATTTTTTTTTTCTGGTGCATAACCCCCGCAGACGCCTAGTTTAGGAGTTATAGCGATTTTAAGATTTTGAATTTTTTTTTCTGGTGCATAATATGACCCCCGCAGACGCCTAGTTTAGGAGTTATAGCCATTTTAAGATTTTGAATTTTTTTTTTTCTGGTGCATAACCCCCGCAGACGCCTAGTTTAGGAGTTATAGCGATTTTAAGATTTTGAATTTTTTTTTTTTTGGTGCATAATATGACCCCCGCAGACGCCTAGTTTAGGAGTTATAGCGATTTTAAGATTTTGAATTTTTTTTTCTGGTGCATAATATGACCCACGCAGACGCCTAGTTTAGGAGTTATAGCGATTTTAAGATTTTGAATTTTTTTTTTCTGGTGCATAACCCCCGCAGACGCCTAGTTTAGGTGTTATAGCGATTTTAAGATTTTGAATTTTTTTTTTCTGGTGCATAATATGACCCCCGCAGACGCCTAGTTTAGGAGTTATAGCGATTTTAAAGTTTTGAATTTTCTTTTTTCTGGTGCATAATATGACCCCCGCAGACGCCTAGTTTAGGAGTTATAGCGATTTTAAAGTTTTGAATTTTTTTTTTTCTGGTGCATAATATGACCCCCGCAGACGCCTAGTTTAGGAGTTATAGCCATTTTAAGATTTCGAATTTTTTTTTCTGGTGCATAATATGACCCCCGCAGACGCCTAGTTTAGGAGTTATAGCGATTTTAAAGTTTTGAATTTTCTTTTTTCTGGTGCATAATATGACCCCCGCAGACGCCTAGTTTAGGAGTTATAGCCATTTTAAGATTTCGAATTTTTTTTTCTGGTGCATAATATGACCCCCGCAGACGCCTAGTTTAGGAGTTATAGCGATTTTAAAGTTTTGAATTTTCTTTTTTCTGGTGCATAATATGACCCCCGCAGACGCCTAGTTTAGGAGTTATAGCGATTTTAAAGTTTTGAATTTTCTTTTTTCTGGTGCATAATATGACCCCCGCAGACGCCTAGTTTAGGAGTTACAGCGATTTTAAGATTTTGAATTTTTTTTTTCTGGTGCATAATATGACCCCCGCAGACGCCTAGTTTAGGAGTTATAGCGATTTCAAGATTTTGAATTTTTTTTTTCTGGTGCATAATATGACCCCCGCAGACGCCTAGTTTAGGAGTTACAGCGATTTTAAAGTTTTGAATTTTCTTTTTTCTGGTGCATAATATGACCCCCGCAGACGCCTAGTTTAGGAGTTATAGCGATTTTAAAGTTTTGAATTTTCTTTTTTCTGGTGCATAATATGACCCCCGCAGACGCCTAGTTTAGGAGTTATAGCGATTTTAAAGTTTTGAATTTTCTTTTTTCTGGTGCATAATATGACCCCCGCAGACGCCTAGTTTAGGAGTTATAGCGAATTTAAGATTTTGAATTTTTTTTTTCTGGTGCATATCCCCCGCAGACGCCTAGTTTTGGAGTTATAGCGATTTTAAGATTTTGAATTTTTTTTTTCTGGTGCATAACCCCCGCAGACGCCTAGTTTAGGAGTTATAGCGATTTTAAGATTTTGAATTTTTTTTTCTGGTGCATAATATGACCCCCGCAGACGCCTAGTTTAGGAGTTATAGCCATTTTAAGATTTTGAATTTTTTTTTTTCTGGTGCATAACCCCCGCAGACGCCTAGTTTAGGAGTTATAGCGATTTTAAGATTTTGATTTTTTTTTTTTTTGGTGCATAATATGACACCCGCAGACGCCTAGTTTAGGAGTTATAGCGATTTTAAGATTTTGAATTTTTTTTTCTGGTGCATAATATGACCCACGCAGACGCCTAGTTTAGGAGTTATAGCGATTTTAAGATTTTGAATTTTTTTTTTCTGGTGCATAACCCCCGCAGACGCCTAGTTTAGGTGTTATAGCGTTTTTAAGATTTTGAATTTTTTTTTTCTGGTGCATAATATGACCCCCGCACCCCCGCAGACGCCTAGTTTAGGAGTTATAGCGATTTTAAAGTTTTGAATTTTCTTTTTTCTGGTGCATAATATGACCCCCGCAGACGGCTAGTTTAGGAGTTATAGCGATCTTAAAGTTTTGAATTTTCTTTTTTCTGGTGCATAATATGACCCCTGCAGACGCCTAGTTTAGGAGTTATAGCCATTTTAAGATTTTGAATTTTTTTTTTCTGGTGCATAATATAGCCCCCGCAGACGCCTAGTTTAGGAGTTATAGCGATTTTAAGATTTTGAATTTTTTTTTTCTGGTGCATAATATGGCCCCCGCAGACGCCTAGTTAAGGAGTTATAGCGATTTTAAGATTTTGAATTTTTTTTTCTGGTGCATAATATGACCCCCGCAGACGCCTAGTTTAGGAGTTATAGCGATTTTAAGATTTTGAATTTTTTTTTCTGGTGCATAATATGACCCCCGCAGACGCCTAGTTTAGGAGTTATAGCGATTTTAAGATTTTGAATTTTTTTTTTCTGGTGCATAACCCCCGCAGACGCCTAGTTTAGGAGTTATAGCGATTTTAAGATTTTGAATTTTTTTTTCTGGTGCATAATATGACCCCCGCAGACGCCTAGTTTAGGAGTTATAGCCATTTTAAGATTTTGAATTTTTTTTTTTCTGGTGCATAACCCCCGCAGACGCCTAGTTTAGGAGTTATAGCGATTTTAAGATTTTGAATTTTTTTTTTTTTGGTGCATAATATGACCCCCGCAGACGCCTAGTTTAGGAGTTATAGCGATTTTAAGATTTTGAATTTTTTTTTCTGGTGCATAATATGACCCACGCAGACGCCTAGTTTAGGAGTTATAGCGATTTTAAGATTTTGAATTTTTTTTTTCTGGTGCATAACCCCCGCAGACGCCTAGTTTAGGTGTTATAGCGATTTTAAGATTTTGAATTTTTTTTTTCTGGTGCATAATATGACCCCCGCAGACGCCTAGTTTAGGAGTTATAGCGATTTTAAAGTTTTGAATTTTCTTTTTTCTGGTGCATAATATGACCCCCGCAGACGCCTAGTTTAGGAGTTATAGCGATTTTAAAGTTTTGAATTTTCTTTTTTCTGGTGCATAATATGACCCCCGCAGACGCCTAGTTTAGGAGTTATAGCGATCTTAAAGTTTTGAATTTTCTTTTTTCTGGTGCATAATATGACCCCCGCAGACGCCTAGTTTAGGAGTTATAGCGATTTTAAAGTTTTGAATTTTCTTTTTTCTGGTGCATAATATGACCCCCGCAGACGCCTAGTTTAGGAGTTATAGCGATTTTAAAGTTTTGAATTTTCTTTTTTCTGGTGCATAATATGACCCCCGCAGACGCCTAGTTTAGGAGTTATAGCGATTTTAAAGTTTTGAATTTTCTTTTTTCTGGTGCATAATATGACCCCCGCAGACGCCTAGTTTAGGAGTTATAGCGATTTTAAGATTTTGAATTTTTTTTTTCTGGTGCATAACCCCCGCAGACGCCTAGTTTAGGAGTTATAGCGATTTTAAGATTTTGAATTTTTTTTTCTGGTGCATAATATGACCCCCGCAGACGCCTAGTTTAGGAGTTATAGCGATTTTAAGATTTTGAATTTTTTTTTCTGGTGCATAATATGACCCCCGCAGACGCCTAGTTTAGGAGTTATAGCGATTTTAAGATTTTGAATTTTTTTTTCTGGTGCATAATATGACAACCGCAGACGCCTAGTTTAGGAGTTATAGCGATTTTAAAGTTTTGAATTTTCTTTTTTCTGGTGCATAATATGACCCCCGCAGACGCCTAGTTTAGGAGTTATAGCGATTTTAAAGTTTTGAATTTTCTTTTTTCTGGTGCATAATATGACCCCCGCAGACGCCTAGTTTAGGAGTTATAGCGATTTTAAAGTTTTGAATTTTCTTTTTTCTGGTGCATAATATGACCCCCGCAGACGCCTAGTTTAGGAGTTATAGCGATTTTAAAGTTTTGAATTTTCTTTTTTCTGGTGCATAATATGACCCCCGCAGACGCCTAGTTTAGGAGTTATAGCGATTTTAAAGTTTTGAATTTTCTTTTTTCTGGTGCATAATATGACCCCCGCAGACGCCTAGTTTAGGAGTTATAGCGATTTTAAGATTTTGAATTTTTTTTTCTGGTGCATAATATGACCCCCGCAGACGCCTAGTTTAGGAGTTATAGCGATTTTAAGATTTTGAATTTTTTTTTTTCTGGTGCATAACCCCCGCAGACGCCTAGTTTAGGAGTTATAGCGATTTTAAGATTTTGAATTTTTTTTTTCTGGTGCATAATATGACCCCCGCAGACGCCTAGTTTAGGAGTTATAGCGATTTTAAAGTTTTGAATTTTCTTTTTTCTGGTGCATAATATGACCCCCGCAGACGCCTAGTTTAGGAGTTATAGCGATTTTAAAGTTTTGAATTTTCTTTTTTCTGGTGCATAATATGACCCCCGCAGACGCCTAGTTTAGGAGTTATAGCGATTTTAAAGTTTTGAATTTTCTTTTTTCTGGTGCATAATATGACCCCCGCAGACGCCTAGTTTAGGAGTTATAGCGATTTTAAGATTTTGAATTTTTTTTTTCTGGTGCATATCCCCCGCAGACGCCTAGTTTTGGAGTTATAGCGATTTTAAGATTTTGATTTTTTTTTCTGGTGCATAATATGACCCCCGCAGACGCCTAGTTTAGGAGTTATAGCAATTTTAAAGTTTTGAATTTTCTTTTTTCTGGTGCATAATATGACCCCCGCAGACGCCTAGTTTAGGAGTTATAGCGATTTTAAAGTTTTGAATTTTATTTTTTCTGGTGCATAATATGACCCCCGCAGACGCCTAGTTTAGGAGTTATAGCGATTTTAAAGTTTTGAATTTTCTTTTTTCTGGTGCATAATATGACCCCCGCAGACGCCTAGTTTAGGAGTTATAGCGATTTTAAGATTTTGAATTTTTTTTTTCTGGTGCATATCCCCCGCAGACGCCTAGTTTTGGAGTTATAGCGATTTTAAGATTTTGATTTTTTTTTTCTGGTGCATAATATGACCCCCGCAGACGCCTAGTTTAGGAGTTATAGCGATTTTAAGATTTTGAATTTTTTTTTCTGGTGCATAATATGACCCCCGCAGTTTAGGAGTTATAGCGATTTTAAGATTTTGAATTTTTTTTTTCTGGTGCATAACCCCCGCAGACGCCTAGTTTAGGAGTTATAGCGATTTTAAAGTTTTGAATTTTCTTTTTTCTGGTGCATAATATGACCCCCGCAGACGCCTAGTTTAGGAGTTATAGCGATTTTAAGATTTTGAATTTTTTTTTCTGGTGCATATCCCCCGCAGACGCCTAGTTTTGGAGTTATAGCGATTTTAAGATTTTGATTTTTTTTTTCTGGTGCATAATATGACCCCCGCAGACGCCTAGTTTAGGAGTTATAGCGATTTTAAGATTTTGAATTTTTTTTTCTGGTGCATAATATGAGCCCCGCAGTTTAGGAGTTATAGCGATTTTAAGATTTTGAATTTTTTTTTTCTGGTGCATAACCCCCGCAGACGCCTAGTTTAGGAGTTATAGCGATTTTAAGATTTTGAATTTTTTTTTCTGGTGCATAATATGACCCCCGCAGACGCCTAGTTTAGGAGTTATAGCGATTTTAAAGTTTTGAATTTTCTTTTTTCTGGTGCATAATATGAACCCCGCAGACGCCTAGTTTAGGAGTTATAGAAATTTTAAGATTTCGAATTTTTTTTTTCTGGTGCATAATATGACCCCCGCAGACGCCTAGTTTAGGAGTTATAGCGATTTTAAAGTTTTGAATTTTCTTTTTTCTGGTGCATAATATGACCCCCGCAGACGCCTAGTTTAGGAGTTATAGCGATTTTAAAGTTTTGAATTTTCTTTTTTCTGGTGCATAATATGACCCCCGCAGACGCCTAGTTTAGGAGTTATAGCGATTTTAAAGTTTTGAATTTTCTTTTTTCTGGTGCATAATATGACCCCCGCAGACGCCTAGTTTAGGAGTTATAGCGATTTTAAAGTTTTGAATTTTCTTTTTTCTGGTGCATAATATGACCCCCGCAGACGCCTAGTTTAGGAGTTATAGCGATTTTAAGATTTTGAATTTTTTTTTTCTGGTGCATAACCCCCGCAGACGCCTAGTTTAGGAGTTATAGCGATTTTGAGATTTTGAATTTTTTTTTTCTGGTGCATAATATGACCCCCGCAGACGCCTAGTTTAGGAGTTATAGCGATTTTAAGATTTTGAATTTTTTTTTCTGGTGCATAATATGACCCCCGCAGACGCCTAGTTTAGGAGTTATAGCGATTTTAAGATTTTGAATTTTTTTTTTCTGGTGCATAATATGACCCCCGCAGACGCCTAGTTTAGGAGTTATAGCGATTTTAAGATTTTGAATTTTTTTTTTCTGGTGCATAACCCCCGCAGACGCCTAGTTTAGGAGTTATAGCGATTTTAAGATTTTGAATTTTTTTTTTCTGGTGCATAATATGACCCCCGCAGACGCCTAGTTTAGGAGTTATAGCGATTTTAAGATTTTGAATTTTTTTTTCTGGTGCATAATATGACCCCCGCAGACGCCTAGTTTAGGAGTTATAGCGATTTTAAGATTTTGAATTTTTTTTTCTGGTGCATAATATGACCCCCGCAGACGCCTAGTTTAGGAGTTATAGCGATTTTAAGATTTTGAATTTTCTTTTTTCTGGTGCATAATATGAACCCCGCAGACGCCTAGTTTAGGAGTTATAGAAATTTTAGGATTTCGAATTTTTTTTTTCTGGTGCATAATATGACCCCCGCAGACGCCTAGTTTAGGAGTTATAGCGATTTTAAAGTTTTGAATTTTCTTTTTTCTGGTGCATAATATGACCCCTGCAGACGCCTAGTTTAGGAGTTATAGCCATTTAAAGATTTTGAATTTTTTTTTTCTGGTGCATTATATAACCCCCGCAGACGCCTAGTTTAGGAGTTATAGCCATTTTAAGATTTTGAATTTTTTTTTTCTGGTGCATAATATGACCCCTGCAGACGCCTAGTTTAGGAGTTATAGCCATTTTAAGATTTTGAATTTTTTTTTTCTGGTGCATAATATGACCCCCGCAGACGCCTAGTTTAGGAGTTATAGCGATTTTAAAGTTTTGAATTTTCTTTTTTCTAGTGCATAATATGACCCCCGCAGACGCCTAGTTTAGGAGTTATAGCCATTTTAAGATTTCGAATTTTTTTTTCTGGTGCATAATATGACCCCCGCAGACGCCTAGTTTAGGAGTTATAGCGATTTTAAAGTTTTGAATTTTCTTTTTTCTGGTGCATAATATGACCCCCGCAGACGCCTAGTTTAGGAGTTATAGCCATTTTAAGATTTCGAATTTTTTTTTCTGGTGCATAATATGACCCCCGCAGACGCCTAGTTTAGGAGTTATAGCGATTTTAAGATTTTGAATTTTTTTTTTTCTGGTGCATAACCCCCGCAGACGCCTAGTTTAGGAGTTATAGCGATTTTAAGATTTTGAATTTTTTTTTCTGGTGCATAATATGACCCCCGCAGACGCCTAGTTTAGGAGTTATAGCGATTTTAAGATTTTGAATTTTTTTTTTTCTGGTGCATAACCCCCGCAGACGCCTAGTTTAGGAGTTATAGCGATTTTAAGATTTTGAATTTTTTTTTCTGGTGCATAATATGACCCCCGCAGACGCCTAGTTTAGGAGTTATAGCGATTTTAAAGTTTTGAATTTTCTTTTTTCTGGTGCATAATATGAACCCCGCAGACGCCTAGTTTAAGAGTTATAGAAATTTTAAGATTTCGAATTTTTTTTTTTTTTGGTGCATAATATGACCCCCGCAGACGCCTAGTTTAGGAGTTATAGCGATTTTAAGATTTTGAATTTTTTTTTCTGGTGCATAATATGACCCCCGCAGACGCCTAGTTTAGGAGTTATAGCGATTTTAAGATTTAGAATTTTTTTTTTTCTGGTGCATAACCCCCGCAGACGCCTAGTTTAGGAGTTATAGCGATTTTAAGATTTTGAATTTTTTTTTTCTGGTGCATAATATGACCCCCGCAGACGCCTAGTTTAGGAGTTATAGCGATTTTAAAGTTTTGAATTTTCTTTTTTCTGGTGCATAATATGACCCCCGCAGACGCCTAGTTTAGGAGTTATAGCGATTTTAAAGTTTTGAATTTTCTTTTTTCTGGTGCATAATATGACCCCCGCAGACGCCTAGTTTAGGAGTTATAGCGATTTTAAGATTTTGAATTTTTTTTTTCTGGTGCATATCCCCCGCAGACGCCTAGTTTTGGAGTTATAGCGATTTTAAGATTTTGAATTTTTTTTTCTGGTGCATAATATGACATCCGCAGACGCCTAGTTTAGGAGTTATAGCGATTTTAAGATTTTGAATTTTTTTTCTGGTGCATAATATGACCCCCGCAGTTTAGGAGTTATAGCGATTTTAAGGTTTTGAATTTTTTTTTCTGGTGCATAACCCCCGCAGACGCCTAGTTTAGGAGTTATAGCGATTTTAAGATTTTGAATTTTTTTTTCTGGTGCATAATATGACCCCCGCAGACGCCTAGTTTAGGAGTTATAGCGATTTTAAAGTTTTGAATTTTCTTTTTTCTGGTGCATAATATGAACCCCGCAGACGCCTAGTTTAGGAGTTATAGAAATTTTAAGATTTCGAATTTTTTTTTTCTGGTGCATAATATGACCCCCGCAGACGCCTAGTTTAGGAGTTATAGCGATTTTAAAGTTTTGAATTTTCTTTTTTCTGGTGCATAATATGACCCCCGCAGACGCCTAGTTTAGGAGTTATAGCGATTTTAAGATTTTGAATTTTTTTTTTCTGGTGCATAATATGACCCCCGCAGACGCCTAGTTTAGGAGTTATAGCGATTTTAAGATTTTGAATTTTTTTTTCTGGTGCATAATATGACCCCCGCAGACGCCTAGTTTAGGAGTTATAGCGATTTTAAAATTTTGATTTTTTTTTTCTGGTGCATAATATGACCCCCGCAGACGCCTAGTTTAGGAGTTATAGCGATTTTAAGATTTTGAATTTTTTTTTTCTGGTGCATAACCCCCGCAGACGCCTAGTTTAGGAGTTATAGCGATTTTAAGATTTTGAATTTTTTTTTCTGGTGCATAATATGACCCCCGCAGACGCCTAGTTTAGGAGTTATAGCGATTTTAAGATTTTGAATTTTTTTTTCTGGTGCATAATATGAACCCCGCAGACGCCTAGTTTAGGAGTTATAGCGATTTTAAGATTTTGAATTTTCTTTTTTCTGGTGCATAATATGAACCCCGCAGACGCCTAGTTTAGGAGTTATAGAAATTTTAGGATTTCGAATTTTTTTTTTCTGGTGCATAATATGACCCCCGCAGACGCCTAGTTTAGGAGTTAAAGCGATTTTAAAGTTTTGAATTTTCTTTTTTCTGGTGCATAATATGACCCCCGCAGACGCCTAGTTTAGGAGTTACAGCGATTTTAAAGTTTTGAATTTTCTTTTTTCTGGTGCATAATATGACCCCCGCAGACGCCTAGTTTAGGAGTTATAACCATTTTAAGATTTTGAATTTTTTTTTTCTGGTGCATAATATGACTCCCGCAGACGCCTAGTTTAGGAGTTCTAGCGATTTTAAAGTTTTGATTTTTTTTTTCTGGTGCATAATATGACCCCCGCAGACGGCTAGTTTAGGAGTTATAGCGATTTTAAAGTTTTGAATTTTCTTTTTTCTGGTGCATAATAAGACCCCCGCAGACGCCTAGTTTAGGAGTTATAGCGATTTTAAAGTTTTGAATTTTCTTTTTTCTGGTGCATAATATGACCCCCGCAGACGCCTAGTTTAGGAGTTATAGCGATTTTAAAGTTTTGAATTTTCTTTTTTCTGGTGCATAATATGACCCCCGCAGACGCCTAGTTTAGGAGTTATAGCGTTTTTAAGGTTTTGAATTTTCTTTTTTCTGGTGCATAATATGACCCCCGCAGACGCCTAGTTTAGGAGTTATAGCCATTTTAAGATTTTGAATTTTTTTTTCTGGTGCATAATATGACCCCCGCAGACGCCTAGTTTAGAAGTTATAGCGATTTTAAAGTTTTGAATTTTCTTTTTTCTGGTGCATAATATGACCTCCGCAGACGCCTAGTTTAGGAGTTACAGCCATTTTAAGTTTTCGAATTTTTTTTTCTGGTGCATAATATGACCTCCGCAGACGCCTAGTTTAGGAGTTGTAGCGATTTTAAGATTTTGATTTTTTTTTTTCTGGTGCATAATATGACCCCCGCAGACACCTAGTTTAGGAGTTATAGCGATTTTAAAGTTTTGAATTTTCTTTTTTCTGGTGCATAATATGACCCCCGCAGACGCCTAGTTTAGGAGTTATAGCCATTTTAAGATTTAGAATTTTTTTTTCTGGTGCATAATATGACCCCCGCAGACGCCTAGTTTAGGAGTTATAGCGATTTTAAGATTTTGAAGTTTTTTTTTTCTGGTGCATAATATGACCCCCGCAGACGCCTAGTTTAGAAGTTATAGCGATTTTAGAGTTTTGAATTTTCTTTTTTCTGGTGCATAATATGACCCCCGCAGACGCCTAGTTTAGGAGTTACAGCCATTTTAAGTTTTCGAATTTTTTTTTCTGGTGCATAATATGACCCCCGCAGACGCCTAGTTTAGGAGTTATAGCGATTTTAAGATTTTAATTTTTTTTTTCTGGTGCATAATATGACCCCTGCAGACGCCTAGTTTAGGAGTTATAGCGATTTTAAAGTTTTGAATTTTCTTTTTTCTGGTGCATAGTATGACCCCCGCAGACGCCTAGTTTAGGAGTTACAGCCATTTTAAGTTTTCGAATTTTTTTTTCTGGTGCATAATATGACCCCCGCAGACGCCTAGTTTAGGAGTTATAGCGATTTTAAAGTTTTGAATTTTCTTTTTTCTGGTGCATAATATGACCCCCGCAGACGCCTAGTTTAGGAGTTATAGCGATTTTAAAGTTTTGAATTTTTTTTTTCTGGTGCATAATATGACCCCCGCAGACGCCTAGTTTAGGAGTTAGAGCGATTTTAAAGTTTTGAATTTTCTTTTTTCTGGTGCATAATATGACCCCCGCAGACGCCTAGTTTAGGAGTTATAGCCAGTTTAAGATTTCGAATTTTTTTTCTGGTGCATAACCCCCGCAGACGCCTAGTTTAGGAGTTATAGCGATTTTAAAGTTTTGAATTTTCTTTTTTCTGGTGCATAATATGACCCCCGCAGACGCCTAGTTTAGGAGTTACAGCGATTTTAAAGTTTTGAATTTTCTTTTTTCTGGTGCATAATGTGACCTCCGCAGACGCCTAGTTTAGGAGTTATAACCATTTTAAGATTTTGAATTTTTTTTTTCTGGTGCATAATATGACCCCCGCAGACGCCTAGTTTAGGAGTTATAGCGATTTTAAAGTTTTGAATTTTCTTTTTTCTGGTGCATAATATGACCCCCGCAGACGCCTAGTTTAGGAGTTATAGCCATTTTAAGATTTCGAATTTTTTTTTTCTGGTGCATAATATGACTCCCGCAGACGCCTAGTTTAGGAGTTCTAGCGATTTTAAGATTTTGAATTTTTTTTTCTGGTGCATAATATGACCCCCGCAGACGCCTAGTTTAGGAGTTATAGCGATTTTAAGATTTTGAATTTTTTTTTCTGGTGCATAATATGACCCGCGCAGACGCCTAGTTTAGGAGTTATAGCGATTTTAAGATTTTGAATTTTTTTTTTCTGGTGCATAACCCCCGCAGACGCCTAGTTTAGGAGTTATAGCCAGTTTAAGATTTCGAATTTTTTTTCTGGTGCATAACCCCCGCAGACGCCTAGTTTAGGAGTTATAGCGATTTTAAAGTTTTGAATTTTCTTTTTTCTGGTGCATAATATGACCCCCGCAGACGCCTAGTTTAGGAGTTATAGCCAGTTTAAGATTTCGAATTTTTTTTCTGGTGCATAACCCCCGCAGACGCCTAGTTTAGGAGTTATAGCGATTTTAAAGTTTTGAATTTTCTTTTTTCTGGTGCATAATATGACCCCCGCAGACGCCTAGTTTAGGAGTTACAGCGATTTTAAAGTTTTGAATTTTCTTTTTTCTGGTGCATAATGTGACCTCCGCAGACGCCTAGTTTAGGAGTTATAACCATTTTAAGATTTTGCATTTTTTTTTTCTGGTGCATAATATGACCCCCGCAGACGCCTAGTTTAGGAGTTATAGCCATTTTAAGATTTCGAATTTTTTTTTTCTGGTGCATAATATGACCCCCGCAGACGCCTAGTTTAGGAGTTATAGCGATTTTAAAGTTTTGAATTTTCTTTTTTCTGGTGCATAATATGACCCCCGCAGACGCCTAGTTTAGGAGTTACAGCGATTTTAAAGTTTTGAATTTTCTTTTTTCTGTTGCATAATATGACCCCGCAGACGCCTAGTTTAGGAGTTATAGCGATTTTAAAGTTTTGAATTTTCTTTTTTCTGGTGCATAATATGACCCCCGCAGACGCCTAGTTTAGGAGTTATAGCCAGTTTAAGATTTCGAATTTTCTTTCTGGTGCATAACCCCCGCAGACGCCTAGTTTAGGAGTTATAGCGATTTTAAAGTTTTGAATTTTCTTTTTTCTGGTGCATAATATGACCCACGCAGACGCCTAGTTTAGGAGTTATAGCGATTTTAAGATTTTGATTTTTTATTTTCTGGTGCATAATATGACCCCCGCAGACGCCTAATTTAGGAGTTATAGGGATTTTAAAGTTTTGAATTTTTTTTTTTCTGGTGCATAATATGACCCCCGCAGACGCCTAGTTTAGGAGTTATAGCGATTTTAAAGTTTTGAATTTTCTTTTTTCTGGTGCATAATATGACCCCCGCAGACGCCTAGTTTAGGAGTTATAGCCAGTTTAAGATTTCGAATTTTCTTTCTGGTGCATAACCCCCGCAGACGCCTAGTTTAGGAGTTATAGCGATTTTAAAGTTTTGAATTTTCTTTTTTCTGGTGCATAATATGACCCCCGCAGACGCCTAGTTTAGGAGTTATAGCCATTTTAAGATTTCGAATTTTTTTTTTCGGGTGCATAATATGACTCCCGCAGACGCCTAGTTTAGGAGTTCTAGCGATTTTAAGATTTTGAATTTTTTTTTCTGGTGCATAATATGACCCCCGCAGACGCCTAGTTTAGGAGTTATAGCGATTTTAAGATTTTGAATTTTTTTTTCTGGTGCATAATATGACCCCCGCAGACGCCTAGTTTAGGAGTTATAGCGATTTTAAAGTTTTGAATTTTCTTTTTTCTGGTGCATAGTATGAACCCCTCAGACGCCTAGTTTAGGAGTTATAGCCATTTTAAGATTTCGAATTTTTTTTTTCTGGTGCATAATATGACCCCCGCTGACGCCTAGCTTAGGAGTTATAGCGATTTTAAAGTTTTGAATTTTCTTTTTTCTGGTGCATAATATGACCCCCGCAGACGCCTAGTTTAGGAGTTATAGCGATTTTAAGATTTTGAATTTTTTTTTTTCTGGTGCATAATATGACCCCCGCAGACGCCTAGTTTAGAAGTTATAGCGATTTTAAAGTTTTGAATTTTCTTTTTTCTGGTGCATAATATGACCTCCGCAGACGCCTAGTTTAGGAGTTACAGCCATTTTAAGTTTTCGAATTTTTTTTTCTGGTGCATAATATGACCTCCGCAGACGCCTAGTTTAGGAGTTGTAGCGATTTTAAGATTTTGATTTTTTTTTTTCTGGTGCATAATATGACCCCCGCAGACGCCTAGTTTAGGAGTTATAGCGATTTTAAAGTTTTGAATTTTCTTTTTTCTGGTGCATAATATGACCCCCGCAGACGCCTAGTTTAGGAGTTACAGCCATTTTAAATTTTCGAATTTTTTTTTCTGGTGCATAATATGACCCCCGCAGACGCCTAGTTTAGGAGTTATAGCGATTTTAAAGTTTTGAATTTTCTTTTTTCTGGTGCATAATATGACCCCCGCAGACGCCTAGTTTAGGAGTTATAGCCAGTTTAAGATTTCGAATTTTTTTTCTGGTGCATAATATGACCCCCGCAGACGCCTAGTTTAGGAGTTATAGCGATTTTAAAGTTTTGAATTTTCTTTTTTCTGGTGCATAATATGAACCCCGCAAACGCCTAGTTTAGGAGTTACAGCGATTTTAAAGTTTTGAATTTTTTTTTTTCTGGTGCATAATATGACCCCCGCAGACGCCTAGTTTAGGAGTTATAGCGATTTTAAAGTTTTGAATTTTCTTTTTTCTGGTGCATAATATGACCCCCGCAGACGCCTAGTTTAGGAATTATAGCGATTTTAAGATTTTGAAGTTTTTTTTTTCTGGTGCATAATATGACCCCCGCAGACGCCTAGTTTAGAAGTTATAGCGATTTTAAAGTTTTGAATTTTCTTTTTTCTGGTGCATAATATGACCCCCGCAGACGCCTAGTTTAGGAGTTACAGCCATTTTAAGTTTTCGAATTTTTTTTTCTGGTGCATAATATGACCCCCGCAGACGCCTAGTTTAGGAGTTATAGCGATTTTAAGATTTTGATTTTTTTTTTCTGGTGCATAATATGACCCCTGCAGACGCTTAGTTTAGGAGTTATAGGGATTTTAAAGTTTTGAATTTTCTTTTTTCTGGTGCATAGTATGACCCCCGCAGACGCCTAGTTTAGGAGTTACAGCCATTTTAAGTTTTCGAATTTTTTTTTCTGGTGCATAATATGACCCCCGCAGACGCCTAGTTTAGGAGTTATAGCGATTTTAAAGTTTTGAATTTTCTTTTTTCTGGTGCATAATATGACCCCCGCAGACGCCTAGTTTAGGAGTTATAGCGATTTTAAAGTTTTGAATTTTTTTTTTCTGGTGCATAATATGACCCCCGCAGACGCCTAGTTTAGGAGTTATAGCGATTTTAAAGTTTTGAATTTTCTTTTTTCTGGTGCATAATATGACCCCCGCAGACGCCTAGTTTAGGAGTTATAGCCAGTTTATGATTTCGAATTTTTTTTCTGGTGCATAATCCCCGCAGACGCCTAGTTTAGGAGTTATAGCGATTTTAAAGTTTTGAATTTTCTTTTTTCTGGTGCATAATATGACCCCCGCAGACGCCTAGTTTAGGAGTTACAGCGATTTTAAAGTTTTGAATTTTCTTTTTTCTGGTGCATAATGTGACCTCCGCAGACGCCTAGTTTAGGAGTTATAACCATTTTAAGATTTTGAATTTTTTTTTTCTGGTGCATAATATGACCCCCGCAGACGCCTAGTTTAGGAGTTATAGCGATTTTAAAGTTTTGAATTTTCTTTTTTCTGGTGCATAATATGACCCCCGCAGACGCCTAGTTTAGGAGTTATAGCCATTTTAAGATTTCGAATTTTTTTTTTCTGGTGCATAATATGACTCCCGCAGACGCCTAGTTTAGGAGTTCTAGCGATTTTAAGATTTTGAATTTTTTTTTCTGGTGCATAACATGACCCCCGCAGACGCCTAGTTTAGGAGTTATAGCGATTTTAAGATTTTGAATTTTTTTTTCTGGTGCATAATATGACCCGCGCAGACGCCTAGTTTAGGAGTTATAGCGATTTTAAGATTTTGAATTTTTTTTTTCTGGTGCATAACCCCCGCAGACGCCTAGTTTAGGAGTTATAGCGATTTTAAGATTTTGAATTTTTTTTTCTGGTGCATAAAATGACCCCCGCAGACGCCTAGTTTAGGAGTTATAGCGATCTTAAAGTTTTGAATTTTCTTTTTTCTGGTGCATAATATAAACCCCTCAGACGCCTAGTTTAGGAGTTATAGCCATTTTAAGATTTCGAATTTTTTTTTTCTGGTGCATAATATGACCCCCGCAGACGCCTAGTTTAGGAGTTATAGCGATTTTAAAGTTTTGAATTTTCTTTTTTCTGGTGCATAATATGACCCCCGCAGACGCCTAGTTTAGGAGTTACAGCGATTTTAAAGTTTTGAATTTTATTTTTTCTGGTGCATAATATGACCCCCGCAGACGCCTAGTTTAGGAGTTATAGCGATTTTAAAGTTTTGAATTTTCTTTTTTCTGGTGCATAATATGACCCACGCAGACGCCTAGTTTAGGAGTTATAGCGATTTTAAGATTTTGATTTTTTTTTTCTGGTGCATAATATGACCCCCGCAGACGCCTAATTTAGGAGTTATAGCGGTTTTAAAGTTTTGAATTTTTTTTTTTCTGGTGCATAATATGACCCCCGCAGACGCCTAGTTTAGGAGTTATAGCGATTTTAAAGTTTTGAATTTTCTTTTTTCTGGTGCATAATATGACCCCCGCAGACGCCTAGTTTAGGAGTTATAGCCAGTTTAAGATTTCGAATTTTTTTTCTGGTGCATAACCCCCGCAGACGCCTAGTTTAGGAGTTATAGCGATTTTAAAGTTTTGAATTTTCTTTTTTCTGGTGCATAATATGACCCCCGCGGACGCCTAGTTTAGGAGTTACAGCGATTTTAAAGTTTTGAATTTTCTTTTTTCTGGAGCATAATGTGACCCCCGCAGACGCCTAGTTTAGGAGTTATAACCATTTTAAGATTTTGAATTTTTTTTTTCTGGTGCATAATATGACCCCCGCAGACGCCTAGTTTAGGAGTTATAGCGATTTTAAAGTTTTGAATTTTCTTTTTTCTGGTGCATAATATGACCCCCGAAGACGCCTAGTTTAGGAGTTATAGCCATTTTAAGATTTCGAATTTTTTTTTTCGGGTGCATAATATGACTCCCGCAGACGCCTAGTTTAGGAGTTCTAGCGATTTTAAGATTTTGAATTTTTTTTTCTGGTGCATAATATGACCCCCGCAGACGCCTAGTTTAGGAGTTATAGCGATTTTAAGATTTTGAATTTTTTTTTCTGGTGCATAATATGACCCCCGCAGACGCCTAGTTTAGGAGTTATAGCGATTTTAAAGTTTTGAATTTTCTTTTTTCTGGTGCATAGTATGAACCCCTCAGACGCCTAGTTTAGGAGTTATAGCCATTTTAAGATTTCGAATTTTTTTTTTCTGGTGCATAATATGACCCCCGCAGACGCCTAGCTTAGGAGTTATAGCGATTTTAAAGTTTTGAATTTTCTTTTTTCTGGTGCATAATATGACCCCCGCAGACGCCTAGTTTAGGAGTTACAGCGATTTTAAAGTTTTGAATTTTCTTTTTTCTGGTGCATAATATGACCCCCGCAGACGCCTAGTTTAGGAGTTATAGCCATTTTAAGATTTCGAATTTTTTTTTTCTGGTGCATAATATGACCCCCGCAGACGCCTAGTTTAGGAGTTATAGCGATTTTAAAGTTTTGAATTTTCTTTTTTCTGGTGCATAATATGACCCCCGCAGACGCCTAGTTTAGGAGTTACAGCGATTTTAAAGTTTTGAATTTTCTTTTTTCTGGTGCATAATATGACCCCCGCAGACGCCTAGTTTAGGAGTTATAGCGATTTTAAAGTTTTGAATTTTCTTTTTTCTGGTGCATAATATGACCCCCGCAGACGCCTAGTTTAGGAGTTATAGCGATTTTAAAGTTTTGAATTTTCTTTTTTCTGGTGCATAATACGACCCCCGCAGACGCCTAGTTTAGGAGTTATAGCGATTTTAAAGTTTTGAATTTTCTTTTTTCTGGTGCATAATACGACCCCCGCAGACGCCTAGTTTAGGAGTTATAGCGATTTTAAGATTTTGAATTTTTTTTTTCTGGTGCATAATATGACCCCCGCAGTCGCCTAGTTTAGGAGTTATAGCCATTTTAAGATTTCGAATTTTATTTTCTGGTGCATAATATGACCCCCGCAGACGCCTAGTTTAGGAGTTATGGCCATTTTAAGATTTCGAATTTTATTTTCTGGTGCATAATATGACCCCCGCAGACGCCTAGTTTAGGAGTTATAGCGATTTTAAAGTTTTGAATTTTCTTTTTTCTGGTGCATAATATGACCCCCGCAGACGCCTAGTTTAGGAGTTATAGCCATTTTAAGATTTCGAATTTTATTTTCTGGTGCATAATATGACCCCCGCAGACGCCTAGTTTAGGAGTTATAGCGATTTTAAAGTTTTGAATTTTCTTTTTTCTGGTGCATAATATGACCCCCGCAGACGCCTAGTTTAGGAGTTATAGCGATTTTAAAGTTTTGAATTTTCTTTTTTCTGGTGCATAATACGACCCCCGCAGACGCCTAGTTTAGGAGTTATAGCGATTTTAAAGTTTTGAATTTTCTTTTTTCTGGTGCATAATACGACCCCCGCAGACGCCTAGTTTAGGAGTTATAGCGATTTTAAGATTTTGAATTTTTTTTTTCTGGTGCATAATATGACCCCCGCAGTCGCCTAGTTTAGGAGTTATAGCCATTTTAAGATTTCGAATTTTATTTTCTGGTGCATAATATGACCCCCGCAGACGCCTAGTTTAGGAGTTATGGCCATTTTAAGATTTCGAATTTTATTTTCTGGTGCATAATATGACCCCCGCAGACGCCTAGTTTAGGAGTTATAGCGATTTTAAAGTTTTGAATTTTCTTTTTTCTGGTGCATAATATGACCCCCGCAGACGCCTAGTTTAGGAGTTATAGCCAGTTTAAGATTTCGAATTTTTTTTCTGGTGCATAACCCCCGCAGACGCCTAGTTTAGGAGTTATAGCGATTTTAAAGTTTTGAATTTTCTTTTTTCTGGTGCATAATATGACCCCCGCAGACGCCTAGTTTAGGAGTTACAGCGATTTTAAAGTTTTGAATTTTCTTTTTTCTGGTGCATAATATGACCCCCGCAGACGCCTAGTTTAGGAGTTACAGCGATTTTAAAGTTTTGAATTTTCTTTTTTCTGGTGCATAATATGACCCCCGCGGACGCCTAGTTTAGGAGATATAGCCAGTTTAAGATTTCGAATTTTTTTTTTCGGGTGCATAATATGACTCCCGCAGACGCCTAGTTTAGGAGTTCTAGCGATTTTAAGATTTTGAATTTTTTTTTCTGGTGCATAATATGACCCCCGCAGACGCCTAGTTTAGGAGTTATAGCGATTTTAAGATTTTGAATTTTTTTTTCTGGTGCATAATATGACCCCCGCAGACGCCTAGTTTAGGAGTTATAGCGATTTTAAAGTTTTGAATTTTCTTTTTTCTGGTGCATAATATGAACCCCTCAGACGCCTAGTTTAGGAGTTACAGCGATTTTAAAGTTTTGAATTTTCTTTTTTCTGGTGCATAATATGACCCCCGCGGACGCCTAGTTTAGGAGTTATAGCCAGTTTAAGATTTCGAATTTTTTTTTTCGGGTGCATAATATGACTCCCGCAGACGCCTAGTTTAGGAGTTCTAGCGATTTTAAGATTTTGAATTTTTTTTTCTGGTGCATAATATGACCCCCGCAGACGCCTAGTTTAGGAGTTATAGCGATTTTAAAGTTTTGAATTTTCTTTTTTCTGGTGCATAATATGACCCCCGCAGACGCCTAGTTTAGGAGTTACAGCGATTTTAAAGTTTTGAATTTTCTTTTTTCTGGTGCATAATATGACCCCCGCAGACGCCTAGTTTAGGAGTTATAGCGATTTTAAAGTTTTGAATTTTCTTTTTTCTGGTGCATAATATGACCCCCCAGACGCCTAGTTTAGGAGTTATAGCCAGTTTAAGATTTCGAATTTTTTTTCTGGTGCATAACCCCCGCAGACGCCTAGTTTAGGAGTTATAGCGATTTTAAGATTTTGAATTTTTTTTTCTGGTGCATAATATGACCCCCGCAGACGCCTAGTTTAGGAGTTATAGCGATTTTAAAGTTTTGAATTTTCTTTTTTCTGGTGCATAATATGAACCCCTCAGACGCCTAGTTTAGGAGTTACAGCGATTTTAAAGTTTTGAATTTTCTTTTTTCTGGTGCATAATATGACCCCCGCGGACGCCTAGTTTAGGAGTTATAGCCAGTTTAAGATTTCGAATTTTTTTTTTCGGGTGCATAATATGACTCCCGCAGACGCCTAGTTTAGGAGTTCTAGCGATTTTAAGATTTTGAATTTTTTTTTCTGGTGCATAATATGACCCCCGCAGACGCCTAGTTTAGGAGTTATAGCGATTTTAAAGTTTTGAATTTTCTTTTTTCTGGTGCATAATATGACCCCCGCAGACGCCTAGTTTAGGAGTTACAGCGATTTTAAAGTTTTGAATTTTCTTTTTTCTGGTGCATAATATGACCCCCGCGGACGCCTAGTTTAGGAGTTATAGCCAGTTTAAGATTTCGAATTTTTTTTTTCGGGTGCATAATATGACTCCCGCAGACGCCTAGTTTAGGAGTTCTAGCGATTTTAAGATTTTGAATTTTTTTTTCTGGTGCATAATATGACCCCCGCAGACGCCTAGTTTAGGAGTTATAGCGATTTTAAAGTTTTGAATTTTCTTTTTTCTGGTGCATAATATGACCCCCGCAGACGCCTAGTTTAGGAGTTACAGCGATTTTAAAGTTTTGAATTTTCATTTTTCTGGTGCATAATATGACCCCCGCAGACGCCTAGTTTAGGAGTTATAGCGATTTTAAAGTTTTGAATTTTCTTTTTTCTGGTGCATAATATGACCCCCGCAGACGCCTAGTTTAGGAGTTATAGCGATTTTAAAGTTTTGAATTTTCTTTTTTCTGGTGCATAATATGACCCCCGCAGACGCCTAGTTTAGGAGTTATAGCCATTTTAAGATTTCGAATTTTTTTTTTCTGGTGCATAATATGACTCCCGCAGACGCCTAGTTCAGGAGTTCTAGCGATTTTAAAGTTTTGATTTTTTTTTTCTGGTGCATAATATGACCCCCGCAGACGCCTAGTTTAGGAGTTATAACCATTTTAAGATTTTGAATTTTTTTTTTCTGGTGCATAATATGACCCCCGCAGACGCCTAGTTTAGGAGTTATAGCGATTTTAAGATTTTGAATTTTTTTTTCTGGTGCATAATATGACCCCCGCAGACGCCTAGTTTAGGAGTTATAGCGATTTTAAGATTTTGAATTTTTTTTTCTGGTGCATAATATGACCCCCGCAGACGCCTAGTTTAGGAGTTATAGCGATTTTAAGATTTTGAATTTTTTTTTTTCTGGTGCATAACCCTCGCAGACGCCTAGTTTAGGAGTTATAGCGATTTTAAGATTTTGAATTTTTTTTTCTGGTGCATAATATGACCCCCGCAGACGCCTAGTTTAGGAGTTATAGCGATTTTAAAGTTTTGAATTTTCTTTTTTCTGGTGCATAATATGAACCCCTCAGACGCCTAGTTTAGGAGTTATAGCCATTTTAAGATTTCGAATTTTTTTTTTCTGGTGCATAATATGACCCCCGCAGACGCCTAGTTTAGGAGTTACAGCGATTTTCAAGTTTTGAATTTTCTTTTTTCTGGTGCATAATATGACCCCCGCAGACGCCTAGTTTAGGAGTTATAGCGATTTTAAAGTTTTGAATTTTCTTTTTTCTGGTGCATAATATGACCCCCGCAGACGCCTAGTTTAGGAGTTACAGCCATTTTAAGTTTTCGAATTTTTTTTCTGGTGCATAATATGACCCCCGCAGGTGCCTAGTTTAGGAGTTACAGCGATTTTAAAGTTTTGAATTTTCTTTTTTCTGGTGCATAATATGACCCCCGCAGACGCCTAGTGTAGGAGTTATAGCGATTTTAAAGTTTTGAATTTTTTTTTTCTGGTGCATAATATGACCCCCGCAGACGCCTAGTTTAGGAGTTATAGCCATTTTAAGATTTTGAATTTTTTTTTTCTGGTGCATAATATGACCCCCGCAGACGCCTAGTTTAGGAGTTATACCGATTTTAAGATTTTGAATTTTTTTTTTTCTGGTGCATAATATGGCCCCCGCAGACGCCTAGTTTAGGAGTTATAGCGATTTTAAAGTTTTGAATTTTCTTTTTTCTGGTGCATAATATGACCCCCGCAGACGCCTAGTTTAGGAGTTATACCGATTTTAAGATTTTGAATTTTTTTTTTTCTGGTGCATAATATGACCCCCGCAGACGCCTAGTTTAGGAGTTACAGCCATTTTAAGTTTTCGAATTTTTTTTCTGGTGCATAATATTACCCCCGCAGGTGCCTAGTTTAGGAGTTATAGCGATTTTAAAGTTTTGAATTTTCTTTTTTCTGGTGCATAATATGACCCCCGCAGACGCCTAGTTTAGGAGTTATACCGATTTTAAGATTTTGAATGTTTTTTTTTCTGGTGCATAATATGACCCCCGCAGACGCCTAGTTTAGGAGTTATAGCGATTTTAAAGTTTTGAATTTTTTTTTTTCTGGTGCATAATATGACCCCCGCAGACGCCTAGTTTAGGAGTTATAACCATTTTAAGATTTCGAATTTTTTTTTCTGGTGCATAATATGACCCCCGCAGACGCCTAGTGTAGGAGTTATAGCGATTTTAAGATTTTGAATTTTTTTTTTTCTGGTGCATAACCCCCGCAGACGCCTAGTTTAGGAGTTATAGCGATTTTAAGATTTTGAATTTTTTTTTCTGGTGCATAATATGACCCCCGCAGACGCATAGTTTAGGAGTTATAGCGATTTTAAAGTTTTGAATTTTCTTTTTTCTGGTGCATAATATGAACCCCGCAGACGCCTAGTTTAGGAGTTATAGCCATTTTAAGATTTCGAATTTTTTTTTTCTGGTGCATATTATGACCCCCGCAGACGCCTAGTTTAGGAGTTATAGCGATTTTAAAGTTTTGAATTTTTTTTTTTCTGGTTCATAATATGAACCCCGCAGACGCCTAGTTTAGGAGTTATAGCCATTTTAAGATTTCGAATTTTTTTTTTCTGGTGCATATTATGACCCCCGCAGACGCCTAGTTTAGGAGTTATAGCGATTTTAAAGTTTTGAATTTTCTTTTTTCTGGTGCATAATATGAACCCCGCAGACGCCTAGTTTAGGAGTTATAGCCATTTTAAGATTTCGAATTTTTTTTTTCTGGTGCATATTATGACACCCGCAGACGCCTAGTTTATTAGTTATAGAAATTTAAAGTTTTGAATTTTCTTTTTTCTGGTGCATAATATGAACCCCGCAGACGCCTAGTTTAGGAGTTATAGCCATTTTAAGATTTCGAATTTTTTTTTTCTGGTGCATATTATGACCCCCGCAGACGCCTAGTTTAGGAGTTATAGCGATTTTAAGATTTTGAATTTTTTTTTCTGGTGCATAATATGACCCCCGCAGAAGCATAGTTTAGGAGTTATAGCGATTTTAAAGTTTTGAATTTTCTTTTTTTTGGTGCATAATATGAACCCCGCAGACGCCTAGTTTAGGAGTTATAGCCATTTTAAGATTTCGAATTTTTTTTTCTGGTGCATAATATGACCCCCGCAGACGCCTAGTTTAGGAGTTATAGCGATTTTAAGATTTTGAATTTTTTTTTTTCTGGTGCATAATATGACCCCCGCAGACGCCTAGTTTAGGAGTTATAGCCATTTTAAGATTTCGAATTTTTTTTTTTCTGGTGCATAATATGACCCCCGCAGACGCCTAGTTTAGGAGTTACAGCGATTTTAAAGTTTTGAATTTTCTTTTTTCTGGTGCATAATATGACCCCCGCAGACGCCTAGTTTAGGAGTTATAACCATTTTAAGATTTTGAATTTTTTTTTTCTGGTGCATAATATGACCCCAGCAGACGCCTAGTTTAGGAGTTATAGCGATTTTAAGATTTTGAATTTTTTTTTCTGGTGCATAATATGACCCCCGCAGACGCCTAGTTTAGGAGTTATAGCGATTTTAAGATTTTGAATTTTTTTTTTTCTGGTGCATAATATGACCCCCGCAGACGCCTAGTTTAGGAGTTATAGCCATTTTAAGATTTCGAATTTTTTTTTTCTGGTGCATACGAGTATTATGATCCCCGCAGACGCCTAGTTTAGGAGTTATAGCGATTTTAAAGTTTTGAATTTTCTTTTTTCTGGTTCATAATATGACCCCCGCAGACGCCTAGTTTAGGAGTTACAGCGATTTTAATGTTTTGAATTTTCTTTTTTCTGGTGCATAATATGACCCCCGCAGACACCTAGTTTAGGAGTTATAGCCATTTTAAGATTTCGAATTTTTTTTTTCTGGTGCATAATATGACCCCCGCAGACGCCTAGTTTAGGAGTTATAGCGATTTTAAGATTTTGAATTTTTTTTTCTGGTGCATAATATGACCCCCGCAGACGCCTAGTTTAGGAGTTATAGCGATTTTAAAGTTTTGAATTTTCTTTTTTCTGGTGCATAATATGAACCCCTCAGACGCCTAGTTTAGGAGTTATAGCGATTTTAAGATTTCGAATTTTTTTTTTCTGGTGCATAATATGACCCCCGCAGACGCCTAGTTTAGGAGTTACAGCGATTTTAAAGTTTTGAATTTTCTTTTTTCTGGTGCATAATATGACCCCCGCAGACGCCTAGTTTAGGAGTTATAGCGATTTTAAAGTTTTGAATTTTCTTTTTTCTGGTGCATAATATGACCCCCGCAGACGCCTAGTTTAGGAGTTATAGCGATTTTAAAGTTTTGAATTTTTTTTTTTCTATTGCATAATATGACCCCCGCAGACGCATAGTTTAGGAGTTATAGCGATTTTAAAGTTTTGAATTTTCTTTTTTCTGGTGCATAATATGAACCCCGCAGACGCCTAGTTTAGGAGTTATAGCCATTTTAAGATTTCGAATTTTTTTTTTCTGGTGCATATTATGACCCCCGCAGACGCCTAGTTTAGGAGTTATAACCATTTTAAGATTTTGAATTTTTTTTTTCTGGTGCATAATATGACCCCAGCAGACGCCTAGTTTAGGAGTTATAGCGATTTTAAGATTTTGAATTTTTTTTTCTGGTGCATAATATGACCCCCGCAGACGCCTAGTTTAGGAGTTATAGCGATTTTAAGATTTTGAATTTTTTTTTTTCTGGTGCATAATATGACCCCCGCAGACGCCTAGTTTAGGAGTTATAGCGATTTTAAAGTTTTGAATTTTCTTTTTTCTGGTGCATAATATGACCCCCGCAGACGCCTAGTTTAGGAGTTATAGCCATTTTAAGATTTCGAATTTTTTTTTTCTGGTGCATATTATGACCCCCGCAGACGCCTAGTTTAGGAGTTATAGCGATTTTAAAGTTTTGAATTTTCTTTTTTCTGGTTCATAATATGACCCCCGCAGACGCCTAGTGTAGGAGTTATAGCGATTTTAAAGTTTTGAATTTTTGTTTCTGGTGCATAATATGACCCCCGCAGACGCCTAGTTTAGGAGTTATAGCCATTTTAAGATTTTGAATTTTTTTTTTCTGGTGCATAATATGACCCCCGCAGACGCCTAGTTTAGGAGTTATACCGATTTTAAGATTTTGAATTTTTTTTTTTCTGGTGCATAATATGACCCCCGCAGACGCCTAGTTTAGGAGTTATAGCGATTTTAAAGTTTTGAATTTTCTTTTTTCTGGTGCATAATATGACCCCCGCAGACGCCTAGTTTAGGAGTTACAGCCATTTTAAGTTTTCGAATTTTTTTTCTGGTGCATAATATGACACCCGCAGCCGCCTAGTTTAGGAGTTATAGCCATTTTAAGATTTCGAATTTTTTTTTCTGGTGCATAATATGACCCCCGCAGACGCCTAGTTTAGGAGTTATAGCGATTTTAAGATTTTGAATTTTTTTTTTCTGGTGCATAACCCCCGCAGACGCCTAGTTTAGGAGTTATAGCGATTTTAAGATTTTGAATTTTTTTTTCTGGTGCATAATATGACCCCCGCAGACGCATAGTTTAGGAGTTATAGCGATTTTAAAGTTTTGAATTTTCTTTTTTCTGGTGCATAATATGAACCCCGCAGACGCCTAGTTTAGGAGTTATAGCCATTTTAAGATTTCGAATTTTTTTTTTCTGGTGCATATTATGACCCCCGCAGACGCCTAGTTTAGGAGTTATAACCATTTTAAGATTTTGAATTTTTTTTTTCTGGTGCATAATATGACCCCAGCAGACGCCTAGTTTAGGAGTTATAGCGATTTTAAGATTTTGAATTTTTTTTTCTGGTGCATAATATGACCCCCGCAGACGCCTAGTTTAGGAGTTATAGCGATTTTAAGATTTTGAATTTTTTTTTTTTCTGGTGCATAATATGACCCCCGCAGACGCCTAGTTTAGGAGTTATAGCGATTTTAAGATTTTGAATTTTTTTTTTTTCTGGTGCATAATATGACCCCCGCAGACGCCTAGTTTAGGAGTTATAGCGATTTTAAGATTTTGAATTTTTTTTTTTTCTGGTGCATAATATGACCCCCGCAGACGCCAAGTTTAATAGTTATAGCGATTTTAAAGTTTTGAATTTTCTTTTTTCTGGTGCATAATATGACCCCCGCAGACGCCTAGTTTAGGAGTTATAGCGATTTTAAAGTTTTGAATTTTCTTTTTTCTGGTGCATAATATGACCCTCGCACCCGCCTAGTTTAGGAGTTATAGCGATTTTAAAGTTTCGAATTTTCTTTTTTCTGGTGCGTAAATGACCCCCGCAGACGTCTAGTACAGCAGTTATAGCGATTTTAAAGTTTTGAATTTTCTTTTTTCTGGTGCATAATATGACCCCCGCAGACGCCTAGTTTAGGGGTTATAGCGATTTTAAAGTTTTGAATTTTCTTTTTTCTGGTGCATAATATGACTCCCGCAGACGCCTAGTTTAGGAGTTACAGCCATTTTAAGTTTTCGAATTTTTTTTCTGGTGCATAATATGACCCCCGCAGACGCCTAGTTTAGGAGTTACAGCGATTTTAAAGTTTTGAATTTTCTTTTTTCTGGTGCATAATATGACCCCCGCAGACGCCTAGTTTAGGAGTTATAACCATTTTAAGATTTTGAATTTTTTTTTTCTGGTGCATAATATGACCCCAGCAGACGCCTAGTTTAGGAGTTATAGCGATTTTAAGATTTTGAATTTTTTTTTCTGGTGCATAATATGACCCCCGCAGACGCCTAGTTTAGGAGTTATAGCGATTTTAAAGTTTTGAATTTTCTTTTTTCTGGTGCATAATATGACCCCCGCAGACGCCTAGTTTAGGAGTTATAGCCATTTTAAGATTTCGAATTTTTTTTTTTCTGGTGCATAACCCCCGCAGACGCCTAGTTTAGGAGTTATAGCGATTTTAAGATTTTGAATTTTTTTTTCTGGTGCATAATATGACCCCCGCAGACGCCTAGTTTAGGAGTTATAGCGATTTTAAAGTTTTGAATTTTCTTTTTTCTGGTGCATAATATGACTCCCGCAGACGCCTAGTTTAGGAGTTCTAGCGATTTTAAAGATTTGATTTTTTTTTTCTGGTGCATAATATGACCCCCGCAGACGCCTAGTTTAGGAGTTATAGCGATTTTAAAGTTTTGAATTTTCTTTTTTCTGGTGCATAATATGACCCCCGCAGACGCCTAGTTTAGGAATTATAGCCATTTTAAGATTTCGAAGTTTTTTTTTCTAGTGCATAATATGACCCCCCCAGACGCCTAGTTTAGGAGTTATAGCGATTTTAAAGTTTTGAATTTTCTTTTTTCTGGTGCATAATATGACCCCCGCAGACGCCTAGTTTAGGAGTTATAGCCATTTTAAGATTTCGAATTTTTTTTTCTGGTGCATAATATGACCCCCGCAGACGCCTAGTTTAGGAGTTATAGCGATTTTAAGGTCTTGATTTTTTTTTTTCTGGTGCATAATTTGACCCCCGCAGACGCCTAGTTTAGGAGTTATAGCGATTTTAAAGTTTTGAATTTTCTTTTTTCTGGTGCATAATATGACCCCCGCAGACGCCTAGTTTAAGAGTTATAGCAATTTTAAGATTTTGAATTTTTTTTTTTCTGGTGCATAATATGACCCCCGCAGACGGCTAGTTTAGGAGTTATAGCGATTTTAAAGTTTTGAATTTTCTTTTTTCTGGTGCATAATATGACCCCCGTAGACGCCTAGTTTAGGAGTTATAGCGATTTTAAAGTTTTGAATTTTCTTTTTTCTGGTGCATAATATGACCCCCGCAGACGGCTAGTTTAGGAGTTATAGCGATTTTAAGATTTTGAATTTTTTTTTTTCTGGTGCATAATATGACCCCCGCAGACGCCTAGTTTAGGAGTTATAGCCAGTTTAAGATTTCGAATTTTTTTTCTGGTGCATAACCCCCGCAGACGCCTAGTTTAGGAGTTATAACGATTTTAAGATTTTGAATTTTTTTTTCTGGTGCATAATATGACCCCCGCAGACGCCTAGTTTAGGAGTTATAGCGATTTTAAAGTTTTGAATTTTCTTTTTTCTGGTGCATAATATGACCCCCGCAGACGCCTAGTTTAGGAGTTATAGCCATTTTAAGATTTCGAATTTTTTTTTTCTGGTGCATAATATGACCCCCGCAGACGCCTAGTTTAGGAGTTATAGCGATTTTAAAGTTTTGAATTTTCTTTTTTCTGGTGCATAATATGACCCCCGCAGACGCCTAGTTTAGGAGTTACAGCGATTTTAATGTTTTGAATTTTCTTTTTTCTGGTGCATAATATGACCCCCGCAGACGCCTAGTTTCGGAGTTATAACCATTTTAAGATTTTGAATTTTTTTTTTCTGGTGCATAATATGACCCCCGCAGACGCCTAGTTAAGGAGTTATAGCAATTTTAAAGTTTTGAATTTTCTTTTTTCTGGTGCATAATATGACCCCCGCAGACGCCTAGTTTAGGAGTTATAGCCATTTTAAGATTTCGAATTTTTTTTTTCTGGTGCATAATATGACTCCCGCAGACGCCTAGTTTAGGAGTTCTAGCGATTTTAAAGTTTTGATTTTTTTTTTCTGGTGCATAATATGACCCCCGCAGACGCCTAGTTTAGGAGTTAAAGCGATTTTAAAGTTTTGAATTCTCTTTTTTCTGGTGCATAATATGACCCCCGCAGACGCCTAGTTTAGGAGTTATAGCGATTTTAAAGTTTTGAATTTTCTTTTTTCTGGTGCATAATATGACCCCCGCAGACGCCTAGTTTAGGAGTTACAGCCATTTTAAGTTTTCGAATTTTTTTTTCTGGTGCATAATATTACCCCCGCAGACGCCTAGTTTAGGAGTTATAGCGATTTTAAAGTTTTGAATTTTTTTTTTTCTGGTGCATAATATGACCCCCGTAGACGCCTAGTGTAGGAGTTATAGCGATTTTAAAGTTTTGAATTTTTTTTTTCTGGTGCATAATATGACCCCCGCAGACGCCTAGTTTAGGAGTTATAGCCATTTTAAGATTTCGAATTTTTTTTTCTGGTGCATAGTATTACCCACGCAGACGCCTAGTTTAGGAGTTATAGCGATTTTAAAGTTTTGAATTTTCTTTTTTCTGGTGCATAATATGACCCCCGTAGACGCCTAGTGTAGGAGTTATAGCGATTTTAAAGTTTTGAATTTTTTTTTTCTGGTGCATAATATGACCCCCGCAGACGCCTAGTTTAGGAGTTATAGCCATTTTAAGATTTCGAATTTTTTTTTCTGGTGCATAGTATTACCCACGCAGACGCCTAGTTTAGGAGTTATAGCGATTTTAAAGTTTTGAATTTTCTTTTTTCTGGTGCATAATATGACCCCCGCAGACGCCTAGTTTAGGAGTTATAGCGATTTTAAAGTTTTGAATTTTCTTTTTTCTGGTGCATAATATGACCCCCGCAGACGCCTAGTTTAGGAGTTACAGCCATTTTAAGTTTTCGAATTTTTTTTTCTGGTGCATAATATGACCCCCGCAGACGCCTAGTTTAGGAGTTATAGCCATTTTAAGATTTCGAATGTTTTTTTCTGGTGCATAATATTACCCCCGCAGACGCCTAGTTTAGGAGTTATAGCGATTTTAAAGTTTTGAATTTTCTTTTTTCTGGTGCATAATATGACCCCCGCAGACGCCTAGTTTAGGAGTTATAGCGATTTTAAAGTTTTGAATTTTCTTTTTTCTGGTGCATAATATGACCCCCGCAGACGCCTAGTTTAGGAGTTACAGCCATTTTAAGTTTTCGAATTTTTTTTTCTGGTGCATAATATGACCCCCGCAGACGCCTAGTTTAGGAGTTATAGCCATTTTAAGATTTCGAATTTTTTTTTCTGGTGCATAATATTACCCCCGCAGACGCCTAGTTTAGGAGTTATAGCCATTTTAAGATTTCGAATTTTTTTTTTCTGGTGCATAATATGACTCAAGCAGACGCCTAGTTTAGGAGTTCTAGCGATTTTAAAGTTTGGATTTTTCTTTTTTCTGGTGCATAATATGACCCCCGCAGACGCCTAGTTTAGGAGTTATAGCGATTTTAAAGTTTTGAATTTTCTTTTTTCTGGTGCATAATATGACCCCCGCAGACGCCTAGTTTAGGAGTTATAGCGATTTTAAAGTTTTGAATTTTTTTTTTTCTGGTGCATAATATGACCCCCGCAGACGCCTAGTGTAGGAGTTATAGCGATTTTAAAGTTTTGAATTTTTTTTTTCTGGTGCATAATATGACCCCCGCAGACGCCTAGTTTAGGAGTTATAGCCATTTTAAGATTTCGAATTTTTTTTTCTGGTGCATAATATTACCCCCGCAGACGCCTAGTTTAGGAGTTCTAGCGATTTTAAGATTTCGAATATTTTTTTTCTGGTGCATAATATGACCTCCGCAGACGCCTAGTTTAGGAGTTATAGCGATTTTAAAGTTTTGAATTTTTTTTTTTTCTGGTGCATAATATGACCCCCGCAGACGCCTAGTGTAGGAGTTATAGCGATTTTAAAGTTTTGAATTTTTTTTTTCTGGTGCATAATATGACCCCCGCAGACGCCTAGTTTAGGAGTTATAGCGATTTTAAAGTTTTGAATTTTCTTTTTTCTGGTGCATAATATGAAACCCGCAGACGCCTAGTTTAGGAGTTACAGCCATTTTAAGTTTTTGAATTTTTTTTTCTGGTGCATAATATGACCCCCGCAGACGACTAGTTTAGGAGTTATAGCGATTTTAAAGTTTTGAATTTTCTTTTTTCTGGTGCATAATATGACCCCCGCAGACGCCTAGTTTAGGAGTTATAGCCATTTTAAGATTTCGAATTTGTTTTCTGGTGCATAACCCCCGCAGACGCCTAGTTTAGGAGTTATAGCGTTTTTAAGATTTTGAATTTTCTTTCTGGTGCATAATATGACCCCCGCAGACGCCTAGTTTAGGAGTTATAGCGATTTTAAGATTTTGAATTTTTTTTTTTCTGGTGCATAATATGACCCCCGCAGACGCCTAGTTTAGGAGTTATAGCGATTTTAAAGTTTTGAATTTTCTTTTTTCTGGTGCATAATATGACCCCCGCAGACGCCTAGTTTAGTAGTTATAGCGATTTTAAAGTTTTGAATTTTCTTTTTTCTGGTGCATAATATGACCCCCGCAGACGCCTAGTTTAGGAGTTATAACCATTTTAAGATTTAGAATTTTTTTTTCTGGTGCATAATATGACCCCCGCAGACGCCTAGTTTAGGAGTTATAGCGATTTTAAGATTTTGAATTTTTTTTTTTTCTGGTGCATAATATGACCCCCGCAGACGCCTAGTTTAGGAGTTATAGCCATTTTAAGATTTTGAATTTTTTTTTTCTGGTGCATAATATGACCTCGGCAGGCACCTAGTTTAGGAGTTATAGCGATTTTAAAGTTTTGAATTTTCTTTTTTCTGGTGCATAATATGACCCCCGCAGACGCCTAGTTTAGGAGTTATAGCCATTTTAAGATTTCGAATTTTTTTTCTGGTGCATAACCCCCGCAGACGCCTAGTTTAGGAGTTATAGCGATTTTAAAGTTTTGAATTTTCTTTTTTCTGGTGCATAATATGACCCCCGCAGACGCCTAGTTTAGGAGTTACAGCCATTTTAAGTTTTCGAATTTTTTTTTCTGGTGCAAAATATTACCCCCGCAGACGCCTAGTTTAGGAGTTATAGCCATTTTAAGATTTCGAATTTTTTTTTCTGGTGCATAATATTACCCCCGCAGACGCCTAGTTTAGGAGTTATAGCGATTTTAAAGTTTTGAATTTTCTTTTTTCTGGTGCATAATATGACCCCCGCAGACGCCTAGTTTAGGAGTTATAGCGATTTTAAAGTTTTGAATTTTCTTTTTTCTGGTGCATAATATGACCCCCGCAGACGCCTAGTTTAGGAGTTATAGCGATTTTAAAGTTTTGAATTTTCTTTTTTCTGGTGCATAATATGACCCCCGCAGACGCCTAGTTTAGGAGTTACAGCCATTTTAAGTTTTCGAATTTTTTTTTCTGGTGCATAATATTACCCCCGCAGACGCCTAGTTTAGGAGTTATAGCGATTTTAAAGTTTTGAATTTTTTTTTTTCTGGTGCATAATGTGACCCCCGTAGACGCCTAGTGTAGGAGTTATAGCGATTTTAAAGTTTTGAATTTTTTTTTTCTGGTGCATAATATTACCCCCGCAGACGCCTAGTTTAGGAGTTATAGCCATTTTAAGATTTCGAATTTTTTTTTTCTGGTGCATAATATGACTCAAGCAGACGCCTAGTTTAGGAGTTCTAGCGATTTTAAAGTTTGGATTTTTCTTTTTTCTGGTGCATAATATGACCCCCGCAGACGCCTAGTTTAGGAGTTATAGCGATTTTAAAGTTTTGAATTTTCTTTTTTCTGGTGCATAATATGACCCCCGCAGACGCCTAGTTTAGGAGTTATAGCGATTTTAAAGTTTTGAATTTTTTTTTTTCTGGTGCATAATATGACCCCCGCAGACGCCTAGTGTAGGAGTTATAGCGATTTTAAAGTTTTGAATTTTTTTTTTCTGGTGCATAATATGACCCCCGCAGACGCCTAGTTTAGGAGTTATAGCCATTTTAAGATTTCGAATTTTTTTTTCTGGTGCATAATATGACCTCCGCAGACGCCTAGTTTAGGAGTTATAGCGATTTTAAAGTTTTGAATTTTTTTTTTTTCTGGTGCATAATATGACCCCCGCAGACGCCTAGTGTAGGAGTTATAGCGATTTTAAAGTTTTGAATTTTTTTTTTCTGGTGCATAATATGACCCCCGCAGACGCCTAGTTTAGGAGTTATAGCGATTTTAAAGTTTTGAATTTTCTTTTTTCTGGTGCATAATATGACCCCCGCAGACGCCTAGTTTAGGAGTTACAGCCATTTTAAGTTTTTGAATTTTTTTTTCTGGTGCATAATATGACCCCCGCAGACGACTAGTTTAGGAGTTATAGCGATTTTAAAGTTTTGAATTTTCTTTTTTCTGGTGCATAATATGACCCCCGCAGACGCCTAGTTTAGGAGTTATAGCCATTTTAAGATTTCGAATTTGTTTTCTGGTGCATAACCCCCGCAGACGCCTAGTTTAGGAGTTATAGCGTTTTTAAGATTTTGAATTTTCTTTCTGGTGCATAATATGACCCCCGCAGACGCCTAGTTTAGGAGTTATAGCGATTTTAAGATTTTGAATTTTTTTTTTTCTGGTGCATAATATGACCCCCGCAGACGCCTAGTTTAGGAGTTATAGCGATTTTAAAGTTTTGAATTTTTTTTTCTGGTGCATAATATGACCCCCGCAGACGACTAGTTTAGGAGTTATAGCGATTTTAAAGTTTTGAATTTTCTTTTTTCTGGTGCATAATATGACCCCCGCAGACGCCTAGTTTAGTAGTTATAGCGATTTTAAAGTTTTGAATTTTCTTTTTTCTGGTGCATAATATGACCCCCGCAGACGCCTAGTTTAGGAGTTATAACCATTTTAAGATTTAGAATTTTTTTTTCTGGTGCATAATATGACCCCCGCAGACGCCTAGTTTAGGAGTTATAGCGATTTTAAGATTTTGAATTTTTTTTTTTTCTGGTGCATAATATGACCCCCGCAGACGCCTAGTTTAGGAGTTATAGCCATTTTAAGATTTTGAATTTTTTTTTTCTGGTGCATAATATGACCTCGGCAGGCACCTAGTTTAGGAGTTATAGCGATTTTAAAGTTTTGAATTTTCTTTTTTCTGGTGCATAATATGACCCCCGCAGACGCCTAGTTTAGGAGTTATAGCCATTTTAAGATTTTGAATTTTTTTTCTGGTGCATAACCCCCGCAGACGCCTAGTTTAGGAGTTATAGCGATTTTAAAGTTTTGAATTTTCTTTTTTCTGGTGCATAATATGACCCCCGCAGACGCCTAGTTTAGGAGTTACAGCCATTTTAAGTTTTCGAATTTTTTTTTCTGGTGCATAATATTACCCCCGCAGACGCCTAGTTTAGGAGTTATAGCGATTTTAAAGTTTTGAATTTTTTTTTTTCTGGTGCATAATATGACCCCCGTAGACGCCTAGTGTAGGAGTTATAGCGATTTTAAAGTTTTGAATTTTTTTTTTCTGGTGCATAATATGACCCCCGCAGACGCCTAGTTTAGGAGTTATAGCCATTTTAAGATTTCGAATTTTTTTTTCTGGTGCATAATATTACCCCCGCAGACGCCTAGTTTAGGAGTTATAGCGATTTTAAAGTTTTGAATTTTCTTTTTTCTGGTGCATAATACGAGGGCGGATCAATAAGTCTGTGCCTTTTTGAATTTCTGACCTCTTTACTGAAACAGCAACACTGCTCCTGTCAACAGGCATCTGTCAGTTGACTCCTGTCAAAATTTAAACTTGCTGCGTCACTTAGTTTGTGTTTGACAGCTATTTTTATCAGACTACTCACTAATTTGAGGAGAAAATGGAAAAAAGTGAATTTCGTGTGCTTATTAAGCATTATTTCTTGCGAAAAAAAACCATTACCGAGACCAAGGCTAAGCTTGATAAATACTATGGGGACTCTGCACCATCGATTTCAATGGTAAAAAAGTGGTTTACTGAATTTCGTTGTGGCCGTACAAGCACTGAAGATGCCGAACGTCCTGGACGCCCAGTTGAGGTCTCTACACCCGAAACAATCGAAAAAATTCACGATATGGTGTTGGCCGACCGAAGATTGAAAGTGCGAGAGATTGTGGAAGCCGTAGGGATCTCGCATGGCTCAGTGGTTTCAATTTTGAATGATCACTTGGGCATGAGAAAGCTTTCCGCAAGATGGGTGCCGCGTTTGCTCACAGTCGACCACAAACGCAATCGTGTAACAACTTCACAGGAAGGTTTGGCGTTGTTTAATCGCAATATGGAGGAGTTTTTGCGCCGTTTTGTAACCGTGGACGAAACATGGATCCATCACAACACACCAGAGAACAAACAACAGTCAAAACAGTGGGTTTCTAAGGGTGAATCGGCGCCAAAGAAGGCCAAGGTGGGTTTGTCAGCCAATAAAGTTATGGCGACTGTTTTTTGGGATGCACGCGGGATAATCCACATTGACTACCTTCAAAAGGGAAGAACAATCAATGGGGAATATTATGCCAACTTATTGGACCGATTCAATGACGATTGGAAAAAAAAACGACCTCATTTGGCCAAGAAAAAAGTTCTTTTCCACCAAGACAATGCAAGGGTGCACACATGTGCAATTGCCATGGCAAAAATCCATGAATTGGGCTATGAATTGCTCCCTCATCCACCCTATTCTCCAGATTTGGCTCCGAGCGACTACTTCTTGTTCCCAAACCTGAAGAAATGGCTTGGTGGAAAAAGATTTGACTCCAATGATGAAGTCATCTCGCAAACAAAGGCCTATTTTGAGGACCTCGACAAATCATTTTTTTTGGAAGGGATAAAAAAATTGGAGAAGCGTTGGACAAAGTGTATAGAGCTCAAGGGAGACTACGTTGAAAAATAAAATTATTTTTTTATCAAAAAATCTGTGTTTTAATAATAAGTCACGGACTTATTGAACCGCCCTCGTATGACCCCCGCAGACGCCTAGTTTAGGAGTTATAGCGATTTTAAAGTTTTGAATTTTCTTTTTTCTGGTGCATAATATGACCCCCGCAGACGCCTAGTTTAGGAGTTACAGCCATTTTAAGTTTTCGAATTTTTTTTTCTGGTGCATAATATGACCCCCGCAGACGCCTAGTTTAGGAGTTATAGCCATTTTAAGATTTCGAATTTTTTTTTCTGGTGCATAATATTACCCCCGCAGACGCCTAGTTTAGGAGTTATAGCGATTTTAAAGTTTTGAATTTTCTTTTTTCTGGTGCATAATATGACCCCCGCAGACGCCTAGTTTAGGAGTTACAGCCATTTTAAGTTTTCGAATTTTTTTTCTGGTGCATAATATGACCCCCGCAGACGCCTAGTTTAGGAGTTATAGCCATTTTAAGATTTCGAATTTTTTTTTCTGGTGCATAATATTACCCCCGCAGACGCCTAGTTTAGGAGTTATAGCCATTTTAAGATTTCGAATTTTTTTTTTCTGGTGCATAATATGACTCAAGCAGACGCCTAGTTTAGGAGTTCTAGCGATTTTAAAGTTTTGATTTTTCTTTTTTCTGGTGCATAATATGACCCCCGCAGACGCCTAGTTTAGGAGTTATAGCGATTTTAAAGTTTTGAATTTTCTTTTTTCTGGTGCATAATATGACCCCCGCAGACGCCTAGTTTAGGAGTTATAGCGATTTTAAAGTTTTGAATTTTTTTTTTTCTGGTGCATAATATGACCCCCGCAGACGCCTAGTGTAGGAGTTATAGCGATTTTAAAGTTTTGAATTTTTTTTTTCTGGTGCATAATATGACCCCCGCAGACGCCTAGTTTAGGAGTTATAGCCATTTTAAGATTTCGAATTTTTTTTTCTGGTGCTTAATATTACCCCCGCAGACGCCTAGTTTAGGAGTTCTAGCGATTTTAAGATTTTGAATTTTTTTTTTCTGGTGCATAATATGACCTCCGCAGACGCCTAGTTTAGGAGTTATAGCGATTTTAAAGTTTTGAATTTTTTTTTTTCTGGTGCATAATATGACCCCCGCAGACGCCTAGTGTAGGAGTTATAGCGATTTTAAAGTTTTGAATTTTTTTTTTCTGGTGCATAATATGACCCCCGCAGACGCCTAGTTTAGGAGTTATAGCGATTTTAAAGTTTTGAATTTTCTTTTTTCTGGTGCATAATATGACCCCCGCAGACGCCTAGTTTAGGAGTTACAGCCATTTTAAGTTTTTGAATTTTTTTTTCTGGTGCATAATATGACCCCCGCAGACGACTAGTTTAGGAGTTATAGCGATTTTAAAGTTTTGAATTTTCTTTTTTCTGGTGCATAATATGACCCCCGCAGACGCCTAGTTTAGGAGTTATAGCCATTTTAAGATTTCGAATTTGTTTTCTGGTGCATAACCCCCGCAGACGCCTAGTTTAGGAGTTATAGCGTTTTTAAGATTTTGAATTTTCTTTCTGGTGCATAATATGACCCCCGCAGACGCCTAGTTTAGGAGTTATAGCGATTTTAAGATTTTGAATTTTTTTTTTTCTGGTGCATAATATGACCCCCGCAGACGCCTAGTTTAGGAGTTATAGCGATTTTAAAGTTTTGAATTTTTTTCTGGTGCATAATATGACCCCCGCAGACGACTAGTTTAGGAGTTATAGCGATTTTAAAGTTTTGAATTTTCTTTTTTCTGGTGCATAATATGACCCCCGCAGACGCCTAGTTTAGTAGTTATAGCCATTTTAAAGTTTTGAATTTTCTTTTTTCTGGTGCATAATATGACCCCCGCAGACGCCTAGTTTAGGAGTTATAACCATTTTAAGATTTAGAATTTTTTTTTCTGGTGCATAATATGACTCCCGCAGACGCCTAGTTTAGGAGTTATAGCGATTTTAAGATTTTGAATTTTTTTTTTTCTGGTGCATAATATGACCCCCGCAGACGCCTAGTTTAGGAGTTATAGCCATTTTAAGATTTTGAATTTTTTTTTTCTGGTGCATAATATGACCTCGGCAGGCGCCTAGTTTAGGAGTTATAGCGATTTTAAAGTTTTGAATTTTCTTTTTTCTGGTGCATAATATGACCCCCGCAGACGCCTAGTTTAGGAGTTATAGCGATTTTAAGATTTTGAATTTTTTTTTCTGGTGCATAATATGACCCCCGCAGACGCCTAGTTTAGGAGTTATAGCGATTTTAAGATTTTGAATTTTTTTTTTTCTGGTGCATAATATGACCCCCGCAGACGCCTAGTTTAGGAGTTATAGCGATTTTAAAATTTTGAATTTTTTTTTTTCTGGTGCATAATATGACCCCCGCAGACGCCTAGTTTAGGAGTTATAGCCATTTTAAGAATTCGAATTTTTTTTTCTGGTGCATAATATGACGCCCGAAAACGCCTAGTTTAGGAGTTATAGCGATTTTAAAATTTTGAATTTTTTTTTTTCTGGTGCTTAATATGACCCCCGCAGACGCCTAGTTTAGGAGTTATAGCCATTTTAAGATTTTGAATTTTTTTTTTCTGGTGCATAATATGACCTCGGCAGGCGCCTAGTTTAGGAGTTATAGCGATTTTAAAGTTTTGAATTGTTTTTTTTCAGGTGCATAATATTACCCCCGCAGACGCCTAGTTTAGGAGTTATAGCGATTTTAAAGTTTTGAATTTTCTTTTTTCTGGTGCATAATATGACCCCCGCAGACGCCTAGTTTAGAAGTTATAGCCATTTTAAGATTTCGAATTTTTTTTCCTGGTGCATAATATGACCCCCGCAGACGCCTAGTTTAGGAGTTATAGCGATTTTAAAGTTTTGAATTTTCTTTTTTCTGGTGCATAATATGACCCCCGCAGACGCCTAGTTTAGGAGTTATAGCGATTTTAAGATTTTGAATTTTTTTTTCTGGTGCATAATATGACCCCCGCAGACGACTAGTTTAGGAGTTATAGCGATTTTAAAGTTTTGAATTTTCTTTTTTCTGGTGTATAATATGACCCCCGCTGACGCCTAGTTTAGGAGTTATAGCCATTTTAAGATTTCGAATTTTTTTTCTGGTGCATAACCCCCGCAGACGCCCAGTTTAGGAGTTATAGCGATTTTAAGATTTTTAATTTTTTTTTCTGGTGCATAATATGACCCCCGCAGACGCCTAGTTTAGGAGTTATAGCGATTTTAAAGTTTTGAATTTTCTTTTTTCTGGTGCATAATATGACCCCCGCAGACGCCTAGTTTAGGAGTTATAGCCATTTTAAGATATCGAATTTTTTTTCCTGGTGCATAATATGACCCCCGCAGATGCCTAGTTTAGGAGTTATAGCGATTTTAAAGTTTTGAATTTTCTTTTTTCTGGTGCATAATATGACCCCCGCAGACGCCTAGTTTAGGAGTTATAGCGATTTTAAGGTTTTGAATTTTCTTTTTTCTGGTGCATAATATGACCCCCGCAGACGCCTAGTGTAGGAGTTATAGCGATTTTAAAGTTTTGAATTTTTTTTTTCTGGTGCATAATATGACCCCCGCAGACGCCTAGTTTAGGAGTTATAGCCATTTTAAGATTTCGAATTTTGTTTTTCTGGTGCATAATATGACCCCCGCAGACGCCTAGTTTAGGAGTTATAGCGATTTTAAGGTTTTGAATTTTCTTTTTTCTGGTGCATAATATGACCCCCGCAGACGCCTAGTTTAGGAGTTATTGCGATTTTAAGATTTTGAATTCTTTTTTCTGGTGCATAATATGACCCCCGCAGACGCCTAGTTTAGGAGTTATAGCGATTTTAAGATTTCGAATTTTTTTTTTCTGGTGCATAATATGACCCCCGCAGACGCCTAGTTTAGGAGTTATAGCGATTTTAAGATTTTGAATTTTTTTTTTCTGGTGCATAATATGACCCCCGCAGACGCCTAGTTTAGGAGTTATAGCGATTTTAAGATTTTGAATTTTTTTTTTCTGGTGCATAATATGACCCCCGCAGACGCCTAGTTTAGGAGTTATAGCGATTTTAAGGTTTTGAATTTTCTTTTTTCTGGTGCATAATATGACCCCCGCAGACGGCTAGTTTAGGAGTTATAGCGATTTTAAAGTTTTGAATTTTCTTTTTTCTGGTGCATAATATGACCCCCGCAGACGCCTAGTTTAGGAGTTATAGCCATTTTAAGATTTCGAATTTTTTTTCTGGTGCATAACCCCCGCAGACGCCTAGCTTAGGAGTTATAGCGATTTTAAGATTTTGATTTTTTTCTTCTGGTGCATAATATGACCCCCGCAGACGCCTAGTTTAGGAGTTATAGCGATTCTAAGATTTCGAATTTTTTTTTTCTGGTGCATAATATGACCCCCGCAGACGCCTAGTTTAGGAGTTATAGCGATTTTAAGATTTTGAATTTTTTTTTTCTTGTGCATAATATGACCCCTGCAGACGCCTAGTTTAGGAGTTATAGCGATTTTAAAGTTTTGAATTTTCTTTTTTCTGGTGCATAATAAGACCCCCGCAGACGCCTAGTTTAGGAGTTATAGCGATTTTAAGATTTTGAATTTTTTTTTTCTGGTGTATAATATAACCCCCGCAGACGGCTAGTTTAGGAGTTATAGCGATTTTAAAGTTTTGAATTTTCTTTTTTCTGGTGCATAATATGACCCCCGCAGACGCCTAGTTTAGGAGTTATAGCGATTTTAAGATTTCGAATTTTTTTTTTCTGGTGCATAATATGACCCCCGCAGACGCCTAGTTTAGGAGTTATAGCGATATTAAAGTTTTGAATTTTTTTTTTTCTGGTGCATAATATGACCCCCGCAGACGCCTAGTTTAGGAGTTATAGCCATTTTAAAGTTTTGAATTTTCTTTTTTCTGTTGCATAATATGACCCCCGCAGACGCCTAGTTTAGGAGTTATAGCCATTTTAAGATTTCGATTTTTTTTTCTGGTGCATAACCCCCGCAGACGCCTAGTTTAGGAGTTATAGCGATTTTAAAGTTTTGAATTTTCTTTTTTCTGGTGCATAATATGACCCCCGCAGACGCCTAGTTTAGGAGTTATAGCCATTTTAAGATTTCGAATTTTTTTTCTGGTGCATAACCCCCGCAGACGCCTAGTTTAGGAGTTATAGCGATTTTAAGATTTTGAATTTTTTTTTCTGGTGCATAATATGACCCCCGCAGACGCCTAGTTAAGGAGTTATAGCGATTTTAAGATTTCGAATTTTTTTTTTCTGGTGCATAATATGACCCCCGCAGACGCCTAGTTTAGGAGTTATAGCGATTTTAAGATTTTGAATTTTTTTTTTCTTGTGCATAATATGACCCCCGCAGACGCCTAGTTAAGGAGTTATAGCGATTTTAAAGTTTTGAATTTTCTTTTTTCTGGTGCATAATATGACCCCCGCAGACGCCTAGTTTAGGAGTTATAGCGATTTTAAGATTTTGAATTTTTTCTTTCTGGTGTATAATATAACCCCCGCAGACGGCTAGTTTAGGAGTTATAGCGATTTTAAAGTTTTGAATTTTCTTTTTTCTGGTGCATAATATGACCCCCGCAGACGCCTAGTTTAGGAGTTATAACCATTTTAAGATTTAGAATTTTTTTTTCTGGTGCATAATATGACCCCCGCAGACGCCTAGTTTAGGAGTTATAACCATTTTAAGATTTAGAATTTTTTTTTCTGGTGCATAATATGACCCCCGCAGACGCCTAGTTTAGGAGTTATAGCGATTTTAAGATTTTGAATTTTTTTTTTCTGGTGCATAATATGACCCCCGCAGACGCCTAGTTTAGGAGTTATAGCGATTTTAAAGTTTTGAATTTTTTTTTTCTGGTGCATAATATAACCCCCGCAGACGCCTAGTTTAGGAGTTATAGCGATTTTAAAGTTTTGAATTTTCTTTTTTCTGGTGCATAATATGACCCCCGCAGACGCCTAGTTTAGGAGTTATAGCGATTTCAAGAATTTGAATTTTTTTTTTCTGGTGCATAATATGACCCCCGCAGACGCCTAGTTAAGGAGTTATAGCCATTTTAAGATTTTGAATTTTTTTTTTCTGGTGCATAATATGACCCCCGCAGACGCCTAGTTTAGGAGTTATAGCCATTTTAAGATTTCGAATTTTTTTTCTGGTGCATAACCCCCGCAGACGCCTAGTTTAGGAGTTATAGCGATTTTAAGATTTTGAATTTTTTTTTTTCTGGTGCATAATATGACCCCCGCAGACGCCTAGTTTAGGAGTTATAGCCATTTTAAGATTTTGAATTTTTTTTTTCTGGTGCATAATATGACCACCGCAGACGCCTAGTTTAGGAGTTATAGCGATTTTAAAGTTTTGAATTTTTTTTTTTCTGGTGCATAATATGACCTCGGCAGGCGCCTAGTTTAGGAGTTATAGCGATTTTAAAGTTTTGAATTTTTTTTTTTCTGGTGCATAATATGACCCCCGCAGACGCCTAGTTTAGGAGTTATAGCGATTTTAAAGTTTTGAATTTTTTTTTTCTGGTGCATAATATGACCCCCGCAGACGCCTAGTTTAGGAGTTATAGCGTTTTTAAAGTTTTGAATTTTCTTTTTTCTGGTGCATAATATGACCCCCGCAGACGCCTAGTTTAGGAGTTATAGCGATTTTAAAGTTTTGAATTTTTTTTTTTCTGGTGCATAAAATGACCCCCGCAGACGCCTAGTTTAGGAGTTATAGCGATTTTAAGGTTTTGAATTTTTTTTTTTCTGGTGCATAATATGACCCCCGCAGACGCCTAGTTTAGGAGTTATAGCGATTTTAAAGTTTTGAATTTTTTTTTTTCTGGTGCATAATATGACCCCCGCAGACGCCTAGTGTAGGAGTTATAGCGATTTTAAAGTTTTGAATTTTTTTTTTCTGGTGCATAATATGACCCCCGCAGACGCCTAGTTTAGGAGTTATAGCGATTTTAAAGTTTTGAATTTTCTTTTTTCTGGTGCATAATATGACCCCCGCAGACGCCTAGTTTAGGAGTTACAGCCATTTTAAGTTTTTGAATTTTTTTTTCTGGTGCATAATATGACCCCCGCAGACGACTAGTTTAGGAGTTATAGCGATTTTAAAGTTTTGAATTTTCTTTTTTCTGGTGCATAATATGACCCCCGCAGACGCCTAGTTTAGGAGTTATAGCCATTTTAAGATTTCGAATTTGTTTTCTGGTGCATAACCCCCGCAGACGCCTAGTTTAGGAGTTATAGCGTTTTTAAGATTTTGAATTTTCTTTCTGGTGCATAATATGACCCCCGCAGACGCCTAGTTTAGGAGTTATAGCGATTTTAAGATTTTGAATTTTTTTTTTTCTGGTGCATAATATGACCCCCGCAGACGCCTAGTTTAGGAGTTATAGCGATTTTAAAGTTTTGAATTTTTTTTTCTGGTGCATAATATGACCCCCGCAGACGACTAGTTTAGGAGTTATAGCGATTTTAAAGTTTTGAATTTTCTTTTTTCTGGTGCATAATATGACCCCCGCAGACGCCTAGTTTAGTAGTTATAGCCATTTTAAAGTTTTGAATTTTCTTTTTTCTGGTGCATAATATGACCCCCGCAGACGCCTAGTTTAGGAGTTATAACCATTTTAAGATTTAGAATTTTTTTTTCTGGTGCATAATATGACTCCCGCAGACGCCTAGTTTAGGAGTTATAGCGATTTTAAGATTTTGAATTTTTTTTTTTCTGGTGCATAATATGACCCCCGCAGACGCCTAGTTTAGGAGTTATAGCCATTTTAAGATTTTGAATTTTTTTTTCTGGTGCATAATATGACCTCGGCAGGCGCCTAGTTTAGGAGTTATAGCGATTTTAAAGTTTTGAATTTTCTTTTTTCTGGTGCATAATATGACCCCCGCAGACGCCTAGTTTAGGAGTTATAGCGATTTTAAGATTTTGAATTTTTTTTTCTGGTGCATAATATGACCCCCGCAGACGCCTAGTTTAGGAGTTATAGCGATTTTAAGATTTTGAATTTTTTTTTTTCTGGTGCATAATATGACCCCCGCAGACGCCTAGTTTAGGAGTTATAGCGATTTTAAAATTTTGAATTTTTTTTTTTCTGGTGCATAATATGACCCCCGCAGACGCCTAGTTTAGGAGTTATAGCCATTTTAAGAATTCGAATTTTTTTTTCTGGTGCATAATATGACGCCCGAAAACGCCTAGTTTAGGAGTTATAGCGATTTTAAAGTTTTGAATTTTCTTTTTTCTGGTGCATAATATGACCCCCGCAGACGCCTAGTTTAGGAGTTACAGCCATTTTAAGTTTTTGAATTTTTTTTTCTGGTGCATAATATGACCCCCGCAGACGACTAGTTTAGGAGTTATAGCGATTTTAAAGTTTTGAATTTTCTTTTTTCTGGTGCATAATATGACCCCCGCAGACGCCTAGTTTAGGAGTTATAGCCATTTTAAGATTTCGAATTTGTTTTCTGGTGCATAACCCCCGCAGACGCCTAGTTTAGGAGTTATAGCGTTTTTAAGATTTTGAATTTTCTTTCTGGTGCATAATATGACCCCCGCAGACGCCTAGTTTAGGAGTTATAGCGATTTTAAGATTTTGAATTTTTTTTTTTCTGGTGCATAATATGACCCCCGCAGACGCCTAGTTTAGGAGTTATAGCGATTTTAAAGTTTTGAATTTTTTTTTCTGGTGCATAATATGACCCCCGCAGACGACTAGTTTAGGAGTTATAGCGATTTTAAAGTTTTGAATTTTCTTTTTTCTGGTGCATAATATGACCCCCGCAGACGCCTAGTTTAGTAGTTATAGCCATTTTAAAGTTTTGAATTTTCTTTTTTCTGGTGCATAATATGACCCCCGCAGACGCCTAGTTTAGGAGTTATAACCATTTTAAGATTTAGAATTTTTTTTTCTGGTGCATAATATGACTCCCGCAGACGCCTAGTTTAGGAGTTATAGCGATTTTAAGATTTTGAATTTTTTTTTTTCTGGTGCATAATATGACCCCCGCAGACGCCTAGTTTAGGAGTTATAGCCATTTTAAGATTTTGAATTTTTTTTTCTGGTGCATAATATGACCTCGGCAGGCGCCTAGTTTAGGAGTTATAGCGATTTTAAAGTTTTGAATTTTCTTTTTTCTGGTGCATAATATGACCCCCGCAGACGCCTAGTTTAGTAGTTATAGCCATTTTAAAGTTTTGAATTTTCTTTTTTCTGGTGCATAATATGACCCCCGCAGACGCCTAGTTTAGGAGTTATAGCCATTTTAAGATTTAGAATTTTTTTTTCTGGTGCATAATATGACTCCCGCAGACGCCTAGTTTAGGAGTTATAGCGATTTTAAGATTTTGAATTTTTTTTTTTCTGGTGCATAATATGACCCCCGCAGACGCCTAGTTTAGGAGTTATAGCCATTTTAAGATTTTGAATTTTTTTTTCTGGTGCATAATATGACCTCGGCAGGCGCCTAGTTTAGGAGTTATAGCGATTTTAAAGTTTTGAATTTTCTTTTTTCTGGTGCATAATATGACCCCCGCAGACGCCTAGTTTAGGAGTTATAGCGATTTTAAGATTTTGAATTTTTTTTTCTGGTGCATAATATGACCCCCGCAGACGCCTAGTTTAGGAGTTATAGCGATTTTAAGATTTTGAATTTTTTTTTTTCTGGTGCATAATATGACCCCCGCAGACGCCTAGTTTAGGAGTTATAGCGATTTTAAAATTTTGAATTTTTTTTTTTCTGGTGCATAATATGACCCCCGCAGACGACTAGTTTAGGAGTTATAGCGATTTTAAAGTTTTGAATTTTCTTTTTTCTGGTGTATAATATGACCCCCGCTGACGCCTAGTTTAGGAGTTATAGCCATTTTAAGATTTCGAATTTTTTTTCTGGTGCATAACCCCCGCAGACGCCCAGTTTAGGAGTTATAGCGATTTTAAGATTTTTAATTTTTTTTTCTGGTGCATAATATGACCCCCGCAGACGCCTAGTTTAGGAGTTATAGCGATTTTAAAGTTTTGAATTTTCTTTTTTCTGGTGCATAATATGACCCCCGCAGACGCCTAGTTTAGGAGTTATAGCGATTTTAAGGTTTTGAATTTTCTTTTTTCTGGTGCATAATATGACCCCCGCAGACGCCTAGTGTAGGAGTTATAGCGATTTTAAAGTTTTGAATTTTTTTTTTCTGGTGCATAATATGACCCCCGCAGACGCCTAGTTTAGGAGTTATAGCCATTTTAAGATTTCGAATTTTGTTTTTCTGGTGCATAATATGACCCCCGCAGACGCCTAGTTTAGGAGTTATAGCGATTTTAAGGTTTTGAATTTTCTTTTTTCTGGTGCATAATATGACCCCCGCAGACGCCTAGTTTAGGAGTTATTGCGATTTTAAGATTTTGAATTCTTTTTTCTGGTGCATAATATGACCCCCGCAGACGCCTAGTTTAGGAGTTATAGCGATTTTAAGATTTCGAATTTTTTTTTTCTGGTGCATAATATGACCCCCGCAGACGCCTAGTTTAGGAGTTATAGCGATTTTAAGATTTTGAATTTTTTTTTTCTGGTGCATAATATGACCCCCGCAGACGCCTAGTTTAGGAGTTATAGCGATTTTAAGATTTTGAATTTTTTTTTTCTGGTGCATAATATGACCCCCGCAGACGCCTAGTTTAGGAGTTATAGCGATTTTAAGGTTTTGAATTTTCTTTTTTCTGGTGCATAATATGACCCCCGCAGACGGCTAGTTTAGGAGTTATAGCGATTTTAAAGTTTTGAATTTTCTTTTTTCTGGTGCATAATATGACCCCCGCAGACGCCTAGTTTAGGAGTTATAGCCATTTTAAGATTTCGAATTTTTTTTCTCGTGCATAACCCCCGCAGACGCCTAGCTTAGGAGTTATAGCGATTTTAAGATTTTGATTTTTTTCTTCTGGTGCATAATATGACCCCCGCAGACGCCTAGTTTAGGAGTTATAGCGATTCTAAGATTTCGAATTTTTTTTTTCTGGTGCATAATATGACCCCCGCAGACGCCTAGTTTAGGAGTTATAGCGATTTTAAGATTTTGAATTTTTTTTTTCTTGTGCATAATATGACCCCTGCAGACGCCTAGTTTAGGAGTTATAGCGATTTTAAAGTTTTGAATTTTCTTTTTTCTGGTGCATAATAAGACCCCCGCAGACGCCTAGTTTAGGAGTTATAGCGATTTTAAGATTTTGAATTTTTTTTTTCTGGTGTATAATATAACCCCCGCAGACGGCTAGTTTAGGAGTTATAGCGATTTTAAAGTTTTGAATTTTCTTTTTTCTGGTGCATAATATGACCCCCGCAGACGCCTAGTTTAGGAGTTATAGCGATTTTAAGATTTCGAATTTTTTTTTTCTGGTGCATAATATGACCCCCGCAGACGCCTAGTTTAGGAGTTATAGCGATATTAAAGTTTTGAATTTTTTTTTTTCTGGTGCATAATATGACCCCCGCAGACGCCTAGTTTAGGAGTTATAGCGATTTTAAAGTTTTGAATTTTCTTTTTTCTGTTGCATAATATGACCCCCGCAGACGCCTAGTTTAGGAGTTATAGCCATTTTAAGATTTCGATTTTTTTTTCTGGTGCATAACCCCCGCAGACGCCTAGTTTAGGAGTTATAGCGATTTTAAAGTTTTGAATTTTCTTTTTTCTGGTGCATAATATGACCCCCGCAGACGCCTAGTTTAGGAGTTATAGCCATTTTAAGATTTCGAATTTTTTTTCTGGTGCATAACCCCCGCAGACGCCTAGTTTAGGAGTTATAGCGATTTTAAGATTTTGAATTTTTTTTTCTGGTGCATAATATGACCCCCGCAGACGCCTAGTTAAGGAGTTATAGCGATTTTAAGATTTCGAATTTTTTTTTTCTGGTGCATAATATGACCCCCGCAGACGCCTAGTTTAGGAGTTATAGCGATTTTAAGATTTTGAATTTTTTTTTTCTTGTGCATAATATGACCCCCGCAGACGCCTAGTTAAGGAGTTATAGCGATTTTAAAGTTTTGAATTTTCTTTTTTCTGGTGCATAATATGACCCCCGCAGACGCCTAGTTTAGGAGTTATAGCGATTTTAAGATTTTGAATTTTTTCTTTCTGGTGTATAATATAACCCCCGCAGACGGCTAGTTTAGGAGTTATAGCGATTTTAAAGTTTTGAATTTTCTTTTTTCTGGTGCATAATATGACCCCCGCAGACGCCTAGTTTAGGAGTTATAACCATTTTAAGATTTAGAATTTTTTTTTCTGGTGCATAATATGACCCCCGCAGACGCCTAGTTTAGGAGTTATAACCATTTTAAGATTTAGAATTTTTTTTTCTGGTGCATAATATGACCCCCGCAGACGCCTAGTTTAGGAGTTATAGCGATTTTAAGATTTTGAATTTTTTTTTTCTGGTGCATAATATGACCCCCGCAGACGCCTAGTTTAGGAGTTATAGCGATTTTAAAGTTTTGAATTTTTTTTTTCTGGTGCATAATATAACCCCCGCAGACGCCTAGTTTAGGAGTTATAGCGATTTTAAAGTTTTGAATTTTCTTTTTTCTGGTGCATAATATGACCCCCGCAGACGCCTAGTTTAGGAGTTATAGCGATTTCAAGAATTTGAATTTTTTTTTTCTGGTGCATAATATGACCCCCGCAGACGCCTAGTTAAGGAGTTATAGCCATTTTAAGATTTTGAATTTTTTTTTTCTGGTGCATAATATGACCCCCGCAGACGCCTAGTTTAGGAGTTATAGCCATTTTAAGATTTCGAATTTTTTTTCTGGTGCATAACCCCCGCAGACGCCTAGTTTAGGAGTTATAGCGATTTTAAGATTTTGAATTTTTTTTTTTCTGGTGCATAATATGACCCCCGCAGACGCCTAGTTTAGGAGTTATAGCCATTTTAAGATTTTGAATTTTTTTTTTCTGGTGCATAATATGACCACCGCAGACGCCTAGTTTAGGAGTTATAGCGATTTTAAAGTTTTGAATTTTTTTTTTTCTGGTGCATAATATGACCTCGGCAGGCGCCTAGTTTAGGAGTTATAGCGATTTTAAAGTTTTGAATTTTTTTTTTTCTGGTGCATAATATGACCCCCGCAGACGCCTAGTTTAGGAGTTATAGCGATTTTAAAGTTTTGAATTTTTTTTTTCTGGTGCATAATATGACCCCCGCAGACGCCTAGTTTAGGAGTTATAGCGTTTTTAAAGTTTTGAATTTTCTTTTTTCTGGTGCATAATATGACCCCCGCAGACGCCTAGTTTAGGAGTTATAGCGATTTTAAAGTTTTGAATTTTTTTTTTTCTGGTGCATAATATGACCCCCGCAGACGCCTAGTTTAGGAGTTATAGCGATTTTAAGGTTTTGAATTTTTTTTTTTCTGGTGCATAATATGACCCCCGCAGACGCCTAGTTTAGGAGTTATAGCGATTTTAAAGTTTTGAATTTTCTTTTTTCTGGTGCATTATATGACCCCCGCAGACGCCTAGTTTAGGAGTTATAACCATTTTAAGATTTAGAATTTTTTTTTCTGGTGCATAATATGACCCCCGCAGACGCCTAGTTTAGGAGTTATAGCGATTTTAAGATTTTGAATTTTTTTTTTTCTGGTGCATAATATGACCCCCGCAGACGCCTAGTTTAGGAGTTATAGCCATTTTAAGATTTAGAATTTTTTTTTTCTGGTGCATAATATGACCCCCGCAGACGCCTAGTTTAGGAGTTATAGCGATTTTAAAGTTTTGAATTTTCTTTTTTCTGGTGCATAATATGACCCCCGCAGACGCCTAGTTTAGGAGTTATAGCGATTTTAAAGTTTTGAATTTTCTTTTTTCTGGTGCATAATATGACCCCCGCAGACGCCTAGTTTAGGAGTTATAGCGATTTTAAGATTTTGAATTTTTTTTTTTCTGGTGCATAATATGACCCCCGCAGACGCCTAGTTTAGGAGTTATAGCCATTTTAAGATTTAGAATTTTTTTTTTCTGGTGCATAATATGACCCCCGCAGACGCCTAGTTTAGGAGTTATAGCGATTTTAAAGTTTTGAATTTTCTTTTTTCTGGTGCATAATATGACCCCCGCAGACGCCTAGTTTAGGAGTTATAGCGATTTTAAAGTTTTGAATTTTCTTTTTTCTGGTGCATAATATGACCCCCGCAGACGCCTAGTTTAGGAGTTATAACCATTTTAAGATTTAGCATTTTTTTCTCTGGTGCATAATATGACCCCCGCAGACGCCTAGTTTAGGAGTTATAGCGATTTCAAGAATTTGAATTTTTTTTTTCTGGTGCATAATATGACCCCCGCAGACGCCTAGTTTAGGAGTTATAGCCATTTTAAGATTTCGAATTTTTTTTTTCTGGTGCATAATATGACCCCCGCAGACGCCTAGTTTAGGAGTTATAGCGATTTTAAAGTTTTGAATTTTCTTTTTTCTGGTGCATAATATGACCCCCGCAGACGCCTAGTTTAGGAGTTATAGCGATTTTAAAGTTTTGAATTTTCTTTTTTCTGGTGCATAATATGACCCCCGCAGGCGCCTAGTTTAGGAGTTATAGCGATTTTAAGATTTTGAATTTTTTTTTTCTGGTGCATAATATGACCCCCGCAGACGCCTAGTTTAGGAGTTATAGCGATTTTAAAGTTTTGAATTTTTTTTTTCTGGTGCATAATATGACCCCCGCAGACGCCTAGTTTAGGAGTTATAGCGATTTTAAAGTTTTGAATTTTTTTTTTTCTGGTGCATAATATGACCCCCGCAGACGCCTAGTTTAGGAGTTATAGCCATTTTAAGATTTTGAAGATTTTTTTCTGGTGCATAATATGACCCCCGCAGACGCCTAGTTTAGGAGTTATAGCGATTTTAAAGTTTTGAATTTTCTTTTTTCTGGTGCATAATATGACCCCCGCAGACGCCTAGTTTAGGAGTTATAGCCATTTTAAGATTTCGAATTTTTTTTCCTGGTGCATAATATGACCCCCGCAGACGCCTAGTTTAGGAGTTATAGCGATTTTAAAGTTTTGAATTTTTTTTTTTCTGGTGCATTATATGACCCCCGCAGACGCCTAGTGTAGGAGTTATAGCGATTTTAAAGTTTTGAATTTTCTTTTTTCTGGTGCATAATATGACCCCCGCAGACGCCTAGTTTAGGAGTTATAGCGATTTTAAAGTTTTGAATTTTCTTTTTTCTGGTGCATAATATGACCCCCGCAGACGCCTAGTTTAGGAGTTATAACCATTTTAAGATTTAGAATTTTTTTTTCTGGTGCATAATATGACCCCCGCAGACGCCTAGTTTAGGAGTTATAGCGATTTTAAAGTTTTGAATTTTTTTTTTTCTGGTGCATAATATGACCCCCGCTGACGCCTAGTGTAGGAGTTATAGCGATTTTAAAGTTTTGAATTTTCTTTTTTCTGGTGCATAATATGACCCCCGCAGACGCCTAGTTTAGGAGTTATAGCCATTTTAAGATTACGAATTTTTTTTTCTGGTGCATAATATTACCCCCGCAGACGCCTAGTTTAGGAGTTATAGCCATTTTAAGATTTTGAATTTTTTTTTTCTGGGGCATAATATGACCCCCGCAGACGCCTAGTGTAGGAGTTATAGCGATTTTAAAGTTTTGAATTTTTTTTTTCTGGTGCATAATATGACCCCCGCAGACGCCTAGTTTAGGAGTTATAGCGATTTTAAAGTTTTGAATTTTTTTTTTCTGGTGCATAATATGACCCCCGCAGACGCCTAGTTTAGGAGTTATAGCGATTTTAAAGTTTTGAATTTTTTTTTTTTCTGGTGCATAATATGACCCCCGCAGACGCCTAGTTTAGGAGTTATAGCGATTTTAAAGTTTTGAATTTTTTTTTTCTGTTGCATAATATGACCCCCGCAGACGCCTAGTTTAGGAGTTATAGCGATTTTAAAGTTTTGAATTTTTTTTTTCTGGTGCATAATATGACCCCCGCAGACGCCTAGTGTAGGAGTTATAGCGATTTTAAAGTTTTGAATTTTTTTTTTCTGGTGCATAATATGACCCCCGCAGACGCCTAGTTTAGGAGTTATAGCGCTTTTAAAGTTTTGAATTTTTTTTTTTCTGGTGCATAATATGACCCCCGCAGACGCCTAGTTTAGGAGTTATAGCGATTTTAAAGTTTTGAATTTTTTTTTTCTGGTGCATAATATGACCCCCGCAGACGCCTAGTTTAGGAGTTATAGCCATTTTAAAGTTTTGAATTTTTTTTTTCTGGTGCATAATATGACCCCCGCAGACGCCTAGTTTAGGAGTTATAGCGATTTTAAAGTTTTGAATTTTTTTTTGTCTGGTGCATAATATGACCCCCGCAGACGCCTAGTTTAGGAGTTATAGCCATTTTAAGATTTTGAAGATTTTTTTCTGGTGCATAATATGACCCCCGCAGACGCCTAGTTTAGGAGTTATAGCGATTTTAAAGTTTTGAATTTTCTTTTTTCTAGTGCATAATATGACCCCCGCAGACGCCTAGTTTAGGAGTTATAGCCATTTTAAGATTTCGAATTTTTTTTCCTGGTGCATAATATGACCCCCGCAGACGTCTAGTTTAGGAGTTATAGCGATTTTAAAGTTTTGAATTTTTTTTTTCTGGTGCATAATATGACCCCCGCAGACGCCTAGTGAAGGAGTTATAGCGATTTTAAAGTTTTGAATTTTCTTTTTTCTGGTGCATAATATGACCCCCGCAGACGCCTAGTTTAGGAGTTATAGCGATTTTAAAGTTTTGAATTTTCTTTTTTCTGGTGCATAATATGACCCCCGCAGACGCCTAGTTTAGGAGTTATAACCATTTTAAGATTTAGAATTTTTTTTTTTCTGGTGCATAATATGACCCCAGTAGACGCCTAGTTTAGGAGTTATAGCGATTTTAAAGTTTTGAATTTTCTTTTTTCTGGTGCATAATATGACCCCCGCAGACGCCTAGTTTAGGAGTTATAGCGATTTTAAGATTTCGAATTTTTTTTTCTGGTGCATAATATTACCCCCGCAGACGCCTAGTTTAGGAGTTATAGCGATTTTAAAGTTTTGAATTTTCTTTTTTCTGGTGCATAATAAGACCCCCGCAGACGCCTAGTATAGGAGTTACAGCCATTTTAAGTTTTCGAATTTTTTTTTCTGGTGCATAATATGACCCCCGCACACGACTAGTTTAGGAGTTATAGCGATTTTAAAGTTTTGAATTTTCTTTTTTCTGGTGCATAATATGACCCCCGCAGACGACTAGTTTAGGAGTTATAGCCATTTTAACATTTCGAATTTTTATTCTGGTGCATAATATGACCCCCGCAGACGCCTAGTTTAGGAGTTATAGCGATTTTAAGATTTTGAATTTTTTTTTTTCTGGTGCATAATATGACCCCCGCAGACGCCTAGTTTAGGAGTTATAGCGATTTTAAGGTTTTGAATTTTCTTTTTTCTGGTGCATAATATGACCCCCGCAGACGCCTAGTTTAGGAGTTATAGCCATTTTAAGATTTTGAATTTTTTTTTCTGGTGCATAATATGACCCCCGCAGACGCCTAGTTTAGGAGTTATAGCGATTTTAAGATTTTGAATTTTTTTTTTCTGGTGCATAATATGACCCCCGCAGACGCCTAGTTTAGGAGTTATAGCGATTTTAAAGTTTTGAATTTTCTTTTTTCTGGTGCATAATATGACCCCCGCAGACGCCTAGTTTAGGAGTTATAACCATTTTAAGATTTCGAATTTTTTTTCCTGGTGCATAATATGACCTCGGCAGGCGCCTAGTTTAGGAGTTATAGCGATTTTAAAGTTTTGAATTTTCTTTTTTCTGGTGCATAATATGACCCCCGCAGACGCCTAGTTTAGGAGTTCTAGCGATTTTAAAGTTTTGAATTTTCTTTTTTCTGGTGCATAATATGACCCCCGCAGACGCCTAGTTTAGGAGTTCTAGCGATTTTAAGATTTTGAATTTTTTTTTTCTTGTGCATAATATGACCCCCGCAGACGCCTAGTTTAGGAGTTATAGCGATTTTAAAGTTTTGAATTTTCTTTTTTCTGGTGCATAATATGACCCCCGCAGACGCCTAGTTTAGGAGTTCTAGCGATTTTAAGATTTTGAATTTTTTTTTTCTGGTGTATAATATAACCCCCGCAGACGGCTAGTTTAGGAGTTATAGCGATTTTAAAGTTTTGAATTTTCTTTTTTCTGGTGCATAATATGACCCCCGCAGACGCCTAGTTTAGGAGTTATAGCGATTTTAAAGTTTTGAATTTTCTTTTTTCTGGTGCATAATATGACCCCCGCAGACGCCTAGTTTAGGAGTTATAGCGATTTTAAAGTTTTGAATTTTTTTTTTTCTGGTGCATAATATGACCCCCGCAGACGCCTAGTTTAGGAGTTATAGCGATTTTAAAGTTTTGAATTTTCTTTTTTCTGGTGCATAATATGACCCCCGCAGACGCCTAGTTTAGGAGTTATAGCGATTTTAAGATTTTGAATTTTTTTTTTCTGGTGTATAATATAACCCCCGCAGACGGCTAGTTTAGGAGTTATAGCGATTTTAAAGTTTTGAATTTTCTTTTTTCTGGTGCATAATATGACCCCCGCAGACGCCTAGTTTAGGAGTTATAGCGATTTTAAAGTTTTGAATTTTCTTTTTTCTGGTGCATAATATGACCCCCGCAGACGCCTAGTTTAGGAGTTATAGCGATTTTAAAGTTTTGAATTTTTTTTTTTCTGGTGCATAATATGACCCCCGCAGACGCTTAGTTTAGGAGTTATAGCGATTTTAAAGTTTTGAATTTTCTTTTTTCTGGTGCATAATATGACCCCCGCAGACGCCTAGTTTAGGAGTTATAACCATTTTAAGATTTCGAATTTTTTTTCCTGGTGCATAATATGACCCCCGCAGACGCCTAGTTTAGGAGTTATAGCGATTTTAAGATTTTGAATTTTTTCTTTCTGGTGTATAATATAACCCCCGCAGACGGCTAGTTTAGGAGTTATAGCGATTTTAAAGTTTTGAATTTGCATAATTTGACCCCCGCAGAAGCCTAGTTTAGGAGTTATAGCGATTTTAAAGTTTTGAATTTTTTTTTTTCTGGTGCATAATATGACCCCCGCAGACGCCTAGTTTAGGAGTTATAGCGATTTTAAAGTTTTGAATTTTCTTTTTTCTGGTGCATAATATGACCCCCGCAGACGCCTAGTTTAGGAGTTATAGCGATTTTAAAGTTTTGAATTTTTTTTTTTCTGGTGCATAATATGACCCCCGCAGACGCCTAGTTTAGGAGTTATAGCGATTTTAAAGTTTTGAATTTTCTTTTTTCTGGTGCATAATATGACCCCCGCAGACGCCTAGTTTAGGAGTTATAGCGATTTTAAGATTTTGAATTTTTTTTTTCTGGTGTATAATATAACCCCCGCAGACGCCTAGTTTAGGAGTTATAGCGATTTTAAAGTTTTGAATTTTCTTTTTTCTGGTGCATAATATGACCCCCGCAGACGCCTAGTTTAGGAGTTATAGCGATTTTAAAGTTTTGAATTTTCTTTTTTCTGGTGCATAATATGACCCCCGCAGACGCCTAGTTTAGGAGTTATAGCGATTTTAAAGTTTTGAATTTTTTTTTTTCTGGTGCATAATATGACCCCCGCAGACGCCTAGTTTAGGAGTTATAGCGATTTTAAAGTTTTGAATTTTCTTTTTTCTGGTGCATAATATGACCCCCGCAGACGCCTAGTTTAGGAGTTATAACCATTTTAAGATTTAGAATTTTTTTTTCTGGTGCATAATATGACCCCCGCGGACGCCTAGTTTAGGAGTTATAGCGATTTTAAGATTTTGAATTTTTTTTTTTCTGGTGCATAATATGACCCCCGCAGACGCCTAGTTTAGGAGTTATAGCCATTTTAAGATTTTAAATTTTTTTTTTCTGGTGCATAATATGACCCCCGCAGACGCCTAGTTTAGGAGTTATAGCGATTTTAAAGTTTTGAATTTTCTTTTTTCTGGTGCATAATATGACCCCCGCAGACGCCTAGTTTAGGAGTTATAGCGATTTTAAAGTTTTGAATTTTTTTTTTCTGGTGCATAATATGACCCCCGCAGACGCCTAGTTTAGGAGTTATAGCGATTTTAAAGTTTTGAATTTTCTTTTTTCTGGTGCATAATATGACCCCCGCAGACGCCTAGTTTAGGAGTTATAACCATTTTAAGATTTAGAATTTTTTTTTCTGGTGCATAATATGACCCCCGCAGACGCCTAGTTTAGGAGTTATAGCGATTTTAAGATTTTGAATTTTTTTTTTTCTGGTGCATAATATGACCCCCGCAGACGCCTAGTTTAGGAGTTATAGCCATTTTAAGATTTTAAATTTTTTGTTTCTGGTGTATAATATGACCCCCGCAGACGCCTAGTTTAGGAGTTATAGCGATTTTAAAGTTTTGAATTTTCTTTTTTCTGGTGCATAATATGACCCCCGCAGACGCCTAGTTTAGGAGTTATAGCGATTTTAAAGTTTTGAATTTTCTTTTTTCTGGTGCATAATATGACCCCCGCAGACGCCTAGTTTAGGAGTTATAGCGATTTCAAGATTTTGAATTTTTTTTTTTCTGGTGCATAATATGACCCCCGCAGACGCCTAGTTTAGGAGTTATAGCGATTTTAAGGTTTTGAATTTTCTTTTTTCTGGTGCATAATATGACCCCCGCAGACGCCTAGTTTAGGAGTTATAGCGATTTTAATGTTTGGAATTTTCTTTTTTCTGGTGCATAATATGACCCCCGCAGACGCCTAGTTTAGGAGTTATAGCGATTTTAAAGTTTTGAATTTTCTTTTTTCTGGTGCATAATATGACCCCCGCAGACGCCTAGTTTAGGAGTTCAAGCGATTTTAAGATTTTGAATTTTTTTTTTCTGGTGTATAATATAACCCCCGCAGACGGCTAGTTTAGGAGTTATAGCGATTTTAAAGTTTTGAATTTTCTTTTTTCTGGTGCATAATATGACCCCCGCAGACGCCTAGTTTAGGAGTTATAGCGATTTTAAAGTTTTGAATTTTCTTTTTTCTGGTGCATAATATGACCCCCGCAGACGCCTAGTTAAGGAGTTATAGCGATTTTAAAGTTTTGAATTTTTTTTTTTCTGGTGCATAATATGACCCCCGCAGACGCCTAGTTTAGGAGTTATAGCGATTTTAAAGTTTTGAATTTTCTTTTTTCTGGTGCATAATATGACCCCCGCAGACGCCTAGTTTAGGAGTTATAGCGATTTTAAGATTTTGAATTTTTTTTTTCTGGTGTATAATATAACCCCCGCAGACGGCTAGTTTAGGAGTTATAGCGATTTTAAAGTTTTGAATTTTCTTTTTTCTGGTGCATAATATGACCCCCGCAGACGCCTAGTTTAGGAGTTATAGCGATTTTAAAGTTTTGAATTTTCTTTTTTCTGGTGCATAATATGACCCCCGCAGACGCCTAGTTTAGGAGTTATAGCGATTTTAAAGTTTTGAATTTTTTTTTTTCTGGTGCATAATATGACCCCCGCAGACGCCTAGTTTAGGAGTTATAGCGATTTTAAAGTTTTGAATTTTCTTTTTTCTGGTGCATAATATGACCCCCGCAGACGCCTAGTTTAGGAGTTATAACCATTTTAAGATTTCGAATTTTTTTTCCTGGTGCATAATATGACCCCCGCAGACGCCTAGTTTAGGAGTTATAGCGATTTTAAGATTTTGAATTTTTTCTTTCTGGTGTATAATATAACCCCCGCAGACGGCTAGTTTAGGAGTTATAGCGATTTTAAAGTTTTGAATTTGCATAATTTGACCCCCGCAGAAGCCTAGTTTAGGAGTTATAGCGATTTTAAAGTTTTGAATTTTTTTTTTTCTGGTGCATAATATGACCCCCGCAGACGCCTAGTTTAGGAGTTATAGCGATTTTAAAGTTTTGAATTTTCTTTTTTCTGGTGCATAATATGACCCCCGCAGACGCCTAGTTTAGGAGTTATAGCGATTTTAAAGTTTTGAATTTTTTTTTTTCTGGTGCATAATATGACCCCCGCAGACGCCTAGTTTAGGAGTTATAGCGATTTTAAAGTTTTGAATTTTCTTTTTTCTGGTGCATAATATGACCCCCGCAGACGCCTAGTTTAGGAGTTATAGCGATTTTAAAGTTTTGAATTTTCTTTTTTCTGGTGCATAATATGACCCCCGCAGACGCCTAGTTTAGGAGTTATAGCGATTTTAAAGTTTTGAATTTTTTTTTTTCTGGTGCATAATATGACCCCCGCAGACGCCTAGTTTAGGAGTTATAGCGATTTTAAAGTTTTGAATTTTCTTTTTTCTGGTGCATAATATGACCCCCGCAGACGCCTAGTTTAGGAGTTATAACCATTTTAAGATTTAGAATTTTTTTTTCTGGTGCATAATATGACCCCCGCGGACGCCTAGTTTAGGAGTTATAGCGATTTTAAGATTTTGAATTTTTTTTTTCTGGTGCATAATATGACCCCCGCAGACGCCTAGTTTAGGAGTTATAGCCATTTTAAGATTTTTAATTTTTTTTTTCTGGTGCATAATATGACCCCCGCAGACGCCTAGTTTAGGAGTTATAGCGATTTTAAAGTTTTGAATTTTCTTTTTTCTGGTGCATAATATGACCCCCGCAGACGCCTAGTTTAGGAGTTATAGCGATTTTAAAGTTTTGAATTTTTTTTTTCTGGTGCATAATATGACCCCCGCAGACGCCTAGTTTAGGAGTTATAGCGATTTTAAAGTTTTGAATTTTCTTTTTTCTGGTGCATAATATGACCCCCGCAGACGCCTAGTTTAGGAGTTATAACCATTTTAAGATTTAGAATTTTTTTTTCTGGTGCATAATATGACCCCCGCAGACGCCTAGTTTAGGAGTTATAGCGATTTTAAGATTTTGAATTTTTTTTTTCTGGTGCATAATATGACCCCCGCAGACGCCTAGTTTAGGAGTTATAGCCATTTTAAGATTTTAAATTTTTTGTTTCTGGTGTATAATATGACCCCCGCAGACGCCTAGTTTAGGAGTTATAGCGATTTTAAAGTTTTGAATTTTCTTTTTTCTGGTGCATAATATGACCCCCGCAGACGCCTAGTTTAGGAGTTATAGCGATTTTAAAGTTTTGAATTTTCTTTTTTCTGGTGCATAATATGACCCCCGCAGACGCCTAGTTTAGGAGTTATAGCGATTTCAAGATTTTGAATTTTTTTTTTTCTGGTGCATAATATGACCCCCGCAGACGCCTAGTTTAGGAGTTATAGCGATTTTAAGGTTTTGAATTTTCTTTTTTCTGGTGCATAATATGACCCCCGCAGACGCCTAGTTTAGGAGTTATAGCGATTTTAATGTTTGGAATTTTCTTTTTTCTGGTGCATAATATGACCCCCGCAGACGCCTAGTTTAGGAGTTATAGCCATTTTAAGATTTCGAATTTTTTTTCTATTGCATAACCCCCGCAGACGCCTAGTTTAGGAGTTATAGCGATTTTAAGATTTTGAATTCTTTTTTCTGGTGCATAATATGACCCCCGCAGACGCCTAGTTTAGGAGTTATAGCGATTTTAAGATTTCGAATTTTTTTTTTCTGGTGCATAATATGACCCCCGCAGACGCCTAGTTTAGGAGTTATAGCGATTTTAAGATTTTGAATTTTTTTTTTCTGGTGCATAATATGACCCCCGCAGACGCCTAGTTCAGGAGTTATAGCGATTTTAAGATTTTGAATTTTTTTTTTCTGGTGCATAATATGACCCCCGCAGACGCCTAGTTTAGGAGTTATAGCGATTTTAAAGTTTTGAATTTTTTTTTTTCTGGTGCAAAATATGACCCCCGCAGACGCCTAGTTTAGGAGTTATAGCGATTTTAAAGTTTTGAATTTTCTTTTTTCTGGTGCATAATATGACCCCCGCAGACGCCTAGTTCAGGAGTTATAGCGATTTTAAGATTTTGAATTTTTTTTTTCTGGTGCATAATATGACCCCCGCAGACGCCTAGTTTAGGAGTTATAGCGATTTTAAAGTTTTGAATTTTCTTTTTTCTGGTGCATAATATGACCCCCGCAGACGCCTAGTTTAGGAGTTATAGCGATTTTAAAGTTTTGAATTTTCTTTTTTCTGGTGCATAATATGACCCCCGCAGACGCCTAGTTCAGGAGTTATAGCGATTTTAAGATTTTGAATTTTTTTTTTCTGGTGCATAATATGACCCCCGCAGACGCCTAGTTTAGGAGTTATAGCGATTTTAAAGTTTTGAATTTTTTTTTTTCTGGTGCAAAATATGACCCCCGCAGACGCCTAGTTTAGGAGTTATAGCGATTTTAAAGTTTTGAATTTTCTTTTTTCTGGTGCATAATATGACCCCCGCAGACGCCTAGTTTAGGAGCTATAACCATTTTAAGATTTAGAATTTTTTTTTCTGGTGCATAATATGACCCCCGCAGACGCCTAGTTTAGGAGTTATAGCGGTTTTAAGATTTTGAATTTTCTTTTTTCTGGTGCATAATATGACCCCCGCAGACGCCTAGTTTAGGAGTTATAACCATTTTAAGATTTAGAATTTTTTTTTCTGCTGCATAATATGACCCCCGCAGACGCCTAGTTTAGGAGTTATAGCGATTTTAAGATTTTGAATTTTTTTTTTCTGGTGCATAATATGACCCCCGCAGACGCCTAGTTTAGGAGTTATAGCGATTTTAAAGTTTTGAATTTTCTTTTTTCTGGTGCATAATATGACCCCCGCAGACGCCTAGTTTAGGAGTTATAGCCATTTTAAGATTTTGAAGATTTTTTTCTGGTGCATAATATGACCCCCGCAGACGCCTAGTTTAGGAGTTATAGCGATTTTAAGATTTTGAATTTTTTTTTTCTGGTGCATAATATGACCCCCGCAGACGCCTAGTTCAGGAGTTATAGCGATTTTAAGATTTTGAATTTTTTTTTTCTGGTGCATAATATGACCCCCGCAGACGCCTAGTTTAGGAGTTATAGCGATTTTAAAGTTTTGAATTTTTTTTTTTCTGGTGCAAAATATGACCCCCGCAGACGCCTAGTTTAGGAGTTATAGCGATTTTAAAGTTTTGAATTTTCTTTTTTCTGGTGCATAATATGACCCCCGCAGACGCCTAGTTCAGGAGTTATAGCGATTTTAAGATTTTGAATTTTTTTTTTCTGGTGCATAATATGACCCCCGCAGACGCCTAGTTTAGGAGTTATAGCGATTTTAAAGTTTTGAATTTTCTTTTTTCTGGTGCATAATATGACCCCCGCAGACGCCTAGTTTAGGAGTTATAGCGATTTTAAGATTTTGAATTTTTTTTTTCTGGTGCATAATATGACCCCCGCAGACGCCTAGTTTAGGAGTTATAGCGATTTTAAAGTTTTGAATTTTCTTTTTTCTGGTGCATAATATGACCCCCGCAGACGCCTAGTTTAGGAGTTATAGCCATTTTAAGATTTTGAAGATTTTTTTCTGGTGCATAATATGACCCCCGCAGACGCCTAGTTTAGGAGTTATAGCGATTTTAAGATTTTGAATTTTTTTTTTCTGGTGCATAATATGACCCCCGCAGACGCCTAGTTTAGGAGTTATAGCGATTTTAAGATTTTGAATTTTTTTTTTCTGGTGCATAATATGACCCCCGCAGACGCCTAGTTTAGGAGTTATAGCGATTTTAAAGTTTTGAATTTTCTTTTTTCTGGTGCATAATATGACCCCCGCAGACGCCTAGTTTAGGAGTTATAGCGATTTTAAGATTTTGAATTTTTTTTTTCTGGTGCATAATATGACCCCCGCAGACGCCTAGTTTAGGAGTTATAGCGATTTTAAAGTTTTGAATTTTCTTTTTTCTGGTGCATAATATGACCCCCGCAGACGCCTAGTTTAGGAGTTATAGCCATTTTAAGATTTTGAAGATTTTTTTCTGGTGCATAATATGACCCCCGCAGACGCCTAGTTTAGGAGTTATAGCGATTTTAAGATTTTGAATTTTTTTTTTCTGGTGCATAATATGACCCCCGCAGACGCCTAGTTCAGGAGTTATAGCGATTTTAAGATTTTGAATTTTTTTTTTCTGGTGCATAATATGACCCCCGCAGACGCCTAGTTTAGGAGTTATAGCGATTTTAAAGTTTTGAATTTTTTTTTTTCTGGTGCAAAATATGACCCCCGCAGACGCCTAGTTTAGGAGTTATAGCGATTTTAAAGTTTTGAATTTTCTTTTTTCTGGTGCATAATATGACCCCCGCAGACGCCTAGTTCAGGAGTTATAGCGATTTTAAGATTTTGAATTTTTTTTTTCTGGTGCATAATATGACCCCCGCAGACGCCTAGTTTAGGAGTTATAGCGATTTTAAAGTTTTGAATTTTTTTTTTTCTGGTGCAAAATATGACCCCCGCAGACGCCTAGTTTAGGAGTTATAGCGATTTTAAAGTTTTGAATTTTCTTTTTTCTGGTGCATAATATGACCCCCGCAGACGCCTAGTTCAGGAGTTATAGCGATTTTAAGATTTTGAATTTTTTTTTTCTGGTGCATAATATGACCCCCGCAGACGCCTAGTTTAGGAGTTATAGCGATTTTAAAGTTTTGAATTTTTTTTTTTCTGGTGCAAAATATGACCCCCGCAGACGCCTAGTTTAGGAGTTATAGCGATTTTAAAGTTTTGAATTTTCTTTTTTCTGGTGCATAATATGACCCCCGCAGACGCCTAGTTTAGGAGCTATAACCATTTTAAGATTTAGAATTTTTTTTTCTGGTGCATAATATGACCCCCGCAGACGCCTAGTTTAGGAGTTATAGCGGTTTTAAGATTTTGAATTTTCTTTTTTCTGGTGCATAATATGACCCCCGCAGACGCCTAGTTTAGGAGTTATAACCATTTTAAGATTTAGAATTTTTTTTTCTGCTGCATAATATGACCCCCGCAGACGCCTAGTTTAGGAGTTATAGCGATTTTAAGATTTTGAATTTTTTTTTTCTGGTGCATAATATGACCCCCGCAGACGCCTAGTTTAGGAGTTATAGCGATTTTAAAGTTTTGAATTTTCTTTTTTCTGGTGCATAATATGACCCCCGCAGACGCCTAGTTTAGGAGTTATAGCCATTTTAAGATTTTGAAGATTTTTTTCTGGTGCATAATATGACCCCCGCAGACGCCTAGTTTAGGAGTTATAGCGATTTTAAAGTTTTGAATTTTCTTTTTTCTGGTGCATAATATGACCCCCGCAGACGCCTAGTTTAGGAGTTATAGCGATTTTAAAGTTTTGAATTTTTTTTTTCTGGTGCATAATATGACCCCCGCAGACGCCTAGTTTAGGAGTTATAACCATTTTAAGATTTCGAATTTTTTTTCCTGGTGCATAATATGACCCCCGCAGACGCCTAGTTTAGGAGTTATAGCGATTTTAAAGTTTTGAATTTTCTTTTTTCTGGTGCATAATATGACCCCCGCAGACGCCTAGTTTAGGAGTTATAGCGATTTTAAAGTTTTGAATTTTCTTTTTTCTGGTGCATAATATGACCCCCGCAGGCGCCTAGTTTAGGAGTTATAACCATTTTAAGATTTAGATTTTTTTTTTCTGCTGCATAATATGACCCCCGCAGACGCCTAGTTTAGGAGTTAAAGCGATTTTAAGATTTTGAATTTTTTTTTCTGGTGTATAATATAACCCCCGCAGACGGCTAGTTTAGGAGTTATAGCGATTTTAAAGTTTTGAATTTTCTTTGTTCTGGTGCATAATATGACCCCCGCAGACGCCTAGTTTAGGAGTTCTAGCGATTTTAAAGTTTTGAATTTTCTTTTTTCTGGTGCATAATATGACCCCCGCAGACGCCCAGTTTAGGAGTTATAGCGATTTTAAAGTTTTGAATTTTCTTTTTTCTGGTGCATAATATGACCCCCGCAGACGCCTAGTTTAGGAGTTATAGCGATTTTAAAGTTTTGAATTTTCTTTTTTCTGGTGCATAATATAACCCCCGCAGACGGCTGGTTTAGGAGTTATAGCGATTTTAAAGTTTTGAATTTTCTTTTTTCTGGTGCATAATATGACCCCCGCAGACGCCTAGTTTAGGAGTTATAGCGATTTTAAAGTTTTGAATTTTCTTTTTTCTGGTGCATAATATGACCCCCGCAGACGCCTAGTTTAGGAGTTATAGCGATTTTAAGATTTTGAATTTTCTTTTTTCTGGTGCATAATATGACCCCCGCAGACGCCTAGTTTAGGAGTTATAACCATTTTAAGATTTAGAATTTTTTTTTCTGCTGCATAATATGACCCCCGCAGACGCCTAGTTTAGGAGTTATAGCGATTTCAAGATTTTGAATTTTTTTTTTTCTGGTGCATAATATGACCCCCGCATACGCCTAGTTTAGGAGTTATAACCATTTTAAGATTAAGAATTTTTTTTTCTGGTGCATAATATGACCCCCGCAGACGCCTAGTTTAGGAGTTATAGCGATTTTAAGATTTTGAATTTTTTTTTTCTGGTGCATAATATGACCCCCGCAGACGCCTAGTTTAGGAGTTATAGCCATTTTAAGATTTTGAATTTTTTTTTCTGGTGCATAATATGACCCCCGCAGACGCCTAGTTTAGGAGTTATAGCGATTTCAAGATTTTGAATTTTTTTTTTTCTGGTGCATAATATGACCCCCGCATACGCCTAGTTTAGGAGTTATAACCATTTTAAGATTAAGAATTTTTTTTTCTGGTGCATAATATGACCCCCGCAGACGCCTAGTTTAGGAGTTATAGCGATTTTAAGATTTTGAATTTTTTTTTTCTGGTGCATAATATGACCCCCGCAGACGCCTAGTTTAGGAGTTATAGCGATTTTAAAGTTTTGAATTTTCTTTTTTCTGGTGCATAATATGACCCCCGCAGACGCCTAGTTTAGGAGTTATAGCGATTTTAAGATTTTGAATTTTTTTTTTCTGGTGTATAATATAACCCCCGCAGACGGCTAGTTTAGGAGTTATAGCGATTTTAAAGTTTTGAATTTTCTTTTTTCTGGTGCATAATATGACCCCCGCAGACGCCTAGTTTAGGAGTTATAGCGATTTTAAAGTTTTGAATTTTCTTTTTTCTGGTGCATAATATGACCCCCGCAGACGCCTAGTTTAGGAGTTATAGCGATTTTAAGATTTTGAATTTTTTTTTTCTGGTGTATAATATAACCCCCGCAGACGGCTAGTTTAGGAGTTATAGCGATTTTAAAGTTTTGAATTTTCTTTTTTCTGGTGCATAATATGACCCCCGCAGACGCCTAGTTTAGGAGTTATAGCGATTTCAAGATTTTGAATTTTTTTTTTTCTGGTGCATAATAAGACCCCCGCATACGCCTAGTTTAGGAGTTATAACCATTTTAAGATTAAGAATTTTTTTTTCTGGTGCATAATATGACCCCCGCAGACGCCTAGTTTAGGAGTTTTAGCGATTTTAAGATTTTGAATTTTTTTTTTCTGGTGCATAATATGACCCCCGCAGACGCCTAGTTTAGGAGTTATAGCGATTTTAAGATTTTGAATTTTTTTTTTCTGGTGTATAATATAACCCCCGCAGACGGCTAGTTTAGGAGTTATAGCGATTTTAAAGTTTTGAATTTTCTTTTTTCTGGTGCATAATATGACCCCCGCAGACGCCTAGTTTAGGAGTTATAGCGATTTCAAGATTTTGAATTTTTTTTTTTCTGGTGCATAATATGACCCCCGCATACGCCTAGTTTAGGAGTTATAACCATTTTAAGATTAAGAATTTTTTTTTCTGGTGCATAATATGACCCCCGCAGACGCCTAGTTTAGGAGTTTTAGCGATTTTAAGATTTTGAATTTTTTTTTTCTGGTGCATAATATGACCCCCGCAGACGCCTAGTTTAGGAGTTATAGCGATTTTAAAGTTTTGAATTTTCTTTTTTCTGGTGCATAATATGACCCCCGCAGACGCCTAGTTTAGGAGTTATAGCGATTTTAAGATTTTGAATTTTTTTTTTCTGGTGTATAATATAACCCCCGCAGACGGCTAGTTTAGGAGTTATAGCGATTTTAAAGTTTTGAATTTTCTTTTTTCTGGTGCATAATATGACCCCCGCAGACGCCTAGTTTAGGAGTTATAGCGATTTTAAAGTTTTGAATTTTCTTTTTTCTGGTGCATAATATGACTCCCGCAGACGCCTAGTTTAGGAGTTATAGCGATTTTAAGATTTTGAATTTTTTTTTTCTGGTGTATAATATAACCCCCGCAGACGGCTAGTTTAGGAGTTATAGCGATTTTAAAGTTTTGAATTTTCTTTTTTCTGGTGCATAATATGACCCCCGCAGACGCCTAGTTTAGGAGTTATAGCGATTTTAAAGTTTTGAATTTTCTTTTTTCTGGTGTATAATATAACCCCCGCAGACGGCTAGTTTAGGAGTTATAGCGATTTTAAAGTTTTGAATTTTCTTTTTTCTGGTGCATAATATGACCCCCGCAGACGCCTAGTTTAGGAGTTATAGCGATTTTAAAGTTTTGAATTTTCTTTTTTCCGGTGTATAATATGACCCCCGCAGACGCCTAGTTTAGGAGTTATAACCATTTTAAGATTTTGAATTTTTTTTTTCTGGTGCATAATATGACCCCCGCAGACGCCTAGATTAGGAGTTATAGCGATTTTAAGGTTTTGAATTTTCTTTTTTCTGGTGCATAATATGACCCCCGCAGACGCCTAGTTTAGGAGTTATAGCCATTTTAAGATTTCGAATTTTTTTTCTGGTGCATAACCCCCGCAGACGCCTAGTTTAGGAGTTATAGCGATTTTAAGATTTTGAATTTTTTTTTTTCTGATGCATAATATGACACCCGCAGACGCCTAGTTTAGGAGTTATAGCGATTTTAAGATTTTGAATTTTTTTTTTCTGGTGCATAATATGACCCCCGCAGACGCCTAGTTTAGGAGTTATAGCGATTTTAAGATTTTGAATTTTTTTTTTCTGGTGCATAATATGACCCCCGCAGACGCCTAGTTTAGGAGTTATAGCGATTTTAAGGTTTTGAATTTTCTTTTTTCTGGTGCATAATATGACCCCCGCAGACGGCTAGTTTAGGAGTTATAGCCATTTTAAGATTTCGAATTTTTTTTCTGGTGCATAACCCCCGCAGACGCCTAGTTTAGGAGTTATAGCGATTTTAAGATTTTGAATTTTTTTTTCTGGTGCATAATATGACCCCCGCAGACGCCTAGTTTAGGAGTTATAGCGATTTTAGGATTTCGAATTTTTTTTTTCTGGTGCATAATATGACCCCCGCAGACGCCTAGTTTAGGAGTTATAGCGATTTTAAGATTTTGAATTGTTTTTTTCTTGTGCATAATATGACCCCCGCAGACGCCTAGTTTAGGAGTTATAGGGATTTTAAAGTTTTGAATTTTCTTTTTTCTGGTGCATAATATGACCCCCGCAGACGCCTAGTTTAGGAGTTATAGCGATTTTAAAGTTTTGAATTTTCTTTTTTCTGGTGCATAATATGACCCCCGCAGACGCCTAGTTTAGGAGTTATAGCGATTTTAAAGTTTTGAATTTTTTTTTTCTGGTGCATAATATGACCCCCGCAGACGCCTAGTTTAGGAGTTATAGCGATTTTAAAGTTTTGAATTTTCTTTTTTCTGGTGCATAATATGACCCCCGCAGACGCCTAGTTTAGGAGTTATAACCATTTTAAGATTTAGATTTTTTTTTCTGGTGCATAATATGACCCCCGCAGACGCCTAGTTTAGGAGTTATAGCGATTTTAAGATTTTGAATTTTTTTTTTTCTGGTGCATAATATGACCCCCGCAGACGCCTAGTTTAGGAGTTATAGCCATTTTAAGATTTTGAATTTTTTTTTTCTGGTGCTTAATATGACCCCCGCAGACGCCTAGTTTAGGAGTTATAGCGATTTTAAAGTTTTGAATTTTCTTTTTTCTGGTGCATAATATGACCCCCGCAGACGACTAGTTTAGGAGTTATAGCGATTTTAAAGTTTTGAATTTTCTTTTTTCTGGTGCATAATATGACCCCCGCAGACGCCTAGTTTAGGAGTTATAACCATTTTAAGATTTAGAATTTTTTTTTCTGGTGCATAATATGACCCCCGCAGACGCCTAGTTTAGGAGTTATAGCGATTTTAAGGTTTTGAATTTTCTTTTTTCTGGTGCATAATATGACCCCCGCAGACGCCTAGTTTAGGAGTTATAGCCATTTTAAGATTTCGAATTTTTTTTCTGGTGCATAACCCCCGCAGACGCCTAGTTTAGGAGTTATAGCGATTTTAAGATTTTGAATTTTTTTTTTCTGGTGCATAATATGACCCCCGCAGACGCCTAGTTTAGGAGTTATAGCCATTTTAAGATTTCGAATTTTTTTTCTGGTGCATAACCCCCGCAGACGCCTAGTTTAGGAGTTATAGCGATTTTAAGATTTTGAATTCTTTTTTCTGGTGCATAATATGACCCCCGCAGACGCCTAGTTTAGGAGTTATAGCGATTTTAAGATTTCGAATTTTTTTTTTCTGGTGCATAATATGACCCCCGCAGACGCCTAGTTTAGGAGTTATATCGATTTTAAGATTTTGAATTTTTTTTTTCTGGTGCATAATATGACCCCCGCAGACGCCTAGTTTAGGAGTTATAGCGATTTTAAGATTTTGAATTTTTTTTTTCTGGTGCATAATATGACCCCCGCAGACGCCTAGTTTAGGAGTTATAGCGATTTTAAGGTTTTGAATTTTCTTTTTTCTGGTGCATAATATGACCCCCGCAGACGCCTAGTTTAGGAGTTATAACCATTTTAAGATTTCGAATTTTTTTTCTGGTGCATAACACCCGCAGACGCCTAGTTTAGGAATTATAGCGATTTTAAGATTTTGAATTTTTTTTTCTGGTGCATAATATGACCCCCGCAGACGCCTAGTTTAGGAGTTATAGCGATTTTAAGATTTCGAATTTTTTTTTTCTGGTGCATAATATGACCCCCGCAGACGCCTAGTTTAGGAGTTATAGCGATTTTAAGATTTTGAATTTTTTTTTTCTTGTGCATAATATGACCCCCGCAGACGCCTAGTTTAGGAGTTATAGCGATTTTAAAGTTTTGAATTTTCTTTTTTCTGGTGCATAATATGACCCCCGCAGACGCTTAGTTTAGGAGATATAGCGATTTTAAGATTTTGAATTTTTTTTTTCTGGTGTATAATATAACACCCGCAGACGCCTAGTTTAGGAGTTATAGCGATTTTAAGATTTTGAATTTTTTTTTTCTGGTGCATAATATGACCCCCGCAGACGCCTAGTTTAGGAGTTATAGCGATTTTAAGATTTTGAATTTTTTTTTTCTGGTGCATAATATGACCCCCGCAGACGCCTAGTTTAGGAGTTATAGCGATTTTAAGGTTTTGAATTTTCTTTTTTCTGGTGCATAATATGAGCCCCGCAGACAGACGCCTAGTTTAGGAGTTATAGCGATTTTAAGATTTTGAATTTTTTTTTCTGGTGCATAATATGACCCCCGCAGACGCCTAGTTTAGGAGTTATAGCCATTTTAAGATTTTGAATTTTTTTTTTCTGGTGCATAATATGACCCCCGCAGACGCCTAGTTTAGGAGTTATAGCGATTTTAAAGTTTTGAATTTTCTTTTTTCTGGTGCATAATATGACCCCCGCAGACGCCTAGTTTAGGAGTTATAGCGATTTTAAAGTTTTGAATTTTCTTTTTTCTGGTGCATAATATGACCCCCGCAGACGCCTAGTTTAGGAGTTATAACCATTTTAAGATTTAGAATTTTTTTTTCTGGTGCATAATATGACCCCCGCAGACGCCTAGTTTAGGAGTTATAGCGATTTTAAGGTTTTGAATTTTATTTTTTCTGGTGCATAATATGACCCCCGCAGACGCCTAGTTTAGGAGTTATAGCGATTTTAAAGTTTTGAATTTTCTTTTTTCTGGTGCATAATATGACCCCCGCAGACGCTTAGTTTAGGAGATATAGCGATTTTAAGATTTTGAATTTTTTTTTTCTGGTGTATAATATAACCCCCGCAGACGGCTAGTTTAGGAGTTATAGCGATTTTAAAGTTTTGAATTTTCTTTTTTCTGGTGCATAATATGACCCCCGCAGACGCCTAGTTTAGGAGTTATAGCGATTTTAAAGTTTTGAATTTTCTTTTTTCTGGTGCATAATATGACCCCCGCAGACGCCTAGTTTAGGAGTTATAACCATTTCAAGATTTAGAATTTTTTTTTCTGGTGCATAATATGACCCCCGCAGACGCCTAGTTTAGGAGTTATAGCGATTTTAAGGTTTTGAATTTTCTTTTTTCTGGTGCATAATATGACCCCCGCAGACGCCTAGTTTAGGAGTTATAGCCATTTTAAGATTTCGAATTTTTTTTCTGGTGCATAACCCCCGCAGACGCCTAGTTTAGGAGTTATAGCGATTTTAAGATTTTGAATTTTTTTTTTCTGGTGCATAATATGACCCCCGCAGACGCCTAGTTTAGGAGTTATAGCCATTTTAAGATTTCGAATTTTTTTTCCGGTGCATAACCCCCGCAACGCCTAGTTTAGGAGTTATAGCGATTTTAAGAGTTTGAATTCTTTTTTCTGGTGCATAATATGACCCCCGCAGACGCCTAGTTTAGGAGTTATAGCGATTTTAAGATTTCGAATTTTTTTTTTCTGGTGCATAATATGACCCCCGCAGACGCCTAGTTTAGGAGTTATAGCGATTTTAAGATTTTGAATTTTTTTTTTCTGGTGCATAATATGACCCCCGCAGACGCCTAGTTTAGGAGTTATAGCGATTTTAAGATTTTGAATTTTTTTTTTCTGGTGCATAATATAACCCCCGCAGACGCCTAGTTTAGGAGTTATAGCGATTTTAAGGTTTTGAATTTTCTTTTTTCTGGTGCATAATATGACCCCCGCAGACGCCTAGTTTAGGAGTTATAACCATTTTAAGATTTCGAATTTTTTTTCTGGTGCATAACCCCCGCAGACGCCTAGTTTAGGAGTTATAGCGATTTTAAGATTTTGAATTTTTTTTTCTGGTGCATAATATGACCCCCGCAGACGCCTAGTTTAGGAGTTATAGCGATTTTAAGATTTCGAATTTTTTTTTTCTGGTGCATAATATGAACCCCGCAGACGCCTAGTTTAGGAGTTATAGCGATTTTAAGATTTTGAATTTTTTTTTTCTTGTGCATAATATGACCCCCGCAGACGCCTAGTTTAGGAGTTATAGCGATTTTAAAGTTTTGAATTTTCTTTTTTCTGGTGCATAATATGACCCCCGCAGACGCCTAGTTTAGGAGATATAGCGATTTTAAGATTTTGAATTATTTTTTCTGGTGTATAATATAACCCCCGCAGACGGCTAGTTTAGGAGTTATAGCGATTTTAAAGTTTTGAATTTTCTTTTTTCTGGTGCATAATATGACCCCCGCAGACGCCTAGTTTAGGAGTTATAGCGATTTTAAAGTTTTGAATTTTCTTTTTTCTGGTGCATAATATGACCCCCGCAGACGCCTAGTTTAGGAGTTATAGCGATTTTAAAGTTTTGAAATTTTTTTTTTCTGGTGCATAATATGACCCCCGCAGACGCCTAGTTTAGGAGTTATAGCGATTTTAAAGTTTTGAATTTTCTTTTTTCTGGTGCATAATATGACCCCCGCAGACGCCTAGTTTAGGAGTTATAACCATTTTAAGATTTAGAATTTTTTTTTCTGGTGCATAATATGACCCCCGCAGACGCCTAGTTTAGGAGTTATAGCGATTTTAAGGTTTTGAATTTTATTTTTTCTGGTGCATAATATGACCCCCGCAGACGCCTAGTTTAGGAGTTATAACCATTTTAAGATTTCGAATTTTTTTTCTGGTGCATAACCAACGCAGACGCCTAGTTTAGGAGTTATAGCGATTTTAAGATTTTGAATTTTTTTTTCTGGTGCATAATATGACCCCCGCAGACGCCTAGTTTAGGAGTTATAGCGATTTTAAGATTTTGAATTTTTTTTTTTCTGGTGCATAATATGACCCCCGCAGACGCCTAGTTTAGGAGTTATAGCCATTTTAAGATTTTGAATTTTTTTTTTCTGGTGCATAATATGACCCCCGCAGACGCCTAGTTTAGGAGTTATAGCGATTTTAAAGTTTTGAATTTTCTTTTTTCTGGTGCATAATATGACCCCCGCAGACGCTTAGTTTAGGAGATATAGCGATTTTAAGATTTTGAATTTTTTTTTTCTGGTGTATAATATAACCCCCGCAGACGGCTAGTTTAGGAGTTATAGCGATTTTAAAGTTTTGAATTTTCTTTTTTCTGGTGCATAATATGACCCCCGCAGACGCCTAGTTTAGGAGTTATAGCGATTTTAAAGTTTTGAATTTTCTTTTTTCTGGTGCATAATATGACCCCCGCAGACGCCTAGTTTAGGAGTTATAGCGATTTTAAAGTTTTGAATTTTCTTTTTTCTGGTGCATAATATGACCCCCGCAGACGCCTAGTTTAGGAGTTATAACCATTTCAAGATTTAGAATTTTTTTTTCTGGTGCATAATATGACCCCCGCAGACGCCTAGTTTAGGAGTTATAGCGATTTTAAGGTTTTGAATTTTCTTTTTTCTGGTGCATAATATGACCCCCGCAGACGCCTAGTTTAGGAGTTATAGCCATTTTAAGATTTCGAATTTTTTTTCTGGTGCATAACCCCCGCAGACGCCTAGTTTAGGAGTTATAGCGATTTTAAGATTTTGAATTTTTTTTTTTCTGGTGCATAATATGACCCCCGCAGACGCCTAGTTTAGGAGTTATAGCCATTTTAAGATTTCGAATTTTTTTTCCGGTGCATAACCCCCGCAACGCCTAGTTTAGGAGTTATAGCGATTTTAAGAGTTTGAATTCTTTTTTCTGGTGCATAATATGACCCCCGCAGACGCCTAGTTTAGGAGTTATAGCGATTTTAAGAGTTTGAATTCTTTTTTCTGGTGCATAATATGACCCCCGCAACGCCTAGTTTAGGAGTTATAGCGATTTTAAGAGTTTGAATTCTTTTTTCTGGTGCATAATATGACCCCCGCAGACGCCTAGTTTAGGAGTTATAACCATTTTAAGATTTCGAATTTTTTTTCTGGTGCATAACCCCCGCAGACGCCTAGTTTAGGAGTTATAGCGATTTTAAGATTTTGAATTTTTTTTTCTGGTGCATAATATGACCCCCGCAGACGCCTAGTTTAGGAGTTATAGCGATTTTAAGATTTCGAATTTTTTTTTTCTGGTGCATAATATGAACCCCGCAGACGCCTAGTTTAGGAGTTATAGCGATTTTAAGATTTTGAATTTTTTTTTTCTTGTGCATAATATGACCCCCGCAGACGCCTAGTTTAGGAGTTATAGCGATTTTAAAGTTTTGAATTTTCTTTTTTCTGGTGCATAATATGACCCCCGCAGACGCCTAGTTTAGGAGATATAGCGATTTTAAGATTTTGAATTTTTTTTTCTGGTGCATAATATGACCCCCGCAGACGCCTAGTTTAGGAGTTATAGCGATTTTAAGATTTCGAATTTTTTTTTTCTGGTGCATAATATGAACCCCGCAGACGCCTAGTTTAGGAGTTATAGCGATTTTAAGATTTTGAATTTTTTTTTTCTTGTGCATAATATGACCCCCGCAGACGCCTAGTTGAGGAGTTATAGCGATTTTAAAGTTTTGAATTTTCTTTTTTCTGGTGCATAATATGACCCCCGCAGACGCCTAGTTTAGGAGTTATAGCGATTTTAAGGTTTTGAATTTTCTTTTTTCTGGTGCATAATATGACCCCCGCAGACGCCTAGTTTAGGAGTTATAACCATTTTAAGATTTCGAATTTTTTTTCTGGTGCATAACCCCCGCAGACGCCTAGTTTAGGAGTTATAGCGATTTTAAGATTTTGAATTTTTTTTTCTGGTGCATAATATGACCCCCGCAGACGCCTAGTTTAGGAGTTATAGCGATTTTAAGATTTCGAATTTTTTTTTCTGGTGCATAATATGAACCCCGCAGACGCCTAGTTTAGGAGTTATAGCGATTTTAAGATTTTGAATTTTTTTTTTCTTGTGCATAATATGACCCCCGCAGACGCCTAGTTTAGGAGTTATAGCGATTTTAAAGTTTTGAATTTTCTTTTTTCTGGTGCATAATATGACCCCCGCAGACGCCTAGTTTAGGAGTTATAGCGATTTTAAAGTTTTGAATTTTCTTTTTTCTGGTGCATAATATAACCCCCGCAGACGGCTAGTTTAGGAGTTATAGCGATTTTAAAGTTTTGAATTTTCTTTTTTCTGGTGCATAATATGACCCCCGCAGACGCCTAGTTTAGGAGTTATAGCGATTTTAAAGTTTTGAATTTTCTTTTTTCTGGTGCATAATATGACCCCCGCAGACGCCTAGTTTAGGAGTTATAGCGATTTTAAAGTTTTGAAATTTTTTTTTTCTGGTGCATAATATGACCCCCGCAGACGCCTAGTTTAGGAGTTATAGCGATTTTAAAGTTTTGAATTTTCTTTTTTCTGGTGCATAATATGACCCCCGCAGACGCCTAGTTTAGGAGTTATAGCCATTTTAAGATTTCGAATTTTTTTTTCTGGTGCATAATATGACCCCCGCAGACGCCTAGTTTAGGAGTTATAGCGATTTTAAGATTTTGAATTTTTTTTTTTCTGGTGCATAATATGACCCCCGCAGACGCCTAGTTTAGGAGTTATAGCCATTTTAAGATTTCGAATTTTTTTTTTCTGGTGCATAATATGACCCCCGCAGACGCCTAGTTTAGGAGTTATAGCGATTTTAAGATTTTGAATTTTTTTTTTCTTGTGCATAATATGACCCCCGCAGACGCCTAGTTTAGGAGTTATAGCGATTTTAAAGTTTTGAATTTTCTTTTTTCTGGTGCATAATATGACCCCCGCAGACGCCTAGTTTAGGAGTTATAGCGATTTTAAAGTTTTGAATTTTCTTTTTTCTGGTGCATAATATGACCCCCGCAGACGCCTAGTTTAGGAGTTATAGCGATTTTAAAGTTTTGAAATTTTTTTTTTCTGGTGCATAATATGACCCCCGCAGACGCCTAGTTTAGGAGTTATAGCGATTTTAAAGTTTTGAATTTTCTTTTTTCTGGTGCATAATATGACCCCCGCAGACGCCTAGTTTAGGAGTTATAACCATTTTAAGATTTAGAATTTTTTTTTCTGGTGCATAATATGACCCCCGCAGACGCCTAGTTTAGGAGTTATAGCGATTTTAAGATTTTGAATTTTCTTTTTTCTGGTGCATAATATGACCCCCGCAGACGCCTAGTTTAGGAGTTATAGCGATTTTAAAGTTTTGAATTTTCTTTTTTCTGGTGCATAATATGACCCCCGCAGACGCCTAGTTTAGGAGTTATAACCATTTTAAGATTTAGAATTTTTTTTTCTGGTGCATAATATGACCCCCGCAGACGCCTAGTTTAGGAGTTATAGCCATTTTAAGATTTCGAATTTTTTTTTCTGGTGCATAATATGACCCCCGCAGACGCCTAGTTTAGGAGTTATAGCGATTTTAAGATTTTGAATTTTCTTTTTTCTGGTGCATAATATGACCCCCGCAGACGCCTAGTTTAGGAGTTATAACCATTTTAAGATTTAGAATTTTTTTTTCTGGTGCATAATATGACCCCCGCAGACGCCTAGTTTAGGAGTTATAGCGATTTTAAGATTTTGAATTTTTTTTTTCTGGTGCTTAATATGACCCCCGCAGACGCCTAGTTTAGGAGCTATAGCGATTTTAAAGTTTTGAATTTTCTTTTTTCTGGTGCATAATATGACCCCCGCAGACGCCTAGTTTAGGAGTTATAGCCATTTTAAGATTTCGAATTTTTTTTCTGGTGCATAACCCCCGCAGACGCCTAGTTTAGGAGTTATAGCGATTTTAAGATTTTGAATTTTTTTTTCTGGTGCATAATATGACCCCCGCAGACGCCTAGTTTAGGAGTTATAGCGATTTTAAGATTTCTTTTTTTTTTTCTGGTGCATAATATGACCCCCGCAGACGCCTAGTTTAGGAGTTATAGCGATTTTAAGGTTTTGAATTTTCTTTTTTCTGGTGCATAATATGACTCCCGCAGACGGCTAGTTTAGGAGTTATAGCGATTTTAAAGTTTTGAATTTTCTTTTTTCTGGTGCATAATATGACCCCCGCAGACGCCTAGTTTAGGAGTTATAGCGATTTTAAGATTTCGAATTTTTTTTTTCTGGTGCATAATATGACCCCCGCAGACGCCTAGTTTAGGAGTTATAGCGATTTTAAGATTTTGAATTTTTTTTTTTCTGGTGCATAATATGACCCCCGCAGACGCCTAGTTTAGGAGTTATAGCGATTTTAAGATTTTGAATTTTTTTTTTTCTGGTGCATAATATGACCCCCGCAGACGCCTAGTTTATCAGTTATAGCGATTTTAAGGTTTTGAATTTTCTTTTTTCTGGTGCATAATATGACCCCCGCAGACGCCTAGTTTAGGAGTTATAGCGATTTTAAGATTTTGAATTTTTTTTTCTGGTGCATATATGACCCCCGCAGACGGCTAGTTTAGGAGTTATAGCGATTTTAAAGTTTTGAATTTTCTTTTTTCTGGTGCATAATATGACCCCCGCAGACGCCTAGTTTAGGAGTTATAGCGATTTTAAAGTTTTGAATTTTCTTTTTTCTGGTGCATAATATGACCCTCGCAGACGCCTAGTTTAGGCGTTATAGCCATTTTAAGATTTCGAATTTTTTTTCTGGTGCATAACCTCCGCAGACGCCTAGTTTAGGAGTTATAGCGATTTTAAGATTTTGAATTTTTTTTTCTGGTGCATAATATGACCCCCGCAGACGCCTAGTTTAGGAGTTAGTTAGTTAGTTTAGGAGTTATAGCGATTTTAAGATTTTGAATTTTTTTTTCTGGTGCATAATATGACCCCCGCAGACGCCTAGTTTAGGAGTTATAGCGATTTTAAGATTTCGAATTTTTTTTTTCTCTTGCATAATATGACCCCCGAAGACGCCTAGTTTAGGAGATATAGCGATTTTAAGATTTTGAATTTTTTTTTTCTGGTGCTTAATATGACCCCCGCAGACGCCTAGTTTAGGAGTTATATCGATTTTAAAGTTTTGAATTTTTTTTTTTCTGGTGCATAATATGACCCCCGCAGACGGCTAGTTTAAGAGTTATAGCGATTTTAAGGTTTTGAATTTTTTTTTTCTGTTGCATAATATGACACCCGCAGACGCCTAGTTTAGGAGTTATAGCGATTTTAAAGTTTTGAATTTTCTTTTTTCTGGTGCATAATATGGCCCCCGCAGACGCCTAGTTTAGGAGTTATAGCGATTTTAAAGTTTTGAATTTTCTTTTTTCTGGTGCATAATATGACCCCCGCAGACGCCTAGTTTAGGAGTTATCGCGATTTTAAGATTTCGATTTTTTTTTTTCTGGTGCATAATATGACCCCCGCAGACGCCTAGTTTAGGAGTTATAGCCATTTTAAGATTTCGAATTTTTTTTTTCTGGTGTATAATATAAACCCCGCAGACGGCTAGTTTAGGAGTTATAGCGATTTTAAAGTTTTGAATTTTTTTTTTTCTGGTGCATAATATGACCCCCGCAGACGCCTAGTTTAGGAGTTATAGCCATTTTAAGATTTCGAATTTTTTTTTCTGGTGCATAATATGACCCCCGCAGACGCCTAGTTTAGGAGTTATAGCCATTTTAAGATTTCGAATTTTTTTTTCTGGTGCATAATATGACCGCCGAAGACGCCTAGTTTAGGAGATATAGCGATTTTAAGATTTTGAATTTTTTTTTTCTGGTGCTTAATATGACCGCCCAAGAGCCTAGTTTAGGAGACATAGCGATTTTAAGATTTTGAATTTTTTTTTCTGGTGCATAATATGGCCCCCGCAGACGCCTAGTTAAGGAGTTATAGCGATTTTAAAGTTTTGAATTTTTTTTTTCTGGTGCATAATATGACCCCCGCAGACGCCTAGTTTAGGAGTTATAGCGATTTTAAGATTTTGAATTTTTTTTTCTGGTGCATAATATGACCCCCGCAGACGCCTAGTTTAGGAGTTATAGCCATTTTAAGATTTCGAATTTTTTTTTCTGGTGCATAATATGACCCCCGCAGACGCCTAGTTTAGGAGTTATAGCGATTTTAAAGTTTTGAATTTTCTTTTTTCTGGTGCATAATATGACCCTCGCAGACGACTAGTTTAGGAGTTATGGCCATTTTAAGATTTCGAATTTTTTTTTCTGGTGCATAATATGACCCCCGCAGACGCCTAGTTTAGGAGTTATAGCGATTTTAAGATTTGGAATTTTCTTTTTTCTGGTGCATAATATGACCCCCGCAGACGATTAGTTTAGGAGTTATAGCCATTTTAAGATTTCGAATTTTTTTTTCTGGTGCATAATATGACCCCCGCAGACGCCTAGTTTAGGAGTTATAGCGATTTTAAAGTTTTGAATTTTCTTTTTTCTGGTGCATAATATGACCCTCGCAGACGACTAGTTTAGGAGTTATGGCCATTTTAAGATTTCGAATTTTTTTTTCTGGTGCATAATATGACCCCCGCAGACGCCTAGTTTAGGAGTTATAGCGATTTTAAGATTTGGAATTTTCTTTTTTCTGGTGCATAATATGACCCCCGCAGACGCCTAGTTTAGGAGTTATAGCGATTCTAAGATTTTGAATTTTTTTTTTTCTGGTACATAATATGACCCTCGCAGACGCCTAGTTTAGGAGTTATGGCCATTTTAAGATTTCGAATTTTTTTTTCTGGTGCATAATATGACCCCCGCAGACGCCTAGTTTAGGAGTTATAGCGATTTTAAGATTTGGAATTTTCTTTTCTCTGGTGCATAATATGACCCCGCAGACGCCTAGTTTAGGAGTTATAGCGATTTTAAGATTTGGAATTTTCTTCTTTCTGGTGGATAATATGACCCCCGCAGACGCCTAGTTTAGGAGTTATAGCCATTTTAAGATTTCGAATTTTTTTTTCTGGTGCATAATATGACCCCCACAGACGCCTAGTTTAGGAGTAATAGCGATTTTAAAGTTTTGAATTTTCTTTTCTCTGGTGCATAATATGACCCCCGAAGACGCCTAGTTTAGGAGATATAGCGATTCTAAGATTTTGAATTTTTTTTTTTCTGGTACATAATATGACCATCGCAGACGCCTAGTTTAGGAGTTATGGCCATTTTAAGATTTCGAATTTTTTTTTCTGGTGCATAATATGACCCCCGCAGACGCCTAGATTAGGAGTTATAGCGATTTTAAGATTTGGAATTTTCTTTTTTCTGGTGCATAATATGACCCCCGCAGACGCCTAGTTTAGGAGTTATAGCCATTTTAAGATTTCGAATTTTTTTTTCTGGTGCATAATATGACCGCCGAAGACGCCTAGTTTAGGAGTTATAGCGATTCTAAGATTTTGAATTTTTTTTTTCTGGTGCATAATATGACCCTCGCAGACGCCTAGTTTAGGAGTTATGGCCATTTTAAGATTTCGAATTTTTTTTTCTGGTGCATAATATGACCCCCGCAGACGCCTAGTTTAGGAGTTATAGCCATTTTAAGATTCTGATTTTTTTTTTCTGGTGCATAATAAGACCCACGCGGACGCCTAGTTTAGGAGTTATAGCCATTTTAAGATTTCGAATTTTTTTTCTGGTGCGTAATATGACCCCCGCAGACGCCTAGCTTAGGAGTAATAGCGATTATAAGATTTTGAATTTTTTTTTTTCTGGTGCATAATATGACCCCCGCAGACGCCTAGATTAGGAGTTATAGCGATTTTAAGATTTGGAATTTTCTTTTTTCTGGTGCATAATATGACCCCCGCAGACGCCTAGTTTAGGAGTTATAGCCATTTTAAGATTTCGAATTTTTTTTTCTGGTGCATAATATGACCCCCGCAGACGCCTAGTTTAGGAGTTATAGCCATTTTAAGATTCTGATTTTTTTTTTCTGGTGCATAATAAGACCCACGCGGACGCCTAGTTTAGGAGTTATAGCCATTTTAAGATTTCGAATTTTTTTTCTGGTGCGTAATATGACCCCCGCAGACGCCTAGTTTAGGAGTTATAGCGATTTTAAGATTTTGAATTTTTTTTTTCTGGTGTATAATATAACCCCCGCAGACGGCTAGTTTAGGAGTTATAGCGATTTTAAGATTTTGAATTTTTTTTTTCTGGTGCTTAATATGACCCCCGCAGACGCCTAGTTTAGGAGTTATAGCGATTTTAAAGTTTTGAATTTTCTTTTTTCTGGTGCATAATATGACCCCCGCAGACGCCTAGTTTAGGAGTTATAACCATTTTAAGATTTAGAATTTTTTTTTCTGGTGCATAATATGACCCCCGCAGATGCCTAGTTTAGGAGTTATAGCGATTTTAAGGTTTTGAATTTTCTTTTTTCTGGTGCATAATATGACCCCCGCAGACGCCTAGTTTAGGAGTTATAGCCATTTTAAGATTTCGAATTTTTTTTCTGGTGCATAACCCCCGCAGACGCCTAGTTTAGGAGTTATAGCGATTTTAAGATTTTGAATTTTTTTTTCTGGTGCATAATATGACCCCCGCAGACGCCTAGTTTAGGAGTTATAGCGATTTTAAGATTTCTTTTTTTTTTTTCTGGTGCATAATATGACCCCCGCAGACGCCTAGTTTAGGAGTTATAGCGATTTTAAGGTTTTGAATTTTCTTTTTTCTGGTGCATAATATGACTCCCGCAGACGGCTAGTTTAGGAGTTATAGCGATTTTAAAGTTTTGAATTTTCTTTTTTCTGGTGCATAATATGACCCCCGCAGACGCCTAGTTTAGGAGTTATAGCGATTTTAAGATTTCGAATTTTTTTTTTCTGGTGCATAATATGACCCCCGCAGACGCCTAGTTTAGGAGTTATAGCGATTTTAAGATTTTGAATTTTTTTTTTTCTGGTGCATAATATGACCCCCGCAGACGCCTAGTTTAGGAGTTATAGCGATTTTAAGATTTTGAATTTTTTTTTTTCTGGTGCATAATATGACCCCCGCAGACGCCTAGTTTATCAGTTATAGCGATTTTAAGGTTTTGAATTTTCTTTTTTCTGGTGCATAATATGACCCCCGCAGACGCCTAGTTTAGGAGTTATAGCGATTTTAAGATTTTGAATTTTTTTTTCTGGTGCATATATGACCCCCGCAGACGGCTAGTTTAGGAGTTATAGCGATTTTAAAGTTTTGAATTTTCTTTTTTCTGGTGCATAATATGACCCCCCCAGACGCCTAGTTTAGGAGTTATAGCGATTTTAAAGTTTTGAATTTTCTTTTTTCTGGTGCATAATATGACCCTCGCAGACGCCTAGTTTAGGAGTTATAGCCATTTTAAGATTTCGAATTTTTTTTCTGGTGCATAACCTCCGCAGACGCCTAGTTTAGGAGTTATAGCGATTTTAAGATTTTGAATTTTTTTTTCTGGTGCATAATATGACCCCCGCAGACGCCTAGTTTAGGAGTTAGTTAGTTAGTTTAGGAGTTATAGCGATTTTAAGATTTTGAATTTTTTTTTCTGGTGCATAATATGACCCCCGCAGACGCCTAGTTTAGGAGTTATAGCGATTTTAAGATTTCGAATTTTTTTTTTCTCTTGCATAATATGACCCCCGAAGACGCCTAGTTTAGGAGATATAGCGATTTTAAGATTTTGAATTTTTTTTTTCTGGTGCTTAATATGACCCCCGCAGACGCCTAGTTTAGGAGTTATATCGATTTTAAAGTTTTGAATTTTTTTTTTTCTGGTGCATAATATGACCCCCGCAGACGGCTAGTTTAAGAGTTATAGCGATTTTAAGGTTTTGAATTTTTTTTTTCTGTTGCATAATATGACACCCGCAGACGCCTAGTTTAGGAGTTATAGCGATTTTAAAGTTTTGAATTTTCTTTTTTCTGGTGCATAATATGACCCCCGCAGACGCCTAGTTTAGGAGTTATAGCGATTTTAAAGTTTTGAATTTTCTTTTTTCTGGTGCATAATATGACCCCCGCAGACGCCTAGTTTAGGAGTTATAGCGATTTTAAGATTTCGATTTTTTTTTTTCTGGTGCATAATATGACCCCCGCAGACGCCTAGTTTAGGAGTTATAGCCATTTTAAGATTTCGAATTTTTTTTTCTGGTGCATAATATGACCCCCGCAGACGCCTAGTTTAGGAGTTATAGCCATTTTAAGATTTCGAATTTTTTTTTCTGGTGCATAATATGACCGCCGAAGACGCCTAGTTTAGGAGATATAGCGATTTTAAGATTTTGAATTTTTTTTTTCTGGTGCTTAATATGACCGCCCAAGAGCCTAGTTTAGGAGACATAGCGATTTTAAGATTTTGAATTTTTTTTTCTGGTGCATAATATGACCCCCGCAGACGCCTAGTTTAGGAGTTATAGCGATTTTAAAGTTTTGAATTTTCTTTTTTCTGGTGCATAATATGACCCCCGCAGACGCCTAGTTTAGGAGTTATAGCGATTTTAAGATTTCGATTTTTTTTTTTCTGGTGCATAATATGACCCCCGCAGACGCCTAGTTTAGGAGTTATAGCGATTTTAAGATTTTGAATTTTTTTTTCTGGTGCATAATATGACCCCCGCAGACGCCTAGTTTAGGAGTTATAGCCATTTTAAGATTTCGAATTTTTTTTTCTGGTGCATAATATGACCCCCGCAGACGCCTAGTTTAGGAGTTATAGCGATTTTAAGATTTTGAATTTTTTTTTCTGGTGCATAATATGGCCCCCGCAGACGCCTAGTTAAGGAGTTATAGCGATTTTAAAGTTTTGAATTTTTTTTTTCTGGTGCATAATATGACCCCCGCAGACGCCTAGTTTAGGAGTTATAGCGATTTTAAGATTTTGAATTTTTTTTTTCTGGTGCATAATATGACCCCCGCAGACGCCTAGTTTAGGAGTTATAGCCATTTTAAGATTTCGAATTTTTTTTTCTGGTGCATAATATGACCCCCGCAGACGCCTAGTTTAGGAGTTATAGCGATTTTAAAGTTTTGAATTTTCTTTTTTCTGGTGCATAATATGACCCTCGCAGACGACTAGTTTAGGAGTTATGCCCATTTTAAGATTTCGAATTTTTTTTTCTGGTGCATAATATGACCCCCGCAGACGCCTAGTTTAGGAGTTATAGCGATTTTAAGATTTGGAATTTTCTTTTTTCTGGTGCATAATATGACCCCCGCAGACGCCTAGTTTAGGAGTTATAGCCATTTTAAGATTTCGAATTTTTTTTTCTGGTGCATAATATGACCCCCACAGACGCCTAGTTTAGGAGTTATAGCGATTTTAAAGTTTTGAATTTTCTTTTCTCTGGTGCATAATATGACCCCCGAAGACACCTAGTTAAGGAGTTATAGCGATTCTAAGATTTTGAATTTTTTTTTTTCTGGTGCATAATATGACCCCCGCAGACGCCTAGTTTAGGAGTTATAGCCATTTTAAGATTTCGAATTTTTTTTTCTGGTGCATAATATGACCGCCGAAGACGCCTAGTTTAGGAGTTATAGCGATTCTAAGATTTTGAATTTTTTTTTTTCTGGTACATAATATGACACTCGCAGACGCCTAGTTTAGGAGTTATGGCCATTTTAAGATTTCGAATTTTTTTTTCTGGTGCATAATATGACCCCCGCAGACGCCTAGTTTAGGAGTTATAGCGATTTTAAGATTTGGAATTTTCTTTTTTCTGGTGCATAATATGCCCCCCGCAGACGCCTAGTTTAGGAGTTATAGCCATTTTAAGATTTCGAATTTTTTTTTCTGGTGCATAATATGACCCCCGCAGACGCCTAGTTTAGGAGTTATAGCCATTTTAAGATTCTGATTTTTTTTTTCTGGTGCATAATATGACCCCCACAGACGCCTAGTTTAGGAGTTATAGCGATTTTAAAGTTTTGAATTTTCTTTTCTCTGGTGCATAATATGACCCCCACAGACGCCTAGTTTAGGAGTTATAGCGATTTTAAAGTTTTGAATTTTTTTTTTCTGGTGCATAATATGACCCCCGAAGACGCCTAGTTTAGGAGTTATAGCGATTCTAAGATTTTGAATTTTTTTTTTTCTGGTACATAATATGACCCTCGCAGACGACTCGTTTAGGAGTTATGGCCATTTTAAGATTTCGAATTTTTTTTCTGGTGCATAATATGACCCCCGCAGACGCCTAGTTTAGGAGTTATAGCGATTTTAAGATTTGGAATTTTCTTTTTTCTGGTGGATAATATGACCCCCGCAGACGCCTAGATTAGGAGTTATAGCCATTTTAAGATTTCGAATTTTTTTTTCTGGTGCATAATATGACCCCCACAGACGCCTAGTTTAGGAGTAATAGCGATTTTAAAGTTTTGAATTTTCTTTTCTCTGGTGCATAATATGACCCCCGAAGACGCCTAGTTTAGGAGTTATAGCGATTCTAAGATTTTGAATTTTTTTTTTTCTGGTACATAATATGACCCTCGCAGACGCCTAGTTTAGGAGTTATGGCCATTTTAAGATTTCGAATTTTTTTTTCTGGTGCATAATATGACCCCCGCAGACGCCTAGATTAGGAGTTATAGCGATTTTAAGATTTGGAATTTTCTTTTTTCTGGTGCATAATATGACCCCCGCAGACGCCTAGTTTAGGAGTTATAGCCATTTTAAGATTTCGAATTTTTTTTTCTGGTGCATAATATGACCGCCGAAGACGCCTAGTTTAGGAGTTATAGCGATTCTAAGATTTTGAATTTTTTTTTTCTGGTGCATAATATGACCCTCGCAGACGCCTAGTTTAGGAGTTATGGCCATTTTAAGATTTCGAATTTTTTTTTCTGGTGCATAATATGACCCCCGCAGACGCCTAGTTTAGGAGTTATAGCCATTTTAAGATTCTGATTTTTTTTTTCTGGTGCATAATAAGACCCACGCGGACGCCTAGTTTAGGAGTTATAGCCATTTTAAGATTTCGAATTTTTTTTCTGGTGCGTAATATGACCCCCGCAGACGCCTAGCTTAGGAGTTATAGCGATTATAAGATTTTGAATTTTTTTTTTTCTGGTGCATAATATGACCCTCGCAGACGCCTAGTTTAGGAGTTATGGCCATTTTAAGATTTCGAATTTTTTTTTTTATGATGCATAATATGACCCCCCCAGACGCCTAGTTTAGGAGTTATAGCGATTTTAAAGTTTTGAATTTTCTTTTTTCTGGTGCATAATATGACCCCCGCAGACGCCTAGTTTAGGAGTTATAGCCATTTTAAGATTTCGAATTTTTTTTTCTGGTGCATAATATGACCCCCGCAGACGCCTAGTTTAGGAGTCATAGCGATTTTAAAGTTTTGAATTTTCTTTTCTCTGGTGCATAATATGACCCCCGCAGACGGCTAGTTTAGGAGTTATAGCGATTTTAAAGTTTTGAATTTTTTTTTTCTGGTGCATAATATGACCCCCGCAGACGCCTAGTTTAGGAGTTATAGCCATTTTAAGATTTCGAATTTTTTTTTCTGGTGCATAATATGACCCCCGCAGACGGCTAGTTTAGGAGTTATAGCGATCTTAAAGTTTTGAACTTTTTTTTTCTGGTGCATAATATGACCCCCGCAGACGCCTAGTTTAGGAGTTATAGCCATTTTAAGATTTCGAAATTTTTTTTTTCTGGTGCATAATATGACCCCCCCAGACGCCTAGTTTAGGAGTTATAGCGATTTTAAAGTTTTGAATTTTCTTTTTTCTGGTGCTTAATATGACCCCCGCAGACGCCTAGTTTAGGAGTTATAGCCATTTTAAGATTTCGAATTTTTTTTTTCTGGTGCATAATATGACCCCCGCAGACGACTAGTTTAGGAGTTATAGCGATTTTAAAGTTTTGAATTTTTTTTTTTCTGGTGCATAATATGACCCCCGCAGACGCCTAGTTTAGGAGTTATAGCCATTTTAAGATTTCGAATTTTTTTTTCTGGTGCATAATGTGACCCCCGCAGACGCCGAGTTTAGGAGTTATAGCGATTTTAAGATTTTGAATTTTTTTTTTCTGGTGCATAATATGACCCCCGCAGACGCCTAGTTAAGGAGTTATAGCCATTTTAAGATTTCGAAATTTTTTTTTTCTGGTGCATAATATGACCCCCCCAGACGCCTAGTTTAGGAGTTATAGCGATTTTAAAGTTTTGAATTTTCTTTTTTCTGGTGCTTAATATGACCCCCGCAGACGCCTAGTTTAGGAGTTATAGCCATTTTAAGATTTCGAATTTTTTTTTTCTGGTGCATAATATGACCCCCGCAGACGCCTTGTTTAGGAGTTATAGCGATTTTAAGATTTTGAATTTTTTTTTTCTTGTGCATAATATGACCCCCGCAGACGCCTAGTTTAGGAGTTATAGCGATTTTAAAGTTTTGAATTTTCTTTTTTCTGGTGCATAATATGACCCCCGCAGACGCCTAGTTTAGGAGTTATAGCGATTTTAAGATTTTGAATTTTTTTTTTCTGGTGTATAATATAACCCCCGCAGACGGCTAGTTTAGGAGTTATAGCGATTTTAAAGTTTTGAATTTTCTTTTTTCTGGTGCATAATATGACCCCCGCAGACGCCTAGTTTAGGAGTTATAGCGATTTTAAAGTTTTGAATTTTTTTTTTTCTGGTGCATAATATGACCCCCGCAGACGCCTAGTTTAGGAGTTATAGCGATTTTAAGATTTTGAATTTTCTTTTTTCTGGTGCATAATATGACCCCCGCAGACGCCTAGTTTAGGAGTTATAGCGATTTTAAAGTTTTGAATTTTCTTTTTTCTGGTGCATAATATGACCCCCGCAGACGCCTAGTTTAGGAGTTATAGCGATTTTAAAGTTTTGAATTTTCTTTTTTCTGGTGCATAATATGACCCCCGCAGACGCCTAGTTTAGGAGTTATAGCGATTTTAAAGTTTTGAATTTTTTTTTTTCTGGTGCATAATATGACCCCCGCAGACGCCTAGTTTAGGAGTTATAGCGATTTTAAAGTTTTGAATTTTCTTTTTTCTGGTGCATAATATGACCCCCGCAGACGCCTAGTTTAGGAGTTATAACCATTTTAAGATTTAGAATTTTTTTTTCTGGTGCATAATATGACCCCCGCAGACGCCTAGTTTAGGAGTTATAGCCATTTTAAGATTTTGAATTTTTTTTTTCTGGTGCATAATATGACCCCCGCAGACGCCTAGTTTAGGAGTTATAACGATTTTAAAGTTTTGAATTTTCTTTTTTCTGGTGCATAATATGACCCCCGCAGACGCCTAGTTTAGGAGTTATAGCGATTTTAAAGTTATGAATTTTCTTTTTTCTGGTGCATAATATGACCCCCGCAGACGCCTAGTTTAGGAGTTATAGCGATTTTAAGATTTTGAATTTTCTTTTTTCTGGTGCATAATATGACCCCCGCAGACGCCTAGTTTAGGAGTTATAGCGATTTTAAAGTTTTGAATTTTCTTTTTTCGGGTGCATAATATGACCCCCGCAGACGCCTAGTTTAGGAGTTATAACCATTTTAAGATTTAGAATTTTTTTTTCTGCTGCATAATATGACCCCCGCAGACGCCTAATTTAGGAGTTATAGCGATTTTAAGATTTTGAATTTTTTTTTTCTGGTGTATAATATAACCCCCGCAGACGGCTAGTTTAGGAGTTATAGCGATTTTAAAGTTTTGAATTTTCTTTTTTCTGGTGCATAATATGACCCCCGCAGACGCCTAGTTTAGGAGTTATAGCGATTTTAAAGTTTTGAATTTTCTTTTTTCTGGTGCATAATATGACCCCCGCAGACGCCTAGTTTAGGAGTTATAACCATTTTAAGATTTAGAATTTTTTTTTCTGCTGCATAATATGACCCCCGCAGACGCCTAGTTTAGGAGTTATAGCTATTTTAAGATTTCGAATTTTTTTTTTCTGGTGCATAATATGACCCCCGCAGACGCCTAGTTTAGGAGTTCTAGCGATTTTAAAGTTTTGAATTTTCTTTTTTCTGGTGCATAATATGACCCCCGCAGACGCCTAGTTTAGGAGTTATAGCGATTTTAAGGTTTTGAATTTTCTTTTTTCTGGTGCATAATATGACCCCCGCAGACGCCTAGTTTAGGAGTTATAACCATTTTAAGATTTAGAATTTTTTTTTCTGCTGCATAATATGACCCCCGCAGACGCCTAGTTTAGGAGTTATAGCGATTTTAAGATTTTGAATTTTTTTTTTTCTGGTGCATAATATGACCCCCGCATACGCCTAGTTTAGGAGTTATAACCATTTTAAGATTAAGAATTTTTTTTTCTGGTGCATAATATGACCCCCGCAGACGCCTAGTTTAGGAGTTATAGCGATTTTAAGATTTTGAATTTTTTTTTTCTGGTGCATAATATGACCCCCGCAGACGCCTAGTTTAGGAGTTATAGCCATTTTAAGATTTTGAATTTTTTTTTTCTGGTGCATAATATGACCCCAGCAGACGCCTAGTTTAGGAGTTATAGCGATTTTAAAGTTTTGAATTTTCTTTTTTCTGGTGCATAATATGACCCCCGCAGACGCCTAGTTTAGGAGTTATAGCGATTTTAAAGTTTTGAATTTTCTTTTTTCTGGTGCATAATATGACCCCCGCAGACGCCTAGTTTAGGAGTTATAACCATTTTAAGATTTAGAATTTTTTTTTCTGGTGCATAATATAACCCCCGCAGACGCCTAGTTTAGGAGTTATAGCGATTTCAAGATTTTGAATTTTTTTTTTCTGGTGCATAATATGACCCCCGCAGACGCCTAGTTTAGGAGTTATGGCGATTTTAAGATTTTGAATTTTTTTTTTCTGGTGTATAATATAACCCCCGCAGACGGCTAGTTTAGGAGTTATAGCGATTTTAAAGTTTTGAATTTTCTTTTTTCTGGTGCATAATATGACCCCCGCAGACGCCTAGTTTAGGAGTTATAGCGATTTTAAAGTTTTGAATTTTCTTTTTTCTGGTGCATAATATGACCCCCGCAGACGCCTAGTTTAGGAGTTGTAGCGATTTTAAGATTTTGAATTTTTTTTTTCTGGTGTATAATATAACCCCCGCAGACGGCTAGTTTAGGAGTTATAGCGATTTTAAAGTTTTGAATTTTCTTTTTTCTGGTGCATAATATGACCCCCGCAGACGCCTAGTTTAGGAGTTATAGCGATTTTAAAGTTTTGAATTTTCTTTTTTCTGGTGCATAATATGACCCCCGCAGACGCCTAGTTTAGGAGTTATAGCGATTTTAAAGTTTTGAATTTTTTTTTTTCTGGTGCATAATATGACCCCCGCAGACGCCTAGTTTAGGAGTTATAGCGATTTTAAAGTTTTGAATTTTCTTTTTTCTGGTGCATAATATGACCCCCGCAGACGCCTAGTTTAGGAGTTATAACCATTTTAAGATTTTGAATTTTTTTTTTCTGGTGCATAATATGACCCCCGCAGACGCCTAGTTTAGGAGTTATAGCGATTTTAAAGTTTTGAATTTTTTTTTTTCTGGTGCATAATATGACCCCCGCAGACGCCTAGTTTAGGAGTTATAGCCATTTTAAGATTTTGAATTTTTTTTTTCTGGTGCATAATATGACCCCCGCAGACGCCTAGTTTAGGAGTTATAGCGATTTTAAAGTTTTGAATTTTCTTTTTTCTGGTGCATAATATGACCACCGCAGACGCCTAGTTTAGGAGTTATAGCGATTTTAAAGTTTTGAATTTTCTTTTTTCTGGTGCATAATATGACCAACGCAGACGCCTAGTTTAGGAGTTATAACCATTTTAAGATTTAGAATTTTTTTTTCTGGTGCATAATATGACCCCCGCAGACGCCTAGTTTAGGAGTTATAGCGATTGCAAGATTTTGAATTTTTTTTTTCTGGTGCATAATATGACCCCCGCAGACGCCTAGTTTAGGAGTTATAGCCATTTTAAGATTTCGAATTTTTTTTTTCTGGTGCATAATATGACCCCCGCAGACGCCTAGTTTAGGAGTTATAGCGATTTTAAGATTTTGAATTTTTTTTTTTCTGAAGCATAATATGACCCCCGCAGACTCCTAGTTTAGGAGTTATAGCGATTTTAAGGTTTTGAATTTTCTTTTTTCTGGTGCTTAATATGACCCCCGCAGACGCCTAGTTTAGGAGTTATAGCGATTTTAAGATTTTGAATTTTTTTTTTCTGGTGCATAATATGACTCCCGCAGACGCCTAGTTTAGGAGTTATAGCGATTTTAAGATTTTGAATTTTTTTTTTCTGGTGCATAATATGACCCCCGCAGACGCCTAGTTTAGGAGTTATAGCGATTTTAAAGTTTTGAATTTTCTTTTTTCTGGTGCATAATATGACCCCCGCAGACGGCTAGTTTAGGAGTTATAGCGATTTTAAAGTTTTGAATTTTCTTTTTTCTGGTGCATAATATGACCCCCGCAGACGCCTAATTTAGGAGTTATAGCCATTTTAAGATTTCGAATTTTTTTTCTGGTGCATAACCCCCGCAGACGCCTAGTTTAGGAGTTATAGCGATTTTAAGATTTTGAATTTTTTTTTCTGGTGCATAATATGACCCCCGCAGACGCCTAGTTTAGGAGTTATAGCGATTTTAAGATTTCGAATTTTTTTTTTCTGGTGCATAATATGACCCCCGCAGACGCCTAGTTTAGGAGTTATAGCGATTTTAAGATTTTGAATTTTTTTTTTCTTGTGCATAATATGACCCCCGCAGACGCCTAGTTTAGGAGTTATAGGGATTTTAAAGTTTTGAATTTTCTTTTTTCTGGTGCATAATATGACCCCCGCAGACGCCTAGTTTAGGAGTTATAGCGATTTTAAAGTTTTGAATTTTCTTTTTTCTGGTGCATAATATGACCCCCGCAGACGCCTAGTTTAGGAGTTATAGCGATTTCAAAGTTTTGAATTTTTTTTTCTGGTGCATAATATGACCCCCGCAGAGGCCTAGTTTAGGAGTTATAGCGATTTTAAGATTTTGAATTTTTTTTTTTCTGGTGCATAATATGACCCCCGCAGACGCCTAGTTTAGGAGTTATAGCCATTTTAAGATTTTGAATTTTTTTTTTCTGGTGCATAATATGACCCCCGCAAACGCCTAGTTTAGGAGTTATAGCGATTTTAAAGTTTTGAATTTTCTTTTTTCTGGTGCATAATATGACCCCCGCAGACGCCTAGTTTAGGAGTTATAGCGATTTTAAGATTTTGAATTTTTTTTTTCTGGTGCATAATATGACTCCCGCAGACGCCTAGTTTAGGAGTTATAGCGATTTTAAGATTTTGAATTTTTTTTTTCTGGTGCATAATATGACCCCCGCAGACGCCTAGTTTAGGAGTTATAGCGATTTTAAAGTTTTGAATTTTCTTTTTTCTGGTGCATAATATGACCCCCGCAGACGGCTAGTTTAGGAGTTATAGCGATTTTAAAGTTTTGAATTTTCTTTTTTCTGGTGCATAATATGACCCCCGCAGACGCCTAATTTAGGAGTTATAGCCATTTTAAGATTTCGAATTTTTTTTCTGGTGCATAACCCCCGCAGACGCCTAGTTTAGGAGTTATAGCGATTTTAAGATTTTGAATTTTTTTTTCTGGTGCATAATATGACCCCCGCAGACGCCTAGTTTAGGAGTTATAGCGATTTTAAGATTTCGAATTTTTTTTTTCTGGTGCATAATATGACCCCCGCAGACGCCTAGTTTAGGAGTTATAGCGATTTTAAGATTTTGAATTTTTTTTTTCTTGTGCATAATATGACCCCCGCAGACGCCTAGTTTAGGAGTTATAGGGATTTTAAAGTTTTGAATTTTCTTTTTTCTGGTGCATAATATGACCCCCGCAGACGCCTAGTTTAGGAGATATAGCGATTTTAAAGTTTTGAATTTTCTTTTTTCTGGTGCATAATATGACCCCCGCAGACGCCTAGTTTAGGAGTTATAGCGATTTCAAAGTTTTGAATTTTTTTTTCTGGTGCATAATATGACCCCCGCAGACGCCTAGTTTAGGAGTTATAGCGATTTTAAAGTTTTGAATTTTTTTTTTTCTGGTGCATAATATGACCCCCGCAGACGCCTAGTTTAGGAGTTATAGCCATTTTAAGATTTTGAATTTTTTTTTTCTGGTGCATAATATGACCCCCGCAGACGCCTAGTTTAGGAGTTATAGCGATTTTAAAGTTTTGAATTTTTTTTTTTCTGGTGCATAATATGACCCCCGCAGACGCCTAGTTTAGGAGTTATAGCCATTTTAAGATTTTGAATTTTTTTTTTCTGGTGCATAATATGACCCCCGCAGACGCCTAGTTTAGGAGTTATAGCGATTTTAAAGTTTTGAATTTTCTTTTTTCTGGTGCATAATATGACCAACGCAGACGCCTAGTTTAGGAGTTATAACCATTTTAAGATTTAGAATTTTTTTTTCTGGTGCATAATATGACCCCCGCAGACGCCTAGTTTAGGAGTTATAGCGATTGCAAGATTTTGAATTTTTTTTTTCTGGTGCATAATATGACCCCCGCAGACGCCTAGTTTAGGAGTTATAGCCATTTTAAGATTTCGAATTTTTTTTTTCTGGTGCATAATATGACCCCCGCAGACGCCTAGTTTAGGAGTTATAGCGATTTTAAGATTTTGAATTTTTTTTTTTCTGAAGCATAATATGACCCCCGCAGACTCCTAGTTTAGGAGTTATAGCGATTTTAAGGTTTTGAATTTTCTTTTTTCTGGTGCTTAATATGACCCCCGCAGACGCCTAGTTTAGGAGTTATAGCGATTTTAAGATTTTGAATTTTTTTTTTCTGGTGCATAATATGACTCCCGCAGACGCCTAGTTTAGGAGTTATAGCGATTTTAAGATTTTGAATTTTTTTTTTCTGGTGCATAATATGACCCCCGCAGACGCCTAGTTTAGGAGTTATAGCGATTTTAAAGTTTTGAATTTTCTTTTTTCTGGTGCATAATATGACCAACGCAGACGCCTAGTTTAGGAGTTATAACCATTTTAAGATTTAGAATTTTTTTTTCTGGTGCATAATATGACCCCCGCAGACGCCTAGTTTAGGAGTTATAGCGATTGCAAGATTTTGAATTTTTTTTTTCTGGTGCATAATATGACCCCCGCAGACGCCTAGTTTAGGAGTTATAGCCATTTTAAGATTTCGAATTTTTTTTTTCTGGTGCATAATATGACCCCCGCAGACGCCTAGTTTAGGAGTTATAGCGATTTTAAGATTTTGAATTTTTTTTTTTCTGAAGCATAATATGACCCCCGCAGACTCCTAGTTTAGGAGTTATAGCGATTTTAAGGTTTTGAATTTTCTTTTTTCTGGTGCTTAATATGACCCCCGCAGACGCCTAGTTTAGGAGTTATAGCGATTTTAAGATTTTGAATTTTTTTTTTCTGGTGCATAATATGACTCCCGCAGACGCCTAGTTTAGGAGTTATAGCGATTTTAAGATTTTGAATTTTTTTTTTCTGGTGCATAATATGACCCCCGCAGACGCCTAGTTTAGGAGTTATAGCGATTTTAAAGTTTTGAATTTTCTTTTTTCTGGTGCATAATATGACCCCCGCAGACGGCTAGTTTAGGAGTTATAGCGATTTTAAAGTTTTGAATTTTCTTTTTTCTGGTGCATAATATGACCCCCGCAGACGCCTAATTTAGGAGTTATAGCCATTTTAAGATTTCGAATTTTTTTTCTGGTGCATAACCCCCGCAGACGCCTAGTTTAGGAGTTATAGCGATTTTAAGATTTTGAATTTTTTTTTCTGGTGCATAATATGACCCCCGCAGACGCCTAGTTTAGGAGTTATAGCGATTTTAAGATTTCGAATTTTTTTTTTCTGGTGCATAATATGACCCCCGCAGACGCCTAGTTTAGGAGTTATAGCGATTTTAAGATTTTGAATTTTTTTTTTCTTGTGCATAATATGACCCCCGCAGACGCCTAGTTTAGGAGTTATAGGGATTTTAAAGTTTTGAATTTTCTTTTTTCTGGTGCATAATATGACCCCCGCAGACGCCTAGTTTAGGAGTTATAGCGATTTTAAAGTTTTGAATTTTCTTTTTTCTGGTGCATAATATGACCCCCGCAGACGCCTAGTTTAGGAGTTATAGCGATTTCAAAGTTTTGAATTTTTTTTTCTGGTGCATAATATGACCCCCGCAGACGCCTAGTTTAGGAGTTATAGCGATTTTAAAGTTTTGAATTTTCTTTTTTCTGGTGCATAATATGACCCCCGCAGACGCCTAGTTTAGGAGTTATAACCATTTTAAGATTTAGAATTTTTTTTTCTGGTGCATAATATGACCCCCGCAGAGGCCTAGTTTAGGAGTTATAGCGATTTTAAGATTTTGAATTTTTTTTTTTCTGGTGCATAATATGACCCCCGCAGACGCCTAGTTTAGGAGTTATAGCCATTTTAAGATTTTGAATTTTTTTTTTCTGGTGCATAATATGACCCCCGCAAACGCCTAGTTTAGGAGTTATAGCGATTTTAAAGTTTTGAATTTTCTTTTTTCTGGTGCATAATATGACCCCCGCAGACGCCTAGTTTAGGAGTTATAGCGATTTTAAAGTTTTGAATTTTCTTTTTTCTGGTGCATAATATGACCCCCGCAGACGCCTAGTTTAGGAGTTATAGCCATTTTAAGATTTCGAATTTTTTTTTTTCTGGTGCATAATATGACCCCCGCAGACGCCTAGTTTAGGAGTTATAGCCATTTTAAGATTTCGAATTTTTTTTCTGGTGCATAACCCCCGCAGACGCCTAGTTTAGGAGTCATAGCGATTTTAAAGTTTTGAATTTTTTTTTTCTGGTGCATAATATGACCCCCGCAGACGCCTAGTTTAGGAGTTATAGCGATTTTAAGATTTTGAATTTTTTTTTTCTTGTGCATAATATGACCCCCGCAGACGCCTAGTTTAGGAGTTATAGCGATTTTAAGATTTTGAATTTTCTTTTTTCTGGTGCATAATATGACCCCCGCAGACGCCTAGTTTAGGAGTTATAGCCATTTTAAGATTTTGAATTTTTTTTTTCTGGTGCATAATATGACCCCCGCAAACGCCTAGTTTAGGAGTTATAGCGATTTTAAAGTTTTGAATTTTCTTTTTTCTGGTGCATAATATGACCCCCGCAGACGCCTAGTTTAGGAGTTATAGCGATTTTAAAGTTTTGAATTTTCTTTTTTCTGGTGCATAATATGACCCCCGCAGACGCCTAGTTTAGGAGTTATAGCGATTTTAAAGTTTTGAATTTTTTTTTTTCTGGTGCATAATATGACCCCCGCAGACGCCTAGTTTAGGAGTTATAGCGATTTTAAAGTTTTGAATTTTCTTTTTTCTGGTGCATAATATGACCCCCGCAGACGCCTAGTTTAGGAGTTATAGCGATTTTAAGATTTTGAATTTCTTTTTTTCTGGTGCATAATATGACCCCCGCAGACGCCTAGTTTAGGAGTTATAGCCATTTTAAGATTTCGAATTTTTTTTCTGGTGCATAACCCCCGCAGACGCCTAGTTTAGGAGTCATAGCGATTTTAAAGTTTTGAATTTTTTTTTTCTGGTGCATAATATGACCCCCGCAGACGCCTAGTTTAGGAGTTATAGCGATTTTAAGATTTTGAATTTTTTTTTTCTTGTGCATAATATGACCCCCGCAGACGCCTAGTTTAGGAGTTATAGCGATTTTAAGATTTTGAATTTTCTTTTTTCTGGTGCATAATATGACCCCCGCAGACGCCTAGTTTAGGAGTTATAGCCATTTTAAGATTTTGAATTTTTTTTTTCTGGTGCATAATATGACCCCCGCAAACGCCTAGTTTAGGAGTTATAGCGATTTTAAAGTTTTGAATTTTCTTTTTTCTGGTGCATAATATGACCCCCGCAGACGCCTAGTTAAGGAGTTATAGCGATTTTAAAGTTTTGAATTTTCTTTTTTCTGGTGCATAATATGACCCCCGCAGACGCCTAGTTTAGGAGTTATAGCGATTTTAAAGTTTTGAATTTTTTTTTTTCTGGTGCATAATATGACCCCCGCAGACGCCTAGTTTAGGAGTTATAGCGATTTTAAAGTTTTGAATTTTCTTTTTTCTGGTGCATAATATGACCCCCGCAGACGCCTAGTTTAGGAGTTATAGCGATTTCAAAGTTTTGAATTTTTTTTTTCTGGTGCATAATATGACCCCCGCAGACGCCTAGTTTAGGAGTTATAGCGATTTTAAAGTTTTGAATTTTCTTTTTTCTGGTGCATAATATGACCCCCGCAGACGCCTAGTTTAGGAGTTATAACCATTTTAAGATTTAGAATTTTTTTTTCTGGTGCATAATATGACCCCCGCAGACGCCTAGTTTAGGAGTTATAGCGATTTTAAGATTTTGAATTTTTTTTTTTCTGGTGCATAATATGACCCCCGCAGACGCCTAGTTTAGGAGTTATAGCGATTTTAAAGTTTTGAATTTTCTTTTTTCTGGTGCATAATATGACCCCCGCAGACGCCTAGTTTAGGAGTTATAGCGATTTTAAAGTTTTGAATTTTCTTTTTTCTGGTGCATAATATGACCCCCGCAGACGCCTAGTTTAGGAGTTATAGCGATTTTAAAGTTTTGAAATTTTTTTTTTCTGGTGCATAATATGACCCCCGCAGACGCCTAGTTTAGGAGTTATAGCGATTTTAAAGTTTTGAATTTTCTTTTTTCTGGTGCATAATATGACCCCCGCAGACGCCTAGTTTAGGAGTTATAACCATTTTAAGATTTAGAATTTTTTTTCTGGTGCATAATATGACCCCCGCAGACGCCTAGTTTAGGAGTTATAGCGATTTTAAGATTTTGAATTTTTTTTTTCTGGTGCATAATATGACCCCCGCAGACGCCTAGTTTAGGAGTTATAGCGATTTTAAGATTTTGAATTTTTTTTTTCTGGTGTATAATATAACCCCCGCAGACGGCTAGTTTAGGAGTTATAGCGATTTTAAAGTTTTGAATTTTCTTTTTTCTGGTGCATAATATGACCCCCGCAGACGCCTAGTTTAGGAGTTATAGCCATTTTAAGATTTCGAATTTTTTTGCTGGTGCATAACCCCCGCAGACGCCTAGTTTAGGAGTTATAGCGATTTTAAGATTTTGAATTTTTTTTTCTGGTGCATAATATGACCCCCGCAGACGCCTAGTTTAGGAGTTATAGCGATTTTAAGATTTTGAATTTTTTTTTTCTGGTGTATAATATAACCCCCGCAGACGGCTAGTTTAGGAGTTATAGCGATTTTAAGATTTTGAATTTTTTTTTTCTGGTGCTTAATATGACCCCCGCAGACGCCTAGTTTAGGAGTTATAGCGATTTTAAAGTTTTGAATTTTCTTTTTTCTGGTGCATAATATGACCCCCGCAGACGCCTAGTTTAGGAGTTATAGCGATTTTAAAGTTTTGAATTTTCTTTTTTGTGGTGCATAATATGACCCCCGCAGACTCCTAGTTTAGGAGTTATAGCGATTTTAAAGTTTTGAAATTTTTTTTTTCTGGTGCATAATATGACCCCCGCAGACGCCTAGTTTAGGAGTTATAGCGATTTTAAAGTTTTGAATTTTCTTTTTTCTGGTGCATAATATGACCCCCGCAGACGCCTAGTTTAGGAGTTATAGCGATTTTAAGATTTTGAATTTTTTTTTCTGGTGCATAATATGACCCCCGCAGACGCCTAGTTTAGGAGTTATAGCGATTTTAAGATTTTGAATTTTTTTTTTCTGGTGTATAATATAACCCCCGCAGACGGCTAGTTTAGGAGTTATAGCGATTTTAAGATTTTGAATTTTTTTTTCTGGTGCTTAATATGACCCCCGCAGACGCCTAGTTTTGGAGTTATAGCGATTTTAAAGTTTTGAATTTTCTTTTTTCTGGTGCATAATATGACCCCCGCAGACGCCTAGTTTAGGAGTTATAGCGATTTTAAAGTTTTGAATTTTCTTTTTTCTGGTGCATAAAATGACCCCCGCAGACGCCTAGTTTAGGAGTTATAGCGATTTTAAAGTTTTGAAAATTTTTTTTTTTCTGGTGCATAATATGACCCCCCTTCTACCGTGAGCATCGAACTTGTCGAGTTGTAGAGGCTGAGTAGGGTCAATGACTCTCGAGAAGAAATTCTCCAGACGAGTCCTGAAACCAAAGGATGCTCCCCCCCCCCTCCCCAACTCCCAAAGCACTCCATCATTCCCCTGGGCTGGATCAAGGTGTTATACGACCCGTGCCGAAGATCAACCTGGCTGAGGGCCCAGTATCTCCAAAAATAGCTCAGTCGCAAACGGAGTATCCGGATACCTGGCGACCTCCGGATTAGCTAGCCTTATCTGTATATGGCGGATCTCTGTACAGATGGACATCCCTTTCTCCGCTACTCGTGGGACTATTATGGACAACAACCTGACAACAAAAACCGAGGCCGGTACTCCTCAATTACCGGGCGGTGGAACGGTGACTACACCGACTACCGGCAAGGCTCCTGCATTGCCGAGAGGAGGCAAAACTGTGGCAGGCCATGGTGCGCCATCCTCTAAAGGCAAAAGGAACAAGCCAAATAAAAAGAATTCAGGAAGTGTTAGGACTGTGGCAGGCCATGGTCCTATCACCTCCTCCACCCCTAGCAGCAGCAAGTTTGTGGCAGGCCACGGACTTGTCGCGGCTACCAAAACTCCTTCAGGGAGTGTTAAGACTGTGGCAAGCCACGGTCCTATCACTTCGTCCGCCCCTAGCAGCAGCAAGTTTGTGGCAGGCCACGTACTTGTCGCTGCTACCAAAACTCCTTTGGGGAGTGTTAAGACTGTGGCAAGCCATGGTCCTATCACTTCCCCCGCCCCCAGCAGCAGCAAGTTTGTGGCAGGCCACGGACTTGTTGCTGCTACCAAAACTCCTCCCTCCAAAGAGGAATCTGGAGCTCAGCCGCATCGGCAAGCTCCATCTAAGGCGCTATACATAAGACGCCGAAATGCTTCACGCATTATCAAAACCTTCGGATCCATTCCGGAGGTGGAGAGAAGTGCGGAAATAAAGAGCAAGGTTGAGTGGGCTAAAAACATCCTAAAAGATGGATTTCCCACTGCTTCCATTGCTCACAAAATGTCAAAAGACTCCTATAAGCGTCAGAGATCGTTGGAGGAAACCGTATCGGTTTCCAAGAGGCCCAAAATTCAGTTCAGTTCCACAACCCCTGTGCCATCCAACAGCAGATCTCTGAAGTCTTATAACGAAGTCCTAAAGGACGCATTGGTGATCGCGGTGATCGATAGAAGCGATACCGACGGTTCCATTACACCGGAACGGTGGCAATTGGTCAAGTTGAAGCTCTCCAGCAACTTCTTGGCCATCATGCGGGAGAACCCAGGACCACCTCCTATCACAAGCGACGCTGGCTGGCACCAAGGCCATGTCAAGCTCATCGCTTGCTCCGACCAGAGATCTCTCGATCTCTTCACCAAGGCCATCGATGGTTTAGGAGAGGTTTGGCCAGGTGCAAAACTCGAGGTCGTATCTAAGGAAGACATTCCTAGTAGACCTCGAACTCGTACCTGGATTCCAGCCGAACCCTCCTCTCCAGAAAATATCCTGGAAATCATCCGACTCAGCAACCCGACTCTTCCGACTCATGACTGGAAAGTCGCGAAACTGGAGGAACTAAGGGGTTCTTATAGATGCGCGTTAATTGTGATCAATAAGGAATCCCTTAATCCTCTGGCGCAGACGAAAGGCATGATTCGGTTTGGATTCGAGTCCATTCATTTAAGGGTGTACAAAAAGGATGAGTTGGATGCTGATAAGCAACCTCCTCCTCCTTTAACACCTGACATCACAACCGTGGATCTTGGAGCATCGATATCCTTTCCAGAATTGGATAGCGATGACTCCAATCTGTCCGAGGTGACTACAAAGCCGTCGGTCTCCGATTCTGACACATTGTCGGAAATGGAAACCGATGGCGAAGCAAATAGAGGTTCTACACGATCAGAGATTGAAGATGAGCTCTTGGGTACATCTTCAGAATCGGAGGACCTCAACAACACCGTGGTGGAGGCGACTCTGGAAGACTGTAGCAATGATACGGTTTCTCCAGATTAATCTCCACCACTCAAAAAAGGCTTCGGCCACACTCATTCTGCGTCTTTCCAAAAGCGCAGAAGACATTATTCTAATCCAGGAACCATGGATTGCAGAAGGCGTGGTTCGTGGACTTAGGACACCCTCATACGTTCCGCTCTATACAAGAGACAAAGGTAAGATAAGAACTTGTATATTAGTGAAACGTAGCCTTAATGTATTTCTACTTCCCAACCTCAGTGACCCCGACCTAACCGTTGCCAGATTAGAAACTGCCAAAGGCTCATACTGGCTGGCATCGGCTTACCTTGGCCACGACCAAGTGAGCCCTCTCCCTGGTGATAACCTAGAAAGGGTGGTACTGGAAGCGGGAAGGCAAAAAACTGGCCTCATAATCGGATGCGACGCCAACGCACATCATACGGTATGGGGCAGTACCGACATCAATGATAGAGGTGAGTCACTTTTAGACTATATTTTAAGTACTAACCTCTTAATTTGCAATATTGGCAATGAGCCCACTTTCATAACAAAAAACCGACAAGAAGTTTTAGATATTACTCTTGTCTCCGACAGCATCACCCAAAGGCTAACAAACTGGATGGTATCGTCTGAACACTCCTTTTCGGACCATAGGTACATCCAATTCAGTCTGAGTGATGCTCCCCCTCGCCAACCAACTTTCCGGAACTACCGGAAAACTGATTGGACAAAATATAGAGGAATCCTATCGGAAACGATATCCTCCAAACTATCAAGTCCCCCGCGTGACACCAATGAGCTCGACATGAAAGTCAGGGAATTTACTCTGACTCTCAATAAGGCTATGGCCGCTTCCTGCCCTCTTATTCAACCAAGAGGCAAGAAAAAGCCACACTGGTGGACATCGGCACTAGGACTGCTCAGAAACACATGCAGAAAACTTTTCAACGCAGCAAAAAGCACAAGAAAAGTGACCGACTGGGACTCATATAAAGAATCCCTCAAATTATACAAAAAAGAACTGAGGAAGGCAAAGCGACAATCCTGGAGGTCATTCTGTGACAAAATTACAGAAACCTCTGAGGCTTCGCGGCTAAGAAAAATCCTCTCCACAAATCCTATGATGCCCAGCTGTTTGAAAAAAACCGATGGCTCTTGGACAACCTCAAGTGATGAATCACTCAACCTGCTTCTGGACACCCACTTTCCAGGTAGCTCCCAACTCGCGGCCAGTAGCAGCCCAAACAAGCCTACTGCAACCGTGACCAAAATTCATAGTCTGATTACGAGAGACAAACTGCTCTGGGCGCTACATAGCTTCAAACCATACAAGTCTGCTGGTCCGGACGGTATTATACCTGCCGAGCTACAGAGATCCTCAGATATTATTCTACCAGTGTTGGAAAATATTATGAGGAGCTGTGTAGAACTTATCCACATTCCACTGTTATGGAGAGAAGTCAATGTAGTATTCATTCCCAAAGCTGGAAAATGTTCTCATGTGGTCCCAAAGTACCTCAGACCCATAAGTCTATCGTCATTCCTTCTGAAAACTTTAGAACGACTGATTGATATCCATATTCGAGCTAAAGTTGATCCAAGACTTCTGTCTACGGCTCAACATGCCTACTGTAAAGGAAAGTCGGTGGAAACGGCTTTGCACTCTCTGACTAGCCACATCGAACGATCCCTACAATATAAGGAGTACACAATGGTTGCTTTCCTGGACATAGAGGGCGCCTTTAACAACGTCAACACATCCGCAATCACGACTGCGTTGTCAACTCTGCAGGTAGACGACTCACTTGGGGAGCTGATTAATCTAATGCTAACAAGCAGGATAATCAACTCCAAACTGGGTGAGACTTCTGCTAAAAGATATGTCAGTAGGGGTACGCCGCAAGGCGGTGTCCTCTCCCCCCTTCTTTGGAACTTAGTGGTTAACGAACTACTGATATACCTGGAAGAGGGTGGTAGCAGAGTGATTGCCTATGCGGATGACGTTGCCATAGCCGTCTCAGGAAAACATTTAAATACCATTAAAGAACTCCTCCAAGTAAATCTTAACAGATTAACCTGCTGGGCAGATCGCTGTGGATTGGGAATAAACCCCCATAAAACTGATCTTGTCCTCTTTTCTAGGAAATATAAAATTCCAATCATAGACCCTCCTTCAATAAACGGTACCAGTTTAGCTTTCTCCGATACAGCAAAATATCTGGGTCTCATTTTTGACAGGAAACTAAACTGGAAACCTAACATTCAAGAAAGAGTCAATAAAGCTACAATAGCTTTATTCTCCTGCAAGAAAGCCATTGGGAACAAATGGGGCCTTCAACCTCGCATAACCCACTGGCTATACATCTCGGTCATAAGACCGATACTCACTTACGGGGTGGTTGTCTGGTGGACGGCATTAAATTAAGCAGAGTCCAAAGAACAGCATGTCTATGCACAAGCGGAGCCTTGCGGTCTACCCCCTCTTCGGCATTAGATATTCTGCTTCACTTGACACCCCTCGACATTTTTAGCAAGCAAGTAGCTGCGACTGCAGCTATTCGCCTTAAAGCGACTAAACAGTGGACAAATAATTCATTTGGCCACGCCAACATTCTTAATACATTAGGAATCCTCACAGAGAACACCGATTACACCATACCTGAACTTTGGTTTGACAAAAACTTCCATGTAAGCTTCCCCTCTAGATCATTCTGGGAGGAGGATGCTTTCATGGAGGACAAGTCAATCCATCTCTACACAGATGGATCTAAAACCGACAGCGGAGTTGGCGGCGGTGTTTTCTCAGATAAGCTTAACCTAAGCCTCTCTTTCCGCCTTGCAAATCACTGTAGCGTGTTCCAGGCGGAAATTTTGGCGATTAAAGAAGCTCTGTCCTGGCTGAAGAAAAACGTGATATCTGCAAAGGATATCCGCATATTTTCGGATAGTCAGGCCGCCATCAAGTCCCTGGACTCGGTCTCATTGTGTTCTAAAACTGCCCTTGAATGCCGATCATCTCTCATGGAGATGGCAGAGCAGTTCAACATTCACCTCTGTTGGGTGCCGGGCCACAGAGACATTCCAGGGAACTGCAGAGCCGATGAACTCGCCAAAATTGGAACCACTCTACCTATCCTACCAGACAAAGGTAGTATAGGTATACCAATCGCTACGTGCAAACTAACACTAAAGCTAGATGCCAATAAAAGAACGGACCTTAGGTGGACTGCTGGACAAACATGTCTAGCGACAAAACAGATCTGGCCAAAGCTGGATCTGAGTCGATCTAAGTGTCTGATCCTCTTAGAAAGGAAACATCTCAGCGCCATAATAGGTGTCATTACCGGACACTGCCTCATAGGCAAGCACGCAAGAAGGCTTGGCGCTTTTACTAACGATTTTTGTAGAAGCTGCATGGACGAGGAAGAGGAGGAGACAATCCCCCACCTACTCTGCACATGCCCAGCTCTCTCTCAGAGAAGGAAGCTTCACCTAGGAGCTTTCTTCTACAATGACCTAAACGATCTAGAAAAAATAGACGTTAACAGTCTCCTACGCTTTATTAAAAGCTCAAACTGGTTCCAGTAGTAAGAAGATCATAGATCCACGTGGCATCACAATGGGCCAATAGGCCTAAGTGGGTTGGTATTTCCAACAGCCACTCTTACCTAACCTAACCTAATATGACCCCCGCAGACGCCTAGTTTAGGAGTTATAGCGATTTTAAAGTTTTGAATTTTCTTTTTTCTGGTGCATAATATGACCCCCGCAGACGCCTAGTTTAGGAGTTATAGCGATTTTAAGATTTTGAATTTTTTTTTTCTGGTGTATAATATAACCCCCGCAGACGGCTAGTTTAGGAGTTATAGCGATTTTAAGATTTTGAATTTTTTTTTTCTGGTGCTTAATATGACCCCCGCAGACGCCTAGTTTAGGAGTTATAGCGATTTTAAAGTTTTGAATTTTCTTTTTTCTGGTGCATAATATGACCCCCGCAGACGCCTAGTTTAGGAGTTATAACCATTTTAAGATTTAGAATTTTTTTTTCTGGTGCATAATATGACCCCCGCAGACGCCTAGTTTAGGAGTTATAGCCATTTTAAGATTTTGAATTTTTTTTTTCTGGTGCATAATATGACCCCCGCAGACGCCTAGTTTAGGAGTTATAGCGATTTTAAGATTTTGAATTTTCTTTTTCCTGGTGCATAATATGACCCCCGCAGACGCCTAGTTTAGGAGTTATAGCCATTTTAAGATTTTGAATTTTTTTTTTCTGGTGCATAATATGACCTCGGCAGGCGCCTAGTTTAGGAGTTATAGCGATTTTAAAGTTTTGAATTTTTTTTTTCTGGTGCATAATATGACTCCCGCAGACGCCTAGTTTAGGAGTTATAGCGATCTTAAAGTTTTGAATTTTTTTTTTCTGGTGCATAATATGACCCCCGCAGACGCCTAGTTTAGGAGTTATAGCGATTTTAAAGTTTTGAATTTTTTTTTTTCTGGTGCATAATATGACCCCCGCAGACGCCTAGTTTAGGAGTTATAGCCATTTTAAGATTTTGAAGATTTTTTTCTGGTGCATAATATGACCCCCGCAGACGCCTAGTTTAGGAGTTATAGCGATTTTAAAGTTTTGAATTTTCTTTTTTCTGGTGCATAATATGACCCCCGCAGACGCCTAGTTTAGGAGTTCTAGCCATTTTAAGATTTCGAATTTTTTTTTTCTGGTGCATAATATGACCTCGGCAGGCGCCTAGTTTAGGAGTTATAGCGATTTTAAAGTTTTGAATTTTTTTTTTTCTGGTGCATAATATGACCCCCGCAGACGCCTAGTTTAGGAGTTATAGCCATTTTAAGATTTTGAATTTTTTTTTTCTGGTGCATAATATGACCTCGGCAGGCGCCTAGTTTAGGAGTTATAGCGATTTTAAAGTTTTGAATTTTTTTTTTCTGGTGCATAATATGACCCCCGCAGACGCCTAGTTTAGGAGTTATAGCGATCTTAAAGTTTTGAATTTTTTTTTTCTGGTGCATAATATGACCCCCGCAGACGCCTAGTTTAGGAGTTATAGCGATTTTAAAGTTTTGAATTTTTTTTTTTCTGGTGCATAATATGACCCCCGCAGACGCCTAGTTTAGGAGTTATAGCCATTTTGAAGATTTTTTTCTGGTGCATAATATGACCCCCGCAGACGCCTAGTTTAGGAGTTATAGCGATTTTAAAGTTTTGAATTTTCTTTTTTCTGGTGCATAATATGACCCCCGCAGACGCCTAGTTTAGGAGTTATAGCGATTTTAAGATTTTGAATTTTCTTTTTTCTGGTGCATAATATGACTCCCGCAGACGGCTAGTTTAGGAGTTATAGCGATTTTAAAGTTTTGAATTTTCTTTTTTCTGGTGCATAATATGACCCCCGCAGACGCCTAGTTTAGGAGTTATAGCCATTTTAAGATTTCGAATTTTTTTTCTGGTGCATAACCCCCGCAGAAGCCTAGTTTAGGAGTTATAGCGATTTTAAAGTTTTGAATTTTCTTTTTTCTGGTGCATAATATGACCCCCGCAGACGCCTAGTTTAGGAGTTATAGCGATTTTAAAGTTTTGAATTTTCTTTTTTCTGGTGCATAATATGACCCCCGCAGACGCCTAGTTTAGGAGTTATAGCGATTTTAAAGTTTTGAAATTTTTTTTTTCTGGTGCATAATATGACCCCCGCAGACGCCTAGTTTAGGAGTTATAGCGATTTTAAAGTTTTGAATTTTCTTTTTTCTGGTGCATAATATGACCCCCGCAGACGCCTAGTTTAGGAGTTATAACCATTTTAAGATTTAGAATTTTTTTTTCTGGTGCATAATATGACCCCCGCAGACGCCTAGTTTAGGAGTTATAGCGATTTTAAGGTTTTGAATTTTCTTTTTTCTGGTGCATAATATGACCCCCGCAGACGCCTAGTTTAGGAGTTATAGCGATTTTAAAGTTTTGAATTTTCTTTTTTCTGGTGCATAATATGACCCCCGCAGACGCCTAGTTTAGGAGTTATAGCGATTTTAAAGTTTTGAATTTTTTTTTTTCTGGTGCATAATATGACCCCCGCAGACGCCTAGTTTAGGAGTTATAGCGATTTTAAGATTTTGAATTTTTTTTTTTTCTGGTGCATAATATGACCCCCGCAGACGCCTAGTTTAGGAGTTATAGCGATTTTAAGGTTTTGAATTTTCTTTTTTCTGGTGCATAATATGACTCCCGCAGACGGCTAGTTTAGGAGTTATAGCGATTTTAAAGTTTTGAATTTTCTTTTTTCTGGTGCATAATATGACCCCCGCAGACGCCTAGTTTAGGAGTTATAGCGATTTTAAAGTTTTGAATTTTTTTTTTTCTGGTGCATAATATGACCCCCGCAGACGCCTAGTTTAGGAGTTATAGCCATTTTAAGATTTCGAATTTTTTTTCTGGTGCATAACCCCCGCAGACGCCTAGTTTAGGAGTTATAGCGATTTTAAAGTTTTGAATTTTCTTTTTTCTGGTGCATAATATGACCCCCGCAGACGCCTAGTTTAGGAGTTATAGCGATTTTAAAGTTTTGAATTTTCTTTTTTCTGGTGCATAATATGACCCCCGCAGACGCCTAGTTTAGGAGTTATAGCGATTTTAAAGTTTTGAATTTTTTTTTTTCTGGTGCATAATATGACCCCCGCAGACGCCTAGTTTAGGAGTTATAGCGATTTTAAGATTTTGAAGTTTTTTTTTTCTTTTGCATAATATGACCCCCGCAGACGCCTAGTTTAGGAGTTATAGCGATTTTAAGGTTTTGAATTTTCTTTTTTCTGGTGCATAATATGACTCCCGCAGACGGCTAGTTTAGGAGTTATAGCGATTTTAAAGTTTTGAATTTTCTTGTTTCTGGTGCATAATATGACCCCCGCAGACGCCTAGTTTAGGAGTTATAGCGATTTTAAGATTTTGAATTTTTTTTTTCTGGTGTATAATATAACCCCCGCAGACGGCTAGTTTAGGAGTTATAGCGATTTTAAAGTTTTGAATTTTCTTTTTTCTGGTGCATAATATGACCCCCGCAGACGCCTAGTTTAGGAGTTATAGCGATTTTAAGATTTTGAATTTTTTTTTTCTGGTGCTTAATATGACCCCCGCAGACGCCTAGTTTAGGAGTTATAACCATTTTAAGATTTAGAATTTTTTTTTCTGGTGCATAATATGACCCCCGCAGACGCCTAGTTTAGGAGTTATAGCGATTTTAAGATTTTGAATTTTTTTTTTTTCTGGTGCTTAATATGACCCCCGCAGACGCCTAGTTTAGGAGTTATAGCCATTTTAAGATTTTGAATTTTTTTTTTCTGGTGCATAATATGACCCCCGCAGACGCCTAGTTTAGGAGTTATAGCGATTTTAAAGTTTTGAATTTTTTTTTTCTGGTGCATAATATGACCCCCGCAGACGCCTAGTTTAGGAGTTATAGCGATCTTAAAGTTTTGAATTTTTTTTTTCTGGTGCATAATATGACCCCCGCAGACGCCTAGTTTAGGAGTTATAGCGATTTTAAAGTTTTGAATTTTTTTTTTTCTGGTGCATAATATGACCCCCGCAGACGCCTAGTTTAGGAGTTATAGCCATTTTAAGATTTTGAAGATTTTTTTCTGGTGCATAATATGACCCCCGCAGACGCCTAGTTTAGGAGTTATAGCGATTTTAAAATTTTGAATTTTCTTTTTTCTGGTGCATAATATGACCCCCGCAGACGCCTAGTTTAGGAGTTATAGCCATTTTAAGATTTCGAATTTTTTTTCCTGGTGCATAATATGACCCCCGCAGACGCCTAGTTTAGGAGTTATAGCGATTTTAAAGTTTTGAATTTTCTTTTTTCTGGTGCATAATATGACCCCCGCAGACGCCTAGTTTAGGAGTTATAGCCATTTTAAGATTTCGAATTTCTTTTTCTGGTGCATAATATGACCCCCGCAGACGCCTAGTTTAGGAGTTATAGAGATTTTAAGGTTTTGAGTTTTCTTTTTTCTGGTGCATAATATGACCCCCGCAGACGGCTAGTTTAGGAGTTATAGCGATTTTAAGGTTTTGAATTTTCTTTTTTCTGGTGCATAATATGACCCCCGCAGACGCCTAGTTTAGGAGTTATAGCGATTTTAAGGTTTTGAATTTTCTTTTTTCTGGTGCATAATATGACCCCCGCAGACGCATAGTTTAGGAGTTATAGCCATTTTAAGATTTTGAATTTTTTTTTCTGGTGCATAATATGACCCCCGCAGACGCCTAGTTTAGGAGTTATAGCGATTTTAAGATTTTGAATTTTTTTTTTCTGATGCATAATATGACCCCCGCAGACGCCTAGTTTAGGAGTTATAGCGATTTTAAGGTTTTGAATTTTCTTTTTTCTGGTGCATAATATGACCCCCGCAGACGCATAGTTTAGGAGTTATAGCGATTTTAAAGTTTTGAATTTTCTTTTTTCTGGTGCATAATATGACCCCCGCAGACGCCTAGTTTAGGAGTTATAGCCATTTTAAGATTTCGAATTTTTTTTCTGGTGCATAACCCCCGCAGACGCCTAATTTAGGAGTTATAGCGATTTTAAAGTTTTGAATTTTCTTTTTTCTGGTGCATAATATGACCCCCGCAGACGCCTAGTTTAGGAGTTATAGCGATTTTAAGGTTTTGAATTTTCTTTTTTCTGGTGCATAATATGACCCCCGCAGACGCCTAGTTTAGGAGTTATAGCGATTTTAAAGTTTTGAATTTTTTTTTTTCTGGTGCATAATATGACCCCCGCAGACGCCTAGTTTAGGAGTTATAGCGATTTTAAGATTTTGAATTTTTTTTTTTCTGGTGCATAATATGACCCCCGCAGACGCCTAGTTTAGGAGTTATAGCGATTTTAAGATTTTGAATTTTCTTTTTTCTGGTGCATAATATGACTCCCGCAGACGGCTAGTTTAGGAGTTATAGCGATTTTAAAGTTTTGAATTTTCTTTTTTCTGGTGCATAATATGACCCCCGCAGACGCCTAGTTTAGGAGTTATAGCGATTTTAAAGTTTTGAATTTTTTTTTTTCTGGTGCATAATATGACCCCCGCAGACGCCTAGTTTAGGAGTTATAGCCATTTTAAGATTTCGAATTTTTTTTCTGGTGCATAACCCCAGCAGACGCCTAGTTTAGGAGTTATAGCGATTTTAAAGTTTTGAAATTTTTTTTTTCTGGTGCATAATATGACCCCCGCAGACGCCTAGTTTAGGAGTTATAGCGATTTTAAAGTTTTGAATTTTCTTTTTTCTGGTGCATAATATGACCCCCGCAGACGCCTAGTTTAGGAGTTATAGCGATTTTAAAGTTTTGAATTTTCTTTTTTCTGGTGCATAATATGACCCCCGCAGACGCCTAGTTTAGGAGTTATAACCATTTTAAGATTTAGAATTTTTTTTTCTGGTGCATAATATGACCCCCGCAGACGCCTAGTTTAGGAGTTATAGCGATTTTAAGGTTTTGAATTTTCTTTTTTCTGGTGCATAATATGACCCCCGCAGACGCCTAGTTTAGGAGTTATAGCGATTTTAAAGTTTTGAATTTTCTTTTTTCTGGTGCATAATATGACCCCCGCAGACGCCTAGTTTAGGAGTTATAGCGATTTTAAAGTTTTGAATTTTTTTTTTTCTGGTGCATAATATGACCCCCGCAGACGCCTAGTTTAGGAGTTATAGCGATTTTAAGGTTTTGAATTTTCTTTTTTCTGGTGCATAATATGACCCCCGCAGACGCCTAGTTTAGGAGTTATAGCGATTTTAAAGTTTTGAATTTTCTTTTTTCTGGTGCATAATATGACCCCCGCAGACGCCTAGTTTAGGAGTTATAGCGATTTTAAAGTTTTGAATTTTCTTTTTTCTGGTGCATAATATGACCCCCGCAGACGCCTAGTTTAGGAGTTATAGCGATTTTAAAGTTTTGAATTTTTTTTTTTCTGGTGCATAATATGACCCCCGCAGACGCCTAGTTTAGGAGTTATAGCGATTTTAAGATTTTGAATTTTTTTTTTTCTGGTGCATAATATGACCCCCGCAGACGCCAAGTTTAGGAGTTATAGCGATTTTAAGGTTTTGAATTTTCTTTTTTCTGGTGCATAATATGACTCCCGCAGACGGCTAGTTTAGGAGTTATAGCGATTTTAAAGTTTTGAATTTTCTTGTTTCTGGTGCATAATATGACCCCCGCAGACGCCTAGTTTAGGAGTTATAGCGATTTTAAGATTTTGAATTTTTTTTTTCTGGTGCATAATATGACCCCCGCAGACGCCTAGTTTAGGAGTTATAGCGATTTTAAAGTTTTGAATTTTCTGTTTTCTGGTGCATAATATGAACCCCGCAGACGCCTAGTTTAGGAGTTATAGCGATTTTAAAGTTTTGAAATTTTTTTTTTCTGGTGCATAATATGACCCCCGCAGACGCCTAGTTTAGGAGTTATAGCGATTTTAAAGTTTTGAATTTTCTTTTTTCTGGTGCATAATATGACCCCCGCAGACGCCTAGTTTAGGAGTTATAACCATTTTAAGATTTAGAATTTTTTTTTCTGGTGCATAATATGACCCCCGCAGACGCCTAGTTAAGGAGTTATAGCGATTTTAAGATTTTGAATTTTTTTTATTCTGGTGCATAATATGACCCCCGCAGACGCCTAGTTTAGGAGTTATAGCGATTTTAAAGTTTTGAATTTTCTTTTTTCTGGTGCATAATATGACCCCCGCAGACGCCTAGTTTAGGAGTTATAGCGATTTTAAAGTTTTGAATTTTTTTTTTTCTGGTGCATAATATGACCCCCGCAGACGCCTAGTTTAGGAGTTATAGCGATTTTAAAGTTTTGAATTTTCTTTTTTCTGGTGCATAATATGACCCCCGCAGACGCCTAGTTTAGGAGTTATAGCGATTTTAAGATTTTGAATTTTTTTTTTTCTGGTGCATAATATGACCCCCGCAGACGCCTAGTTTAGGAGTTATAGCCATTTTAAGATTTCGAATTTTTTTTCTGGTGCATAACCCCCGCAGACGCCTAGTTTAGGAGTTATAGCGATTTTAAGATTTTGAATTTTTTTTTCTGGTGCATAATATGACCCCCGCAGACGCCTAGTTTAGGAGTTATAGCGATTTTAATATTTCGAATTTTTTTTTTCTGGTGCATAATATGACCCCCGCAGACGCCTAGTTTAGGAGTTATAGCGATTTTAAGATTTAGAATTTTTTTTTCTTGTGCATAATATGACCCCCGCAGACGCCTAGTTTAGGAGTTATAGCGATTTTAAAGTTTTGAATTTTCTTTTTTCTGGTGCATAATATGACCCCCGCAGACGCCTAGTTTAGGAGTTATAGCGATTTTAAAGTTTTGGTGCATAATATGACCCCCGCAGACGCCTAGTTTAGGAGTTATAGCGATTTTAAAGTTTTGAATTTTTTTTTTCTGGTGCATAATATGACCTCCGCAGACGCCTAGTTTAGGAGTTATAGCGATTTTAAGATTTTGAATTTTTTTTTTTCTGGTGCATAATATGACCCCCGCAGACGCCTAGTTTAGGAGTTATAGCGATTTTAAGGTTTTGAATTTTCTTTTTTCTGGTGCATAATATGACTCCCGCAGACGGCTAGTTTAGGAGTTATAGCGATTTTAAAGTTTTGAATTTTCTTGTTTCTGGTGCATAATATGACCCCCGCAGACGGCTAGTTTAGGAGTTATAGCGATTTTAAGATTTTGAATTTTTTTTTTTCTGGTGCATAATATGACCCCCGCAGACGCCTAGTTTAGGAGTTATAGCGATTTTAAGGTTTTGAATTTTCTTTTTTCTGGTGCATAATATGACTCCCGCAGACGGCTAGTTTAGGAGTTATAGCGATTTTAAAGTTTTGAATTTTCTTGTTTCTGGTGCATAATATGACCCCCGCAGACGGCTAGTTTAGGAGTTATAGCGATTTTAAAGTTTTGAATTTTCTTTTTTCTGGTGCATAATATGACCCCCGCAGACGCCTAGTTTAGGAGTTATAGCGATTTTAAAGTTTTGAATTTTCTTTTTTCTGGTGCATAATATGACCCCCGCAGACGCCTAGTTTAGGAGTTATAGCGATTTTAAAGTTTTGAAATTTTTTTTTTCTGGTGCATAATATGACCCCCGCAGACGCCTAGTTTAGGAGTTATAGCGATTTTAAAGTTTTGGTGCATAATATGACCCCCGCAGACGCCTAGTTTAGGAGTTATACCGATTTTAAAGTTTTGAATTTTTTTTTCTGGTGCATAATATGACCCCCGCAGACGCCTAGTTTATTAGTTATAGCGATTTTAAGATTTTGAATTTTTTTTTTTCTGGTGCATAATATGACCCCCGCAGACGCCTAGTTTAGGAGTTATAGCGATTTTAAGGTTTTGAATTTTCTTTTTTCTGGTGCATAATATGACTCCCGCAGACGGCTAGTTTAGGAGTTATAGCGATTTTAAAGTTTTGAATTTTCTTGTTTCTGGTGCATAATATGACCCCCGCAGACGGCTAGTTTAGGAGTTATAGCGATTTTAAAGTTTTGAATTTTCTTTTTTCTGGTGCATAATATGACCCCCGCAGACGCCTAGTTTAGGAGTTATAGCGATTTTAAAGTTTTGAATTTTCTTTTTTCTGGTGCATAATATGACCCCCGCAGACGCCTAGTTTAGGAGTTATAACCATTTTAAGATTTAGAATTTTTTTTTCTGGTGCATAATATGACCCCCGCAGACGCCTAGTTTAGGAGTTATAGCGATTTTAAGATTTTGAATTTTTTTTATTCTGGTGCATAATATGACCCCCGCAGACGCCTAGTTTAGGAGTTATAGCGATTTTAAGATTTTGAATTTTTTTTTTCTGGTGTATAATATAACCCCCGCAGACGGCTAGTTTAGGAGTTATAGCGATTTTAAAGTTTTGAATTTTCTTTTTTCTGGTGCATAATATGACCCCCGCAGACGCCTAGTTTAGGAGTTATAGCGATTTTAAAGTTTTGAATTTTTTTTTTTCTGGTGCATAATATGACCCCCGCAGACGCCTAGTTTAGGAGTTATAGCGATTTTAAAGTTTTGAATTTTCTTTTTTCTGGTGCATAATATGACCCCCGCAGACGCCTAGTTTAGGAGTTATAGCGATTTTAAGATTTTGAATTTTTTTTTTCTGGTGCATAATATGACCCCCGCAGACGCCTAGTTTAGGAGTTATAGCCATTTTAAGATTTCGAATTTTTTTTCTGGTGCATAACCCCCGCAGACGCCTAGTTTAGGAGTTATAGCGATTTTAAGATTTTGAATTTTTTTTTCTGGTGCATAATATGACCCCCGCAGACGCCTAGTTTAGGAGTTATAGTGATTTTAAGATTTCGAATTTTTTTTTTCTGGTGCATAATATGACCCCCGCAGACGCCTAGTTTAGGAGTTATAGCGATTTTAAGATTTTGAATTTTTTTTTTCTTGTGCATAATATGACCCCCGCAGACGCCTAGTTTAGGAGTTATAGCGATTTTAAAGTTTTGAATTTTCTTTTTTCTGGTGCATAATATGACCCCCGCAGACGCCTAGTTTAGGAGTTATAGCGAATTTAAGATTTTGAATTTTTTTTTTCTTGTGCATAATATGACCCCCGCAGACGGCTAGTTTAGGAGTTATACCGATTTTAAAGTTTTGAATTTTCTTTTTTCTGGTGCATAATATGACCCCCGCAGACGCCTAGTTTAGGAGTTATAGCGATTTTAAAGTTTTGAATTTTCTTTTTTCTGGTGCATAATATGACCCCCGCAGACGCCTAGTTTAGGAGTTATAGCGATTTTAAAGTTTTGAAATTTTTTTTTTCTGGTGCATAATATGACCCCCGCAGACGCCTAGTTTAGGAGTTATAGCGATTTTAAAGTTTTGAATTTTCTTTTTTCTGGTGCATAATATGACCCCCGCAGACGCCTAGTTTAGGAGTTATAACCATTTTAAGATTTAGAATTTTTTTTTCTGGTGCATAATATGACCCCCGCAGACGCCTAGTTTAGGAGTTATAGCGATTTTAAGATTTTGAATTTTTTTTATTCTGGTGCATAATATGACCCCCGCAGACGCCTAGTTTAGGAGTTATAGCGATTTTAAGATTTTGAATTTTTTTTTTCTGGTGTATAATATAACCCCCGCAGACGGCTAGTTTAGGAGTTATAGCGATTTTAAAGTTTTGAATTTTCTTTTTTCTGGTGCATAATATGACCCCCGCAGACGCCTAGTTTAGGAGTTATAGCGATTTTAAAGTTTTGAATTTTTTTTTTTCTGGTGCATAATATGACCCCCGCAGACGCCTAGTTTAGGAGTTATAGCGATTTTAAAGTTTTGAATTTTCTTTTTTCTGGTGCATAATATGACCCCCGCAGACGCCTAGTTTAGGAGTTATAGCGATTTTAAGATTTTGAATTTTTTTTTTCTGGTGCATAATATGACCCCCGCAGACGCCTAGTTTAGGATTTATAGCCATTTTAAGATTTCGAATTTTTTTTCTGGTGCATAACCCCCGCAGACGCCTAGTTTAGGAGTTATAGCGATTTTAAGATTTTGAATTTTTTTTTCTGGTGCATAATATGACCCCCGCAGACGCCTAGTTTAGGAGTTATAGCGATTTTAAGATTTCGAATTTTTTTTTTCTGGTGCATAATATGACCCCCGCAGACGCCTAGTTTAGGAGTTATAGCGATTTTAAGATTTTGAATTTTTTTTTTCTTGTGCATAATATGACCCCCGCAGACGCCTAGTTTAGGAGTTATAGCGATTTTAAAGTTTTGAATTTTCTTTTTTCTGGTGCATAATATGACCCCCGCAGACGCCTAGTTTAGGAGTTATAGCGAAATTAAGATTTTGAATTTTTTTTTTCTGGTGTATAATATAACCCCCGCAGACGGCGAGTTTAGGAGTTATAGCGATTTTAAAGTTTTGAATTTTCTTTTTTCTGGTGCATAATATGACCCCCGCAGACGCCTAGTTTAGGAGTTATAGCGATTTTAAAGTTTTGAATTTTCTTTTTTCTGGTGCATAATATGACCCCCGCAGACGCCTAGTTTAGGAGTTATAGCGATTTTAAAGTTTTGAAATTTTTTTTTTCTGGTGCATAATATGACCCCCGCAGACGCCTAGTTTAGGAGTTATAGCGATTTTAAAGTTTTGAATTTTCTTTTTTCTGGTGCATAATATGACCCCCGCAGACGCCTAGTTTAGGAGTTATAACCATTTTAAGACTTAGAATTTTTTTTTCTGGTGCATAATATGACCCCCGCAGACGCCTAGTTTAGGAGTTATAGCGATTTTAAAGTTTTGAATTTTCTTTTTTCTGGTGCATAATATGACCCCCGCAGACGCCTAGTTTAGGAGTTATAACCATTTTAAGACTTAGAATTTTTTTTTCTGGTGCATAATATGACCCCCGCAGACGCCTAGTTTAGGAGTTATAGCGATTTTAAGATTTTGAATTTTTTTTTTCTGGTGCATTATATGACCCCCGCAGACGCCTAGTTTAGGAGTTATAGCGATTTTAAGATTTTGAATTTTTTTTTTCTGGTGTATAATATAACCCCCGCAGACGGCTAGTTTAGGAGTTATAGCGATTTTAAAGTTTTGAATTTTCTTTTTTCTGGTGCATAATATGACCCCCGCAGACGCCTAGTTTAGGAGTTATAGCCATTTTAAGATTTCGAATTTTTTTTCTGGTGCATAACCCCCGCAGACGCCTAGTTTAGGAGTTATAGCGATTTTAAGATTTTGAATTTTTTTTTTCTGGTGCATAATATGACCACCGCAGACGCCTAGTTTAGGAGTTATAGCGATTTTAAAATTTCGAATTTTTTTTTTCTGGTGCATAATATGACCCCCGCAGACGCCTAGTTTAGGAGTTATAGCGATTTTAAAGTTTTGAATTTTCTTTTTTCTGGTGCATAATATGACCCCCGCAGACGCCTAGTTTAGGAGTTATAGCGATTTTAAGATTTTGAATTTTTTTTTTCTGGTGCATTATATGACCCCCGCAGACGCCTAGTTTAGGAGTTATAGCGATTTTAAGATTTTGAATTTTTTTTTTCTGGTGTATAATATAACCCCCGCAGACGGCTAGTTTAGGAGTTATAGCGATTTTAAAGTTTTGAATTTTCTTTTTTCTGGTGCATAATATGACCCCCGCAGACGCCTAGTTTAGGAGTTATAGCCATTTTAAGATTTCGAATTTTTTTTCTGGTGCATAACCCCCGCAGACGCCTAGTTTAGGAGTTATAGCGATTTTAAGATTTTGAATTTTTTTTTCTGGTGCATAATATGACCACCGCAGACGCCTAGTTTAGGAGTTATAGCGATTTTAAAATTTCGAATTTTTTTTTTCTGGTGCATAATATGACCCCCGCAGACGCCTAGTTTAGGAGTTATAACCATTTTAAGATTTAGAATTTTTTTTTCTGGTGCATAATATGACCCCCGCAGACGCCTAGTTTAGGAGTTATAGCGATTTTAAGATTTTGAATTTTTTTTTTCTGGTGTATAATATAACCCCCGCAGACGGCTAGTTTAGGAGTTATAGCGATTTTAAGATTTAGAATTTTTTTTTTCTGGTGCTTAATATGACCCCCGCAGACGCCTAGTTTAGGAGTTATAGCGATTTTAAAGTTTTGAATTTTCTTTTTTCTGGTGCATAATATGACCCCCGCAGACGCCTAGTTTAGGAGTTATAGCCATTTTAAGATTTTGAATTTTTTTTTTCTGGTGCATAATATGACCCCCGCAGACGCCTAGTTTAGGAGTTATAGCGATTTTAAGATTTTGAATTTTTTTTTTTCTGGTGCATAATATGACCCCCGCAGACGCCTAGTTTAGGAGTTATAGCCATTTTAAGATTTCGAATTTTTTTTCTGGCGCATAATATGACGCCCGAAAACGCCTAGTTTAGGAGTTATAGCGATTTTAAGATTTAGAATTTTTTTTTTTCTGGTGCTTAATATGACCCCCGCAGACGCCTAGTTTAGGAGTTATAGCGATTTTAAAGTTTTGAATTTTCTTTTTTCTGGTGCATAATATGACCCCCGCAGACGCCTAGTTTAGGAGTTATAGCCATTTTAAGATTTTGAATTTTTTTTTTCTGGTGCATAATATGACCCCCGCAGACGCCTAGTTTAGGAGTTATAGCCATTTTAAGATTTCGAATTTTTTTTTCTGGTGCATAACATGACCCCCGCAGACGCCTAGTTTAGGAGTTATAGCGATTTTAAGATTTTGAATTTTTTTTTTCTGGTGCCTAATATGACCCCCGCAGACGCTTAGTTTAGGAGTTATAGCGATTTTAAGATTTTGAATTTTTTTTTTCTGGTGCATAATATGACCCCCGCAGACGCCTAGTTTAGGAGTTATAGCCATTTTAAAATTTCGAATTTTTTTTTTTCTGGAGCATAATATGACCCCCGCAGACGCCTAGTTTAGGAGTTATAGCCATTTTAAGATTTCGAATTTTTTTTTCTGGTGCATAATATGCCCCCGCAGACGCCTAGTTTAAGAGTTATAGCAATTTTAAGATTTAGAATTTTTTTTTCTGGTGCATAATATAACCCCCGCAGACGGCTAGTTTAGGAGTTATAGCGATTTTATAGTTTTGAATTTTCTTTTTTCTGGTGCATAATATGAGCCCCGCAGACGCCTAGTTTAGGAGTTATAGCGATTTTAAGATTTTGAATTTTTTTTTTTCTGGTGCATAATATGACCCCCGCAGACGCCTAGTTTAGGAGTTGTAGCGATTTTAAGGTTTTGAATTTTCTTTTTTCTGGTGCATAATATGACTCCCGCAGACGGCTAGTTTAGGTGTTATAGCGATTTTAAAGTTTTGAATTTTCTTTTTTCTGGTGCATAATATGACCCCCGCAGACGCCTAGTTTAGGAGTTATAGCCATTTTAAGATTTCGAATTTTTTTTCTGGTGCATAACCCCCGCAGACGCCTAGTTTAGGAGTTATAGCGATTTTAAAGTTTTGAATTTTCTTTTTTCTGGTGCATAATATGACCCCGCAGACGCCTAGTTTAGGAGTTATAGCGATTTTAAAGTTTTGAAATTTTTTTTTTCTGGTGCATAATATGACCCCCGCAGACGCCTAGTTTAGGAGTTATAGCCATTTTAAGATTTCGAATTTTTTTTTTCTGGTGCATAATATGACCCCCGCAGACGCCTAGTTTAGGAGTTATAGCCATTTTAAGATTTCGAATTTTTTTTTTTCTGGTGCATAATATGACCCCCGCAGACGCCTAGTTTAGGAGTTATAGCGATTTCAAGATTTCGAATTTTTTTTTCTGGTGCATAATATGACCCCCGCAGACGCCTAGTTTAGGAGTTATAGCGATTTTAAGATTTCGAATTTTTTTTTTCTGGTGCATAATATGACCCCCGCAGACGCCTAGTTTAGGAGTTATAGCGATTTTAAGATTTTGAATTTTTTTTTTCTTGTGCATAATATGACCCCCGCAGACGCCTAGTTTAGGAGTTATAGCGATTTTAAAGTTTTGAATTTTCTTTTTTCTGGTGCATAATATGACCCCCGCAGACGCCTAGTTTAGGAGTTATAGCGATTTTAAGATTTTGAATTTTTTTTTTCTGGTGTATAATATAACCCCCGCAGACGGCTAGTTTAGGAGTTATAGCGATTTTAAAGTTTTGAATTTTCTTTTTTCTGGTGCATAATATGACCCCCGCAGACGCCTAGTTTAGGAGTTATAGCGATTTTAAAGTTTTGAATTTTCTTTTTTCTGGTGCATAATATGACCCCCGCAGACGCCTAGTTTAGGAGTTATAGCGATTTTAAAGTTTTGAAATTTTTTTTTTCTGGTGCATAATATGACCCCCGCAGACGCCTAGTTTAGGAGTTATAGCGATTTTAAAGTTTTGAATTTTCTTTTTTCTGGTGCATAATATGACCCCCGCAGACGCCTAGTTTAGGAGTTATAGCGATTTTAAGATTTTGAATTTTTTTTTTTCTGGTGCATAATATGACCCCCGCAGACGCCTAGTTTAGGAGTTATAGCCATTTTAAGATTTCGAATTTTTTTTCTGGTGCATAACCCCCGCAGACGCCTAGTTTAGGAGTTATAGCGATTTTAAGATTTTGAATTTTTTTTTTTCTGGTGCATAATATGACCCCCGCAGACGCCTAGTTTAGGAGTTATAACCATTTTAAGATTTAGAATTTTTTTTTCTGGTGCATAATATGACCCCCGCAGACGCCTAGTTAAGGAGTTATAGCGATTTTAAGATTTTGAATTTTTTTTATTCTGGTGCATAATATGACCCCCGCAGACGCCTAGTTTAGGAGTTATAGCGATTTTAAAGTTTTGAATTTTCTTTTTTCTGGTGCATAATATGACCCCCGCAGACGCCTAGTTTAGGAGTTATAGCGATTTTAAAGTTTTGAATTTTTTTTTTTCTGGTGCATAATATGACCCCCGCAGACGCCTAGTTTAGGAGTTATAGCGATTTTAAAGTTTTGAATTTTCTTTTTTCTGGTGCATAATATGACCCCCGCAGACGCCTAGTTTAGGAGTTATAGCGATTTTAAGATTTTGAATTTTTTTTTTTCTGGTGCATAATATGACCCCCGCAGACGCCTAGTTTAGGAGTTATAGCCATTTTAAGATTTCGAATTTTTTTTCTGGTGCATAACCCCCGCAGACGCCTAGTTTAGGAGTTATAGCGATTTTAAGATTTTGAATTTTTTTTTCTGGTGCATAATATGACCCCCGCAGACGCCTAGTTTAGGAGTTATAGCGATTTTAATATTTCGAATTTTTTTTTTCTGGTGCATAATATGACCCCCGCAGACGCCTAGTTTAGGAGTTATAGCGATTTTAAGATTTAGAATTTTTTTTTCTTGTGCATAATATGACCCCCGCAGACGCCTAGTTTAGGAGTTATAGCGATTTTAAAGTTTTGAATTTTCTTTTTTCTGGTGCATAATATGACCCCCGCAGACGCCTAGTTTAGGAGTTATAGCGATTTTAAAGTTTTGGTGCATAATATGACCCCCGCAGACGCCTAGTTTAGGAGTTATAGCGATTTTAAAGTTTTGAATTTTTTTTTTCTGGTGCATAATATGACCTCCGCAGACGCCTAGTTTAGGAGTTATAGCGATTTTAAGATTTTGAATTTTTTTTTTTCTGGTGCATAATATGACCCCCGCAGACGCCTAGTTTAGGAGTTATAGCGATTTTAAGGTTTTGAATTTTCTTTTTTCTGGTGCATAATATGACTCCCGCAGACGGCTAGTTTAGAAGTTATAGCGATTTTAAAGTTTTGAATTTTCTTGTTTCTGGTGCATAATATGACCCCCGCAGACGGCTAGTTTAGGAGTTATAGCGATTTTAAGATTTTGAATTTTTTTTTTTCTGGTGCATAATATGACCCCCGCAGACGCCTAGTTTAGGAGTTATAGCGATTTTAAGGTTTTGAATTTTCTTTTTTCTGGTGCATAATATGACTCCCGCAGACGGCTAGTTTAGGAGTTATAGCGATTTTAAAGTTTTGAATTTTCTTGTTTCTGGTGCATAATATGACCCCCGCAGACGGCTAGTTTAGGAGTTATAGCGATTTTAAAGTTTTGAATTTTCTTTTTTCTGGTGCATAATATGACCCCCGCAGACGCCTAGTTTAGGAGTTATAGCGATTTTAAAGTTTTGAATTTTCTTTTTTCTGGTGCATAATATGACCCCCGCAGACGCCTAGTTTAGGAGTTATAGCGATTTTAAAGTTTTGAAATTTTTTTTTTCTGGTGCATAATATGACCCCCGCAGACGCCTAGTTTAGGAGTTATAGCGATTTTAAAGTTTTGAATTTTTTTTTTTCTGGTGCATAATATGACCCCCGCAGACGCCTAGTTTAGGAGTTATAGCGATTTTAAAGTTTTGAATTTTCTTTTTTCTGGTGCATAATATGACCCCCGCAGACGCCTAGTTTAGGAGTTATTGCGATTTTAAGATTTTGAATTTTTTTTTTCTGGTGCATAATATGACCCCCGCAGACGCCTAGTTTAGGAGTTATAGCCATTTTAAGATTTCGAATTTTTTTTCTGGTGCATAACCCCCGCAGACGCCTAGTTTAGGAGTTATAGCGATTTTAAGATTTTGAATTTTTTTTTCTGGTGCATAATATGACCCCCGCAGACGCCTAGTTTAGGAGTTATAGTGATTTTAAGATTTCGAATTTTTTTTTTCTGGTGCATAATATGACCCCCGCAGACGCCTAGTTTAGGAGTTATAGCGATTTTAAGATTTTGAATTTTTTTTTTCTTGTGCATAATATGACCCCCGCAGACGCCTAGTTTAGGAGTTACAGCGATTTTAAAGTTTTGAATTTTCTTTTTTCTGGTGCATAATATGACCCCCGCAGACGCCTAGTTTAGGAGTTATAGCGAATTTAAGATTTTGAATTTTTTTTTTCTTGTGCATAATATGACCCCCGCAGACGGCTAGTTTAGGAGTTATACCGATTTTAAAGTTTTGAATTTTCTTTTTTCTGGTGCATAATATGACCCCCGCAGACGCCTAGTTTAGGAGTTATAGCGATTTTAAAGTTTTGAATTTTCTTTTTTCTGGTGCATAATATGACCCCCGCAGACGCCTAGTTTAGGAGTTATAGCGATTTTAAAGTTTTGAAATTTTTTTTTTCTGGTGCATAATATGACCCCCGCAGACGCCTAGTTTAGGAGTTATAGCGATTTTAAAGTTTTGAATTTTCTTTTTTCTGGTGCATAATATGACCCCCGCAGACGCCTAGTTTAGGAGTTATAACCATTTTAAGATTTAGAATTTTTTTTTCTGGTGCATAATATGACCCCCGCAGACGCCTAGTTTAGGAGTTATAGCGATTTTAAGATTTTGAATTTTTTTTATTCTGGTGCATAATATGACCCCCGCAGACGCCTAGTTTAGGAGTTATAGCGATTTTAAGATTTTGAATTTTTTTTTTCTGGTGTATAATATAACCCCCGCAGACGGCTAGTTTAGGAGTTATAGCGATTTTAAAGTTTTGAATTTTCTTTTTTCTGGTGCATAATATGACCCCCGCAGACGCCTAGTTTAGGAGTTATAGCGATTTTAAAGTTTTGAATTTTTTTTTTTCTGGTGCATAATATGACCCCCGCAGACGCCTAGTTTAGGAGTTATAGCGATTTTAAAGTTTTCAATTTTCTTTTTTCTGGTGCATAATATGACCCCCGCAGACGCCTAGTTTAGGAGTTATAGCGATTTTAAGATTTTGAATTTTTTTTTTCTGGTGCATAATATGACCCCCGCAGACGCCTAGTTTAGGAGTTATAGCCATTTTAAGATTTCGAATTTTTTTTCTGGTGCATAACCCCCGCAGACGCCTAGTTTAGGAGTTATAGCGATTTTAAGATTTTGAATTTTTTTTTCTGGTGCATAATATGACCCCCGCAGACGCCTAGTTTAGGAGTTATAGCGATTTTAAGATTTCGAATTTTTTTTTTCTGGTGCATAATATGACCCCCGCAGACGCCTAGTTTAGGAGTTATAGCGATTTTAAGATTTTGAATTTTTTTTTTCTTGTGCATAATATGACCCCCGCAGACGCCTAGTTTAGGAGTTATAGCGATTTTAAAGTTTTGAATTTTCTTTTTTCTGGTGCATAATATGACCCCCGCAGACGCCTAGTTTAGGAGTTATAGCGAATTTAAGATTTTGAATTTTTTTTTTCTGGTGTATAATATAACCCCCGCAGACGGCTAGTTTAGGAGTTATAGCGATTTTAAAGTTTTGAATTTTCTTTTTTCTGGTGCATAATATGACCCCCGCAGACGCCTAGTTTAGGAGTTATAGCGATTTTAAAGTTTTGAATTTTCTTTTTTCTGGTGCATAATATGACCCCCGCAGACGCCTAGTTTAGGAGTTATAGCGATTTTAAAGTTTTGAAATTTTTTTTTTCTGGTGCATAATATGACCCCCGCAGACGCCTAGTTTAGGAGTTATAGCGATTTTAAAGTTTTGAATTTTCTTTTTTCTGGTGCATAATATGACCCCCGCAGACGCCTAGTTTAGGAGTTATAACCATTTTAAGACTTAGAATTTTTTTTTCTGGTGCATTATATGACCCCCGCAGACGCCTAGTTTAGGAGTTATAGCGATTTTAAGATTTTGAATTTTTTTTTTCTGGTGTATAATATAACCCCCGCAGACGGCTAGTTTAGGAGTTATAGCGATTTTAAAGTTTTGAATTTTCTTTTTTCTGGTGCATAATATGACCCCCGCAGACGCCTAGTTTAGGAGTTATAGCCATTTTAAGATTTCGAATTTTTTTTCTGGTGCATAACCCCCGCAGACGCCTAGTTTAGGAGTTATAGCGATTTTAAGATTTTGAATTTTTTTTTCTGGTGCATAATATGACCACCGCAGACGCCTAGTTTAGGAGTTATAGCGATTTTAAAATTTCGAATTTTTTTTTTCTGGTGCATAATATGACCCCCGCAGACGCCTAGTTTAGGAGTTATAGCGATTTTAAAGTTTTGAATTTTCTTTTTTCTGGTGCATAATATGACCCCCGCAGACGCCTAGTTTAGGAGTTATAGCGATTTTAAGATTTTGAATTTTCTTTTTTCTGGTGCATAATATGACCCCCGCAGACGCCTAGTTTAGGAGTTATAACCATTTTAAGATTTAGAATTTTTTTTTCTGGTGCATAATATGACCCCCGCAGACGCCTAGTTTAGGAGTTATAGCGATTTTAAGATTTTGAATTTTTTTTTTCTGGTGTATAATATAACCCCCGCAGACGGCTAGTTTAGGAATTATAGCGATTTTAAGATTTAGAATTTTTTTTTTCTGGTGCTTAATATGACCCCCGCAGACGCCTAGTTTAGGAGTTATAGCGATTTTAAAGTTTTGAATTTTCTTTTTTCTGGTGCATAATATGACCCCCGCAGACGCCTAGTTTAGGAGTTATAACCATTTTAAGATTTAGAATTTTTTTTTCTGGTGCATAATATGACCCCCGCAGACGCCTAGTTTAGGAGTTATAGCCATTTTAAGATTTTGAATTTTTTTTTTCTGGTGCATAATATGACCCCCGCAGACGCCTAGTTTAGGAGTTATAGCGATTTTAAGATTTTGAATTTTTTTTTTTCTGGTGCATAATATGACCCCCGCAGACGCCTAGTTTAGGAGTTATAGCCATTTTAAGATTTCGAATTTTTTTTCTGGCGCATAATATGACGCCCGAAAACGCCTAGTTTAGGAGTTATAGCGATTTTAAGATTTAGAATTTTTTTTTTTCTGGTGCTTAATATGACCCCCGCAGACGCCTAGTTTAGGAGTTATAGCGATTTTAAAGTTTTGAATTTTCTTTTTTCTGGTGCATAATATGACCCCCGCAGACGCCTAGTTTAGGAGTTATAGCCATTTTAAGATTTTGAATTTTTTTTTTCTGGTGCATAATATGACCCCCGCAGACGCCTAGTTTAGGAGTTATAGCCATTTTAAGATTTCGAATTTTTTTTTCTGGTGCATAACATGACCCCCGCAGACGCCTAGTTTAGGAGTTATAGCGATTTTAAGATTTTGAATTTTTTTTTTCTGGTGCCTAATATGACCCCCGCAGACGCCTAGTTTAGGAGTTATAGCGATTTTAAGATTTTGAATTTTTTTTTTCTGGTGCATAATATGACCCCCGCAGACGCCTAGTTTAGGAGTTATAGCCATTTTAAAATTTCGAATTTTTTTTTTTCTGGAGCATAATATGACCCCCGCAGACGCCTAGTTTAGGAGTTATAGCCATTTTAAGATTTCGAATTTTTTTTTCTGGTGCATAATATGCCCCCGCAGACGCCTAGTTTAAGAGTTATAGCAATTTTAAGATTTAGAATTTTTTTTTCTGGTGCATAATATAACCCCCGCAGACGGCTAGTTTAGGAGTTATAGCGATTTTATAGTTTTGAATTTTCTTTTTTCTGGTGCATAATATGAGCCCCGCAGACGCCTAGTTTAGGAGTTATAGCGATTTTAAGATTTTGAATTTTTTTTTTTCTGGTGCATAATATGACCCCCGCAGACGCCTAGTTTAGGAGTTATAGCGATTTTAAGGTTTTGAATTTTCTTTTTTCTGGTGCATAATATGACTCCCGCAGACGGCTAGTTTAGGTGTTATAGCGATTTTAAAGTTTTGAATTTTCTTTTTTCTGGTGCATAATATGACCCCCGCAGACGCCTAGTTTAGGAGTTATAGCCATTTTAAGATTTCGAATTTTTTTTCTGGTGCATAACCCCCGCAGACGCCTAGTTTAGGAGTTATAGCGATTTTAAAGTTTTGAATTTTCTTTTTTCTGGTGCATAATATGACCCCGCAGACGCCTAGTTTAGGAGTTATAGCGATTTTAAAGTTTTGAAATTTTTTTTTTCTGGTGCATAATATGACCCCCGCAGACGCCTAGTTTAGGAGTTATAGCCATTTTAAGATTTCGAATTTTTTTTTTCTGGTGCATAATATGACCCCCGCAGACGCCTAGTTTAGGAGTTATAGCGATTTTAAGATTTTGAATTTTCTTTTTCCTGGTGCATAATATGACCCCCGCAGACGCCTAGTTTAGGAGTTATAGCCATTTTAAGATTTCGAATTTTTTTTTTTCTGGTGCATAATATGACCCCCGCAGACGCCTAGTTTAGGAGTTATAGCGATTTTAAGATTTCGAATTTTTTTTTCTGGTGCATAATATGACCCCCGCAGACGCCTAGTTTAGGAGTTATAGCGATTTTAAGATTTCGAATTTTTTTTTTCTGGTGCATAATATGACCCCCGCAGACGCCTAGTTTAGGAGTTATAGCGATTTTAAGATTTTGAATTTTTTTTTTCTTGTGCATAATATGACCCCCGCAGACGCCTAGTTTAGGAGTTATAGCGATTTTAAAGTTTTGAATTTTCTTTTTTCTGGTGCATAATATGACCCCCGCAGACGCCTAGTTTAGGAGTTATAGCGATTTTAAGATTTTGAATTTTTTTTTTCTGGTGTATAATATAACCCCCGCAGACGGCTAGTTTAGGAGTTATAGCGATTTTAAAGTTTTGAATTTTCTTTTTTCTGGTGCATAATATGACCCCCGCAGACGCCTAGTTTAGGAGTTATAGCGATTTTAAAGTTTTGAATTTTCTTTTTTCTGGTGCATAATATGACCCCCGCAGACGCCTAGTTTAGGAGTTATAGCGATTTTAAAGTTTTGAAATTTTTTTTTTCTGGTGCATAATATGTCCCCCGCAGACGCCTAGTTTAGGAGTTATAGCGATTTTAAAGTTTTGAATTTTCTTTTTTCTGGTGCATAATATGACCCCCGCAGACGCCTAGTTTAGGAGTTATAGCGATTTTAAGATTTTGATTTTTTTTTTTCTGGTGCATAATATGACCCCCGCAGACGCCTAGTTTAGGAGTTATAGCGATTTTAAGATTTTGAATTTTTTTTTTCTGGTGTATAATATAACCCCCGCAGACGGCTAGTTTAGGAGTTATAGCGATTTTAAAGTTTTGAATTTTCTTTTTTCTGGTGCATAATATGACCCCCGCAGACGCCTGGTTTAGGAGTTATAGCGATTTAAAGATTTCGAATTTTTTTTTTCTGGTGCATAATATGACCCCTGCAGACGCCTAGTTTAGGAGTTATAGCGATTTTAAGATTTTGAATTTTCTTTTTCTGGTGCATAATATGACCCCCGCAGACGCCTAGTTTAGGAGTTATAACCATTTTAAGATTTATAATTTTTTTTTCTGGTGCATAATATGACCCCCGCAGACGCCTAGTTTAGGAGTTATAGCCATTTTAAGATTTTGAATTTTTTTTTTCTGGTGCATAATATGACCCCCGCAGACGCCTAGTTTAGGAGTTATAGCGATTTTAAAGTTTTGAATTTTCTTTTTTCTGGTGCATAATACGAGTATGACCCCCGCAGACGCCTAGTTTAGGAGTTATAGCGATTTTAAGATTTTGAATTTTTTTTTTTCTGATGCATAATATGACCCCCGCAGACGCCTAGTTTAGGAGTTATAGCCATTTTAAGATTTCGAATTTTTTTTCTGGTGCATAACCCCCGCAGACGCCTGGTTTAGGAGTTATAGCGATTTTAAGATTTTGAATTTTTTTTTCTGGTGCATAATATGACCCCCGCAGACGCCTAGTTTAGGAGTTATAGCGATTTTAAGATTTCGAATTTTTTTTTTCTGGTGCATAATATGACCCCCGCAGACGCCTAGTTTAGGAGTTATAGCGATTTTAAGATTTTGAATTTTTTTTTTTCTGGTGCATAATATGACCCCCGCAGACGCCTAGTTTAGGAGTTATAGCGATTTTAAGATTTTGAATTTTTTTTTTTCTGGTGCATAATATGACCCCCGCAGACGCCTAGTTTAGGAGTTATAGCGATTTTAAGGTTTTGAATTTTCTTTTTTCTGGTGCATAATATGACTCCCGCAGACGGCTAGTTTAGGTGTTATAGCGATTTTAAAGTTTTGAATTTTCTTTTTTCTGGTGCATAATATGACCCCCGCAGACGCCTAGTTTAGGAGTTATAGCGATTTTAAGATTTCGAATTTTTTTTTCTGGTGCATAATATGACCCCCGCAGACGCCTAGTTTAGGAGTTATAGCGATTTTAAGATTTCGAATTTTTTTTTTCTGGTGCATAATATGACCCCCGCAGACGCCTAGTTTAGGAGTTATAGCGATTTTAAGATTTTGAATTTTTTTTTTCTTGTGCATAATATGACCCCCGCAGACGCCTAGTTTAGGAGTTATAGCGATTTTAAAGTTTTGAATTTTCTTTTTTCTGGTGCATAATATGACCCCCGCAGACGCCTAGTTTAGGAGTTATAGCGATTTTAAAGTTTTGAATTTTCTTTTTTCTGGTGCATAATATGACCCCCGCAGACGCCTAGTTTAGGAGTTATAGCGATTTTAAAGTTTTGAAATTTTTTTTTTCTGGTGCATAATATGACCCCCGCAGACGCCTAGTTTAGGAGTTATAGCGATTTTAAAGTTTTGAATTTTCTTTTTTCTGGTGCATAATATGACCCCCGCAGACGCCTAGTTTAGGAGTTATAGCGATTTTAAGATTTTGAATTTTTTTTTTCTGGTGCATAATATGACCCCCGCAGACGCCTAGTTTAGGAGTTATAGCGATTTTAAGATTTTGAATTTTTTTTTTCTGGTGTATAATATAACCCCCGCAGACGGCTAGTTTAGGAGTTATAGCGATTTTAAAGTTTTGAATTTTCTTTTTTCTGGTGCATAATATGACCCCCGCAGACGCCTGGTTTAGGAGTTATAGCCATTTTAAGATTTCGAATTTTTTTTCTGGTGCATAACCCCCGCAGACGCCTAGTTTAGGAGTTATAGCGATTTTAAGATTTTGAATTTTTTTTTCTGGTGCATAATATGACCACCGCAGACGCCTAGTTTAGGAGTTATAGCGATTTTAAGATTTCGAATTTTTTTTTTCTGGTGCATAATATGACCCCCGCAGACGCCTAGCTTAGGAGTTATAGCGATTTTAAAGTTTTGAATTTTCTTTTTTCTGGTGCATAATATGACCCCTGCAGACGCCTAGTTTAGGAGTTATAGCGATTTTAAGATTTTGAATTTTCTTTTTTCTGGTGCATAATATGACCCCCGCAGACGCCTAGTTTAGGAGTTATAACCATTTTAAGATTTAGAATTTTTTTTTCTGGTGCATAATATGACCCCCGCAGACGCCTAGTTTAGGAGTTATAGCCATTTTAAGATTTTGAATTTTTTTTTTCTGGTGCATAATATGACCCCCGCAGACGCCTAGTTTAGGAGTTATAGCGATTTTAAAGTTTTGAATTTTCTTTTTTCTGGTGCATAATACGAGTATGACCCCCGCAGACGCCTAGTTTAGGAGTTATAACCATTTTAAGATTTAGAATTTTTTTTTCTGGTGCATAATATGACCCCCGCAGACGCCTAGTTTAGGAGTTATAGCGATTTTAAAGTTTTGAATTTTCTTTTTTCTGGTGCATAATACGAGTATGACCCCCGCAGACGCCTAGTTTAGGAGTTATAGCCATTTTAAGATTTCGAATTTTTTTTCTGGCGCATAATATGACGCCCGAAAACGCCTAGTTTAGGAGTTATAGCGATTTTAAGATTTAGAATTTTTTTTTTTCTGGTGCTTAATATGACCCCCGCAGACGCCTAGTTTAGGAGTTATAGCGATTTTAAAGTTTTGAATTTTCTTTTTTCTGGTGCATAATATGACCCCCGCAGACGCCTAGTTTAGGAGTTATAGCCATTTTAAGATTTTGAATTTTTTTTTTCTGGTGCATAATATGACCTCGGCAGGCGCCTAGTTTAGGAGTTATAGCGATTTTAAAGTTTTGAATTTTTTTTTTCTGGTGCATAATATGACCCCCGCAGACGGCTAGTTTAGGAGTTATAGCGATTTTAAAGTTTTGAATTTTTTTTTTTCTGGTGCATAATATGACCCCCGCAGACGCCTAGTTTAGGAGTTATAGCCATTTTAAGATTTTGAAGATTTTTTTCTGGTGCATAATATGACCCCCGCAGACGCCTAGTTTAGGAGTTATAGCGATTTTAAAGTTTTGAATTTTCTTTTTTCTGGTGCATAATACGAGTATGACCCCCGCAGACGCCTAGTTTAGGAGTTATAACCATTTTAAGATTTAGAATTTTTTTTTCTGGTGCATAATATGACCCCCGCAGACGCCTAGTTTAGGAGTTATAGCGATTTTAAAGTTTTGAATTTTCTTTTTTCTGGTGCATAATACGAGTATGACCCCCGCAGACGCCTAGTTTAGGAGTTATAGCCATTTTAAGATTTCGAATTTTTTTTCTGGCGCATAATATGACGCCCGAAAACGCCTAGTTTAGGAGTTATAGCGATTTTAAGATTTAGAATTTTTTTTTTTCTGGTGCTTAATATGACCCCCGCAGACGCCTAGTTTAGGAGTTATAGCGATTTTAAAGTTTTGAATTTTCTTTTTTCTGGTGCATAATATGACCCCCGCAGACGCCTAGTTTAGGAGTTATAGCCATTTTAAGATTTTGAATTTTTTTTTTCTGGTGCATAATATGACCTCGGCAGGCGCCTAGTTTAGGAGTTATAGCGATTTTAAAGTTTTGAATTTTTTTTTTCTGGTGCATAATATGACCCCCGCAGACGGCTAGTTTAGGAGTTATAGCGATTTTAAAGTTTTGAATTTTTTTTTTTCTGGTGCATAATATGACCCCCGCAGACGCCTAGTTCAGGAGTTATAGCCATTTTAAGATTTTGAAGATTTTTTTCTGGTGCATAATATGACCCCCGCAGACGCCTAGTTTAGGAGTTATAGCGATTTTAAAGTTTTGAATTTTCTTTTTTCTGGTGCATAATATGACCCCCGCAGACGAATAGTTTAGGAGTTATAGCCATTTTAAGATTTCGAATTTTTTTCTGGTGCATAATATGACCCCCGCAGACGCCTAGTTTAGGAGTTATAGCGATTTTAAAGTTTTGAATTTTCTTTTTTCTGGTGCATAATATGACCCCCGCAGACGAATAGTTTAGGAGTTATAGCCATTTTAAGATTTCGAATTTTTTTCCTGGTGCATAATATGACGCCCGAAAACGCCTAGTTTAGGAGTTATAGCGATTTTAAGATTTAGAATTTTTTTTTTTCTGGTGCTTAATATGACCCCCGCAGACGCCTAGTTTAGGAGTTATAGCGATTTTAAAGTTTTGAATTTTCTTTTTTCTGGTGCATAATATGACCCCCGCAGACGCCTAGTTTAGGAGTTATAGCCATTTTAAGATTTTGAATTTTTTTTTTCTGGTGCATAATATGACCTCGGCAGGCGCCTAGTTTAGGAGTTATAGCGATTTTAAAGTTTTGAATTTTTTTTTTCTGGTGCATAATATGACCCCCGCAGACGGCTAGTTTAGGAGTTATAGCGATTTTAAAGTTTTGAATTTTTTTTTTTCTGGTGCATAATATGACCCCCGCAGACGCCTAGTTTAGGAGTTATAGCCATTTTAAGATTTTGAAGATTTTTTTCTGGTGCATAATATGACCCCCGCAGACGCCTAGTTTAGGAGTTATAGCGATTTTAAAGTTTTGAATTTTCTTTTTTCTGGTGCATAATATGACCCCCGCAGACGAATAGTTTAGGAGTTATAGCCATTTTAAGATTTCGAATTTT